>CM034621.1:37173940-37794565 GCA_020080225.1 Gynochthodes officinalis
ATCATATCTATTGAGAGAGTGCAAACTATGTCAGGAATCATTTCTCACGGATTTAAACTTAATTTTTAGACCTATACCTACATAATCATTTCATATCGGGCAACAATTCTTAAACATAATAAATGATACACATCTAATTGCATATTTAAGAGCACACAAATAAAACCAAATTAAAAAATATCTAAACCAATACCTGCAGAATGAAGTCCTTTCAATGTCATCATTCTAAAAGCTAATAACCAAAAGCCCAAATTTGCAAAGTAAATTGCCTCCATAAAACAGTGCAGGCCATAAACCTCAATATACTTTGTTGAACCTGTTCCATATATACAGTCTTTGCATCGAAACCAGAATGAGAGTAGTTTATGGCTGCACAGAGGTTTCCTTTACCACAGGAAACTGACCAAAAAAATTTGAAGTACAAGAAGGAAAGCAGTCGAGGGAATATGCAACCCTTCTCACATTACACCTCATAGCTCAATACCACTTCTTGGTCAGCACAAGTCAGAAATCAAGGGAGATAGTTGATGAGAAACTCCGATATCTAGCCAGATGGCGTGTGGGTAGTCATCCTACAAGGAACAAGCACTGGTTCATTGATTGAAGCTTTCATTGCAGCAATCTCCTCTAAGCGTTTCCATGTAGCTTCACGTTTCATCTTAAGCTCTTTTTCTCGAGCTTCATCTTCTTGAAACTTGAGCAGGCATTCTTCAAAGAGCTCAGGGTCAGCATCAGAGAAGATTTTACGCACATTGAGCGTCAAACTCTGCACTGCCTGATTCCAATGGCTCCTTGCATTTTTCTCCAAGGCAGGAAAAATAATAGGCAAAATTACTTTACGATTTTGCTTGATTAGGTTCTCTATGTGATCATTGTTCCATAAAAACAAAGCCCTCTCAGCTACCTGTTGATTTAGAGTTAAAAAATGTGGTAATTAAGAAACAGAAGGTCTCGCTAAACCAATATTTGTTGTTAGAGAACCGGTTTGTGGAAAGCCATCATAATGAAAAGGGCAGATGCAAGTCATGTCAGTTTGAAGGGAAAGCAACATCCATAATTTAGTGCTCAAGTGACTTCCACTGAGGCTAACAAACTCACAGAATATAAATTTTAAAGAAAAATAACTTGAAAGTTAAAAAAAAAATAAAGTTGTGCAATTTCCCAACAATTCAATATTCTGGTGGGTAAAAACCAAGCTCTCTTCAACCGAAAAATGTGGAAAGAGAATAATGTGTTTGGTGACACCTGCTACATTGACGATAAACTCCCACTAGCTATATTCAACAGTGGGAGAAGAAGGCTCATCCCCATAATCATTGAACACCTAAGATATTAGTCTCTGTCACTAATGTGAAAGCAATTTCAATGATTGAGTTCACACATAGGATACAATAGTTTACTCTAGCAGTGAAGACACAGGACACCATTGATTGCCACTATTTGAGTCTCCAATTACTTCCCATATGCATAGCAACATCCACACCAATCAAATTCTTCAACCAGTCCCAATAGCTACTAAGAAACTTAGGAGTCCAGGGATGTCCAGGGAGATCAGTCACAAAAGATAACTACACTTGTGATCATGCACTTCCCAGTGTAGCTACCAGCATATACCTTAAAGAGTACTATAAAAAAGGTCAAAAGTCTCAGAGACTTTAAGCCATTCATTACTATCCAAAATTCAGAAAGGTTGACATATTAGCAAGGGCCACAGCGCATTCTGTAATAGGTACTTAACAAAATTGAGGTTTTAGGGTAATTAAAAAAAAATCCAATCCAACTTTGTGGTTGTTTATTTGATAAAAAAAAGGTCTGGTGCATAAAAGCTCCTCTATGTACAGGGTCCAAAAGAGAATCAGACCATTAGGCCGGATGTATCCAGCCTTACCTTATATTTCTATTAAAGACTGTTCCTGCAACTCAATCCCATCACCTCATGATCACATGGCAACAGCTTTTATCGCTGTGCCAAGGCTCACCTTCCAGTGGTGGTTGTTTGAATCAAGAAAAATGGAAGAACAAAGCCAACATGGAGTCCAATGAAGTGAACTTTGGCACATGATCCAAATGTAGCTTCAAAGGCATCCTAGCAAAAACTAGAGGAATAAGATGACTGACTGAAGAAGAATATCCCCAATGAACTCGCATGTTTGCATTAAAGGAACACCTAAGATACCAATGCACATGATCTTGGAAATATCACACTAGAAGAACAAGCATAGAATGTAAAAGATTATCAATTGAAGGTAGAGAGCTAGTGACAGGAAATGACACTTCATGATAACAATGGGAACTTCAAACACCAAGGAAGAAAAGAGAGATTATAGCATGCTAAACATAAGAATCTTATACAAAATTAGTCCAAGGGCTTTCAATCATTGAGAAAACCACTTCATGCGTACATAGACTACAATTAAATAAATTACTCATAATTGCAACAAGTGCAAAAAGAGATCCTCACAAACATTTTTAACAACTAAGCTTTATCCCCCTATATGGGTTGGGCTACATGGATCATATCTCACCATCACTTTCTATTAAAACGCATGTTTTCATTTAAATTTAGATAATTCAAACTTTTTTAACAGTTCCTTTCCAAGTCTTTTTAAATCTACCCTTTCCCCTTTTAATTTGAGTTAATAATGATTTAGTCTCTAGACACTACACTGGTGTATTTAAGGGTCTATTACGCACATATCCAAACCGTCTTATATGTGTTTCTCATATTTTCTCATTTACCAGCGCTACCCTTACTTTCTATACAACACATTTAGTAGTTATTCTATCTAGTCTGGTATGTCCCCACATCCACTTTAACATTCTCAACTCAGCTAGGATGAGAATAAATGGTTAATAGTGATCCAAAAACTACCAACCTGAAAATGTGAACTGCTGAGGCAACGACCAATTTGGCGGAATAACGGTACCATGCAACGCTGGAACTCTGGCGGTTGAGTAGCTTCCAAGACCTCTTCAAGTTCTCCCAGGAACATAACCTCTTTTGAACTGTTTGTGATGGGCCAATATTTCAATAAACCCCTTATCACAGTATCAGCAAGCTTGCAATCCTTCTCCACAAATTGAGTGATGCAGTAAGACAGTTGCTGATGGTACATAGCTATACACTTGGGCTTGTGAAGTGGAATAAGTGCACGAACTAGGAAGAGTTTGTGCTCTTCTTTCAGTGGCAATGCAAACCCATTGATTATACTTCCCAAAATTTCCAAAAGCTCAGCAATTCCATTATGCTTCTCAGTTTCAAAAATAAAACGATAAAATATATTATTGATAGCTTTCCTGATGAAGGGGCGGTGCACCATAAATTTTCCATATATGCGGTGTAAGACTGTCTTCAGATACTCCCTTTCTCTTGGATCTTCTGAATCAAATAGATCTAACAAGCGGAGAACAAAGGAGTGATCAATGTACCTCTTAGCTAATTTTGCATCCGTTTCTGGTGAAGCTACAAATCTTAGAAGGAATTCATAAACAATTTGCAAATGGGGCCATGCAGGGTCCATAAGAGGTTCTTCTTCTTCCAAATCAAATGCTTCCAGGACTTTGTTTTCCCGAGGCTGAGAACTGAGCGTCCTGAACAAATTTGTGGATACCATTTTTACAATTTCTTGCATGACAGTTTCAGAAAATTTCCCATTTGCAGAAGTGACATAGTCTACAAGCTCCACCAATGTCTGTCTTTTGATGTCTTTTTCTTTCAAATTTTTCGTAGGATCGGTGAAGTCAAACAACACGCAACACAAATTCAGCTTTTTGATAAACAAATTTTGCTTCTCAGAATTTGGGACATCTCTGAAGCTCGGCAAAGCCTCGTACTGAGAAACTGCTAAATTACCATTGACCTTTGCATTTAAGGCTTGGGGAAGTTTATTCCCATGATTTAGACCTGAATTAGAAGTAGTGCTGATGGCTGACAGAGATGTGGCATTCGAATTCCCAGACCGAGAACTAGAAAGGTCACTGCTCCTTGAACTAGTAGAAGCATTTGAAGAAAAAGTGGGTGTTCCTCCATCACGATTTTCCGCTGATTTAGATGGCTTCCGCGGCAGCCTATTCAGTATCTGCTTGATCATCACTGGAGGTCCAACCCAAAACTGAATAAGACCTTGGCAAACAAAATATAATCTGACAAGAAAGGCCGATTGCAAAGCTTATGAACAGCCAGATCTTCAAAAGAGTTGACGCAACTAGCACCGACTCTATAAATATTCCATCCCCTTTTTCAAGTTTCCCATCCTTATAACTAGAAAGCCACCATCACCTGATGCACCATATAGTTTTAAAGATGTCCAGGCTGGTTGAAAATTTTTCTCTCTCCCATTCTGCAGCAACATTAACAAACTAAAATAAAATTCAAGAAGAAAATCCCAATAAACTATATCTTATAGGATCCAGATTCCCCCCAGACATTTTTACAATTACGGTAAGAAAAAATTAAAAAAAAAAGCTTTTTACTATTTTATGCCATAGAGCGCCATTGCTCGACAGTATCAACCAAACACACAACACCCAGAAGCATAACAAAAATTCATATTATTAATCAACCCCTAAGACTCCAAAAGACATCTCACTAAGAATTGCACAAATTTGACGCCTTTGTGTCAATCCCCTTCAGAAAAGGCAAGACGTCAAAATCACCTCAAATACCCTCAATTTCCAGGCTGAAAATTTAGAGAGTTACTCTTCCACTAGATCAAGAGACATCGAGATCTGGGTATGATCTGTAAAAACCAGATTGAATTCTTCATCCAGAATCATCTAAACAGCATGGCCAACAAATACAAGGTAATAACATCAAAAGCAACATTTTAAAAGCAGATAAAGTCCCAAAAAATTTAAAAAAAAAAAGAAGAAGAAGAAGATAGAAAGCAAGAGTACGAAAAACAAGGCCAACCGGGGTAAGAGTTATTGAGGCTTACATGAAGTTGTATTAGCTGATATTTGATAAGACATCAAGCAAAATAAGTTAAGGACTGCAAAAGATTGAGTCTCTGTGAGTTGGGTCAGTGATCGAAATCTGAAAAAAAGACCAGCTCAAGGGGTACGTTGGATTGGGGATTGTGGGAGGAGAGAGAAAAAAGAGAGATGGGTTAGAGGAAAGCAATCTTCTCTGGATGTAGATTTTGAAGATGCACTTTTAAAAAAAAATGCTCAACAACTCTTCCTTTTTATCGTGTGATCCCTTCTTCCATTTTCTTCTCGATAAACTTTCCCTTAATAATAATTTTTTTTTTTTAAACTTTCTAATCTTCCTCCTTCTCCTTTTTCTTTTTTTGTTTTGAATTAGATATATTTTAAAGTTTTTTTTCCTTTTACTGAAATTTTCAACCCAAAACCGAAAACTCCACCACCACGACGATAATAAATGAACTATGATGTAGAGAGCGTGGCATTTCCATTTCTATTACCATTCCATTTCCATTTCCCCCCTTTATTCTCAGGGGGTGTTTGGTTGGTAGGTTTAGGGGGGAATGGAATAGAATGGAATGAAAAAGGTTGTTTGATTGGTGAGTTTGGGTTTGGATTGGAATGAATTAAACCCATGGAGGAAGGTTTTGTTGAAACCCATGGGGGGTTGGGTTTAGATGGGAATGAATTAGAATTGATTAATGAGTTCTATACTTTTAATTAATGTATAATTAATATTAATTAATATTGTAATTTAATATTATAATTAATAATTAATTAATTTCATTCATTAATATTAATTATTGTAATTAATATTAATTAATTTATAAATAATTAATTTATAATATTAATTATATTAATGTATAATTAATTAATTACTTAAAATTAATTTAATCAATAATATTTTTATTATTAATAATTAATTAATTAAATAATATTAATTTAATTAATCATTCGTTTACTTAATATTTTAACTTAATATTATAATTAATAATTAATTAATTAATTAAGATTATTTTAATTAATCATTCATTTATTTAATATTGTAATTTAATATTATAATTAATAATTACTTAATCTCATTCATTAATATTAATTATTATAATTAATATTAATTATTTTTAGGTAATTAATTTATAATTAATTAATTACTTTAAATTAATTCAATAATAATATTTTTATTAATAATTAATTAATTTAATATTATAATGAATAATTAACTAATAATAACTAAACCGTTTTTTTTCAAATTCATTCCATTACTAAAAATAATACCAAACAGTATAATTACTATCATTCCATTCTATTCCAAATTTTTCTTTCTATCAAATCCATTTCATTCTATTCCAAACCTTTCTTTCTATCAAATCCATTCCATTCCTAAAACCCATGGGTTATACCAAACCGCCCCCTCACTCCTCGATATCCCCTCAGATTGACTGTGTTTGGCCTTCGAATTGACAGAAAATGTCCCCCGACCCCACATTTTTTGATATCCGTGAAATTAGATTACAGGGACAAAACTGAAATTTCAACAATAGGAATTAGCCAGACTTCCCCACGCGCGCTTCTTCGGACGGATGAGGATACTGAAAAAACAGAAGCTTGAAGATCCTCCCCTCTTGGTCTTGGCCCTTTTGGCAAATTTTGAATAGTTGGAATTTCAGTCTGAAATTCTGAATCCGACAGAGACAGATTTGGTTGCCACTTGATGAAAAAGATTCTACGTGCCCTGAGGCAAGTTAAATGTTAATTTTTTTAATTAATGGTCTACAATGATAGGGTAGGAGGCAGATAATTATGTTTTGCTCAAGACAAATGACTTGGCATTCAGGTATAGAGTATACAACTTCTGTAAATAGACCTTGAATGCTTTGATGGTTTTGGCAATCGGACAGCCTTTTCCTCTTCCCATTGCACATGAGCTGCGGAGGTCAACATTGTTCCTGCTTATTCTTCTTATACAGTAGCCACAACTTTGATCCGAGGGGATATCCGGACCTGGGATGGGATCAACAGAACAGAGGTTAACAGCCAAACGTGGTGCACATTTTGCCATGTCCATTTCTAAAACTTTCCGTGCCAAGTCTGGCAGAAGCCATGTCAATCATCAACCTCTTAGAAGAGCAAGGAACACGAAAACATGCTAGAAATTTTTGGCCCATTAATTAATCTATTTCGTTGCTACCTTCGCAAGAATATCCGGCAGAATACCACATGAATAGTTAAAGACTAGGAATAACAATTGATGCAGGTGCTCAAGTGCACAAGATACAATGATTCTCTCCTCCAACTTCGTTAAGATTGTGCTCAGTCAATTGAAAAACAAATACTAGTAAAGAAATCTTGTGATGTCAAGTGCACCGGGATGACAAACTGCACATATTTCCCCAGACCACATTTCCCATGACTACCAATCCAACTTTTCCCTGGCTAATAATTAAACAGGTCCTATTGCCCGAGAAAAGGGGCAGCCATATAGCCACAACCCACAGCTCCCCACAAAATATCCAACCCCTCAGGTAATTTCTCTATTCACTAGAAGGTATTTATTTCTCTATTCACATAAAGGGAATAGATATCCTTAGACAATTATTACGAAGCAGTAGCATAAACAATTTATTAATGGAAACACCCATGTCTTAATTTTAATAAATAAACAAAAAAGAGAGAAATAAATGAAGAAAACATTCTCACTATCATTGAATTTACTGCAATCATATGTCCACAACATTGGCGCATCCCTAGTAAATCAGATCAAACCCACACGTCGTACTTGATATGTCAATATAGATTACACTTTGCTCATAATCTACAGCAAACATTTATACATTAAGCATTCCAATAGCAATATGTAAATGCTGATTTTTTTCAACCTAGCTGCTAAGAAAACAAATTTTTGCCAAGTAATTCATTAAATTAACATCTATGTAGAGTTCATTAGCAATATATTTGGCACTAAAGCTAGTACAGGATACAGGAAAAAAATTGTAGCTTCAGTACCATCTTCCCCAGCTGTCAGTAATACCTTCACCCAACCAAATAACTGGGTTTTTTCCCAACTTCAAGCAACATATGTTGGATCCATTCTATCATGGATCACGACAATCAAATTGGAAAGTCAATCTAGCATTGAATGTGCGGGTTCGTGTCACCTTTTCCAGAACACTCAATCGAGGCATCTTCAAAACCAAACAAGTAATACAGATGTCAAAGCCACCTCCTCTCCCCATGTGAAGACACAGTGTAATGAAATGTAGAGCTAGCAGTGCTCGAAGGAGCAAATATCACAAATTTATAGAAGCACATAAAATAAAGGGCAAAGCAAAATACTTCAACCAGAAAGAGACTGCATCAACATCTGCTGGATGCATATCAGCAAAGTTACCAGACTTTGACATCTTCGCTTTTTCAGTCAGAATTCAATATCAATGTTCCATCAAGGCAGTTTCAGTCTCAGATAATGGTGCTGCAGACAAAAAAGCCTGTTATGTCAATGGCCTGCCTGGAGAAACAAACAAGAGTCCCACAACTAAACAAGATAATGATGTCACATAAAGTGATTTACAAAGCATGAGAAAGTTACATCCTACAGAAAATGGCAAACTATCATAGAGCTCTCAAACCAGATGCACAGTGATCAATCGCACACAAGCAACCCAATTTCCATACCATGGCAGAAGAATGGAATTACAAAATTTCCAAGTCTATAAACCACTACCCTAAAATATATATATACACACACACACACACATATCCTTGCTAAGTCCATGTACACACCATTAACCCATTCCTTAGTAAACAAGTAAAGCTAATATTCACTGGATAGGTAACAAAAGGTCACAGTATCTGCATTATTAACTGAAAGGACAATTATACCATTATTATCCCTTGATCTAAGTGTTCTATGGGATACTCTTAATTTCTTATGTATTCTCAGACTGACTGCTTTTAGAGATATCTTTTTCACAATCACTATTTTGAAGAGCATATTAGAATTCCTATCTTCAATCCAAAGGACAGCTCTCAAGAAAAACATAAATAAAGCTGAATAAACTCCAGTTACACATGTACAACTATGCCCCAAAAAAAGGAAGATAATAATCTATTAAAAAGGGAAACATAAAAACTTCAAGCATTTCAACTTATAAAAAGCAACAACTCCAGAAAAAGAACTTCTATTCCAACCAGACAATTACTGACTAAAAGATTCCTCTGACCCTGCACTCAATCTTCTTTCACCAAATATAATACAGAAAGAAGCCCTTTGTATAAACCCCCATATATCTCCAAATAAATTATAGAAAAAAAAAATACAAAAGAAAAAAGAAAAAGAAGAAGAAGATAAGACTTGGACATGCACTTGATCACAAAAATATCAAATGAGAAATTAGGTATGCACTAACCGGTGCAAAGGATATCAAATTTAGTAACATACTGTAATAAAATGATAAATAAACAAGTATAACTAACTAACCAAGCAAGTCTTCATAAGAATCTGCCAACAATGATGTGTCCATCAGTAGAGGAGGTGAGAAAACTTGATCACGTCCTTCGTCCATGTCGTAAAATGATCTGTGTGCATCAGAAACTGAAGAATTTGAACCAGCAGCAGAAAGAAATCCATTTACACCTTCGTAATCATCAAGTGAATCCAGATCGTTCAATATATCATGTCCCTCATACTTGTTTCCAGTATGGCTATCTACAAGACGAGTTTCAAGCAAAAAAGAGTCCGCTTGAGAAGTGAACAACTGCTTTGTTCTCATGGAATTTGGTTTTTTCTCTTGACCTGGGCGTAAAAAATTAGTCTCTGAAAGGGGTACAAAGTAGTGCTCTGAGCTATCATCAGAACGACTGTCTTGGGATGATTCCAAGTTGTAGTATTGTGATGAAAGAGCAGCTTCTCTGACTGATCTCTTTAGATTTTGAACATAAAAGCTGTCATTGTCTGCAGATATAGGAAAAATCTCAGATATGATCAGCAAAGACTCCAATAACTAGTCAAAGGAAAGCAAGAAAATGCAGACCTTGGGATGCACTATCAATCTGATTGTTAGACAGAGAAAATTCTGGAGACCTTTTGTCTGACACATTATCTGCTTGGTTGGCTTGTGCTTGTGTTTGTCTCTTTTGCATGTTACCAACTTTGCCAGCTGAATTAGGAGTTAAACTAAATAAAGGTGGAAGTTTAAGAGTAGGGGGGCTTGCTGATACTTTGTCAAGCTGAACAGTTGACAATCTGGACGTCATCTCAGCAACCTCATCAGTGCTATTTTCCTAAATATGTCAAGTTAAACTATGCTTTTCAGAGAGCAGTCTCAAAAATTAAGCAGCAAGGTGTTAAACATCAATCCCCAAATCAAAAAGAATACCAATTTCCTTCCACTGCTGTGGGCTTGGATAGGGGAGTTTGATCTACCATGATTTTTTTCCATTGGAAGCAGACTGGATGACAAACTATTAACTTCCTCTGTAAGTTCTGATATTGAATTTTGTATAGCTGGAGCAACTTCTTTAAGTTGATTAATGAGAACCTATACATTTTTCATTTAACACAGAAAAACAGTAAACTTTTGGCAACAAAAATCCAACACTGCAACAGTAAATAAGCCCATGTACAACCAAAATAACGACATACAAAGATGCATTCCAAAAACAACTGAGTTCATACATAATAGAAGAGTTTCTTGGAAGGACCAAAAGAGTCTTTCAGTAAATCAACAATAATATTGACTGATTGTAACAGACAAAAAAAAAAAAGAAAAAGGAAGTGAACTAACCTGGATGCTGGCTAGGTGCTGTTGGTGTTCGGAAAGTGTTGCAGCCAAGGATTCAGTATGACCATTTGTGCCACCATTCTGCGCACTGCATAAAAGCTCAGGGCCCTCTCCGTCATTGGTTTTTGTCTGCAAAAGAATGCATGCATGAAGGATGATGAAAGAAAAAAAAATATGTGCAAAATTAACCACTGCTTCATGGAGCTTCTCGCTCGTGCAACTAAGGTTTTGTAACAAATATAAACAGCACAAGAATTAGAGCAATTCAGAACTGTACAGTGTACACCAATAGACATCATCTGATTCCAATGGATAAAATTTTTCCAAGCGTCTATAGGGTCTGTAACATACTTATAATGCTTCAAATCATCATGCATGCCATTTAGTGAGAATTATAAAATGAATGCAAAGATTTAGCTCCAAATGTTTTTAAACTAATAAAGTACAAGATCAATGGTCTGCCAAAATCAGGAAATTCATTGCTCATTTTCTGTCCAGAGCCTGTAACTGATGATTGACTTTTCCAACAGCTGAAATGGACACAATGCCACATGTTAATGGGCCAAAAGGGAATAAAGTCATGGAAAACCAGCTCAGATGCACTATACATAAAAACACATAACACACTGAACGAGACACGAGTTTTAAGGATGAGGGAGGTTTACTAGATTGCAGAAAAATTCATGCTCAACACATTAACAAGCATACCAAAAGAAGTGATTGTTTGTGAATCCGCTGCAAGGCATGTGTCCAACACCTCAAAACTTCGGCTATATCAACAGTGGGGTGACTTCTTGCACTTCTGTCTTCTACTCTAGAAAACTTTTCATCATTTCCTTGAACTTGAGAAGAATCTAAACCATTTACATGCTTTTCTCTATTAACATCTGATTGTGATCCCTCCCTTTGTTCTTGCTTGTCTAATTGAGATGAAGATAATTCAGAAGCTGCAACAAGAGAACTCTGATCCATGGCTGCTAGCAAGGATGAACCAGAAATCCGATACCTGCAAAGGAATGTTAAACTTTAACAAGGAAAACATTTACTACAGGTAATAAGCAATCACATACAATGAGATATTACCTATGTTCGCGATGAGCTATAAGATCCTCAATTGGTCCTGAAGCAAGAACCTCATGCTGACCTGGGGAAGGGCACAGCACCACACATCTAGGTAAGCAAACACAGTCGAATACATAAAAAACTAACTAGAGTTAGAGATGCCGTTTCATCATGTCACATCTTTCAGCAGACAAAGAAAAGCACTTTGGCTGTTTAGCCAGCTAGAGAATGTAGTACAAGAAGACAAAATCTGGAAAACAAAAATATCAATAGACTACATGAAATTAAACTAGTAAATCAGTGCCTCTGGGTTAATGCAAAGGATTGAAAACAATGTTTTCACTCACTCTTGCGAGATAATAGAGACTCCCATAAACGAGATGCCCTTTGAACCATATGAGAATTTTGACTTGAGCTAGATACAAGTTCATCCCAAAGTTCACCTTCCAACTTCACTTTATTCCTCAAATCATGAAGTTTTTCCAGCTCTTGCTGCAAATAAGCCTGAAAGCCAAGTGTTAAATGAAAGTGAAGTGGACAATGCCATCCCAATCAAAAGCTGTGAAATGACCAAAGTACAATAAACAATCCGCATTAACAAATTCACCTCTTCAGCACAAAGACCCCGAAACTCTGCTGTCATTTCATGAGCTAAACTAGACCAGATTGCCTGTCTACGAACAGCTGTCTCAGCATTTTTCAGAAACCTTCTCCTTTCAAGAGCTATTCTAGCCTGTTCAACAAGGATGATCAGATTAGACACACCAATGAGTTTCTTGAACACTCGAATTACCAACTTCCAAAGCTCTACCAGATAAAGTTGAACAAAGAGGCTAAAGAATCAAATAATGACATGTAACTTTAGCAATATCTCTGTTACCCTAAAACCACATTCATCCTTACAGGACAATCATGCACCAAAATATATGTATACACACAAAATCATCAACTGAGAGAGAGAGAGAGAGAGAGAGAGAGAGAAGCACAAAATGTCTTTCTTCAACTGTGATCCAAATGACTCTTTTAAACGGATGTTCTCACATTAAACCATCTGTAGAAATTCAGACATACTTCTTTATCTCATTAACTGCTGCCATCGAGAGGTACATTCAAATTTCACTCACTTAGCAGGTCCATTATCACCATAAATCACAACAACATACACTGTTTAAACTGCTACCAAATGGGAAGAGGAAAAGTATTACCTTAGTCACGGGTAGTAGGGTTGCCGCATGTGAAAAGGCTACATCGGTAAGTGAAGCAGGCAATGGGTTAGAAGCTACATCAGCTGCAAATGTTCGCCTGTGAACCTCTCTCAAAGCATGCAAAGAAAGTTGCCACAGAAGTTCAACAAATCTGCAGATATGATATAACCAATATTCAGAGCTCAAATAGGTATGAAATGACACTTGAAATCAATATGGTAGTGGACAAGCTGCTTATACATATGAACTAGGAAGCAGCAGAGTAGCTACTATCCATTTTGAAACAAGTATGAAGAGGTTAAGAGCCGCCAAAATGAAGAAGCATTGAGATAAGAATTTAGATGAAATATCCTTCTAAACCCCAAGAAATTAGCTCATCAACTTGATAAGAATCTCACTTTCTTTATTACCTGAAACAGGAATAATATTCATGCAATAAGAAAAAAAAAACCCGACGGTTGCTTAAAATACATAAACAGAACAAACTATAGGCCGGCAACCAACTATTGTACTTGTTCGTCGCTTAATTTCCTGGAATAACTAACCTAGGTCCACAACAAGTTGCGAGAGATGAAACCCTTGAATTGCTCCTAGGAAGCGCCCCTTGTGATTCCAGCTCGCTAATGATTCCTTGCACAACCTAATCAATTTTGAAGGTTGAGAAGCTTTGTAATCATAAATCTGAAAACTGAATGTCCAACTTAAAAGCACTGGAGAAGTGGGGAAAAAAGGATTAACCTTCCGAAAATCACGAGATTGTGCGGAATCAAAAATTGGCCAAACTTTGTCGAAGTCCTGAAGGATGGCGGATAAAGAAATGAACAGTTCGGTAACGGACGAATAAAGAAAGAAAGAAAGAAAGAAAGAAAGAAGAGAACATAAAAGAAAGTTGTAAGGAGAGTACTTTAGCAGATTGAATTGGACCTCTGAGAGAGGATAAGATGAAGTAGAGGAGCTGTTCTCCCAATTTAGGATTAGAGTGGCGGAATAGTCCAACGCGAGGAGTGCCGTTGTTGGCACCGACTCCGATGATCGCCGGATCCAGCCCTAACAACAAGCAGTTAGTGTACATTGCACTCTCTAATTCTATCTCTCTCTCCTTCTCGCGGTCCATCGTCATCACAAGCACAAACGCCGCTCAAATTCTCTCTATCTCTCCGATTTGCTCCGCTTTCGGAGAATACTACAGTCTCTTTCTGGCTGGTTTTTCCAGATTCAATTTGGTTTCTTGTACTATATTTTTGTAAGAATTCTTTTTTAAAAAAATACAAAGAAAATAATAATTTATTATTGGGTTTGAAATCGATTTTGGGGGATCGGTTTTTTAAATAAAACTTGTTGAGTTTGGTTTTTCCCTTGCTTTTTTGAATTTTCGGCTTTTTGTTGGGTGGGGCCAAGTTGGCCAATGAAGTGGGGTCAGGAAGTCACGTTTTAGTTGGGGCTTTGGGAGAATTTGAAGTGTGAGATGAGCGAGGGTTCAATTCACCTTCCAGCCTTTGCCTCGACCCCGTTTCATTCGGTTTTATTTTGTTTTTTTAAATTAGTTATAGGCTTAAAGCAGATAGGGTTGAGCTGTGTTTTGGCCGGCCAGATTGGAAAGGCTTTTGACTTGGTTGTTGCCTCTTTTTGTCTGTAAATGCTAATTTTGTTACTTTACCCGTTTACCTCGGACCTCGGTGGTTTTATACAGTGATGAATTCAACTTGTGAATACAAATAGAAAATGTGTTGAATGACAAAGTGGATTCTTTCTTCATTCGGTGTTTTGCTTGACTTGGGTGCTAAACCTACCGATCGTGCTTTTGCTCGTCGCAATCAAGGGAAGGATGCCATAAGCCTATAACCATCATTTGCTTAAAATAATAAATTGCACAAAATTGTGGCAAATTGGGAGTTAGGAACACTCCTATAGTCCTATGCCTCCAACATCCCTTTCGGTGGTAATTTTTACGATGCTCAAGTAAAGACGTCCCTTTCAATACAATCCAATTATTTGGCAATTTAATTGTAGCAATGTGAAATACTATCCCCTCCCAAAAAATAGTCAATTTTTTTTTATTGTAGCAATTGAAATACTATCCCCTCCCAAAATATAGTTGCTTTAAAAAATCACTTTTTGTGTATAATTTTTATATTGTATATACTAATAATGACAATAAATAATCTAAATAAGAAATAAAAATATGAAATTCTAAATTTAATCGTGCATTAGATGTATTGTATTTCGTAAATTATAAAAATTATATTAAGTAAAAAGTAAACCGTTTAACTAGGATTAAATGAGTATTTAAAACATAAAATCATATATAGTAGTAATTGAATAACCAGCCAATATAAATACACATACTCCTTTCACTTAAAAAAATTTGCTTTTAAAATCTTTACTCCTTTTAAAAAATTAACATTTAAACAATTTCTAATTTTTTATCGATAATCATTATATGTCATAAATAATTAAAAAATAATAATAAATGTATAAATTTATATATTTATATATTTAATTATGCATGAAAAAAAATGCAATACTTAATAATAAATACATATGTATGTATTAAATTAGAAGTGAACTATTTTTTTTAAGTGACGATGATTTGTTTAAAATGCATGCTTACTTACCACAGTTTAAACAAAACAACACTCGTGTAGAAGTATACAATACATTACAATATAATATACTAGTGGTGATCATTTGGGGGCCACCTGGTTCTTGGGTATGAAAAGAAAATAAATGAAATGAAAATGAAAAAATACCATGCGTCTAGTTAAAAGGAATGAAAATAGTACAGTAAAATTGAGTACTCCATGTGTGGGTATCCTCATACCCCCAGGATTGGGGGTATGAAAGCCAAAAGCCCAAAAAAAATTATTTTTTCCCCTTCCCATTCCTCGTTGCTGCTCAAGGGTTTCCAAATAATCCTTTCCATTTTCGTCTTTCATTTCGTCCTCCATTTTTGTGCTTCATTTCCGTCCTCCATTTTCGTTCTCAAGCAACAAATAGTTGCAGCATCCTCCATTTTCGTCCTCAATCGAGGTTGATTGGCGGATCTACGCTATCAATTTGTTGGCGCATCCTCCATTTTCGTCATCAAACCATCATTCTCTCCAGATCTTGATAGTCCCACTAGATATGCTTTTTATGTTACGACTACAAATGTCGGCCCGTAATGAGTTCAAATCCAGCGAATTCCGTCAAATACACAAAAGGGTACTTTTAATTTTCAATGTATCTTTGTGTTTTCCTGAACTAGGTTGCATTATTGTTGTGTAAATGATTTGGATATGTGCTTGTGTATGAGTTTTTCGTCATAATGCTTAGCGGAGGTTTATTTGCGTAACTAGTTATTACTCATTAAATATTATGTTAATTTTAATGCGTCTTTAGCTTTGACTGATTGGAATTTAGAAACAATTGGAGTGATAGATTTGTTGGACTTATTGCTTGTATGGCAATGGCAGAATTTGTTTGTTATTGATGAGACTGAAAATGTGATATTGTTAGTTGATTACAAGTTTAATTGACTTTGAACAAGTTTCAAAGTGTTGAGCTTTAGCTATTGTTTCGATACTTTTGGTGCTCAACTGTTGTATCAATGTAAATATTAGTGGTATACACATGAAGATAGCAGAAACAATGTAACCTTGTGCAATCACCTAAGGTTATTTCGATTGGAGTCAATGGTTATTCTTTCATACACTATATACCAAGGAATAGGTACATGGAAAAGGATTTTTTCGACACCGATTTTTCTCATGTTTTCCTATTATTTTTTCCAATTTCTGGTTGTTATTACATACTTTGCATGTGTTTAGTATTATGTATACATTTATACTGAATTTGGATGTTGGTGTTGTATTTTAGCAGCAAACGTTGTCGATTTTCTCTTGATCATCATAGTTTTGAGTGCAATCTTATGTGTTGTTTTAGCCTCTGTTTTGCTTGTATGAAATTTTAGTACTTGGTAACTAGTTTTATGTGTATGTGTCATTTTATGTTTAACTTCTGCTAAAAACTAGTGGCACCATAATAATAAAGTCCTATTTATTGAAATCTCACATGGATATAGATGCTTTTACTCATTTGATATTGAATGTACTATTCCTGTTTATATATTTCAATTGCATCATTGAACTTATTTTGAATGTAGCTAGTATTAAATGACGTATGCATCTTATGTTTAACTCATATTTTTGAAGTAAAAAGAAGTTTGACATAAATAAACGCTCTTGAATTTTGTGTTCACAAAAGTATGGATGTGGAATGTAGCTAACTTCTAAGATTATAACTTTTTGAGACTGTAGAATGAACATGTTAAATAATGAGATATTTTTCCTCTTGCTCTCATTTCTTGTGCTAATAATCAATCATTTTCTGGAGCAATTCTGGAGTTAGTTAAGCCATCATCATAATGGTCTATCAGGATTTACTCACCAGTGATGAGCTTCTCTCGAATTCATTTCCATACAAGAAGCTTGAGAATGGGATGCATAGGAAGTTGAAGGAAAGTGGGTTGTTAAAGGAGCTGTATATGTAGACATAGATGCAAATTCATCCTTATAAGGGAGTGAGGAAGATAAGGGTGTTGATGACCAGGCTGTGAAGGTGATTGACATTGTTGACATCTTTAGGCTCCAGGAGCAACCTCCTATTGACAAGAAGCAGTTTGTTGCATACATAAAGAAGTATGTCAAATTGTTGACACCAAAGCTGAAAGAGGAGAAGCAAGAACTGTTTAAGAAGAACATTGAGAGTGCAACCAAATTATTGTTTTCCAAGCTCAAGCATCTCTAATTTTTTGTTGGGGAGAGCATGCACGATGACAGCACCTTGGTGTTTGCTTGCTACGAGGATGGAGTTACTGATCCAACTTTTTTGTATTTTGGCATTGATCTAAAGGAGGTCAAGTGCTAAAAAAAATGAGTGTCACCTTCTAGGCTTTTTTAAAAGAAAATGGTGTTTGCTTTGGTTTTTAGTTATTATTACTACATTTTTTATCAGTGTACTTCCAACTTATTAAGATTTTATTGCTGTTATTTATTGTCATTTGGATCTTACAAACTAAATAATTTTCTAATTTAGAAGACTCAATTGCAGGGTTAAAAAAATGAGATATTTTCATCTGCAAATAATTATTCAGGACGTCATTAAAAATTTCATTTGTGTGATTTTCATGAAGCCAATGAAAGTGAATTAAAAAAAAATACCATAATTAAACATAATTAATAGAAAAACTATACTACATTAGGCATGAAAATGCAAAATAATAAAATTAACATATTTCATTACTAATACCATAATTTATTAGTAATTATAGAATATTTAGAATTCAAAATAAAATAAAAAATTAACTAGGTTTTCATTACTAAAAATTTTGAAAACCAACCACCATCATTGGTAATTATAATCATTCTCCAACACGAACCAACCATCATCATTGGTAATTATAATCATTCATCAACACAAACTAACTAACACAATTATAATAAAAACACTCACTATCATTTTCATTACCTTTATCATTATTTTAAACGAACTAACCGCCCCTTTAGTGACCATACATATTAATAGACGTAGAGAATTGAAATTGTAATTGTATACATGATTACGCAACAATAATAATACTTCCTCTGTTTTTCAAAAATAGTATTTTTTTAAATCAATTTTTTATTTAAGTTTACTTGATAATATTAAATTTAAATTAAAAAGTAAGAAAAAATTGTGTAATTAATTTTGAATTAAATATATCATATCATATAATTTTTAAAAAATTATATCAAATTAAAAGTAATTTTTTGTAGACTTAAGGAGTAATAGTAATAATAATCTGCTTTAAACAGGACAACCATCTATATTCCAAAAAAATTACAGATGAAATATCTACCCACAGAAACACACATATATTAAGAAAAAGTAAAAACAAGCCAAGGGAAAAAGTAATCGAGCTGTCGTTCATAATTTCATATACAAAATGGGCTCGGGCCTCTAAACAAAATAACATAAAAGAATTGAAATCACCGACCAAAAAATGGTTGGGCCGCCACCGATATAGCCTCGCGTGCACGCCCAAACCCTTTCATATAGGAGCCTGGAGCAGGAAAAGTATACAATTTTCAAAGAACTATATTCTCAAGGGAAGAAGAACGCGGTGGTGACAAAGCCGAAAGCAGAGAGGATCAGAACTCGAGGATAATGTTATATCGGAGAAGAATCCAGAGGGGTTGCTACAAATACTATCAATAAATATAGAGCTGATGAAAGTTGATTATCTACCGGCTGTTAAGCGTACGAGATTCACCACCATTCATACAATGGAATCCGAATATGCTAAGGTTGGTCTTTATTGTTTTTCTTCATCTCAAACAGTTAATTCACTTTGATTTTCCCCATTTTTACTTCAATTTCTTTATTCGATCTTTTAATTATGTTGCTATGGTCGAGATTTTGTTTTGGGTTTGCTGAATCTTGTCTTAGAATCAGCTGGAAGTGTTTTTTTTTCTTTTTTAATCCTTGTAATTGGATGCGTTCGTTTATACTGCTCACCAAATCTCGGAGTTGAGGATTGTAGCAATTTTATTTGTGATTGTAGCTAATCAAGCACGTTGCGTAAGAGTTTGATGAACTTATTTATTTAGTTTTTGTTTATCAGAAGCAAATTACTGAGCTATTTAATGAATTTGTTTATACAACTACTAAGTTGGGGCGTTTTGAATCCAAGTTGTGATTTTTATTTTTGTTTTTTTTCCAAAATTGAATTCTGTCGAACTTGATCTTCTTACCCAAAATTATTTTCATCCGTGGGTCGTGCCACATCCCATCACATGTCTTTTAGATGTTCTGAAATAAGATTGATGAGTTTTTTCTGGAGTGCGAAAGGTAGAAATGGGGTTGGAAATGAAAGGCAAAGAGAGAGAGAGAGAAAAAAAAAGGGAGATTAACTGTGGTCATGCATCTTTGTAGATTGAAAGATTGAACAGACTCTATATTGTGCATTTTCTTATCATATTCGTACAATTCAGGCAAAGCTTGCCGCTGCTAAAGAAAGATTTGGTAGAGAAATCTGTGTGTTTGAAACATCAATCACTTCATCAACTACCAGTTATGACCCAAATAATGGTATGGTGAATTTAATTTGCTAAATTCTTTTCCCGTAAAATTTACCTGTTATTGAAGCTGCTTGTTCAATTGGTATAGACATCACATGTCTTTCAGAGGTTACTAATTAAGTATTAATTATCTTTTGAGACATATATGAACTCAAAACTAATTAAGGTGAATCTTGTTTTTAATAAACTTGTGATATGAGTTGCAGAAAAATTTTGCTTTCTTGCCATCCTATCTGTCTTTATTTAACTAGTCTTCTCGTTCTTTTGATTTGCCTCTTGGGGCTCTGAATCTCAGATGAGCCTGATGATTTTTATGAGTTCACTGCTGAAGATTATTACAGACTCATGGCAACAAAAAAGGAAGGTAAGATAATAATCTATTTCGCTGATAGACAATATTGTATGTACCACACCATACTTTGAAGGACTAGGTTTCCTTAGACAAATAAAGGAGATGATTTTTACATGCATAGGATTCCATTTTACTTCCTTCTGAATCTGACATTGGGAGTTGAGCAGATAAGTACCTGAAGACACGCAAAATCCGTGAAGCTGAAGAGGCTGCTCGCAGATCAAGGATAACTAAGGTGCTAAGGTCTTTCTTTGGGGATTTATTGCGGGTTCAAATAACTATGTTCTACTGTAAACAAAAGTGCAGTGTTTTATTATTTTTAACAATTATTTTTCAGGCAGCAATACGAGTCCGTTTTCCTGATAATTACACCCTTGAGGCTGTATTTCATCCATCAGAAACAATTCAAAGCCTTGTTGATCTTCTAATGAAAGTTATTAATCATCCCGAAGTGCCTTTTTATCTATGTAAGTATGTACTATATTTGATGTTATTAATATAGTTCAGAGTTTGGAGAATACCTGAAAAAACACTTAAAACAGTGAAGCTTCTATACCTTAGTTTTAATATTTTACTTCATTGGCAGACACCACTCCTCCTAAGAAGCAATTGAAAGACACTTCACAGGATTTTTACTCTGCTGGTTTTGTTCCTGGTGCAATTGTGTATTTTGCATATGATTTAACCAAAGGTTAGTATGGACATTGCTTTTAATTTTGTTAGTTTACTGTTCCACAATTCATGCCTATGCATCCAAATCTAAGCTAGTTATTGTTCTGTTTCATATACGTGTTTCATGGGAATGGAGAAAAGGGGGGAAAGAGAGAGGGGAAAAGGGGGAGTTGGGTTGATGTATAGTGAATATTGACTTGGGTTGATCAAGGATGTTGCTTAGTTTGAATAGCTGGAGTTTGGAATAAGTTCTGATTAATTATATGCCTGCTGCAGCATATTTACTGTAGCTGATGCTTACAGCAATGCAGGCTACATTTAAACTATGGCAAGAGCCCTCTGCCTACTGCGTTAATAGATAGGCAAGACAATTTGAATACACCAATTTGTTAAAGGAACTTAAGAAGGTAAGGTCAAATGTTTGGTGGGTATGTTAGCTCTTTGGTAGGAAATTGGGACTGTTAAATTAAAGTTATTCAGAGGTAGATATCTGAATTCATTCTTTACTCTCTCCTCGTTTTAAATGTGATATGATAATTTGTTTGCCACACTTGTATTGAGGTTTACTGTGAAGGGATATATTTCCAAATGGCTTATCTTGTTTTCAGGTGACGCAGATGTTACTCCGTCAGGTCCATTCCTTGTGGAGGAGGTCATGTCTCTGCAGGGCTTGGAAATTGTACTCCGTCAGGCAGAGGCTGTCCAACCTCATCCTGAGTCCGAGTCTGTGATATCCAACACTGCTTATCCTAGTGTTCCGGAGCGCAAGCCCACTGATAAGAAGAATGTGAAACCAAAGTGGTTGAAAATGTGATAGAATTGACTTTGGTGTTGCTTTTTAGATAGCTTGGTGCATGTATGCATATCTCTCAAAATCACAACCAAATGTAAAGGCTGGGAAACTTGGGGTGTACTCTCTGTTATAGAAGCGGTGGATATGATATAAAAGTCTGTGGTGTGGTGTGGTTTGGTTTGGTTGGGTTAGCTCCTGAGTTGGAAAACATTGGCGCTAATTGTAAGCTTCTCAGTTTGTATTGCAGCTTTGATCCCCGTAACTCTTTTTAATTCTTGTGCGTCAGTCTGAGGAGGAAATCTTGTGGTGTTGACAAAACGAACTGTGGGGGACAAGGGGAGGAGTGTTGGTAAAGCATTGATATACTGAATGCCCGTGACTTTTCTCTTACTCTACGTGCGGTAGTATAATGGGGTATTCTTAGATGGTGGGTTGGCGGCGTGGATAAAAATGCATGGAATGAATGTAAAGTTTTTATTCCTTTCCTGGTTGGGTGTTTGGCGTATGCCTGCATAATTGTCCGGTGTGGGCGTGACGCGACAGTGAGTGCGGGAAGCTTGATATTTAGTTTTAATAATCTCCATTATTAGTACTATGTTTGTTTGTTATGATGTTACAATCGAAGCAGCGAAGACCTCGTAGAATTTACGTGTCTCGGAGATGCACAGTACAAATAAATTAGTCCTAGTAATCTTCGATTAACGTATAATTGCAAAAATGAGCCTTCTGTAACTTTGGAGTGTTGCGACTTGCGAGTGAGTATTCATCTGTTGTCCCGTTAAACGGATGAAGATGTAACATGGTAGGAATATAATTAATAATTTACCCCTCGGGATCCCCTAATGATAGCACGTGGGACATGGAAGACGTAACCTGGGCCGTCATCCTAATCAATAGCGGGTGGATTTATTTATTTATTTATTTTTTTTGGGGTAAAGTTGGGTACTTACTGCTACCACATGTAGAATTGGAACTGAAATTAAAAAATAAGAGTTTGTTTGGAGCGTGATGTATTTGAAAAAAATTATATGAAAATTTTAGTAGGTATTTTTTGATAAAAAAATATTTAAAATTTTTTTATAAAAAATTATGTGAAAGAAATTTAGATAAGAAAATTTAAAATAAAAATATATTTATATAATTTATTTATTTATAAATAAAAATGATCTGTGCAGACAGAAGACAGATCAACTTTCCAGTTCCATCTGAGAAGGACCATGTCCGTTGGTGGGTCACCCACTGGGAGGTCTTTTAAGATATTATTGGGTTAGACGGAATCAATGAATCGTGGATCGCGTGCTTTGATTCGTTAGTATTTGTTTAACGCAGCAATCGCATTATTTGTCGGCCTGCGCCTACCTACAGATTATTCTATTTATTATTGTATTCTCTCATCTCTCGTTGTCGATTTGTTATCGTCCAAATTTGTTTAATCCTCAAATTATTTACCATCCTACGACTATGTCCATCGGTTACAATGCAAGCATTAATTATTAGTATAATTTAACTTAACGTGCCACAAGATACGCACTCGCATCGAAAAACGATTTGGATATATTTTGTATAAAAGTAATTTAGTTATTTTTATTTTAAAAAAAAATAGAGGAAGTAATTAATTTCAACATTTAAATAAACCTATTATCTTTGCTTCGGTTGTAGTAATTATCATTAATTAATTCATACATTTCAAGATTTTAAATTCTCTTGAATTGCTTGGCCGATATTCTTGGAGCAATATACGTAAAATGTTAGTGACTTTTTATTTTCAAAAATCATTCATTTTTATTATTATTATTAATAGTCCCAGCGAAGTAAACGAACCTAACTCGAAACGCGGGGCAAAGGCACGTTAGTTTGCAGCACAGTAATAAGGAGCAGCAGCAGCAGCAGTGGTAGTACCGTAGTATTATTATATTTAGAGGTGTATCATGTTAATTGTTACATGTATGGGTGGCACGTTCAACCACGGCTACTAATCGCGAGTGCCAATCAATAGTCAAAATATGGGTCCCGCTGAGTGAGCTGACTGACACTCTCCGGTCTCCTCCACCTTCCAAATGGCTAAAGTCTTAAAAAACCAGCAATCCTAGACCAAGTTCAAATCAGTCGTCGTCATTGGTGCGCTCCGTCCGACGGCCAAATTCAAGGTACTGCTCTCTACTCTTCCTCAATTTTAATTTGAAGGTTTAGCAGTCTTCGCTTACTCTCTTCAATATCTCCTACTTTTCAAGCCTACTCTCTAATTTACTCTGCCACACTAAACGCCCCCCTCCCCCGGGAACTTGTGGGTATTACGGCTGTTTAATTCTTCATTCCCGTGGGCGATCCCGTACTCGTCTACCTATGTAATATCCCCTTCGTTATCTGCTCCTCGGTCTCCCATCTTATGCTCCTGCTCTTCCTATTTTCCATTTTCCATTTTTTTTTGTCTGGGATTCAGAGTGTGTTATGACGGATTGTTTTCTCGTGGTCAGATGCGGATGAATTTCGTGATTTAGGAAAATTATTATTATTTTTTGGAGGTAGGGGAAGCTGGGATCTTAATTCTCTTGTTTTTGCTGGTTGGAGTTGGAGATTCACCAACCAATTTTGTTTTTGGTAGAAGAAGTAAGTTAAGCTGCGATATCTATGGCTTAACTTCCTTCCTTTTTTTTTTTTTAAATAAAATTTTCAAGTGGTGGAGATACTAGCTATTTATTAGATGACATTTGAATTGTCTTTTTTTACTGAATTCTTGAATTCTTGTTGTGATTTGGTTCTGTATTTGGTGCAGTAGACCAGGGGAACTGATCATACTTGACTTTTATTTCCATCTGCTTTGGGAGATCTGAAAATGGCATCAGACGCTTGGAGCATGGAAAAAAGGGCTTCCATCAAGAGTGACTCCTTCTCAAGAAATGAGAACGTACCTGAAACTGGTTCTCTCTCCATCATTGTTCTCGGTGCTTCTGGTGATCTTGCTAAGAAAAAAACTTTTCCTGCACTTTTCAACCTTTATCGACAGGTTCATTTTCTAATACTCTATTCTTGTGAAGGAACACGAACAGCTTCCTTTTCTGCTTCTATTCATTCTCATCACCTGTATGTGATGACCGATTGATCCCGGAGTACATTGAGAAAGTTGCTTACTTTTTCACCTGTCAATTTACTCTTCTTATGGATTCATAAGCGTCTTTTCTGGATGGTTCCTCACAGGGATTCCTGCATTCAAATGAAGTTCACATTTTTGGCTATGCAAGGACTAAGCTTTCAGATGATGAGTTGAGAGATCGAATTCGTGGGTGAGATTTTGTTCTCAAATGCCCTCTGTGCTGTTCCTACAATGTATCTGGAGTCCCTGGAATTATATTGAAATTATTTTCTGTGGAGTTTTGACCTTTTGATTGTTTTGACATGTTATCTTTTTGTTTCGTCCTACAGAACTTATTCATTTGCATAACATTCCTTTAGTTTTGAGCTTTACTTCTGTTTGCCGGTTCTCTTCGTGTTTAAGGGAGGTTATGTGAACCTATGTGGCTATGTCCATTGTTTTGCTTATTTTGTTCTTTCTCAAGGGCATTTTAGTTTGCTTATATGAGTTGGTACCTTGAAATTTATTGATCAGCTGAAGGCAAATATTTCAGGTATCTTTCCCATGGCAAAGACAATACTGAAGATTTATCAAATTTTTTGCAATTGGTAGGTATATCTGCTTTCTTAAATTTATAATTTCATTTTACTGGTACTTTTTCTGCTGATTTTTGCTTTTGTAGATCACATATGTAAGTGGCGCCTATGATGCTGAGGAGGGTTTCCGAGCATTGGATAAGGCAATATCCGAGCATGAACTATCAACAATGATTGCAGAAGGATCTGCTCGGAGGCTGTTCTACTTTGCTCTTCCTCCTTCAGTGTATCCATCTGTCTGCAAAATGATCAAGTCTTGCTGCACACACAAATGTATTTGACTTAATTTCATCCTTCTTTGTAATGAATTTAGTTTGTGTTCTAGTGCTCTTCCATCACATTAACTATCTGATGTAATTCATTGCAGCTGATCATGGTGGATGGACTCGCATTGTTGTTGAGAAACCCTTTGGAAAAGATTTGGCTTCTGCTGAGCAACTCAGTTCCCAGATTGGAGAATTATTTGATGAACCCCAGATCTATCGTATTGATCATTATTTGGGAAAGGAATTGGTCCAGAACTTGGTAATGCACACTTTTAGAGTCATTTATACTTATCCCATTTATGTAATATTTATATATTTATCCTGATTGCTCCCTGTAAAATGGTGCAGTTGGTACTTCGATTTGCTAATCGTTTCTTTTTACCACTCTGGAATCGTGACAACATTGACAATGTCCAGGTGAGTCCCAATAGTATTGTGGAATTCTCTTGATGTGTGCACATTATTTCATTAACATTAACCTGTGTATCTAGTAATAATGTTATAATTGCAAATTGTTGAGCTAATCTAAGGAACTGCCAGTAGACATCACATTTTGGTAATGTCAGTTCACCTACTATATGAGATAATTCTTTCATGAACCTTGCATATCATGCTTGAGATTTGTCATCTTCCATTTGAATAGAATACCCTCGAGGACCAGCTGTCTATTTTATGTTTTTTGTGGGGGCTCTGATGAGGAAGAGCAAGAAATTATGTTAAAGTTTTATGTAAAATTGTTTTTATGAACTTGTTCCAATTTATGTACTTTAGCAACCATTATGCTAAACCTCTTTAGTAATTTCTTTGTCTCAAATCATACCAAAATATCGAAGAACATTAAGTATTGGAAAGGAGTCTGGACTCGAACTGACTGGGAATTTGTGTTACGGATCAGTTATATTGTAACTATTTCTTTGGAGTCTTAAGATGACTGTTATGTGGCCTCATCTCTACTCTGAGTATTTTATGCTTAATGACTCTGTTTCCAATGTTGCTTGAACTCCTAACTCATTTTCCATTTGCTTCTTTTGAAGATTGTTTTCAGAGAGGATTTTGGAACTGAAGGTCGTGGTGGATACTTTGATGAATATGGGTATGGTTTCCCTACTTTTTCCCCACTTAGTTTTTCTTTAGTTCACTGGAAGTTGGATATAAAAGTTCCCCCCAAGTGTTTTTGTTTTGCTGTAATTCTATTTGACCTGCTCACCTCTTATTTATTACTTCTGCTGTTTTTTTTTTTTTTTGGCAGAATCATCCGTGACATTATTCAAAATCACTTATTACAGGTGAGCTGAGTTTTTAGAATTTATGGGTTTTAATGGTGAAAATCATCCAGAGATAAACTTAAAAGTTTGTATTCTGTCTTATACATTTGTTTCATTTAAAACTTAACAAGTTTTCATCCAAACATGTGAATTTCATTGCTTGGTAATGCTTTCAGTAGAAGCACTTTTAACTGTATAGATGAATGAGTACTGTAAAACATTTTAAGACACAATGGGATCCTAGTTTTCACTAATTTTAATTTTAATCACCTATGCTTGTATCGTTCCCTTTTTCTTTCTTCTGATCATTATCAAGCAGGTCATTTTCTTCCACTGTTCTGTAAATACCTGATCATCCTTGTCTAACTGTTGTTGATGAATAATGTAATTTGCAGGTTTTCTGTCTCATTACCATGGAAAAACCTATTTCCATAAAGCCAGAGCATATACGAGATGAAAAAGTGAAGGTTAGTTATTCGGCATGTTGCTTTAATGTTTGAACAAAACATGGGTAGCTGTGTGATATTTGGTCAGAATTTTGAGAACATATGTTTTATTTTGGTTGAGGTTGGGGGGGAGGGAGTGGGGAGCAGCTGAAGAGAGAGAACCTATATAGAACAGACATGATCGGAATAAGAATTAGAATGTGGAAACCTTGACGTACTATCTTTCTATGTCTGGCACATAGGGTGTTGTGGAGATGGTGTAAGGTTGATTTGGATTTTTTTGGTGTCACTCATGTGTGGCCACCAGGCTGCTCATGCATATTTTACATGCTTCAGAAGATAGAAAAAGCATGTATTGCCCATCTATTAATGCACCTCATGGCTAACTGATAATCTTCTTTCGATATATTCAGAAATTATTATTAGTCCAGAGAAGTTTCAAGTTTCCAATTATTTACGCACATCTGCAATATAGGTTCTCCAATCAGTAATGCCAGTTAAAGATGAAGAAGTTGTTATTGGACAATATGAAGGCTACACTGATGATCCCACAGTTCCAGACACCTCAAATACTCCTACTTTTGCAACTGTGATATTGAGGGTCCATAATGAACGATGGGAAGGTGAAATAAGATATTTACTAACTAGTGGCTTACATATTCATGACAGATTTCCTTCTCTGTTCAAAGTTAGATTTCATTCATTTCATCAGAAGTGTTGATTTTCTTTCTCTTTAGCTTTAATTGCATACTTGGAATTTTCATTCTGCCTGAAAGTTGCCATGAACTACTGGCTGCAGGTGTGCCATTTATACTAAAGGCTGGAAAAGCATTGAATTCAAGAAAAGCTGAAGTGCGTGTTCAATTTAAGGATGTGCCTGGTGATATATTTAAATGTATGTTTCTCCACTTTTAAAAATTTAAAATGGAATACTTTGTGATATTAGGTTAAACTTTACTGTTTCTCCAGCAACTACATTTTTAGAGTTGATCATATGAGGTGTATAGATATTTTTAAAGGTGTTAACCTAGGAATGATGATAGTGTAGTTGGGATGGAAACTTTTCTGAAGTGCAGAGAGGACGGATTTCAGATATTGAGGGTGGATGCCACCTCTTCAAAGCACAAAAATTAAAATTGACATACCTTACTCCTGCTTAACTTTATAAATCTTGCTTTGATGATCCATATTAAAGGTGAGAGGGACACATTTTGTGTTTTGAATCCTGATAGTCCATGACTTGCACACGTTGGTTCATTAGACCCATTAGCTATGGAAGTCTGTAAAGGAAATTCCCAGAACCTCTACAATATGAATGTTAGCAATTTTTTCTTTTTGTGAGCTATTCGGTGATAATGATATCTGAACTTGTCCAGGTCAAAAGCAAGGAAGAAATGAATTTGTTATTCGTCTTCAACCTTCAGAGGCCATTTATATGAAGCTAACGGTAAGATTGATTTTTCAGTCCTGTTGAACCACACTTCGCTGTTGCTCCTGTCCTGGTTATTTAACATAGTTTAGCATATGTTAAAAGAAGCCTTCTGCATATATACCACTACACTGGAACTTCGGAAATGGACTCTGAAGTCATGTTTCAGGTTCTCGATTTTAAGTGTGAATCCATCTGATCATGTTTTTTTAATGTGGGGTTCTATTTCTCCTGCCTTAACTGATACAGGCAAATAATTTTAAATTGCATGTGTTCAAGTAGTTGAATGCATTTTCTTTGGCAGATTGAACTTTTCCCTGACCTTTTGGGTGCTGTTGTGCAGGTCAAGCAACCTGGGCTGGAAATGTCGACAGCTCAAAGTGAACTAGACTTGTCATATAGGCAGCGCTATCAAGATGTTGTCATTCCAGAGGCTTATGAACGCCTGATTCTTGACACGTATGAATTTTTGACTTCCATGTTACTGCTCTTTTATGGCTTAAAGATGTCACTTAAATAAGCAGTTTACAGAAGTGAACAAAATGATTGCAACAACACTAGGATTTTGAATGTGCTTCCCAAATTATGAAATGATTTTTTATTTTTTATTTTCTAGGATAAGAGGTGATCAGCAGCATTTTGTCCGCAGAGATGAGTTGAAGGTACAGCAAATAGCGTGCAAGCTCTAATTATGTCTTGAAACATGTTTGTTCATCGTTGACATAAATTACTTGTCCTATATGAACTTCAGGAAGCTTGGAAGATTTTCACCCCTCTTCTGCACAGAATAGACAGGGGAGAGTTGAAGTCAGTTAAATATAAACCAGGGAGCAGAGGTCCAACAGAAGCTGATGAATTGTCACGGCGAGCTGGTTATTTGCAGACGCATGGCTATATTTGGATCCCACCCACCCTGTAGACTAACTCGTATCCAGTGCTAATAAGACGGTACCTGCTATGCTAATAGTTGCAGTGTTGTTATGATCCGCTTGTATTAATATGATGTTACCATGTATTTGTATGCTGCCATTGCATTTCCTATCGTTCGTCCGCGCGTTCGGGCGTTCGTTGTAGTGATCAAAAAACGGGCTTTAGACACTTTTATGTTGAGGTATGAAGTGTGATAGGGGGGTGCGTTGATGCTATTCCAATGTACGTACTAGAGTAATAAGTTTTTGTATGTTTGAAAACGGTGAGAATAAAACAATGCTTGCTGGCCATGTGGCCATGTCCACTGTTGAAATAAAAAAAAAAAAGTACCCTCTACGCTATCCAACATATATTAGCAATAAAGAAAGTGTGATTATTTTTTTTTAAACAATTTTATATTATTATAATTGTGTTTTAACAATTTTACAAAATTGTTCTTGGGTGAGACTCCCATCATCGAGGGAAAAGGGATGATGAACGGGGATTTAAACCCTTGCTATCTTCTTGGGTATGTTTTAGTTGTGGCAGAGTGGATTCCTAATATAGATGAGAAAGATAAATCCAAATTTGAATGGCATATAGAAACTATAGAGTAATGGACTAGAAGTATGAAATAAAAAATGTAGGGAAATTAGTAGTTTATCTTCAAATTTAATAAAGTGATGAAATAAAAAATGTAGTGAAATTGGTAGTTTATCTTCAAATTTAATAGATTGTAGCAGGGCCAGAAGTATGAAATCAAAATTGTAATGAAATTAGTAGTTAATACGAAATATTCCTGTTTATCTTCAAATTTAATAAATTGTATGATGGAGAGATTAGCAGGAAAATAGGCACCCAATAGTTTCATCTTATTAGATTTGTTACAATGTGTGGGGATAAACTTTCAATATATATAAATTTGATAATCAAACAATCAAGGAAAGGCAAATCAATATCAGGATTGCCCAAATAATTGGGGAACTAATATTTAACCTTTAACAAATAATTAATATTGTTGTGTTAGTATTAGAGATTATTATCATATTGTGGTGTTATGGTGAGGTAACTAACATTTTGAATAAATGAACTTTAACTACACGCCAAGTTAGGAATTTAATGATGGGAAAGGAGATTCTCAAGTGAAGAAGTAACTATTCACATTAACCGCCCAAAAAACTATTGCACTCCAATTGTTGCTGGCAATTGAGTTGCGGTCATGTACGATAGATATATATAGATATACATTATTTGTCTTTGTATGGGACAGACTACAATATTTGTGAGGAGTAATTATAAGAAACAGAACAGTAATTTTAAAAAAAAGAGTTAATTTATTGTATTAAAAATAAATACACAATCGATGTATTTACATGTATAGACATATTTAAAACAATATATAAGTCTAAATTAATTTATAATGTTGTATACCAAACGTGACACACGAGAGGAAACGTGACACGTTCACATTTCTTGAGCCTCATTTACTTATATGCTAACGCTGGAAAGATGACCGTGTTACCAAAGATTTAACAAAGGAAGGCTGGTCGAGTTGGAGAGGCAAGGAACACCTTGGAAGCCCGGTTTACCGTTAGCCTCCCGGATAAGCTTTTCCAACTATATTATAAAATAATAATAAAATCTCAATTAGTATAAAAATTCACTAAAAAAACCATCATTCGTGATTCACGTTAATGTGTTCAATGCGTGACATTTGGGTTTGGACATTGCCAAGGTAACGGTCTGCGAGCCCAAAGGATGGAATGGTGTCGATTAACTCCTCTTCCCCTTAAGGCCAGGCAAAATCCTTAAAAGAAAAGTGAGCCCAGGTAGTCAATCGGCCGTCCGTAACTACATATCAAATGTAGATAGAGATAGCGAGATAGGATCGGCTAACCTCAAAACTAACAACTTAACGAAATACCACTACAACACGCGCCACCGTCACCACGAGCACCACCCGCAGGCCGCATGCCGTAGTAGAGTACAGTACAACAGACAAGACAACGCAACTAGAAACCCAAAACCTACAAATTACAAAACGCACACTAACTCTGTTTCCGCACCTGTCTCTCGTTGCCCACCACGCGTCTCTCTCCCTCCTCTTCCTCTCCTTCTCTCTCCTCCAACAAAAACTAGCGATTCTCCTTTTTACTCACATCTCCAACCTATATTTTTATCCCCCTCTTTCTCTCATTCTCTCCTTCTCTCTCCACCACTATATCTTCCTTCCCGCGCGTACACACACAAGCTCCTAATACTCTGATTATCGATACAAATCTGGATGTGTGTGTATGCTGTTGGTGTGTTTCTCCCCGCATATATTACTAATACTACCACTATTAGCATTTTCATATAGCGTATTGGGTTGGCGAATTATTGATTCATTCTTCCTGGGATTAGATTCTATATTCTCTTCCTAATCGTCTCTTCCCTTTTCCTTTTCCCCCTTGGATTTGCTTATGATCGTCGTGTTGCCAAAAGCGATTTCGCTTTCTTTTGCTGCTCTTATATCTCCATAGGTTTCCAGGGTTGAGCTGCGCTATTGTTCGGAACCTTATTGTTCCTTCGATGTCGGAACCGATTTAAAGGTCTGTTCTCTTTCTAGCCCCTCATTATTTCCCCTTTTTTATTTATTATATTGATTTAAAAAAAAAAAAAAAGCAGTGAGCTTAGGGCAACCCGCTGATTTTCTTTTGGTTTCTGGTTTGGGATCTTTAGAGGAAACCCTTCAAAGTTTTTGGTGCTTTTGTTTTAGTTTGGTCATCATGATTTGAAGGTTTTCTTTCGTTCCGGGGAAGGTGGGTTCTTTTGAATCCGTTCAATTTTGGGGGGTTCGGTTTGGGATTTTCTGTTTAGTTGGGGGGTGAAAATAAGAGATTGTAATATGGCTTTGGACCAAGAGGAGACCTTGTTCTCTGGGATCAAATTTCGTAATGGGTTCGTTATGGAGGAATGCCGAGGTGAAAAATCGGATGATTTTGATGGCCTTTGGGATGTCAGTTGTGGCATAATAGGGAATTCTCATGACTACGATCAGGGAAAAGCTGACAAGGTCGTTGATGATATTGTTGATTTATTACCTAGAGATCCTTTTGATATGGATATTAGCGCCACGGTCACTGCTATTACTGGTTGGATTGAGGATTTTGGTTTAAAAAATCTTGGATTTGAGTCATCTGCTGAAGATGTCGAGGTTGAGGAGGCAGATGATCATTTACTTGCAGAGCTAAATATTGTCTGGAACAGCGTTCATCCAGATGTGACTGCCAAGAAAGCTTATAAAGAATCTTCTGTGTCCCTAATGGAACTGGAGAAGGGGTACTACGAGGATGAGCCCCTTTGCTTGGACAGTAACATTGAGAATTTCATGGGCTTCAGTTATGAAAAGTATTGGAATCCACGGGATGTAGTCTGTAATCATAAAGGCCGCACGATGAAGAATAACTCTGTTGGCGTTCCAGGACCTCCCCCGGATGCTTTATTTTTTGCTCTTGGCTACCTGGGTGTGAGGGACCTTCTTTCCGTTGAAAGGGTCTGCAAATCATTGCGCGATGCCGTGCAAAATGATACTCTTTTGTGGCGAAATTTTCACGTACCTTATCCTCTGTGTGATAAGATCACCGATGATACTCTTTTGCGGTTAACCAATAGGGCTCAAGGCACTCTTTCCTGCTTAAGTATTGTGGATTGCTTAAAGATCACTGATATTGGTTTGAGGAGGGTGCTTGAACTCAATACAGGATTGACTAAGGTTCGTATCTTTTTATGGAATATAAATCAAAGAGTTACTTTTTCTTTTTGTTTGATATGTTTATTTGCATGCTATCACGTATAACATTGAATTATCTGCTTATGTGATTACTTCTATGACACCTTACTTCTATTTGACATTGGTTGGCTATGCTCTTTGTGCAAGTTTTAGTCTGTTCAAGACCATGTAGACTGTTTATATTAGTTAGACCATCAATACACACTATAATGTCGATAATTTGTTTTTTGTGGTATGTAGTTCATTTGTTCAGACTAGTGTCAGAGAAATGGATTTTGGTGCCCTGCCAAAAATGATTTTTTTTTTTAATAGTGAAGCAATGAATATGTTTAATGATTATAGAGTACTTTCAGGGAAATAAATAAACTGCCTCCTAGAACATGGGAGGTTCATCCTAGAGTCCATCTCAAGAATCTTGGTTGATTACTACTCTTGTTCATCAGGTGTAAAGCAGAGAAATGTCATAAATACTCGAGTCTTAAGCGAAGAATTTACATGCTTTGCTAACCAAGCTATTACCTTATCACCCTATATATGAAGGATCTATTTGTTCATTTAAACTTATCGTAGTTCAATTCTCAATGGAAATTTTAGTGGTTGCAATTTTATAGACTACGTGGGTGCTGGAGTGAAGAGCCATGATAGCTCCTGTCAGAGCTGGTTTATCACAACACGGCATGTTTTGGTTTTAAATGAATTTTCCAATTATTGGCTTGCCTTTATTGACTATTTTTCTTTTCTTGTGTAGCTAAGTGTTGCAGGATGTCTGAGGCTTACCGTTGAAGGGACTTTGCAAAATTTGAGGTTCTTCAAGTCTGTTGGCAGACCTGGAATCAAACAATTAAGAATTGGTTCACTTTTTGGTTTAACCAGCCAGCATTTTGAGGAGTTTAAGCTTTTATTAGGGGCTGAGAACAAGAATCAGGTCAGTGTCCTGAAGCTGCGGTTCTTTCGAGCTGGGCAGTTGTACTTGTCCTTTGATGATGAACGTGCCCTTGACATTGAAACATGCCCAAAATGCCATCAACTCAGACAAGTCTATGACTGTCCTGCTGATAGCTGTAGAGGAAAACAGCACACTGCGCAGGTGTGCAAGGCTTGCACATTTTGCATTGCTCGTTGTATAAATTGTGGGCGCTGCTTGAACAATTGTGACTACGAGGAGACATTCTGTCTGGACTTGCTTTGTTTGGATTGTCTGAAGCAGGTATTAAATTGCCAAGACTGGCAAAAGAGAGTGACAGTTTCACCAAAGCATGCATATCTTCATCAACAGGCAAGTTACCATTTCTTCCTCTATGGCTAGAGGCTCTTAGTGTTAGATATGAGATATGACTCCTGTTATTATAGCATTGGAGGTAATCCAAGATACGATTTAGAATGTCATGGGGGATAGAGACAAATTTGTGAGGTCATAGATGGTATCTCTTTGTTCTTTGTGATGTTGAACACATAAGATGTGCTATTTGGCTGTGCAACAACACATTGACCTAAAAGATTTTGTGTCCGTTGGTGTTGGAAGCAAGAGAAGGGATCAGCTCATACAACGAGGTCATGGTCATGTTGTATTATGTGTTTGACAACCTTTTGTAGTTGCTGCTGCCTTCAGGGTTTCTGCAGTGAGTTGAAAAAAGGAAAAAAGAGAATGTGGTTGAAACTGGAAATAGTAATGCTAAAGTTAAGGTTGCCACTGAAGCAAATGGAAACAAGAAGGAAATTGAGAAATGCGTTAGGAATGATGGCCGAATGATTCTATGGTACTGTTGGCATTTTCTAATTCAATGAATATAGAAGGTGGTTCCTATACAGGTTGTTTGCTTTGACGTAGTTCCAATATTTCTATCCTAGTAACGTAAAATAAACAAATGAAGTCATTACAGTTTGTGATACTTTTGTGACATAAAGAATGGAGGAGAATTGGCGTGTAATGCATGATCGAAGGACCAGATTAGCTCGGATGGAGGGAATCACGAGTTCATATCCCGTTGGAATTGCTGGAACAAGCGTTCAGACATCTCAGAACCTGCTGTTCGTTGGCTGCTTGTGTTTAGGGACTATTCTTGTTTGCGTTGTCAAAAGAGAAAAGAAGAAAAAAAAAGAAAAAGGAAAAAAGTGAGGGTGATGGGCTACATTATTGCTCAATGGAGGTGATTGTGGGATCATATTCTTTTGGAAATGTGGTGCGAATGTTCGTACTTGTCAGAACTTCTTGTCGTCTGTCCACTTATATTTAGAAGTTATTCTTGTGCTGTAGGGAAAGGTAAAAAAGGGTTGATCTACCCATCTTATGCATAGACTCTAGCTGATGATGGAATGAAGTAATCGTAAGCGTGTCAAATTTTTTTTCGTTGTTAATTGCTTACCTACGTTACTATAACTCTTTTAGTAAATAATGTAACTGCCGATGTTGATGTTGGTTATTAATGCTGGTTCTTTGAGTTAGCTAGTTTGGTTGCACGATTGTTATCTTCACTGTCTTATTAGTTTAACAAAAAAATACTTGGCACCACAGTTGTGTGTGTGTTGATCAATACAGAATCTGTGTGCATGTTGATCGATACAGAATGTTGATAGAAAACGAGGACCGGAGTGTGATTGTTGGCTGTGACATTGATGATGGATCAAGTGCACCAACAAGTGTGTGAATGTGTATTTTAAGAAGGGTGACCTCAAACGGGAAGAGGGAACTGGATTGTTTAACAACCCTCGTGTCACTCAAAAAAACTGGCCAAAAGTTGGATTGTTGAGTTAGAAAATTTGAGCACACCATGTCCTCAATCTGATGGTAAAACTTAAGAGGAGTCGATGTTTATTAGGATAATACCCTACTAAAATAACACACACACACAGCCTTAGAACCGTCAAGGCGTGATTACGAACCCGTCGTTTTCTTGGGTTTTTGCTTACCAATGCCAAAAGGAAAAAAAATGCCAAAAGAAAAAAAAAAAAAAATCTGTGATGAGTAGCATCAAACACCTCCCCACCTGCAAAGTTACCCTCAATCTTCTTCTTAATTTCTTTTCTATCGAGTATCGCCCACTGTCAATTTTTGTTTTCTTGGGTTCCGGGGGGTATCCCGTCCTGTCATACTTAACCACCCAACACCGCCGTCGTCAGCCCTCTAGAAACCACCCCGCACTCTTCTACTTAATATGCTTAAACCGTACCTTTATAATTATAATTATAATGTACTTGTCCGAGAGGCCTCGCCCTATTGATTTTTACAAAGAACCAACGGAATTACTGATGGACGTCACCTCCACCGTAGACCTGCCCCATCCTCACACTCACCAGCAGCAGCAGATGATTTTGGCCGATAGCAGCGGCGAAGACCACGAAGTCAGGGCTCCCAAAAAACGAGCCGAAACTTGGGTCCAAGACGAGACTCGTTACTTGATTAGCTTCCGGCGTGAGGTGGACGCCCTGTTTAACACCTCCAAATCCAACAAACATTTATGGGAACAAATCTCCAACAAGATGAGGGAAAAGGGTTTCGATCGGTCTCCCACTATGTGTACGGACAAGTGGAGGAATCTCCTTAAGGAGTTCAAAAAAGTGAAGCAGCAAGACAGAGGAAACAGCGGCGGTGCTGCCTCGTCGTCGGCAGGTGCTAATAAGATGTGGTATTATAAGGAGCTCGAGGAATTGCTCAGAGAGAGGACTAAGAATGCTTCCCACAAGAGCCCTACTCGTCCCCCCTCTACTTCTAAGGTGGATGCCTTTATTCACTTCTCAGACAAAGGTAGGATTAATTCGTAGTTAATTTGTAACCATATTTTGGATGTTTCAATTGTTTTTTTTTCCCCTTAGGTTTTAGTCATGCTTCTAACTTTCCGTACCTTCTCCATGAATGTTTGAAGGGAAGAGGAAGAGGGGAATTGACTAACCAACATTTTTTTTTAAAATTTATCAATTTTAATACATATTAATGGGATTAATGTGTTATGCAGATTACTTTGTAAAATTTGAGGCTTCCTATTTGTAGAAATTATTGTCATACTCTCCATTGTTTTGTTAATTTGTTGGGGATGGTGACAATTCACTAAATCAGAATGTACAAATATTTCTGCTTAAGCTACTCCTCCTGAAGAAGGATGGCCATAAGAATTTGCACTGCCATGCATGACATAGGTCTCCCTCTGTGTTTTTATTGCTTACTAGTTAGTTTTTCACTGGTTCTTGTTAGTCTGAATTTGTCTGTATACCTTCTGACACTTGGTGGTTTATATTTGCAGGTCTCGAGGATGGAAGTCTTCCATTTGGATCAGTGGAAGGTAAAAGTGCTGAAAGGAAGTTTGAACATTTCTAGACATCTCAGAATAAGACTTCTTTAAGTGTGGATCAATATTGTTTTTCTGGTGCTCTAGAGCTGTTGATCTCGGGATCTATCTTCATCTGTTGGCAAGTAATTGAGTAAAAGCCTTAAATTTGCAATACTGGGAATGATGAGAATGCCTGTTACCTGTTACCACTGGAAATAAGTTATTTTTCAGTTAAGCATGGGGAATTTTTGCAAAAATGCATCTACAAGGATGATCTATTTCTGATTGAAAGTGAAACGGCATCAACTAATTCACATACGTTATTTGGTTTAGAAGTGGAAATCGCTTTATTGTGGAAAACTTTTACAACTGCATGTGTTTTATGTCACAAAACCTGTATTTTCCTAGCTGTAGCTTTGATTGAGATAGTATATTTCCTGTTGGTAAATGAAATAATAATCTTTAAGCTTATACTTGCAGCTCCTATTTTGTGAAGCTTATTGAAGAATGGTCTCTCGCTTACTGTTTTTCACTGTTAATGGCACTACAAGAGACTGCATTATTGCGTATTCTTTCGTTATGTGATCCTTTCTTTTTATTTGTCATTGCAAGCCTTTGGATTAATTTGTGAGGAATCTTTCTTGCCATCGAAGTTGCAACATTAGTGCCAAAAAGAGTAAGGTTCTTTGCATGTGTTAGTACTAATCAATTGAATGCAATTACAATAATATCCTAGCCATGAATTGAGTTGAAGAAATAGGGTTACCTGCTAGTTAAGACTGTATTATGTGCCTTCCACACTTGTTGGAATTTCCCTTTTCATGTATAACTTCTCCAAAAAATATTTGACATGAGTGTTCTCCATTATTTCTGAACCTTGTTAACAGCTAATGGCCGATCAGCTGTGAACCTTGAAACGCCTTTGGATAATGATGGTGACCCTCTTGCTATAACTGCTGCTGATGCAGTTGCAGCCAATGGAGTTCCTCCATGGAATTGGAGGGAAAGCCCTGGCAGTGGTATGCGTCTATTGTTCATTAATTGCATATATCTCAATCAGAGACTCTTAGATATGTTTTGTGTCTTTCACTCTCTCAAGCTTAATTTGGGTATATTTCTTTTTTTATTGAAATTACGCAACTTATGAGAAAGGGTTATACTCTATTGTTCTCTCTATCAGTTGTTGGCGGTGGGTGTGATGGAGTGATTAATCGGGGTCATTGGTACAATCATAAATGCATGCTGAACTCATTTACTAACAGCTAAAAAGTCAGTTATATCTGTAGTATTATGTGCACGCATTTTCAGGAAGACTGGTTAGTTACTTATGACTAGTGCAAAGGAATATTTAGCGAAATTATTTTTTCTATTGGCTGGAATGTTAGGTTCCTTCCATGTCACTGAAGACTCACTGTGGTTTTATTTTGGTAAGGAAATGGAATGGAGGTTGAATCCTTCATGGACAAGTACTGGAATTTTTGTACAGAATACTGTGTTCTTGAGTGATTCCTCATGCACATTTCAGCCCTCTGCAAAGTCTTATGAAATCAGTTTAAATGTTCTCTGGAATGCATACTTTGAGAATACTTTTTTTTCTCCCTTCTAAAATGGGGATGTTATATGACAATGAGATGCTTGCTAATTTTGCATTCAATGTGTGACAAATGAGCTGCTATTAAGATGTAGAAATTTTGCTCGTACTCAAGTGATGTTTCAACTTGATTTCCAGCTCAAGTACCAGGGATCTTACTGATTTTTCTTCAGTTTGGCAACTGGCCAATTCTTGGTAAAGTAATGATATCATAACTGCAGGTGGTGAAGGACAACCTTCCTACGGAGGGAGGGTTATCACAGTCAGGTGGGGGGAGTATAGAAGAAGAATTGGTATAGATGGAACTAGTGATGCCATCAAGGAGGCTATCAAATCTGCTTTTTGCTTGCGTACTAAAAGGGCATTTTGGTTGGAGGATGAGGACAATGTTATCAGGAGTCTTGACAGAGACATGCCTCTAGGCAATTACAATCTCCACCTTGATGAAGGTATGACATAAGACCATCATATAATCTCTATGTTGGTGGAAATTTGCATATTTTAACATTGTTACAAGTAAGATGTTGTTGTGTGTAGGAATTTCATTTAAGGTTTGCCTATACAATGAGGCTGACCGATTGGCAGTTCATACAGAAGAGAAGACATTGTATACTGAAGATGAATTTCGTGATTTCTTGACTCGCCGGGGCTTGATTGGTTTGAGAGAGATCAATGGGTATAGATGCTTTAGCAATATAGATGATCTCCGACCTGGTGCAATGTACCAAGGGGTGAGATTGCTAGGGGACTAGAATTCCTTTCCTCCTCAACGAGGAGGCCTGCAAGTGAAAGTATGTGGAAATTACAAGTGTACTGTTAACCTGCCATATAAAAGAATTGAGAATTTCATCCGCTTTGTAGCATAAATTTTCTTGTCGCAAATTGTGATATTTTGTAAACCCAATTTTTGGATTCTATAATTCTCTTCTTTGCAGAGTTTCAGCAATAGCTGTGTAAAGCTCCTGATGAAATGTGTGGAAGTGATTCAAAAGGATTTTGGCGTCTTCGTTCAAAGTTTTTCCTGTCCTGGGGCCTCTTGGCTTGATTTCTGCTGAACGGTATTCCATACCCTTCATCCCTTAGGCCAGCACAACTTCGTTACTTCTTCCGGAAGGAAAAAGCACAAAGGCGTGAATAAAAGGGCGAGGAGGTGGGGAATGGAGGCAACCGGGCTGGGTATTAAGGTGATGGGAGTGGAAAGCGAGCGGGCTGGTGGTAGGAGGACAAGAAGCAGCGGTGCATGTAACGCCCCTGCTGAAGTCAGACTTGATTGACATTATAGTTTATAAGATCGAAATTTTACACATAATTGATTTAGGGTAGTAGAATTGAATTAGTGAGATTGGATCATAGAATTGTAATTTTTTTTTTAAAAAATGAAAAAATATAATTTTAAAATTATTTTTAAAATAATTATTAATTAATATATAAATATATAAATAGAAAATTTATGTATAGTTTATAATTAAATAATAATATTTTTATTTTTATTTTTTTTATAATATTTTGTATAATTTTTTTAAATATTTAGTTGTTGTCCCAAATTAAGGGTATTTAATTATGTTTAATTAATTTATTTATTGTTAAAAATTAATATAAATATAATTAAATTATTTATGTAATGATAAATCTTAATTTTACTTATATATAGAAAGTTTTTTTGAGTAAATTTAATTATATTTTATTCATATAATAAGGTATGATTGTAATTAAGATTGTAATCGTTTTAATAAATTTGAATCCTAAAATTATAGGAAGAAAATCTGAAAACTAGGGTGTGATAATTGATTCCTTGGACTGTCAAATTTCAATTTTACATTTTGTTTATATTAGTAACTCCACGGACGATTTTTAGTGCACCATGATTTATAATTTGGTATAGGTATATATATATATTAATAGCTGTAACAAATTCACACTCCATCACTCTCGACAAAATTTTGAGTGCACTTTAATTGATTAAACAACTTGTTATTAATTATTAAAAACAATATAATTAATAATTACTAAATATATAATTTTATCTTGAGTTTTTAAATGTGGGTAAGAAAAATTTTACAAAATTCAAACTAAATGTATCCAACCATATCCAAGTTATCCAACTCCATACAAAATTCAATTCCAGTTTCAATGTTAAATAAGGAACAAAAACACATTCTCAATGTTTTGAACCGCATCTCAAATCCCTACCCTCAACTGTTTCTTATCTTTATGTTACCTAAAAGTACGTACATTGACGGTAATTGAGGTAGTATTTACCGAGTCAAAAAAAAAAAAAAAAATTATTACAATGAGAACAAGGAGAAAGTGGTTTATTGTTGGTTTACAACTAAAAGCCACGTTTCAGTTACAATTACGAAGAGATTTTATTAGTAAGGGCGTATCAATTGAAAATTTGGAAGGTGTGTATTCCAATTCATTACATAAATTAATTATTGATTGTTAGTAGATGGATATATAGTCTATATAGATATCGCATACGCATTTCGCGCGGTTGTGGCAGTAGTAAAATAGTAAAACTGAGGGCTGAGGGCTGAGGCTGAGGCTGACGGTGTCCGTGTATCATCATCACAATTCGCATGTAATAAAAATAAAATCGCAGGCCGTTCCGTTTGCGCGGGGGTTCTTTGACTGACTGACTGATGCCGCACCACAAATGAAGCACCGCCATCCGCGACTATATCAAGCCCTCAAAATAAAAAAAGAAATGGACGGTGGATCTTTGTAGTCCGCCGATCAAATCGATCGCTTATTTCAAACCCCCGAAATTCCCGCGCCCTCAACTGCATCGCCATTATGACTCCTTTTGGCCTTGGCCCGGCGCAAAGGTGCCCCCTTCCCCAAGACTTCAGCCCTATATATACCATATATACTAATATACCACTTCATGTACTCTTCACTCTTCACTTGTACCGCATTCCATTGCCCCCATCTAACCTTGAACCGCTGCCAGCTTCTTGTATCATCGTCGTCGGCGTCGCCATGGCAAAAGTCAAGATCGGAATTAATGGTAGCTCCATTCCTCCTGTCCTATCTCCTTTCTTACCTCTACTTTCACGTCTCCCGTCGCCGTCTCTCGTATTTATTTTACTATATCTAATGTTTTTGCTTAGGGTTTGGAAGGATCGGCCGTTTGGTGGCCAGAGTAGCACTCCAGAGTAATGACATTGAACTCGTCGCCGTCAATGATCCTTTCATTACCACCGATTACATGGTCCAACCTTTTACTTTCCTTCTGTTTTACTCCTTTCTTCCTTTCTTGTATTACTCTGCTAGATTTCTCGGACTTAACATCTTTTTCGTTGCTTAACAGTAGTCCTAAATAAATGTAAATATTTATGATCCATAATGTTCGTCTCTATGTCCTCTGCATATTAATTGAGATCTGAACCGGTGAACGTGTAACATGCCCAACTTAACAATGATTTTCCGAATAACCGATATCTCTCTATATTTGATCTCCAATCTGCTGCCATCTGTTTGTGGACTTGCTTTGGTTGTCTCTTTCGCTTCCGGTGACATGGATCTGTGGGAAATCAATAATTCCTCGGCGACTAACTGGGGGAAGTAAAAGAGTGTTGAATCATATTTTGGGGGCTCAATTTAAACCTGCCTGCGTGCTTCTTGTTGCCTGGAGTGTTCTAATTGTCTGTGTATTATCTGGTATATGAGTTTAGTTGCGTCTTTCAAAGTCGTGTAAGGCTGTAAATCTGATTTTCATGGCTGAATCTTACCTTTCATGTACTGATGTTTCCTGTGCAGTGCCTGGATATTTGATATTTGTATCCACGTATAGTAAGAGCATGTTATTTCCTGCTTTTTTCTATAGGGACTATTTTCTTCAACGTGAATGCCTATGTCTGCTTGCTTCATATATGAATACTTGAGGTTTATGGTTACCTTTTACCTTTTTTCTGGATTATATGGTCTTGAGGCTCCTGTTCTGCTTCCAGTGCTTTTTATTGTTGTGTGCACACCTTTTTTTTCAAAGCTTTTCATTATATTGTCCTATAGACCTACATGTTCAAGTACGATAGTGTTCATGGCCAATGGAATCATCACGAACTCAAGGTTAAGGATTCCAAAACACTCCTCTTTGGCGACAGGCCTGTCTCTGTCTTTGGCTGCAGGTACACCCTGATTCTATTTGTATATTTGCTTCCCAGAAGAGGGCAAGGCTGAGTGTCTAATTACATCTTTAACTTCTGATGGCAGGAACCCAGAGGAGATTCCCTGGGGTGAGGCTGGAGCTGACTTTGTTGTTGAATCAACTGGAGTCTTCACTGATAATGACAAAGCTGCCGCCCACTTGAAGGTATTACCCTTTGCCTAAGTGGATCTACCCTTTGTGTTTCTTAGATTTGTCATGTTTTCACTGCATGTGGGAAAACTTTGCGTTGCCTCCTAGCTCGTTTTAATATTTCTAATCATATACTTTGATTTCCAGGGAGGTGCAAAGAAAGTTGTTATATCTGCTCCAAGTAAGGATGCTCCCATGTTTGTCATGGGTGTCAACGAGAAGGAGTACAAGCCCGATATCAACATTGTATCAAATGCTAGTTGCACTACCAATTGTCTTGCTCCTCTGGCTAAGGTGATTTTTGGCACAGATTTATTTGTTTTATCTTGCTCCAATCATTAATCTTAAAACAATCTCGCTAATTGTGAAACTCCCCAGGTTCTTCATGACAAATTTGGAATTGTGGAGGCTCTAATGACAACCGTGCACTCCATAACTGGTACTCAATTTCTAATCTCTCACCATTTATGCCCTTTTATTTTAAATTTAAATTAAATGGACGCATAAGTTCTTGCTTGACAAAATGCAGCCACGCAAAAGACTGTGGATGGTCCATCAATGAAGGACTGGAGAGGTGGTAGGGCAGCATCATTCAACATTATTCCTAGCAGTACTGGAGCTGCAAAGGTAAAACTATTTTAAATGATTGCTTTAAGTAGAAGCTGCTTGGATTAAAATGTTTCTGGTCCGTGCAAGACGGTAGATTTCTTTTTTATCTATTTACAATGCAGTGCATGAGCTTCCCTGTATCTCCCTTTAGAATCGTAGTTAACTTTAGTTGTCTGAATAGTGCCCAGAAGTTGGTAATAATCCCCTGTAAGACCAAAATTAAATGGAAAAATTATACATAATAAATACTCCGTAGTAAATTATGGGAACATCTACTATCTTCATGGGGACAAAAACAAAATATTGAAACAATGAACAGAGATGCAAGTTAACAAACAAAACTACATTCCAATATAGTGCAACATTAGTTAGCGTGTTTAAAAAACTTGTACGTAGGTGATTGTCTCGTGACTGACCCGCATCCCTTAATTGTGCAGGCCGTTGGCAAAGTTCTGCCCTCATTGAATGGAAAGCTTACTGGGATGGCTTTCCGTGTTCCTACTGTTGATGTCTCAGTGGTTGATCTGACTGCCAGGCTTGAAAAGGCTGCTTCATATGATGAAATCAAAGCTGCCATCAAGTATGATTAGATCGTGTCAAAACCATTCTGTAGTTTCGTCTGCATGTGTTGAATCTCATTACCTCGTTTTTGCTTACGTTTGAAGGGCGGAGTCAGAGGGTAGCTTGAAGGGGATCCTTGGGTACACAGAGGATGATGTTGTGTCAACTGACTTTGTCGGTGACAGCAGGTGATGTTCTTGTTTGCATGGCTGTTGTCATGGTTTTCAGTTTTCCAAGTTCTGGGTTTGCTACAATTTAAGATGGATATTTCCCGCTGTTATATTCTTCCGTACTTCTTTTATGTTTTCATTTTTCCTCTTGTTGTTGTCTTTATAATTACAGAAATTGACTTCCTTGTTTGTTGTATTGATCAGGTCAAGCATTTTTGATGCAAAGGCAGGTATTGCCTTGAGTGGGACGTTTGTGAAGGTTGTCTCTTGGTATGATAATGAATGGGGTTACAGGTAAAGCCCGTATAGTCTTTCTAATTTAGTTTACTTCGACAGGGGTTTGTTTATTGAACATACACTTTTGAGTAATTTATCCCGTTTGTTTTCATTCTTTAAGCCTCAAAATTTACTACTCGACTAGTTGATTCTTTCCTTGCTCAGATTCCTGGGTGTCATTAATTCTGAATATGGATATTGATTTTGCAGTAACCGGGTGATTGATTTGATTCGGCATATGGCATCTGTCTAAGCTGTCTTCTCCTCCTCATTCCTGCGGCAAAGAATTAATTCTTTTGAGTGTTACCATTTAGTATGTCTTTCTTGTTTAGGGATCTTTTGTTATTATTATTAATTGAAATAATTGGTCTGTTATGCCGATTCCGATTTTCACTGGTTAAAACAGCATTGGATCTTTTGTTTCTGAAAGATCACCCAGATATTTTTACATAGATGCACCGTTTTTTTTTTTTTTATCCCAAAATACAGCTAGTATTGAAATCTCTTTCGCTTTTCTTAAAAGTTTGCACGGCATGACGCTGATAACTTCTTAACGAATGGCCTGACGCCCTTACGGCACGCAGAATAGTAATGATAATGACAAGTATATCCATCCAAATAGAATACTTATCAGATAAAAGATTTAAAATAAAAACAGATCACAAATCTAGATAAAATGTCTATTGTAGCGTTAAAAAATCTAAAATAAAGGCTAAGAGTTACCACGTTGAACGTGTTAACTGACTTTATTACAAAGTTAACTTAAAATTAAATTATTCTGGTCCTTTGAAATTTGACGTACAACTTTAATTTTAGGATATTGAAAGGGGGAGATGTGAATTCTAGTTATTACAAAGTGAATTTAAAATTAAATTATTCCGATTCTTTGAAATTTGATTTTTGTTAAAAAATATTTTTTTTATTAATTATTAAATACAACTTATTTAATATACTTTCAAATGTATAATTTTATATTTATATTTATATTTTTAAATATATATAATTGTTATTAATAAAAATGTTTTAAAATTTTAGTTTAAAAATTACTTTTTTTTAAGACAAGTATTTTTTTTTAAAATAATTTTTTTTAAACGGAAAAAATATTAGATAAGATGGTTTATAAAAATATTTTAAATAAAATAGGTAAAGAAATTTGACAACATTTATTTTAAAGCCATTTACTGCCCGATTATCATCTTAAAAAATATTCCAAAAAAATACAAATCCAAAACCTGAAACATCGATTTCAAAATGGTTTTCCAGTTCAGTTTCAGGTTTTTTTGCCCTTTTCTTCTTCGGTTTTCAGTTGGATTTTTAATTACTATTATTTTTGAAAATGGGAAAACCAAAATATCCAAATTCAAAAAATTAAAAAACAAAGAACAAACCCTTTATCCGTTTTCAAATGGATTTTGTATTACTATAATTTGTCCAACTTCAAATAGTTTAAAAACAAAGCACCGAACCGATGGACACCTTCCATTCCCAAATGTAATAATCAGTAAAAGAATTCGCATCACAAACATAATATTAAGAATCATACAACAATTAAAACTTATTGCCTGTCAGATAAAAATGTGCATTAACAACATAGAATCACCTGTTGGATTGTGAATTACAGAATGCCCTGGGCGGTTCTCTTTTGAAGAGAGCAATATGAGACAAATCAAAAGGAAAGCATAAAAAGAGCCAGGAAATTAAACTAAACCGCGAATTCGCAAATCTACTGTGCATAGTTATTTAGACTAGATTTTGCCATTCTACATTTCCAGTGTTGACGACCAGTTTACGAGGGAGACGAGAAGGTGTAAAATAGAGGGGAATAAACGGCAGCAACTCCATAACATTAAGATCATGAAGTGGTCAAGAGTTCACTAAGATATTAATCTACTGATAAGGATAAAGAGAGCTACTAGGAGATGCCAAAATCTGAAAGCCTGCACACCAACCTCACCAAAGCCCCTGGAAAGAAAGAAGAGAGGCACGGGAGAATCAGCAAACTACAGAAGGAAATCAATAACTATTACTTCTTCCGTCCCAAAAAAAGAGTCCACTTTTAAACTAAAATTTTAAAATATCCTTACTAATAAATATTATATATGTTTACAATTAAAAAAGTAAAAATAAAACTATAAAATTATGTATTTAGTTAGTGCATTAATAAAAAGTTGTATTTAAACCAAAGTGGACTCTTTTTTAAAGATGGAGGAGTGTCAAAAGATCAATAATAAGAGGCATAAAGAACAATGCCCAATCATGACACTCAGAAAAGGAAGAGGGGGGAATGGGACACGCAGTTGAACCCTTGAAAGAAGGGAATGCAAGGTTTTCACAAATCATAGTAGTGTCTTCTTCATTCCATCATGTTAATTTGGAGAAGCCCTTAAGCAAGAGGTGCAATAATGTGAATGGTATCATGTCCACCTTTTTTGCTGAAGTAGGATGTCAACTTTAAAATATGAAGAGAAGAGAGCTTTATGTACATAATCTCAAAGGTCAACAAACTCAAAATTAACTCTAAGAACATATTTCCACATATCTAAACCAACTATTTCTTTTAGGTTTCATTTTGTCCCCACTAATCAATCAAAAGCACAGGTACTACAGAATTGTAACAGTCGTAAAAAACAAGCAAAAGAATCGATTATACCAATGAACAATGAAAATGAGATGATAAAGATACTTTCATAGTTAAAACTTCAATCCTAAATTGGACAGGAGAAATGAAAGGTAAATTCAAACCTAGAAGACAGAATAGAAGGGAGTACATTAATAACCAATAATTTAAACTCTAAGGGTTCCTCTGCAAGGTTCTTCCCTGGGAGGTAAGTGGCGTAAGATCAGGTCAAAAGGCTTATATGAAGAGAAAATCCAAAGCACAAATACTCACATCTCTTAAGTCACTTGCATAAAGTATTGCACAAAGTACAGACCAATCAACATCATGGATCCCAGAAACTAAACAGAAAGAACAACGCCAAATGCTCTGAAGAAATATAAGACAATGGAATACAAATACTTCTAGTGACAACAGTAACATAAGATAACTGCGAAATCATAAACTTTAGATCTTAGACCCCTCAAGTCATCGCATAAATGTTCAAAAACAGAGATTAAGGTGCTCTGTGATGCAACTAATTGTTGAGGTGATGATATGATACAAAACCCATAGAAATCCTTGATATCAAGAATAGTACAGAGAATACATCAACAAACACTATAAAACACACAAAATATTATTATTTAACCAACCATGAATTAATTACTTTGCATATATAGAACTGCGCTTCAGATGGAAACATAATCATGGAGCAAAAACCAGGGTGCATCAATCTTAAAATAAAGATATCAAGTACTGGATTAACAAAAGAATGACATACCATTAAACAAAAGGGCAAGGAAAAATGCTGGAGTTCACTCTACTTGACCAATTAAAGAAAAATGCCAGGCCCGCATCTCAGAGTGGAAACTCAAGTTGCTAGCCTAACAAACAGGGCGGCACCAGGAAAACAACTTCTCAACCAAAATACAAAAATAAAAAATAAAAAATACTCCAATTAGATTCACTAAGGATAACAAAATAGTAAGCCATCAAATTCAATGAGCCAATCAACACAACAAAAAACATTAGAAAAACAAGTGTAAACACCGTGAACAAAGTGAGAACACGCACCAAAAGAGAGAAGAAGGAAAAGGCATCATGAAATAACATAAAGCAACACGTATACATTGTAGCAAACATTACAGAGCCAAAATGTCCTAAAGCCTAAACAAATAATTAACAACATCAGAAGAAGCTAGACTTTTATTTTTTTAAAAAAAAATTTAAAAGAAAAAGTCGGACCTGCTCAGCGGGCAGAACTGACGCCCAGAAGCATGTTATTTTGGTTGGGCAGATACCAGACGTTCCCATTCCTGGACAAGGTATTAGCATTCTCCTTAGAAGCTTCAATCCTCCGGAGCTCAATCAAACCACTTCCAGCAGCCTCAGTAGCCTGAGAAATCAACTTGGCAGCCTCGCTCTCACCTTCAGCCCTAATGATGGCGGCCCTCCTCTCCTGTTCAGCCTTCATCACAACAAACTTGGAGCGCTCCGCCTCCTGCTGAGCTACCTGCTTCTGCTCCACGGCCTTTGAGAACTCAGCCCCATAGGACAAGTGGGTAATTGCCACGTCATCAAGCACGATGTTGAAATCCTTGGCCCTGCGGATCAAGCTCTCCCTCACCAAAGCCGAGACATGGGGCCTCTCTGTCAGCAGCTGGTCGGCGTTGAACTGGGCCACCACGGCTTTGAGAACCTCGTTTCCAATGGAGGGAAGTACCTTCTCGTCATACTCGATGCCCAGAGTTTTGAAAATGACGGGAAGGCGATCAACATCCGGACGAGAGAGGACCCGGAGAGTGAGGTTTACCATTTGCAGATCCTTCGTTCCGGAGATAGAGGAGAAAGCATGGGGGCGAGTGCGGATGTCGAAGATGTAGGGCTTCTGAAGCCAAGGAATTAAAAAGTGGGTACCTTCTCCAACGGTATCGTCGATAACTCCGCGGAATCGGTCGAAGAGGACAGCGCGTTGGCCGCCGTCGACAGTGTAGAGGGAGGAGTTGAGGACGGTGGCGCCTAAGCCCAAGCCGAAGGCGGCTCGGGCCAAGTTAGTCAGGAATGAAACGGCTGCTTGACTGCTGCCCATTGTTAGTTAGCCTCAATCGGAAATTTTTTTACTGTTACTTACTGAGCAAGAGAGACAGGAGAGGTGAGGTCGGAAATGGCGGTCAGCGAGGGTTTTAGAGAGAGATAAAAGGGGAAAAATGGGTTGGGAGGGTTTTGTTCGGTTGCCTTGGATTGTTGTTCAAGTCATTCCGGATCTAAAAACCCTAACCGGGGCCCCTAATTTTTTATTGGGCTACGGGCGTGATATCTTGTGGGAAAGAGCCGAACACTAGACCTTCATGGGCCAGGTTCTGCTCCTAGATGATTTTTAAGAGCCCAATTTCTGACGTTCATGCTGTACTACATGTATCATCCTGCTCAATGCGAAGGCATTTGAAATTATCACTTGGAACTTAGACTTTGTACTGGGCTCTGTCCCAAATTCAAGGCCCAACAGGTTAACCTGATTCATCTTTGTTAGATTTTCAAATGCGAGCCCACACTTAAAAGCATTCCGCTCACAGCCTCCGTCGACGCCGCACTCCTCAGCCTCCTATCGTTTTGCTCTGCTTATTTGAACACTGTGATGAAAAGGAGCGAATAGGGTTGCCGGAAATCCAGAAGCCTAAAGATTTTGGGAATCCATTTTTTCATCTAAGGTAAGCTAATTGTCCTTCTCATTTTTAGTAATCAGGCTTTGTGCGAATAAATTTTAGCTTAATTTTCCTTGTAATCTTTTTTAATTATTGTGATACAATCCTCGAATCCTAGGTTAGATGGTTTGCACAGGATTGAACTAAAACTTTTAATAATTTTCATCAGTTAATTTTGATATTTCATTTTCTTCTTGTGCTGTTTGATTAAATAAGTATTTCATTTTTCACGTTTAGCATCAGTTTTGTCTAGCTTCTTGTTTTCCCATTTATTTCGTTTGAGATGTGGAAGTGCTCCTGTTTTTATACCTTCTTGAGATGGTTGAAGCACCGTTAAGTTCTTGCTTGTACAATGACACCATAGAATCAAACTGAAAAGTAGCTTTCTTTTTAATTCTTTTCTTTACCGTCTTTGTTTTTGTTTGGAAACAATCAACAGAACTGGAAGCATTCACTTTGACATGTATCATTGAGCACTAATTACCATCCCTCTCCCCCCATCCAGTACAAGAAACTAATTCACAATACAGTACCTAATCGGCAGATCTAAGTGGCAATTCGTGCAGTATCATATTGACGTTAATGTTAAAGAAACCCTGATATCATGAACTACAACTAATCCATTTGGCCTTGATCAGCTTGTTTAGAAACCAACCCTATAACTCGAGCTATACATCAATATCTTGTTCCCAACAGAGTCAATATATTTATAGTTCGAAGAGTTTGTTCTTGAGTCAATTTAACATGATGGAAACATATAGGAGTCATTTTCACATGTACCATGTTGTGCTTTGGATAGCCACATGGAATATTGAGCTAAATTACAGTGTGGGATATGTAGTATAGCTTCTGCATAAATACATAAAGTATCAACAAATGTTGCAGCCCTTAAAGGAAGCTGTGATCAGATTTTGAGACTAGAAAAGTCTGTTCTGGATCTCCAACAATCGCAAAGAGTGGGGCAGCAAATATTGCAAAGCAGTAGTAACTTGAGGGAAAGTGGATGAATGAATGTCATTCTGGAAGAAATTTTTCTGTCTGCTTTCAATTATTTGTTGAGATGATCTGCTTGACTACTTGTATCATAGATTCTGGTTAGCCTTCTGTGATTCACTAAAATAGAGTTGAAACTGAGGGAGTATAGTTCCCATGGTCAAATTTCAGACAAAAGCTGGTTCCCGTCAAAGTAGTTGGCTAGTTGTAAGTTAATTGTTAATGAAAATGAATAATGATGTAAGGACTTCATCGATATCTGTAATCATTGTTGTTGGTGCCACAGGGAAAAGACATGCCACTACAATATCTTAGATCATTGAGAAGCACTACCATCACCAAACAGGTAATTGGAGTGGGGGGCTGCCGACCTTTTTCAGCCGGGGGTAAGAAAAAGGGTACTAAAGGCGGTGGGGCTTCTGATGCTCCAAAGGAATCCACACTCAGCAAAGAAGTCAAATCCACTACAGTTGTTGGTGCCAATATTCTCAAGGAAGGATCAGATCCAAAACTCTTGCCAGATTCTGAATACCCTGATTGGCTGTGGCATCTGCTCGACAAACGCCCTGCACTAAGTGAGCTAAAGAGGCAAGACCTACAAACTCTTCCTTATGAGGACCTAAAACGTTTTGTCAAACTGGACAATCGAGCGAGGATCAAAGAAAATAATTCCCTCAAGGCCAAGAACTAAACAATCATTCTCCAAGGTTTCATATCACATATAATCCTATGTGGGTTATTTTGCTACCGCATTCGTATTCCTGTGAACTAGTTTACTTGTTTCAGGGTGATCAAGTGAGGTGGTTTAGAATGGTGGTACTTTTAAGACTGTTCATGTCTTTGTCCTAATTTGTAACTATCATCTTATGCTGACCACGCCTGAATAGAGTATAATTTTTTTCACTCTGGAAAGATCTTTTGAGCAAAAGATGATTTTGTTGTGGTCCATTGATAGCAAATATGCTTCTGAGTCAATGCTGGTGAATTCATTGTGCTGCGACCTCCCAAGCATCTACGTTTGTCTTCTGTTTCTTTTGTAAAAATACCAGGTCAAAATGGCGGAGAGCCTGTGGGGCGGTGCTGCTCGGTCTTCTCCCTCATCATCTTATTCGGCGGGGTTGAATTAATCAATCTTTTGCATGCCCTATTTCATTGCAAACCAAAAGTGACATGGATTGCAGCATTGTTAAGGAGTTGAGCTTCTCCCTTATTTTTTCAGAAATCATTCTCAAGAACCGCCAAAAGTATGCTTTATATTGCATGATTTTCTTTATTAGGACTCCAAAAACTTTGATGATCAGGAGGTCAGTTGGCGAAGAAGAGAGAAACATGAAAATGGATTGACGAGTGAATGGATCACGTGCATTGTTTGTGTTTATTGCTGAAGAGTATATTGGAGAGAGAGAGCATGCGTTCATCCTCAGCCCTAACCCCATACCAATCTCTTTGTTTCAGCACTCAAAAAAGTTGAAAGCTGCTTTTTCACATGGGCCTCTCTCCGCTTTTTCACTTTTAGAACATAATAGGACATACTACATCATTTCTTATGCGTTGGTGTCCCCGGTGGGGCTGTGCGGCTGATCATCATCCGTCCTCTTTCACTATGGACTCTTCCAATTCTGGGCTTCCCTCGTGAACGGATACATACAATCCCGGGGCAGGACTCCTGGAGGGACCATCATAACATGCATGCCAATGGAGGAAGCACGACCAAGTGACAGCGTAACTCTAGTTTTTGCTCAGTGGGAACACTAGCAACTTCAAAAGAGTTCATGCGAATACAAGGAAGCTTGAATTAGAATTTGGCCTTGAACCCGTTTTTTAAAAAAAATAAATAAGCTAAAAGTTGGATTTTCTTGCCAAACTATTACATACTAAATGCAAATAGACGCTCGGGGTTTGGTTGGAGCGGTCACTTTGCACCTTGTTAACAAAACAAAGCGAGGGCGATAGATTATGGTTATTGGTTTATTGTCTTTCAACATTTCTTTGCGCGCCAGTCAGTAACATTCCAATTGAAAACTAATCGAATGACCCAATTCGATTCTCAACGTTTGCACAAGAATAAAGAAACCCCCTTGCCTGCGTTTCTGACTGCTTAGTATTAATCGCATCATAATTTGAAGAACCGTTTAACGCTTATGTTTTCAGTAGAATCTCCTTTAGTCCTTTGGAAGGGAGAGGAAGTCATAAGAAATATCCCAATTACAAAAAATTGGAGGGAGTTCTCTAAAATGAGCATCGAAATCCAGAGGAATCTTCCCTTTTACAGACGTACGTGCTTATGACCTGTCCACCTCTCCTACTCCTCAATACATACCCACGTACAACACCTTTTTGTCCATGATTTACTCCATTCAAGAGAGACCTCAGAGCTCTACAAGGAAAAAAATTTCTTCGATTTCTTCCTTGTTATACCTTACTCAATACTCGTTGCATACCTAACTTTAACAGTGAAAGCTGTCCTCAGCCTCAAAAGAAATGTAAATTTTTCGTCTCTCTTTACTTGTCCAACAAATTTGTACCTTCAGCCGAGTATTTTCTTCCCAGAAGTAATGAATGAAGATTATTGCCTCACCCATATCGTCCTGTTTATACTTTATATTGCTAGTATTCATTACGCCTCTTTACTATTACTATTATAATGAACCTGAATGACCGATCTCTTTGTTGATTATCATGTGATGCTTCTGTTGTTTTCAACAAACTTTTCATCTGTTCTAATGCTGTTATTACTGCAGGTTGCTCAAACTGTCCACAAGGTTCTACTTTTCTGCACTGCTTACAGTAATTGCCTAAGCTTTTACAGTCATCATCGTTCCTACTATTATTGAGCATGCTTTCTTTTTTTTGCCTTTTTTTCTCAACCTTTTATTGTTGACCTGGTGTTAGGCGGTGTTCAATTCATAATATCGACTTTTATCCTCTTTGCTTCTTCAAGGTCGTCTCTTTTGGTAATTCCTCGGTATTTCTTTAGGCATCATATTTTGATTTGAGGCTTTGATGATTTTTCCAACTGCTTGAGAAATCCTTGAGGGGATTTGCCCAAAAAGGATCGGGTTTGTGCTGCTAAAATAAAGAAACCACCTTTTAAATCCTTTTTGTATCAAATCCTGTGCTGCGGGGTTGATTCCTCCAAGTCTCGGTTGATTGTTCAGACATTAGAGGTTTCAATGCCTTCAACGTACTTACCTCTTAGGTGGGAGAGCACAGGGGACCAATGGTGGTATGCTTCCCCAATTGATTGGGCAGCTGCCAATGGCCACTATGACTTGGTCAGAGAGCTTCTTCGTCTGGACGGCAATCATCTTATATCTCTCACCTCTCTTCGAAGAATTCGCCGTCTTGAAACTGTGTGGGACGATGAAGAGCAGTTTGATGATGTTGCCAGGTGCCGCTCTCAAGTTGCAAAGAAGCTGCTTCTCGAGTGTGAAAACAAGAAAGGAAAAAATTCCCTTATTCGGGCTGGATATGGCGGATGGCTTCTGTACACTGCTTCCTCAGCTGGTGACTTGGGATTTGTTCAAGAATTGCTTGAGAGAGATCCTCTTTTGGTCTTTGGGGAAGGAGAATTTGGCGTCACAGATATACTATATGCTGCTGCCAGGAGCAAGAATTCGGATGTTTTCAGGGCTCTTTTTGACTTTGCAGTGTCCCCTAGGTTTCCTTCTAGTAACGGCAAAGAGTTGGAGGAACATATTGGAGACATCCCTACTGCGTACAAGTTTGAGATGCTGAATAGAGCTATCCATGCTGCTGCTAGAGGAGGAAACTTGAGTATATTGAAGGAGCTTCTTGGTGATTGCTCGGATATATTGACTTACAGGGATATACAGGGTGCTACGATATTGCATGCTGCGGCTGGTAGAGGGCAGGTTGAGGTGAGATCCCCATTGTCTGGTGCTTGCTTTAATTTCAGCTCATCTGACACAGACTATTTTGAATGCAAGTTTCGGCCTTTAGGTTTCAACTGAATTTTTGAAGCCTAATTTTTGCTACCTTTGTTAAGCTAGAAAATCAGCTTAATCAACTAGTTATAGCTCGGCAATCAAAATCCAGATAACAGTAGCCAAACGCGTGACAGTGTTAGATGGAGCTGTATAAGCTTGATAGAGCCACCTAGAACTTACTCCAAATGAAGTTCTCATATGAAAAGTGTCACTCGATTTTCAACCCTTGGCTTCTGTTTTCTGAATTTTTCAATTGGTTGCCTTGGGTGGAAATTAGCATTAGTCAGAAAGTTCTGTTCTTGTTTAAGTTATCATCCAAAATGTTGAAGCTTAATAATCTCTTGGAAATGTCATATTTAATTTGTTTCCGTATTCTTCCAGTATGCTACAGTGAGTAATGGTGCTAGTTAGCTCATTTTTAACAGTATTCTGAAGTGTCCAGACTTATTATGTCTTACAAATGCAGGTTGTCAAATATCTTGTAGCATCTTATGATGTTATCAATTCTGTGGACAATCTTGGCAACACAGCATTGCATATTGCTGCTTGCAGGGGTCAACTTGCTGTTGTTGAATCTCTAATTCTTGCTTCGCCCTCATTGATCAATTCCAGAAATAACGCTGGAGAAACATTTCTGCATGTTGCTGTTACTGGTTTCCAAACTCCAGGTTTCCGAAGATTGGATCGCCAGATTGTGCTCATGAAGGAACTGGTATGCGGAAGGATATTTGCCATCGAAGATATCATCAATGCGAAAGATAATGGTGGAAGAACTGCTCTTCACTTAGCTATCATTGGAAACATTCATTCTGATTTAGTGGAATTACTTATGACTGCTCGTTTCATTAATGTCAATATTCGTGATATGGATGGAATGACTCCTCTTGATATTCTGAGGCAACGGCCTTGTTCTGCATCCTCAGAGATACTGACCAAGCAGTTGATTTCAGCTGGTGGGATCTCCAGTTGCCAGGACTACACAACAAGAAAAGCCATTGCATCCCATTTAAGAATGCGAAGTATTGGCAGTAGTCCTGGAACTTCGTTCAGGACCTCTGATACAGAAATATTCCTGTACACAGGCATTGAGAATGTATCAGATGCAGGTGGTAGTGTAGGGCTGAGCACTTGTTCACCTGAGATAAGTCAGCCTAACTCGAGTCTGGAGACTATTGCTACAAGAAAAAACAAGAAACTGCGTTCCATCAATTATGCAGCACAAAGGCTAAAACGTCTCTTTCACTGGCCTAAGATGAAAGACAGAAGTACAGAGCGACGCAAAAATTTAGTGGCTGAACATTCATTAAACCCTTTAGAGGGACCGCCTATCTCTCTTCGGCAGAGATTCTCGAGGCCCTCATCCCTTCCCAACAACAAGCGAACTCTTGCTGTGAGGAGTAACCTACCTAGTCCATCAGCAAAGAAGAAACTTGCTTCAGGTCTGGTGCATGGTGTGATGCAGGCAATTCCCACTGCTAGTGTCTCTCGTCGGTCACGTTCAAGTTCATTTTCAAAGTCATCGCTCTCTTCTTCACATAGCTCTCTGGATAAACAAAAAGGTATACAAATTGAGAAGGATATCGCAGGAGCTTCATGCTCCAATCAAATTGTTGATAGTGATGGAACACCAAATGCAGTTCCCAAGCAAGAGTCAATCAACAAGAAGTTGATGAACCAGTTCTTTTGTTTTAGTGGTCCAGGACAAACGGAAAGAGCCTCTTTTTCCACTGGGCTACGGCCATACGAGATTTATGAGCGTGCGGTTCTGTAGATTGCCTGACCTTAGAACAGAGTTAATTGCCTCTCGCGTGACTTCTGTAGAAAACAAGGATATAAGCTAAGGCGATCAAGCCCATGAGTGGAAATGATCTGGCCGTGACATGTTTGCTTCGCGTATGTAAAAAATACGGTTTCTTGGATGTGCAGTTTCTTGCCATTCTTAGGCCCTAGTCCAGAAGTAATGTACATTCCACTGCCACAGGATATCATATGTTGCTTCCTCTTTTCTCCCAACCCCCCTCCCCGTCTTGTATTGTAACAATTTTTCTCGATTTGCTGATGCTGATGATTAGTTCTGTGTTATGCTGATGATTAGTACCGTGTTACGTAAATCTTTCTGAACTTATCATGAATGATCGATCAGTCATCGCCTATGCAAGAGAGTGATGTATAGAGAGACTAGAATTGTATATAGCATACCAAACAAATTCGTAACATGACAAGAAAGTTTGGTAGCATTTAGTATATACTGCCAAAATGAGCAAATACTATTCGTTTTGACTCTCTTCACGGGAGACTTACATTAAACTCAAAAATGCACTCTAAAAAAGAACACCTCAGAAATGCAGGCTTTTGGAGTAATTGAATTCCGACTAGAAGTGGGAGTAAAGATGAAGATCATTGTCAAGTTGGAGTAGGCAAAGACCCCTCCTCGTTTGCACGCCAAAGCAAAAACTAACCTGAAGATACTGTAATTCTTCTAAACATGTATATATATAATATGTCTATATGCATACAACATCAAATGACATGACCGCATCTGGGGGTGTTTCATGGAATTTGATTTTCTTCAACTCGCAGAACTACCGACTCATCATGATATCAGCTTCCAGTAATTTGTACTACTCGGAGCTATTGAGCTTCTTACATAAATTTGTGTGACGAAGTCAGCCCACCAAGCTGTGATTCTTTCTGGGCGTTAAAAGCTAATAGTCTTCAGATTCTATTTATTCTTTCATGCGGGTGAGGCCAGCCGTCCTAAGAGTAGAATGTATAAGTTTTAGCGTTGAGGATAATCTGCCTTAGCCCTCCAATTGGCGCTATAATCATCAAAATAACTCCGAGTACAATGCAAATCTGCAAAAGCCAAAATTGCATCTACTTCAACATTCAAACCAAAAAAATCTAGGTAGGAGTTAAGAATGTTTCAAAGCTGCACATACCCAGTTTGTAAACCAAGACAGGCTGAATTTTCTTGGTTTATAGATTGCAAGCCACATTATACAGGGCAGCTGCAGAAAGATCAATTCATTCAGATGTATCGTAAGGAAAGGAAACGTCATTATGTGCATTGTACCGAAAATAAGAATAAAAAAACACGCTTACGAAGTATGTAGTTGGGGCAAAAGCAAAGCCTCCAAAAAATCCAAGAAGTCCTCCGAAGAAAGGGAAGGTGATAGCGACAAACATTGTGAATGCTGCAATCAAAGAAATTCCCCATCAACCACAGAGCCACAGGATGAATGCAATAAACTGAGGTCACGATGAATTATTTATTTTTCTTTAAAAGAAAAATCCATCACTTACCCACGTAAGTATTCCTGGTAACAAATCGCAGCATCCAAGTGGGCTTGAATTTTAATTTCTTTACAAGCAAAGTTTCAAGCATGTCGAAAACTGGCATTGCGTATATCTGCATAGATACAGTTCAATTGAAAGCACATGAGATCATTATATGATAAACAGGGTTGCCAAAGTTGCATGATTTATTGGAGATCGAAAAAGACTGAACCTATAACTTGTTCTGGCTATTTAATTACCTGATAGCTTCCAATAACGTGAATCACAACAAATATGTTAGCCATTGCAATAAGCCAAGTAGGTTTGTTTAAAGAGATGAGAATGTTGTCCTCGATGTTATTGCCAAACATCCAGTACCCTATAAAGGCAACAGGGAAATAGCACAGAGCCACAACAATATAGGCAACAAGAACTCCTCGCCACATTGGTCCCTTGGATGGCTTCTCAGGTGTTGAAGGGATTGTGGCCTGAATCTCCAAAACCACATTGTGACCTGCATAAGCAAAAGCAACATCGCCCAGGGCACTGAAGAAGCTGAAAACTGTTCCTGCTGTGGTCGTAGATTTGTAACCATATTCCACATTTGGTTGCACCCCCTTATCCACTGATGCTCCCCAAGCTATGGTAGAGTAACTATAAATATATATTGGTGACGTAACATGTCAAAAGTTGCTAATCGAGATAAATTGGTCAACAAAATGAATAAGAAACATCAAGCACTCTAGGCTAAGTTAATGTACCTCAACGACATAACTGCTGCGGCCAAAGACACCCCTGAGATGGAATTGAAATTGGGAAGATGGGAGAGCACAAAATGAACAGATGCAAAGATCATAATGAAGTAGGTAAGTTTGAAATTGTTGCAGTTTTTTTTGCAAACCAACTCATGGAACTTCTGCAACGATTTTCCTCCAGTAACCATGTAAACAACGTCTACACCGACTTCAACCACAAGCTGTTGGGGAACTACGATCCAGAGACCGAGTTTTTCACCAAAAGCGTGCTGGCCTAGCTCATGATATCTGTCAAAACGTTTCCCAGGGACCATTTCGTGCATTTCTACCATTTGCCATAATGTGTATAGAGTGATAAGCCAAGAAAGGACCATGACAGTTACACCGGGTCCCCTGTTTAATTTGTTTGTCAATAATAGAGTAGTTGAGAATGAGGAGCATGTAATTATTAATTTAGAAATATTAATACTGACGAGAAGGGAGAAGGGAGAAGGAACGCATAAATTATACACATACCATCCTAGCTCTGACATGGCATAAGGGAGACTCAACACTCCAGCTCCGACCATGGCAGTGACATTGTGGAAAGCAGCGTACCACCACTTTGCATTTCTTGAGGAGGTAATGGGAAGCCATTCGTCAATTGCTTTCTGTTCAGCAGTTCGATTATCGACCTGTAGGTGCATGGAAAAGTAGTTTAAACATATATATAACCAAACGCAACGTTGCCCTTTGAACCATATGGATTCTCGAAATGAACGAATGAACGAACGAACGAACGAACGAACATGCAAATTAAGAATGGAAAATGAAAATAATGGATTGGATTTAAGCAAATAATGCCGGATTCTTGGCGAAATTATTAGATTTCGGAGAAATCTCACATGGAAACTCAGAACTCTACTGAATTTTTGTTCTTTTTCTGGAAGTGATAGCTTAGATAAGCTGGGTTTGGGATAATTAAAAATGGTTTTGGGGAAATACGTACTAACTAGTAGCCACTACTATTTGTTTGGCGGTATCATTCCAAATTCCATAATGGACAAAATCTTTTTGTCAGGTCACTGTCATGTATCACGAATTCATCAATGGACACTGCCTGCCCCACGTGACGGAGTTTCCACGACTCCTGGAACTGCAAGATTCCACTTTTTCTAATTTTCTACCACTGCTAATCTGCCATGAGAATCCACAAGCAAAGCTCACCCCCCACAACCACAAAAAAGGTAAAAGTAAATTAAAACACAGCTTTAATAATTTACGTACTATTGATTTGAAACCCCAAACATTTTTATTTTTTTAAAAAAAATACCGCAGGAAGCCGGCTTTCTACTGTTTGTAGCCTTGGGGGAACTGATTTTTTAAAATCATTTTTTATTAGAGAAAAAAAAAGAAAAAGAAAAGGAGCTGGATTTGTTGAGTAATACTGTAGATAAAATTTGGAGAAAACTTTAGGCATAAATGAAAGTAGGAAAAATTGGGATCTATATTAATTTTCAATCCTATTTAATTTCAGTGGCTTTCGACAAGTTTAAAGAAATTACCCGTAAAATAGAATTTACTGTCTAACAGTTACCATCGCGTACCCTATACCCTACCGTCTTTAATTATAATAGTACTATAGTAGTGTGTTTCTCTCATATTTACTATTAAGTCCACCCACACAATAATAGTACTTGAATTTCGAAAATATCTTTGACAGTCGATGATAACAATAACTAATATTAATAATCTTACACTATTTGGCGGTGCTTATATTTGACCTCTTCATCAAATAACAAAGTCCTTTTCATGTACGTTATTTTTTCCGAGGGATTCTAGTCATTGTTAGCCATGTGGTTGGTTCAATTCTGAATTATTTCTTAATCAAGACCTCACGCCAACCCATCTAACACGGCATTCCTGTATAATTCACTGGTGATAATAATAGTTTAAGGCCATGTATGATCGATTGGATCAAGAAGTTGTTTAACTATGAGTTTTAATTATTCGCTTTAGAAGGAAGGAAAAAAAAAAGGAAGAAGAAGAGGTTTCTGCATACATAAAATGCGAAAATTAATTAACCCAAAAAAGAAAAAAAAATTTGCTAAAAGTTTTGCAATGGTGCTTTAGTTGTGTATATTACTTTGTAGAACATGAATGGTGATTTTAGTGATTTTTTTAATTGTTGTAATCTGAATTTGCGTGCTGTTCTAAATACTCCAACATACAGATATATTGTTTCCCAAACCGCTGAAAAAAATACTCCAACATTCAGATATATTGTTTCCCAAACCGCTGAAAAACATAAGTGCAATTTCTAAATGAAGCAGTAGCAGGGAGGGAGTGGAAAAACATACACAATACAACTAGGTAATTACGACTGGTTGCAAATAAATATGTACGGGGGTAATAGGTGCTGATCATAATCAATAGAGTAATACTTAGTATTGATGATTCCATTAATTTCACCAGCTACTGAGAGGGGTTTATTTGTTGTAAAGAAGTTGCACCAAATCAAATTAAAACACAAAATAAGACGATCCACAAACCATAAAAGGTGTAGCATAGTAAGAGAGCATGCATGTATAAACCTATAAACATAACCCGCCGGCTGTGGTCCTGTGGATATATCTATATAGAGGGAAGACTTACTTTTGGGGAGCTATAGTCGAAATCCGTCGGAGCTTGAGTTCCCATGATGATGAAAGACGGCAAGAGCTAAACTTGGGAGATAATGATGGAGATGAGCAGTGCTTGGTTGGAAGGAACAAGTTCAGACAACAACAAACTAGGTGTTACGTTGGTATAAACGATGGATCGTGGAGGATCCACGTAGATAGGTGGGGGTGAAGGCCAGCCGTCTTGAGATTCCTAAGGACTGGACGAATGGGAGGGGATAGTTTGAAGTTTGAAGTTTGAAGGAGCAAGTTCATCAACAACTCCGACCACATATAAATACTTATATCATTTCCATCCTGCCAGTAGTGCAACTCTATAAAACGAAGAGAGATGAAATGTAGTGAAGTCGACGTTGTTGTTTGACTTTTAAAAGCCTCGATTACATACATGGGGACAGTTTGATTATTCCTTAATTTCAAGAGACGGAAAATTCCAAGAACCCCGCGCGTACACACCAGTTGGCCGGCAGCTCACGCCATTTGCACCCTTCCCCATCCTACTACATCGGCCGACTACCTCCGTGCATTCCTAATTGAGGAGTAATTCCTCTCCCCTTACTTGCATTAATTAATAATTATTCCATGCATTTATATTTCATATGTGGAAATCTTTCCTATTTGGTTGCAACAGCACAAGATAAATATCAATTGCGTTCAGCATTCAAATTGGACATACAAGGCAAAACATATGCCATTTCACTCTTAAAACCCCAACACACCCCAAACCCCTCCCCCAGGAAAAGAAAAAAAAAAAAACTTTTACGTGGGCATCGTCATATGGGGTAACATGACGACTTTTTAACAATACAAGTATAAATATATATAGCATGGTTGTCAAACCTAAATATATATAGATAACATGACCACTTTTAACAATACAAGTATAATAGCATGGTTGTCAATATCTATGTAGGTTTGAGACGAAGTAAACGATGGAGTAACGACCGTTAATTTATGGCCAATATTAGTTAGACCCTATCTCTACAATAACATATGTCGTGTTGGCAATTGCCCAAGGAAATAAATAATGTTCATTGATTTGAGATGTGACCGACGTCCATAAAATAGATAGTATACAATATAATCAGACTATCACAGGTTGGTACCGTACCGTGCGTATTGCGTTTCTCCGTAATTTCGGTTGCCTTTCTCAGAGGTTGCTAAGTTTGTTTGACTTTCACATGCCCCCACCACAAAAAAAAACCACACCATCATTAAAACAGAATTATTTGTAAACTGGTAAGATAATATGTACTTGCAAGTTGGAACACAACAAAAGATGGTTTATTATTTGATAACTTTGTTCAATTTTACCTCTCACTCAATCAATTGTACCTGCTGCAAAACATAAATTAAGTGCAATATTTTCTTAATGTATTTACTTACTATTACTTTCTACCTTACAAAAAATAAAGAATTTAATTTTTAAAATTTTATTTTTGTAAAAAAAAAAAAAAGAGTTCATCTCTTCTATAAAACTATTATAATGGTCTTATTAATAATATATTTTTGAGAAGAAAAAGTTTGGATAAAATGAAACATTTGAGGTTCCTGGGATTCTGGTTCTTGTTATGACAGTGCATATATGTGTGAACGGAATTCTAATTCATTTGGCGATGTGATTTTTTATTTTTATTTTTTTATCTCTTGAATATCAAAAATTTAGATTCCAAATTTGACTCCGGATACTTAAATTGGTGTGTCATTTGTGGATTATTATATTCAAATTGAAAATTAAAAAAAAAATTGCAATTGGTTTGAGTTGCAATTAGTTTCACATTGTTGCTTGTAGTTGCATACACGATACTGGGGTCACACAATTATCAAGTGTCAGTGTCAGTGTCATAAATTCCACAGCTTGAGTTGTCTCTCATAGTCATAGACTACGGTGATCAATTAAAACACTCGAGTCTTTTTTTTTTTTTTTTTTAAAAAGGACGACGTCAAATCCAGTGGTAGTCTCAACAAAAACGGACAACTATGGAGGACTCTCTCTCGTCTCGTAATATGCATGATGAGATTAATCAAAATTTTGAATGCAGAAGCTAGCTTAAAACAATTTGGACAATTAAGATACCGAATAAATTAAAAGTGCTATAAATATTATCGTTATATTAATTTGGTAAGACTGAATGTAAGATTGATTATCGCTAGTATTATACCATTATATATGCAATTGCGAGTGAAGTTTGGAATAATTTGGTCGCCACAGAAAATGATAAATTTTCACTCAGAATATACTCCTTTCATTTAAAAAAAAAATTATGCATTTAGAATAAAATTCTTATATTACTCTTATTATGAGTGGTAATTAGGTGTGAAATAGTGGAATTGGATAGAAAATTAATGGGAAATGGGTAATTAAATACTCATTAATTTTAAATATTTGGTGAAATTAGTAAATAATCGTAATGGATAATATTATCTATTATCCATTGACATCCCAATTAGATGTTATAATTGGGTCTCAATCGGATTCTACTTGATCACCTACCCAATAAATTCTCAATAAAAAGCTACTAGATGTTACAAATTAAATCCAATTAAGTTGATTTTTTAAATTAAATTATCACTAATTATTAATTATACAACATTATCTAATAATTACTCATTTAACCATTCATATTGGAACCCATAAGTATTCTACAATCCACCAAATAAATTTCCATTCTAATAATATTTATCCAATTTATTCCCAATAGATATTTTTAGTGGGTATAAAAAATTCAATAACTTTTATCCCATCTAGTTTCTATTAAAATTATAGAAATATTGTCAATTCTAACTCTTATTAATAATAATAATATATAATTGAAATTAAAAAAAAAAATAAAGATAAGACAGTTGTTTTCTTTGTCTTGTAGTGAGTAGTGGTCAAAACAGTTGTTTTCTTTGTCTTTTTCGGGGGGCTATGGTATCGCATTCCGATTGGCGGAATAATTACAACCGAAGACTTTGACTATCAAAGAATCGCACCAGTCAATGCATCGATGCCATTTGCGTTTCACGTATTTATTTATAAAAATAAAAAATAAATAAAATTTGTCCGATAGTGACGCCAGCGCGTTTCACCCATTGAGGTTCGCCGAAATTGACTGATATAATTTATAAGATAGCTTTGGTACTTCATACTTGGTAGTGTATACAAAAAACACCACGCAATTCCTATTGGAATTGTCAACCTTTGTGCATAGTGGGCACGTGTTGTTGTTGTTGTGAGGTTACTTACTTTAGATGTTTGCCTTTTTATTGTATCCAATGAACTGTCGTAACTAGTGGTATAAAGATACACGTAGAAAATAAGAATATTATTATAATAGAATAAAATTATTTTGAAAAAAAAAGGACATGTGGATTATAAAAACACTATTGCCGCACGATGAGGACAGCCAGAACACGATTCCGCCAGCAAGAAGACCAAAGTTGGGAGTTGGAAGGGGGTGGAGAACATCGTTGAGTTGACTTGTCGCAAACTTAGACCCCCAGTTTCTCTATATAATTCTGGCGAATATCGTTGAGTTGACTTGTCGCAAACTTAGACCCGCAGTTTCTCTATAATTCTGTGTCTAGTCCCCAGTCTCTGGTGTTACTTTACTGCTAACCTGGAAGCTGGGCTGGAGATACGTAGATATCAATTAATTGGTTAATGGTTATCCTTTTTTATTTGATTGAGGTCGAAAATTAATCTCTACACTTTTTGTTGGTCAACCAAAGTAAAAAAAAAAAAAAAAAAAAACGAAGAAGGTAGTAGTATATCAGTGTGAAAAGTGATCGACCAGATGATCTTCCTTTCTGGGCTAGTATGTGGGTGTTTTGGACAGTGAAGTACATAATGATTATCAGGCTATAAATTATAGTAATATTATAGAGGGTAAGAGTCTGAGAGGAATTTAATTAAGATTGGTCTCCTTGCCCTGATGCTGTCATTTCGTTTCACGTTTACTACCATTATATTCATACTGCATACTCGAAACCGCTAGCGGACTTGTAAATCCAATTTTTCCTGGGACCCCGAACGTATCACTTGGATCAAATTCTCCACCACTTGAAGTCTTTAAACCATAATAATAATGTCAAACTACAATTATTTTCTTTTATTTTCTTGTCCATCCACCCAAAGGTGTCAATTTCTCATCCTTGATCCTAAATCAAATAGTAATTAATATGACTATAATAGACCTTTTCGTTAGTTGGATTATGGCTGGAATCAAGAGGATTTTTGTAAGTAGGCATCGTTTTCTTCAATCCAATGAATCCATTAACCATGATAAGTAAGATGTGGGACACCTGTAGTTGCCCGGTTTAACCGTTTAAGTCTTTAAGCGTGCACGGTGCCTGAGTGAAAATATTTTCCTCGTAAATTTCAATTTTTATTTGTTTGAAATTTGCAGTCCGCTCCGCACAATTCAAACCCGACACCAAAAAAAAACAAAAGATCCATCAATGTGTTGCGTAGGAGTAATTAAGCGTGCATGTGTATAAATAGTATTTTAAAATAATAATTATAAAATATAAAATATATATTAAAAAATATAAAATTACGTTTTAAAATATCAATTATACAAGTTTAAAATTATTTAGAATTATTTTTAACTTTTTTATTATGCGTGGCAAAATTACATGTTCCTTCCGAATTCCAATGTATAGATGATATCTCTGTTATATTATATGTGGTAATGGGCAATGAAGATGAAAACTGATCTTCGCAACACAACTATGACCAAGTCAAAAAGACCCCACATTTTACCACCCAATAAAAAAGAGAAAAGAAAAAACAGGTCGTAAAAAGACTGCAAGTCATCAGCATGATGTAATGAGAACGTAATACGCCGGCCCGGTATGCTTGGGGATTTATTTTACGACGCTTCTCTGCAGTTGGACTAGTACAAAATACTTGATTATTTCATAAAAGCCCATCAAGGTCTCCTGTTACGGAATAATGAATGGGCTAAAGAAGCTCCATCTTTATATTTCTTTCTACGGATCGTAATGTAGATCTACGGATGTTCTAGCTACCATACACAACTGTAGCAATACGATTTTGATGGTTGGATCTAGAGTGGACCATGGTTCCAGTTCCAAACCATGAATGACTGGTTGGATGGATCTAGAGTGTGGACCATGGTTCTAGTTCCAAACCATGAATGACAGTTCCAAAATCCTTAACCAGAAAAGGTATGGCAGTCCGATTTTGATTCTTCAAAATGTAAAACTAGAGCCGAAATTAGCAGTTCGGTTATGGTATGGAATCGTATATTTATTTAAAAAATAAATATATACAAATAAAATATATTATTTTCTCACCTAATTTTTAATTGTAAGTTCAAATTATATTTTTCCCCAAATCTAAATTATATTTTATGTATAACTTTTAAATCTAAGTTATATATATATTTTTTGAAAAAATTTACAACCTTCAAAAATATAAATAAATTCTTTCTTTTATTTTTGATTCTAAGTATAAGTTATATATAATTTTGTAAGTCTAAATTACATATATATTTTTATAATTTTTAAATATAATTTCTTTTTTTTTATATAGTTGAAAATGAAATCGTAACTGAAATTAGAACTAAATTGTAATTGAAATTAGAACTAAATTGGAAGTGAATCGTGAATTAGTAATTTTAAAATCAGATAAAAAAAATTGATACTTTTCTAGTTGATTTTACTTCCACCTTTATAAAAATCAAGAATTAGCTATTGTGAGCCATTTTAGTTTAGGATAGTCGAGTTGATGTGATAGCAAATGCGAAATTATAAAATTATGAGTTTAAATTATCGTATTAATACTTTTTCAATTAAGCCCATCACACAAGATATGATTTACATTACGATTTTGGAACGTGGTCGGTCAGTTGTAATTGGATCTTTGATGCCATGTGAAAGAAGAAAATAATTTGTAAAAAAATATATAAAAAAAAAAAATAAAAATATATAAAAAATAATAAATTTTTTTTTTTTTTTTTTTTTTTTTTATTTACATTTTACAAAATATAAATAAAAAAAAAAAAAAAATAAAAAAAAAATAAAAAATAATAAAAAAAAAAATTTTTTTATTTTTTTTTGGAGTTTGAGTTTTTTTTTTGATTTAATCCTGTTCAGTTTTGCAATATTAGCGGATGATATCCCATACCCACCCAACCCAAATCATTTCCATCCCTCTTCCCAAAATCCGAAAAAAAAAAAAAAAAAATCCGTTTTAGTTGGCTGAGTTCAGAAACCCCGTCGGGTCGGGGGTAATTTGCCCTAACGTCAACCAGCACCTTCACCTTTAAATAATAGATGGAGATTGATAGAGTGGGTGGGTAATAGAAGTAAATGTAGCTGGGTGGATGGGCCAACTATAGTGTGCTCGAAAGGGGGCAAGAGTGGCCCAGCGATCGATGTCAATTAACGTTAGACGTGGGTCTCGTCTCAACCGTGTGCGTAGGCCGGGGTTGAACAAATGAGTAGTTTCTTTCATTCGTAATCATAAGCACACCCGCTCAAAAGTAGATTTTGGCATGGCCTATGAAATTCGAACCCATACTATCTTCTTCTTCTACTTCTTCTTCTTCTTCTTCTTCTTTATTTCTATTTTTATTTTTCTAGTGGGGAAAACTCCGTACTGGTTAATTACCTGACTGAGACAGAAGAATCATCGCACATTAATTGTCTTTAGAGTTTTAGCAGTAAAAAGCTTGATTATTTGAGTACGTACTATGAACTTCGCAGAGGAGTAGTTTAGTAACCAGTCAGTTGTTCAACTTGCGGGCTAGGGTGTTGGTTGTCCTTATTCGTGTTCACGCTATGGAACAACGTACTTCTTCACCTTTGCTCTTGGTAAGCCTTCTTCTTCTCATCATAGCTAACTAATTTATTTTTTTGTTCGAAGATGATCTTCTTTTTCCATAATATAGAAAAAAAAAAATACTTCTTGTTATTTTGTCTACAATTCATTATGATCTCCAGCTAAAATCATCTTCTAAGAGATTGCTAGCTGAATCTGTTGCTCAGCAGAGCCGGCAGAAGCAGAGCACACATACGTGTCTCTGTGTGTGTATATGCTCCAACAATCTTGGAAACTCTAACAAAATAAAATTTGTTAAATAATGGTATTCTGTTTCCAAAAAGCTTTCTCTTACTGCTAAGGAAAATGATTCATTTTGGGATCAGGGTTGTTTTTTCCAGGGTTTCATTCCATGCCTTCGTGGGACAATATTCCTGTTCTAATTTTCAAATCAAGTTCACTTCAATTCAATGAGACTTCATATACCAGTTATGATTCAATCAATTTAACCACAGGTCAATCATCGTTATCCTGCGGAGGAGAAGGCAATCGACGAATGGCTTCCCATTACCTCCTCAAGCTTTTCACAATGTCACTGCCATGGTCGAAGTGGGAGTTTTAGGATTCCTTATGCCATGGCCCAGCTTGGATGGTATGTTCGGTGTTCAGACTTTCCATTTCATCTCTTGTCTATTTTAGCTGGTACAAATTCTGCCCTGTTATGATCAGTTTGTTTAAGGTTTTTGGAATGTGATTCCAGGGGAGCTGGTGTAACCGTGCTGCTCGTTTCTTGGATTGTCACCTTATACACATTGTGGCAAATGGTTGAGACGCACGAAATGGTTCCCGGCAAACGTTTCGACAGATATCATGAGCTGGGTCAATATGCCTTTGGCCAAAAACTTGGTCTTTGGATAGTAGTTCCACAACAGATAGTCGTTGAAGTCGGTGTAGGCATTGTTTACATGGTTACTAGTGGAAAATCGTTGCAGAAGTTCCATGATTTGGTTTGCAAAAACTGCAAAAGCATCAAACTTACCTACTTCATCATGATCTTTGCATCTGTTTATTTTGTGCTTGCCCATCGTCATTCCTTCCGCATTGTAATTTTTTGTGTGGAGGAGCAGAAAATTCACCTTCATTATATGTCTACTTAAGATATTTATGCGGAGTATTGGATTTCTTACGTTATGTCCATGTGGTGCAGTTACTCCATCGTTGCTTGGGTGGCCTCGGTTGACAAGGGTGTGCAACCCGACGTGCAGTATAGTTACAAAGCTTCAACCACTGCAGGAAAAGTTTTCTACTTCTTCAGTGGCCTGGGTGATTTGGCTTTTGCTTATGCTGGTCATAATGCAGTTTTAGAGATTCAGGCTACAATCCCTTCTACTTCTGACAAGCTTTCCAGTACCCATGTGGAGAGGAGTAGTTGTTGCTTACATCGTTGTGGCTTTGTGCTATTTAATTACCTGATAGCTTCCAATAACGGGAACCACAACAAATATGTTAGCCATTGCAATAAGCCAAGTAGGTTTGTTTAAAGAGATGAGAATGTTGTCATGGATGATTATTGTCAAACATCCAGTACCCTATAAAAGGCCACAGGGAAATAGCACAGAGCCACAACAATATAGGCAACAACAACTCCTCGCCACATTGGTCCCTTGGATGGCTTCTCAGGTGTTGAAGGGATTGTGGCCTGGATCTCCAAAACCACATTGTGACCTGCATAAGCAAAAGGAACATCGCCCAGGGCACTGAGGAAGCTGAAAACTGTTCCTGCTGTGGTCGTAGCTTTGTAACCATATTCCACATCTGGTTGCACACCTTTATCCACTGATGCTCCCCAAGCTATGGTGGAGTAACTATAAATATATATTGGTCACGTAACATGTCAAAAGTTGCTAATCGAGCTAAATTGGTCAACAAAATGAAAAAGAAACATCAAGCACGCTAGGCTAAGTTAATGTACCTCAACGACATAACTGCTGCGGCCAAAGACACCCCTGAGATGGAATTGAAATTGGGAAGATGGGAGAGCACAAAATGAACAGATGCAAAGATCATAATTTAGTAGATAAGTTTGAAAATTTTGCAGTATTTTTTGCAAACCAAAAATGGAACTTCTGCAACTATTGTCCTCCAGTAACCATGTAAACAACGTCTACACCGACTTCAACCACAAGCTGTTGGGGATCTACGATCCAGAGACCGAGTTTTTCACCAAAAGCGTGCTGGCCTAGCTCATTGATATCTGTCAAAACGTTTCCCAGGGACCATTTCTATTGTCGTTTGCTTCAATAGCACATACATGAGGAGAATCATCATCTTCAAGCAAGAAAGTCACTGCTGTGGAAATAATGAGGTCAGTGGAAATTTACCTAGAAATTGTTATCACATTAAAATTATGTACATCCTATCACATTAAAATTATGCACATTCTATCACATAGACTGTTTTTTTGTTTGAATTTGAATTGAGTTTGTTTGAATTTGCGCTAAAAATTGGTCTAACAGTCATAAAAAATAATCCAAAAATTTTCACATACGTCGAACACTAGGTCGAGTACTAGCAAAGGTTATTAAATTAGGTCGACTACTAAATCGAGCACTAAGTCGTGACAACAATGGAGTGTGCAAAGTGAGATGTTGAATCGAAAAAATAGGAAGACGAATGAGTTATGAGAAATCCATTCTTGCGCGATGAAGTGTAATAAGGAAGTGAAGGTGAAAGGAAATTTGCGAACAAACAATCTCTGTACTTGCTTCAAGCATGCTATTTCTTTGCGTTTTAAAAAGAGAGGCATTTAGGTAGGTCAAACTGCCTTGACATACCATATGAGAGGTGCTATATTTACAAACTTGTGTCCAAAAGGTACTATTTTTGCAAATTTCCCACAAATTGTAAACCATTAAGGAAGTAGTTAATTGTCCACCACTGAAGTTCACCTTACATATTTTCCTTAAGTTCTGTTTCAAGGCCAATACTACTGAAATGTGAATTCTAAAGTCAACCCAGTAATCGAACTATTAATAAACTAGAGACTCTGTGAAATTGTTTCAACTGATAAACTTCTACCGAAGCAGGAGAGTTCTACTAACCCAGTGGCTATGCAAAATTGCCTTAAAAGCCACACGGGAGTCTGGGGAAAACTTCACGAAATCTCCATTAAGATGCTATTGTACTAGTAGTAGGCCCAACTTTCATTCTATCTTGTGCCACTTAGGCAGCAGCAGAATAAAATTTCGGGAACAAGCAAATTAAATAGATTCTACTCAGATACTCTCAGAGATGAGTGTTAATTACCACCTGAAGGTCCTGAGCACAAAGTAGTCAGCAAGCACATCAAATTATTTAATGCAATCAAGAACAGTTATTTTCTTCCTCCTTGCTCACAAGTTACAAGAGCAACTCAAAATGGTACATAGTATACATACAAATTTCAAGTAGAATATCACCAGGACTGTTTGTCATTTGTATTTCTGGTATCCTTGCCACAAGCCTTTCTCAAATCACTCAGAAAGATAACGAATAAAGGTTTCCATCATGAAATACCATCAAGGTGGCTACCAAATGAAAGATCAAGAACATCCCAGAGAGCACAACAGACAAACTGGCACCAGAAAATAATACATCATTTTCCAATTGGCAATGATTGAAAACATGATAATACTACCCAATTGCAGCAAGTTATATTCGTAGACTGTCCTACCCACGTAACTTGGGAATAATATATTCCAATCCAAGAAGCATATTCCTACAGGATAATAACCGCTTTATGGTAGGATGATTGGGATAGTTTACAATTAAGGTTACCCAACAGCTCAATTTTACTGAACCAAGTCAGCCCTCTTCGATTGCCAACTGCGAAATATCAACACTTAGGAATCCTTGCCACAAGCCTTTAGGAAGCTGTTGTAAATACACTTGCAAGGCCAGTTACGCACATCAGTAAAGCAATGGAATGTGATTCAGCCACAGAACAAGGACGCAATTCGAAAGAGCAATCAGTCATAACCAAAATCATGAGTATGATGTATTAAAAAAAAAATCATCTTTCATCAATATCACGAAGAAAAAATGACCCACAAAGTGAAAAAAAGGCTAACTTTATCGAATTTTCTTAGCATGCTTACTGCTTGTTTCCCTATACAAGTCAATCAAAAGATTGGAAATCCACAAAATACTAACACAAATAGCCGTAACAACAACAAAAATCCAAGAAATCCAAACCCACCTAGGGATGACATTATCGGCCATCCCACTGAAATAAAACACGAACATTTGGTACACAAAAAAGGGTCCCGCGAAGCCCCTAACTAGGGCGTAGAAAGCGTAGAAAGGAGGAGACAAGAACGCGTATAGTCTGGCGGCGAAATCTGAATCCGATCTGCGAGCCCCAGCCAGCGTCCAGACATTCTGACAGAAGCTCGTAACCTCGGCTAGAATCAAAAGGACCATAATGGCATAAGCTCCGTGAAAGACCAGATAACGGCACGTGACAAAGACGAACAGAGTAGCGAGATGATGGCCTATGAAAAGGACGTCCCTTGGATAGAACACCAAGTAATGGCAGAGGTCCATGGAGAAATAGGCGATACTGTAATCAAGGACCAGGCTCTGAAAAGGGGTGTTAACGGAGTGGAAGTCCCGATTGGGGTCGGCGAGGATGGCGCGGGTGGCGAGGAACACGGCCGGAGTGCCGTGGGCGAGGGAGATTATGCAGCTCGAAGCTTCGGGTCGAAGCTTAGGGGTCCAGCTCCGGAAGATAAGGAAGTAGGCTATGAAGTAAAGTAAGAGATACATGGTGAAGAAAAGGGGGAGATTGGGAATGGATGGAGCAAGGGTTTCTTCCATTGAAGAAAACCCAAATAAACTGAATAGGATTCACGAAAAGTTGGAAGGTTTTAAAGATTATCAGCGACTCCAGATTGAAAGAAAGACGAGCAAGGACGAAGCAAGAAGGAATGGATGGGCAGTTGGTCTAATAATAATACCTGAGGAATATGGATTTTAGAATGGATGGGTGGTTGGTCTAATAATAATTCCTGAGGAATATGGATTCAGAAACGAAGGTTGGGTCGGATTTTGGTTTCATCGTGATGTCAGAGTAGGTTCTGGCGGCCCAACCAAAAACTCTGTACTTTTCGAGAAAAGAACCAACACCTATTAATTCAATGATTATAAATATAAATAATTCCTGAATCCTTCACAGGTCATCATTATTAAAACTATGTTTGCATTTTTTTCATACAAAAATTAACTTTTTTTAATATTCAAAATTTTTTTATTTTAAAATTTAAAATTTAAAATTTAAATTCTCTATAAAATTCTTTTCACAAAATTTTTTTAAAAATTCCCCATCATTTATTTTTTCATATTATTTTTTCTTACAAAACATTCCCACCAAATCTTTTACACATCCCAATACAAAATTTTCAAATACAACACAATCTAAACAATAGCTTAAACGTTTTTGTCATATTAACTACCGAAAGGGGAATCACCCCACCCCAATTTCCTACTTGTTGCACACTGTCGCCTGGGAACTTGGGTGCGGCGCCTGCAGGGCTAGCACCAAAAGAAAAACGCTTTTCCAGCTGCATTTTCTTCTCAAGTAACGAATGTAACGCCAAGCATTCTTCACATCTATATTCCATTATCAGATACAACTACCACGCACAGGAAGATATGGAATTGTGTCCCCCAGGCATTTTAATATGGCAGCCAAGGGGACATCACAAATTACCTGATCCAACCTCAACGAAATCCCCCCAAACAAAGAAAAAAGAAAAAACAAAATAATTTTACATCATGCACCCACTCTATAGACTTGGGCAGACAGCCCATCACTAATGGTATAGATCGAGGAGCACAAGAATGGCAACACATTCAACCCCCACCTCACATCGAGGCAACAATTTCACCCACATCTCATGGCCAATTACGTTACGTAGCATATAGCCAAACCCAATTCCATACATTTTTACCATCAGAAAGAACCAAAGCAATAAGGCACCTGCCCTTCCACAAGTCCTTCCGATCAATTCATCTTCAAGGACTTGATGGGTTGGATCTCGCGCTTAAATTTGCATCTTTTTTTAATCCCGTGATGATAGCAAAAGAGAAGCACCAGAAGCCTAATCAATCTCTCCTTCCTCCACATCATCATCATCATCATCATTTACCCTCAGTGGAGGAGGGTTATGCGGCTCCCCTTCTTCATCCTCGTCATCCACTTTCATGTACAAGCCAAGTTGCTCTAAGGGGTTATTACCCCCAAACTTGAAACTACCAAATCCTTCCTGCAAGTGATCTGGGCTAGTCTCATCCACAGAACTGGGTAACTGCTCAAGAGCGCCAGCTCTTAGCATTTCCAAATCTTCAAGAAACCGAGAATTCTCATTTATTTCAACAGTCTGCTCTATCTGCATCATGGAAACGTGATTGTTCAAAACACTAGTTGGGGCTGTACTACTTCCTGCAACATTATCTTCAGTTTTTTCGTTTACCTTTAACAATGCCTGGCGAGCTGCTTCTCTCTCAAGTTCCCTCTTCCTTCTTGCTTCAGCTGCAGCTGCTTCTTCCGCTCGTCTTCTAGCATCTTCAGCAGCTTTAGCCTCTGCTAGCAATCTAGCTTTCTCTGTCATATGACAACAAATAAAGTATGTTCAGTTTTCAAAATCACATCCATGCCATTCATCGAAAAAAAAGAATTTGGTTCTAGAGACAGAAACCTCTTTTCTTCTGCAACTCCAGTTCCTCCATTTCACGACGCAATTTCTCAGGATCTCCCTTTTCGACCTGACCTCAGAAGAATAAATTTTGCCCATATCAATATGCAAAGCTAACAATAGATAACCCACACATTGGCATAAAACACACACATCACAGTCAAAAAAAAACTAGACCTGGCCAAGTGTCTTCTCTCGGGCTTTTAATATGGTATCAGCGAATCGGTTTTTCAGGATAGCAGCCCTATAGAGCTTCTCTGGGGAGACCTGCCTCTCAGCTGGAGCACTCTCCCCTAATATTTTACATTGGGGATAGGTCAGACAACCATGCTAATGGAAAACAATTTTCTTAATCTTGAATTCTCACCATCTTGACGGCTCTCTGACTCATCTGAATTTGGTTTCTCTTGTGAACTTTGTTCAAGTTGGTCAAGCCCACTTACTGATTCTGCAGATTACATGATTGCAAAACTATGAGCATGATGCAAATTTAGCAGCAAAAGAACGAGGCATATGAGAACTTGTACATAAGGTTAAAAAAAAAAAAAAAAAAAAAGACAAGAACACCTTTAAGCAAATAACAAAAAAATCAATAGCACATAGTCATGAGCAATTTGTGACCTAAAAACACAAGATGAATTTTGAGCAAATTCATGCTCATGTCCAACACTAAATTGCAACAAAAAACATCAACTAAAAAGACACCAGAAAAGCCATAGCTTCTAATACAATAGGTAACTTGAGCTTCCATGCACAACAGTTGTGCAGTTCAAATACTTTCTTGCCCTGCAAGTTCAAAAACTAGATGAAGCCTAAACTGCATTTGCCCAATAAAAAGATAATGGTTATGAATTCTCAAGGAAAGACTTCATTCCACTAGACTTTGTTCCAGACAACTTCCATGGCAATTAAAAGAAAATAGTATTGCCCCCAGCATATCCAAGTTGGAGGAGGCGGAAAGACCTTTAAAAAAATTTGACATCCAAATAGAGAACAAGGCAGCTAATCACTAGCAAGATAAATGAGAACAATGAATGGATGTTAACAATTTTACACGGAGGAGAACTCATTTGCCACACTTCACAGCAAACAAAAACTTACAAACTCATATTTCCACTTCAATAACTAACAAAAATAAAAACATGCTTGAACAGGGATAAAGCATACGTTCTCACCCCAAGGACAGAATGACACCGCACAAACTCCAACGTGACACATGTAGTGATACCAGAATTAGCAACAAGTGCCGTGAAAAAGCAATCAACCTTGACAAAACTTGCAGAAATAGATTCCAGAGTACCAACAGACCATTTTACGACAGGCAAGTTTACTAGACAATAAAGACAGGTCACAAAGTAACATGGATAGATTCAACAACTCACGATTTCCCTCAGCCAAATCCTCTGCACACTCCTTTTCGTGTGAGGCTCTCAAAACACCACTATCATCCTGCAATGATATAATAAGACGACAATGAGACCAGCACTACATTCCCATAGATTCTCCGAATGCCATAAAGAACAACAGCAAAACACAATACAGTTTCAGTAGTGGTCAATATACCAAAGTGGGGTCTATTGCAGTTAAAGCATCAGTCTCTACTTCACCATCAGAAGGGATACAGAAGGCCATATCTGCAGGGAATATCAATTGGCTTAACCATTGTAAGAACACGAAAATACAGCTAAAAAAACCACCACCAATGTACTAACACTAAGTAAGATATGATTTTGATTGAAGAAATTTAAACATTGGCAAAGCTTGTCCAATTTGTATGCATACACAATGATGCAATTCGTTCAGGGATGCATTGAACAGGCTAGGGTTACATCACAAACAACCAAACAGCAGGATGTTGGTGCACTTCACTTTGATGCATATCTATGTAGAATATGCATCAAAGCCAAGGAATGCATAGCACATGATATTGAGGTTATGACCAAATAGCTAAGAACGTGACAAATCAATTGTGATTAAATCGAATGAATCACAGTTACCAAAGAATCTTCTATAAAAAGTTCCAGATGTTAAAATCTAAAACCAAGCAGAACCGATGGGTTACCATATAAACTGGTGACAAACCTGGTTTCCTGTCAGACCTGTCACTTCTCAGGTCCACATCTCTTTCAATCTCAACAACAGGGTAGCTCGAGACAGGAGGCTCATTTCCTCCAATATCAACTTCCTCATCTACAGGATCATTTCCTAAGGAATCAAAATAACAACAAAATCAATTTAGTTTATAAGCAATTCAGCTCTGGTGCAAAGGTGGAAAACACGTGAACAAGTAACAACCTTTGTCCACTTGCATGGAAGAGCTGCTAAGCCCAGATTCATTAGGCAGCTGAGACCAAAAAAAAAAAAAAAAAAAAAACAGAGCAACAAGTAAAACAACAGGAAAAGGTAACAAAGTATAGCCAAGGAACATATATTTCCTTTCAGATCTAGACAAAGAGGGGATCAGAAATTCTAATACCTCTATCTCACAAGGTTCAGCTTTTTCAATTATCTTTTGTTTCTCAAGCAAATATTCATCCAAAAGCTCTCTTAATGTGAACAAAGCATCATCATTGAGATCATCAATATCAATCTCAATCTCGTCCTCTCCAGATTCCCCAGCATTAGAGATTTGTTCCCTCAAAAAATCAATGATACTGTCAGGAAGATCTCCCAGGAAACTTTCCAGTTCACTGCTTAGTTTCAATTTCTCTTCCTCTGTCATTCTAGGTTTCACCAGCTCTGGCATTATTGCATCCTGCAAAGGACTAAGTTTTCTCTTCTTTGCGGGGGCAGTTGGCTTAACCACCTCCATCTCCTCATGAAATCCAGGTTTCTCAGGTAAAGACTGCACACTATGTGCTGGAAGTTTCTTCTCCACATCTTTCCATCTCACCTCGCAAAACTTACTCATGGTTTCAGCCATAACATGGACATCGTTTCCTGGTGGATTGTAGGTCTTTGCATTAGAGAAAGTAAGCCTCACATCAGCATAAAATTCTAATGGACTTGGGTACTCTCCTGCAGCAAGTTTTTTCTTTATTGTCCCCAGATCCATTGGATGCTTAATGACTGTGTAATAATCCGGAATATTTAACTTTACCGCATCAACAGGGGTATTAAATACCCAACCGTACTGATGAGACATTAACTTTTTCAACATGTTCTCACATAGTTTCATGATTGCTGCATTGGGATTCGACACATAACCACCACCACCACGACTTGCAGACTCAAACCTTCCTGAAGAGCCTCGATTCCAACCACGTGCTTTGCTAGATGATGAGTTCGATTTCTTTCCTACCTTCGAAGCAAGGCTTGAAGATTTCTTGGAATGGAGTACCTGCGGACCTCTCTGTACATTGGTGCCGCTAAGGATGTCACTAGATGATGACAAGGTAACAGCATTTGACCTCAGCTGCTCAAACTTCCTCTGAAAGGCCCGAATCTTTTCAAGCTCTGATCTCAATCTTAGAACCAAGCTCTTCTTCTGAGATGGGGTGAGTGTAGACAAAGGAAGAACTTGTACGGGTACATCAAAGGCATCTCGCGAAGTAGAATTCAAATCAATCCATTTTTGTCTCGGAGCAATAGAATCCTCAGAAGCAGTAATTTCATCTAATCTGGCGGAGCTATCAGACCCTTCCGATTCAAAATTAGGATGAAAGGCAGCTGGATAAGCTGCGGGAAACCTACCCTTCATAGCCATCATTGTTCCAAGAAATGGGAACTCTGAATTCTTCTGAAGAAGGTAAAGTAATTCCTGTGTCAGACAGGGTGGTGTTCTTTAATGGCCAAGAAGTTCAACCCTAAATTAATGAACCCAGTAACAATCACTAAGACGACTAAGTCCGTCCCGTCACACTAGCACATGAATTTATTGGCCACCAGATCATATACTTAGCCGCCCTCTGAAACACAGATGCAATTGTAGAGTCTCAGTGCAGTTTCAAATTCAAGCCCCCCGAGAATTTAGAGTTTGTGTTGTCGCTTATGGAGTGAAGCGAGGCTATTGTTGTCGGGTAAAATAAAGAGCAGAAAAGGAGACTAAAAGTAATAAACTTAGCTGCAGAGACTAAGTACGAGGCGAGGGCTTGAGTAAGTTGAATCTTGCACCGAAAGACAAAAGAAATGAAGAATTCACTAGTAAAACCCAGCAGATCACCTCCAAGGCCAGATCCGTTCTTGGGAAGTTCCAAAAGGGGGTGCGAAATCCGTGGGAGAAGAAGAATTGAATATGTGAGCAGGTGCCCTAATTCGAAACGTACAACTTGAAGAAACAATTTGAAAACCCTAGATCAAAATTGGAGGTGGCGAAAATAAATCGACATGGATACGCCGCGGTGGTTTGCCCACAAATATACCACTGTACAACAACAACTACGACGGCGATTTAAAGCCCTAAAATCTAGGAGCCGGCGACGAAAGTAGCAGCAGGAATAGAGAAGAAGACTTACTGAATGAGAAGAAAAAGAACTAGCGAAGTAGGAATAGTGGAGCACTCCTCTCTCCTCTTTTTGACTTCTTTCGCTCGCCTCGCAATCGCAGAGAGAGAAAATAAAAAAAACTAACACTAAAACCAAAACACGCATATATTTATAGAGCACCGCTTTAGTTGGAGTTGATGTATTTATAGAGAGGAGAGACATCAACTTGGGGGGTGGGGGGGGGGCGGGGGGTGTGGATCTGCTTGCTCTTCCCATTCCCACCGCCTTTAGTTTTCACAAACCTGGACCGCGTAAAAGTGGATTTGCTGCCTAATCCAACGGTTACTCATATTAACTTGGCCGATCGTACGATCTAGCTCTAACCAATATATCTACTATTTATCGATTACAGTTAACTATATTCAATTATTTGAAACAATTATAAATGCCCCTTTAACTTATCGAATTTATAACATTTAATTCCTCAGTATTTGGTAAACCTACAAAACCATCATTTTTCATTACGAAAGAAAAAAAAGAAGGTTTTACGTGGTTTTTATTTTTTATTTACAAAACGATGATCAATTATTTTTTATTTTCAATGTTATTTACATGTTTAGTTTAGTATAGTAAAATCAATAAGTATCTTAATATTTTCTTATATTTCAATTAAGCGATATTTATAATTTTATTGGATAATATAATTTATTTTGTTAAACCTCGCCATGGGAATTAGTATTAATTGTTATAACTTATAGTGCGTCCAGATGAACATTACGTGCTACGGATTTACTACCACTTCTAAGGAATCTCCCATTTACTATAGATTGGGAAGGAAGGATCGCGTGGCGGCCCATCGGATCGAAACAGATCAGATCAGATCAGATGGACTCCCACACTTATCAACTCCTCCTCCTCTGCCCCAAGGGCTCTAACCCAAGAACCTACCAGAAGCTCATCTCCCTCGTCCCTAGTCAACTCTACGGCCCCACATAACGCGGTAAATAAGGGATTACCTGGCCCCACCATACCCAAAGAACGCTCCAGGCAGGCGAAAAAATAAATATTTTTATGGGTAAATCTGTGGTTAGTACTTTGCGTTCTCCTGTTGACCGTGTCGCTTTTGTAGCTGGACCAGTTGTTGATCCATAGACAGTTTGGAGGTGCTTTAAGTAGCAGCAATTGGGTTTTTACTTGTACAGGCCGAGCCTAGGAATGGCGCAGACAAACCAATAATCAAATGGGCTTGATAGTATTATAGCCTGAATCCGGGCATCGGATAGTGCAACACGTTCGCTGGAATGTGTATGGATCATGGATGGACCCTCCAATTCTGTTGAAATCAGAGATTTGTAAGTCTCTCTATCAAGGTTTGAAAGTTGAGAAACGACAGCGTCAACATGTTTACTGGGAATGCCTCAGAACACGGGAGGAAGAGGATGAGGAATGTTGTGTTAACTCATAATGTTAAAGCCTAGATTAACTGCAGTTTTACATCGTCTGTGGGAATAATGAATTTCGGGAGTTAGGTGGGCCGTGTGGCTTTCATCCTCCGCGCCCAATTGATTTATAGCACAGTTGCAGCATACTGAGAAATTGAATTAACATTTCTAATTTGGTTCTAACCATTGCTCATAGCCAAAAATCAGCCACTTCAACACGGATGATTCGTATGGATTGTTATTCTATTATTAGTAATGTTTTTTTTTTCTCATTTTTACATTCTTAAGATAGATATTAGGAGACAAAAACTATATTTAAAACATAAGAAAATATAAAATGACATGCTAATGCTTCTTGACAAATGTTTTTCTCGGATGCGAAGCATAACCCCATAATTGGAGTACAACGTTGCTAGTATGGGCGTGCAATGGGTAAATGACTCGCGCCAGTCACTAACCCACCATCAACGATGACAAAGCCCCCGTCAGAGAGAGAAGTAACTAGTAAGTAGTAAGTACAGGGATTGGTTGGTTGCGGATGAGGTGGGCCCCCACCCCAACCCTTTCGCTAGCTTGAGTTCTGAGCTCCCATTGGCCATCACTACACCCACTGCAGCCTCTTTTGGGCAACGCCCTGATCTGGCGTGACCGTTTGCTTGGCATGGTTTTCGTTTTTTCTCGTTCGGTAAAACTAGACGAAGGCCGTAGCCTTTATTTTATTTTTTTTCTCAGTTCAGCAACAAAACAGCGCCGTTTTGCGTCAAAAAGACGCAAAATAGAGACGTTTTGTGCGGGGTGTCAACGGTCACGCTGACACCCCTGCCTGCCACACTGACAAGCGTGTTAGCGCCTGTCAGTGTAACAGTTTTTTTTTTCGCGTGGGGCTATACGAAAAGTACGACGTCGTTTGGCGCCCTAAAGGCGCCGAACAACGCCGTTTTTCTTTTTTTAAAATAAAGAGCACTAACAAATCTGTCAGCGCAACTTGAGCGCGCGCCACGTACGAAAATTGTTGCAAATCAGCCATTGATTTGCAACAGCCATTTCCATTATTTTTTTTCAAAACAAAATAAAAATTATTAATTAATAGGAAATATTTTTCTCTACAAATTGATATGTACTTTAACTATTTTTTAAGTTAAATCTAATATTTTTATTTTTTATTAATTGTAATAAGTATTTCATATTTAATTCAGAGTATTTATTTTTATTTATTAAATTTTTATTAATTTAGAGTATATTTTTTAATTTAATTTTAGTATAATATAAATATATTTTCTATTAATTATTTTAAGTATTTTATATTTAATTTGGAGTATTTATTTTCATGTTCTAAGTGTATTATTAATTTTTTTAATGTAATAAAAAAATTCCATTAATTTTTTTTAGTATTTTGTGTATGATAATTAAAATTATAAATTGTATTATTAATATAAAAAAAATTAATAATAGTTGTGTAAATAGTGAAGGTCAGGCCTTTGAACGAAGGCTTGGCCTTTAATATTCACATATCCAAATTATTAAAATTACTCACGTTATTAAAAATTTTATGTTTAATTTATCATATTTATCCGAATGTTTTAAGTATATTATTAAATTTTAATTTTATTGTAATGAAAATTTATTTTCTATTAATTGTTTTAAGTATTTCATATTTAATTTATCGTATTTATTTTTATGTTTTAAGTGTATTAGTAAATTTTAATTTTAATGTAATAAAAAATTCATTAATTGTTTTTAACTATTAGTATATGATCATTAAAATTATAAATTGTATTATTAATATAAAAAAAATTTAATAATAGTTGTGTAAATAGTAACGGCCATGCCTTGAAACAAAGGCCTGGCCTTCATTATTCACATAGCGAAATTATTAAAATTACTCAAGTTATTAAAAATTTTATGTTTAATTTATCGTATTTATCTAAATGTTTTAAGTGTATTATTTAATTTTAATTTTAGTGTAATGAACATTTATTAAATTTTAATTTTAATTACACAAGTTTTTTTAAGTATTTTATATTTAATTTATCGTATTTATTTTCACATTTTAAGTGTATTAGTAAATTTTAATGAAGATGTAATAAAAAAATATATTAATTATTTTTAACTATTTAGTATACGATAATTAAAATTATAAATTGTATTATTAATATAAAAAAAATTTAATAATAGTTGTGTAAATAGTAAAGGCCAAGCCTTAAAACAAAGGTCTGGCCTTCACAATTCACATAGCGAAATTATTAAAATTATTCACGTTATTAAAAATTTTATGTTTGATTTATCGTATTTATCCGAATGTTTTAAATAAGTATATCACACAATTTTAATTCTAATAATGCCAGCTCATAGTTTAGCATATCATATGGCAGCAATAGGTTATGTAATGGAGTAATCCTTTTAATGATATTAACTACTATCTTCAAAAAAAATATATAGTTGCATGCATGTTTTATGACACATGGACAAAATCCAAGATTTATAAATTATTGAGCGTCAATGATTATTTTTTCTTTCCTTAAATCCTAGAACAAAATTCGATAAACTTCCACATCATTTTTGAAGAAATAAACCCAGTATTTTTAAATTAAGATAATAGAACAATTGTATTTAGACATTAACTATATATTTAATTTGTTGTGACATTATTTGTTTTTTATTATGTATACTTTTTTATTAATTATAAAATACAATATATTTAATATGATATAATATTAATTTTATATTTTTATCCTGATGACTTCACTTAATCATATATTTAATCATTCACAAATTGTCTTATAATTTTGTTAGTCTCACAAATTTAAAAATAACTTTTTGATCCCTTACATTTAAAAGATGAGTTTTTCTAATCCCCCCTATAAAGTTTGTGATAGAATTTGCCAATAAGTCTCATATGCACTTCTCGTGATCTTTTGTGCAAGAGTAAAAACGTCTCACACCATTTAAGTATCAAAATCATCCCAAAATCAACTATAATCAAACCCTAATTTGCAACTATAATCAAACCCAAATTTGTAGGAGGGGCCTAAGTTGACGCTTACTCATTTTTAAAGCCCTAATTTTTTCTCCCCAAAAAAAAGTAAAAATTCTGATTTAGTCCATATGGAACTCCATAATTGCAAAATAGGAGTTACGCTGTACGTAGTTTGAGTCGAACGTTGTGTTTTTAACAATACGAATGAATGACAAGTCCCTCAGTACAGTAAATCCTACAAACCTATGAATGAATAAACTACGGTCGACTTTGGCATTGAATGAATTAAGGCTTTATGTTAAAGAATAAACTAAAATATTGTGAGAAATTTTTGGCTTTATGTTAAAGAATAAACTAGAATATTGTGAGAAATTTGTACGCTTAAATTAAAGTCTATGAGGGGCGACAAAAATTTCAAATAAGGGATAAAAAAGGGGTCATTTTTCAAATATAAAGGATTAAAAAGATTGTTCTTAAATTTGTGGAATTAAAAAAAAAATTATAAGATAAGTTGCAAGGGGACCAAATACGTGATTTATTAACAAGATTACTTTTGAAATTTTATCCAAAAGTGGACCAAATATGAAACTTATTATTTTATTCATTGAATTATTTTTATGTGAGAAATTCTTATATACGCATTTAAATTTGGTAATATTCTCACATGTGGACTAAATCATTAAATCCTAGTACTGCAGAACAATTTATGCTATCCTATCGTGTCAAAGTGGAATCTTGAACCGCGTACTAGTGCATAATCTACAAGGAGGCGTAATCAGCTGGCTAACACCTCAAATTATTGTCTTAGCTAGATGACTAGGTTGGCATAAAAATATTTATCAATGCTCTTGTCAAACACAAAAGGATGCCTTCTTGCCTTGGCTGCTGCAGTTAGCTCATGATGATTAAAAGCCATTAGGCTATACTGTATGGGTTTGTGATTGACATATACGTACCGGTACCACTTCAAACTCCTATGAGTACTTATATGGATTTGGAAGCAGCACTATTCCAGATAAATTCAAGACTATAAATTATATTTACTTCTTTTGTTCTGCGATGAGATGAGAGGAGAGGAGGAAGAGATTATAAGATAGATATTGGATATCACAAATGAATACATAGTAGTCCTCCAACTCAAAGAATTACAGGGTTGGTGGTGATACTTCGTTTCTCAAGACGGGAAAATCCATTTAGTTTTCTGTATTATTATTATTATTATTTTTGCCCTTATTTTCTGAAACCTTGCCAAATCATATTCATAAGAAAAGACAAACTCAATTAGTTTATTCACGAAGAGGAACTGCTACATTTTCAAGTAAAGAGAACAATGAGATACGCTTCACAAATTCTCCTTGTACTAGACGAGTGTTGATTTTTTTAATAAAGTTCTTATGATATTATTGATAAATAATAATTATATATAATCTATAATTTATATATAAATAATCCAAAGAGAAAGAAAAAGTGTTTCTTTACTACGGACTTTCAAGACAATAGAGGTCACTATTATTAGAGGTTTGATACTATGGATGTTTCTTATTATATATCTTATAAACCTTAATAATTTAAAAGCCACTATTATTACGAGTTGAAAACTATAGATGTAAGCGTAGTATAGATCTCAATAATTTCAAAGTTTGGTTCAATATCATAGATGTACGTGTAGTATATCTTATAAATGTTTATATTTTTTAAAAAAATGGACTTTCGAAACCATAAAAGTTATTATTATTATATCATAGGTTCGATGCCATAACAGGCACTATGATTATAGGTAAGAAACCAACCAAATGTTCCGTCAATTGCTGTTGGTACAACCCACAACCCCGTAGGAAAAAAAACCAAAAAAAAAAAAAATTCATGAGAGAGAACCATATAAACCTGTCGTACACCCACAGGTCAAATTCGAACCATCTTTCCACAAAACGAAAGCTACAAATGAAGGGAAATAAATTTTGATTCAGCTCTCTATTTGTCAGAAAAGGTAATTTTTAATACCATTATTACGATTTGTACTAGTCAATTTTTTTTTGCGGTTTTTTCTATCATCAAATTAAGGGTCTATTTATTTTTTTAAGTCTTCACACAATTTTTTACACAATCCATACAATTACAGAATGAATGATTGCATAGCCAACTGCTGCCATTTATCCGCAGCAGCAAGCATTAATTTGGCATTGTTTTTGCAACCATTGCTTTTGGGGGTTAAATATAATAGATCATATCATTACCTGAGGATAAAGAAACTTAGCTCAGGATTTGGCAATGGAACGTTCAGAAACGAGACGCTTCTCAACGTCCCAAACAAAGCTCAGCCTTAGCATCAAGCCTCCATGCAAATCCTCCAAAGTCCATCTTCCACACATCACACGGCATTATCTTCGAATGCTTCTCCTTCCTCCATGTGTACGCCACCCTCACCGTGCATGCAAACAGTGGCCATGCCACTGGTATATTTTCTTTCAATACCAACCACACGACCACCTCCGCCGGCGGTTCTCCGATTTCCTTACCGGGGTCCACCATTCTTTTATAAGCAAGATTCACCCACTGCACCCTGTGCAGACCGTCTGATATCAGTCCAGGACAAGTGTCCGTCTCCAGATTCCGAATCTTCTCTCTGTCCGTACTCCCCAGCCCTCCCACGTCCAGCAACGTCTCCGTCGTCAGGCCATTCACCACCACCCACGATTCCACAACCCGATCTGACCGATCCTCTAAACCCTGGGCGAAATTATCGTTATTCCTGAATTTACCCAAGTTCGTCGTAATGGGCAGCCCAAAACTCGTATTTATAGCGGACCCCATGTCGGGAGAGACCCTTGATCCGGTAAGGTCAGAACTGACAACGGCGCCGTCAAATTGAAGATCTCTTTTTTCCTCCTCCTCCTCCTCCTTGCCTGACTTGCACTTTCTATTACTACTACTGTTATTGTTATTATGACTATTCCTCTTGTTAACCCTAACGTACTTCCTCTTGGGCCTATTTCGTTTAGTAAGTGGAGCCGTGTCGCCGGAAGACGACGTGGAATTGAAAACGGATCCGTCGGCGGCCGGTTTGGGAGCAATAGGCCGGAACTTGAGCATGATTCGATTGATAGTGGCCTTGTCTTGTATTTGACCGGAGAATCCAGGAGGTGGGCAACCCTTGCGGACATCCATGGATCCGTAGTCGTGTCAAGGCGCAGACACGGGCATGGATGATTGTCTGAGTGCAGGGCTAGTTTCTAGTTTCTACTGAGTAGATAGTAAAGAAAGAAACGCCGGGGTGGGGGTTGGGCATGGGGTCGGGGTTGGGAGGCTAAGTGGGACTAAAACTGAGTCGTCGAGTCGATAATCGCCGGGTAAGGTAGCAACACGTGTCTAGGGCAACAGCGAAACAAGCAAGGCATGAGATCGATCTGATTGGAGACTTGAGATCAGGTTGGGCCCACGATAAAGCTCCGTATCTAACGAAATCCGGCTCTCCCATTGGCTACTTACCTTCCAACCAATGAGAGGGCGGCCACGTATCTAAGCACTGCAGAAAAAAGACAGGACACGTATTGACCTTGATAGAAGCAAAGTGGGGAATTGCTTTTGGTGGGAGGCTCCAGTAACTGGACGCGTGGCCATTGTTTGATTGTTCCCCACAGTAGAAGCGGGCAGCGTTACGCTCCAACGGAAGTCGTGTGACCCAAACTCACCACTCTACGGTGCCGCTAGGGACTCAAATAACTCCAAAAACTTGGATTCCAAGGAACACTGTGATCATCATCTATGAGTCTCTTGTTACTGTATTATTTTCCATTTTTCCATATAAATTATTATTTAAATAATGTTTATATATCCTTGAGATGATGAAAATTATAAAGTAAAAGTCATATTAAAAATGTTTTTATAAAAATACAAAATAAAACAATAACATGTTTTTAGGGGCTTTTTTCTTTCGTGTTTCCTAACTCCTATTGGGGGATGTGAAAATCACCCGTCCAATGGTCCGAGTGGGAATAAAAATTTTCTGCTCTGCTATTATCATCTGGAGCATGGACGGTTGATAGACAGGTTATAGGTAGGTAGAGAGAGGTATTCCATTTAGGAGGGAGAGAGAGAGAGAAAGATCGCTTTTATTGCTCTGCTCTGACGTTCATTGTCTGCCTTTGGACAACGTAGATGAGAGCCGCGTGGATGGACCGATTCTTTCATGGACCCCAAATGCATTCATTACTGACTGACTGGACTTCCTGTTTTATGCCGCATCGGCTCGGCTGTGGGTCACGCATCACTGGCTCCCGCAAACATTAAATTAAATAAAAAAAACGCTTTCTCCTATTGGACAATACAATGGACATCAAACATAAGAAAAAACTTTAAAAAATGCATCCCGATATATGTTACCATCACGGTATCTCCTCCAGGTTCTCAATCTCCACCTAGTGCGCACTCCAACCATTCATTTTTTTCTTTTTTTACAAAACCACAAGCCACAAAACCTCTGACTACATTTGGAATCATGTTTCTATGTCATTGATGTTAGTACCATTTACACAGCATGGTTTGATTCTCTAATCCACCATGCTAATAATTATCCCAAACAGTTTACCCATATCACCTTTTTACAACATAAATCTACTTTAACCTCCGCTCTTCTTGGAGTCCACTCTTTTAAATTAAAAATGTCCACGAGAATGCCAAAGTCCCACACCAGCATATTCCCCTTATCAAAGTTTGCTCTCTGCCAATGCTCTACCGTGCCCAACCTTACGGAGAAGCCAACATTTTAGCAAACTCTTACAATTACTCTGAACCAACCCGTGAATTAGATTAACCTGAGAAAAACAAGCACAAACTTCACGATTCCACTTAATAGCTCAAGCTTCATCAAACTTGCTTCACAATAGCAACCAGGGAAAAATGAAACCCTACTACACTGACCTCGTGGAAGTAAATTTATCCAACTGGATCAAGAGTGCTATGCCTCCTTGCTGGAAACTCGTTTATCTATAAACAAGTCACGTCATTTTAAATTAACAAATAATCACTATGCATGCAAGGAAATTTATGCACTAAGTAAAACTGTATGACAGATTGAGACCCCTCATTTCAAGATTGGCGCATAAGGCGCAGGACATGGAGATACAGAGTGATCAGGTAACTCATTTATCAGATCAACTGTTGCCTTCAGACACGTGTTCAACATTCTCTTCTCCAATCTGACTAGCTGTGTAGCAACTCTTTTTCTGGGATCCAGATTCCAATCTGCCAACTAATGTCAAATATAGACGGAAGTTAGGAATCCCCAAGGCGACAATTAAAACAGAAAACAAGTCACAGGCGGATTACCAAAGCCTCATCCTCACTGAGAGTTGTAGGGTAACCAGCAAGCCTTCTTTCGAAAAAATCAACAAGTTGGTCCAGAACTGCACGCTCCATACAAGCACTCACCTATAATATTCCATAAGAGTCCAAGCTTCTTAATCCATTAGGTGGCAAAATAACCATGGGAAATATACCCTTTTTTCAAATCTTGGCATGTATCTAGGTATTTATTAATTTCTAATATACATACGTATTTCCTATCAATTTCATGTAAAGAATTGGCAACCACAAGTCAGTTGATTTTCCAAGGGCATATGAAATTCCCTCATTCACCAAACCACTAAAGTTCAATTTGCAATTACGCAAGAGTTTCAAAGAATTCAAAGGGCAGTTCTCAATTGTAGAGCCTAAGGGATAAACAGAATTCAAAATCAGCTTAAATTACAAATACAGAAAATATGAGCTTGTGTTTTGCAAACAATTCGTCCTCCCCCATTCAGTAAAGTAACCAACCAGAGATTAACTGACTCATAAACCGGCGCATTTTAATAAACTAAACTTCTTCATATAGTTTGAAGATCCCAACATGAAAAAATTAAACTGATTGGCAAAGCGCACAATAATTACTTTCTATTTAGGCAACCACACAAAGCTGAGAAAGAATTAGATTCAATCCAATGACGTAATTTCCACTAAATTGTGCTTGTGCAGGAACAATATAATTGAAAGAAAAGAGCAACAATGTTATCTTACTGGACAGATTGGGCCCTGTGAAGACAAGACTGATTGCATGTCCGAAGCATCTGAAACATATCCTAGTCTCAAATAAGGTAGCATATCTAACACAGCCTCTCTCTCCTTCCCAGTGTACACCTGAGTTAAAGCAACATAATATAACTTCATAGGAGTAACTACTTCTATTAACCACAGGGATATCAATTCATACATGAAAAGTTTGTAGTGACAGTTTTCCATTTCTTTGAGCAGCCAATCTCTTGTCTTGATATTGAGGATCTTCAGTATTTAAAGCCGCCTGGGGAGCAGAGAGAAAAGTCATTATTTTCAAACAAATAAGGTTGAAGGGAAAATAGAGTAGCCATTATACTACCTCAACCACCAAGCGGTCATATACATTATCTTCATCAACAAAACCATAATTTATGAGCAATTTTGAATTAGGTTGTGGTCCACACCTACAAACATAGGAATTACCAAATTCAAATCTACTGCTAATGAGTGATGAGAACCATGCAAGGATCCTTGTGAAAATAGAAGCTGTCAGTCACATGGTTTGAAGGAAGGGGTAAGCATCATACCAGACAACGATTGGGTCTCCTGCCTTATACGGGCGGTCAACTACAAGTTGCACAGCATCTTCAACAGCATTTAACATCGCCTTGCAGTTGCTTCTGTAGGATAACAGTGGTGGTCCTAAAGGAACCAATGCAAATCTCCGTGCTAAACTGACTTTCTGAAATGGGATTCAAAATAAAATTTAAAATCTTACAACTTAAGGATTAACCTTGCAGACTCAAAATTGACTTGCAGCAACTAGATCTGCCTGGAATTTCATTTTTCAGAGCACATTCTTACTAAATAGTTACCATCTAAATCTAAAGTTCTTAGCACACGACAAACCTGCAAGTGCACAACACAGGATTGAACTGCAACAAAAGCTTGCTTGAAAATCTCGAAAGGAAAAGCCTCTGTTGGTATGTCATAGGGGTATTGCTGCGAAAATTCAAAGCACATTAAAGATTAAAAAAAGAAAAAAGAATAAAAAAAACCACTCTAGAAAATGGAACGTATTTCAACTATATATTTATTGCATTCATGTTTAAACATTAGTTCTCATTCAAAAAGGAACCTGAAATAAAGATCCAGCCATAAACCAGACTGTGTCAAGCTCATTGTATTCTCTCTTGATCCCTTCCGCCCTTTCTAGAACTTCATCCTGGTTAAACAAGAGCAACGTTCTGAGAATTCCACATCCAGCATTTGTTCCACACTAAAATGTAGTTATAAAAAAATCTATTACCATTTGATTTTAAGCTTACCCAAAGAAGAGCTTGTCATACCTTTGTAGGACTCCCTGTTAGATAATTTAGTTCAGCCTCCGACCACAGAAGAGGAGATTCCACAGCTAACTGTCCCCTTCCTCGCTGACGATCAAGTTCTCTAATATATGAGTACCAAAATGACATCTTTCCTTGTTTCTTCTCATACATTAGATACAACGCCAAACAGGCTAACTCAGATAGTTTATTTGTGGTTAGAAGCTCCGCTGCATTAACATTTCAAAAAGTTACTGCCACAAGATCCAAACATATTCAGCTAAGTAAAATGAGTGTATTCTGTAAACGAAGAAAACGATAACAATACTCTATTGGGCAATCAAATCCTCTACATTCACTTTTGTTTTATATGGAGAAACATATCAACATGTAAATATCTGGTAATTTGTAGTTGCTAGTTGGAACCATGAACCTAATAATTTTTTGTAGTCTGAAGTCCTGTTAGCTCGTCTGATTCTAAATAAAAGATACTATTCTTAGCTTGGGGGGGTAAACTGCTATTAAGCAACAAGGGGTCCGCACAACACCTTACCCACAGTCTCGTTCCCCAAAACTCTTTCAAGTGTCACAACCAAAGAATTTGGAACGGAGAAGGCAATGTCTCCTGCCTAGAAATAACCAAATTGTAGAAAATAAATTAAAGGAGGAAAAATACAAAAAAGAGTAGAATTGAAATAGTGGCGGGGGTAGGTGGGAAGCAAACCTGAAGATCCTCACTGGCAGCAACATAGCGAATGGGACGATGGTTGGCGTCGTGAGAAGGCCTTTCCTTGAGAACAACTTTGCAAGGAGGGAGTCCATTGTCATGCATCCAAGATTTCAAATCCTCGTCGTAGTCTGGTTGTTCTTGATGGTTACGACTAACAACAACCTGGGTCAATTTCTTGTCCTCGTTGACTGATCCAGCAAGAAGCGTATCGGAATTAGACGCAGAACACATGTTCCTAAATCGGTAAGAAGAGGCATTACTTCTTTTAGTCCGGGCAGAAGAAATCGAAACCCTAGAGAGAAGTAAAAGAGGACGATGAGAGGAAGAACGAAAGAGCGCCGCCGGAATGCAGTTTCCTCGTTGCAGCAGACAAGCCGCATCCATCAGAGAAGTGTAACTGAAACTCAAGAATTATACCAGAAGCAACATAAACAGATTGAAATTAGGGGCTGGCTCTCCTTCAGAATACAAATATTGAATGATAAAGAGTGTCGAATTGGATTGGATACCGGTGTGTAGAGCTGCCAGCTGGGGTAGAGTCGATGAAGATATTTTCCTACGGTTGGTTTGTTTTTTGTTTTGCATGGCAGAAATTAATATGAATTTTTTTCTCATTTTGTTCAGATTCAGGCCCACTCTCGCTAAGAAGGGAAAAAAAGCCCAACTGCCAAAGCTCTACTGCCTTTCATTTACAAACCCGAAATAAGTGTCTGGGCTTTCATAACCAGATTATGAACCTGAGTGGAGTTTCAGAATAATGTTGGGGAAGAAAGAAAGAAAGAGAGAGTTCCGGGAAGACTAAGAATTCAGGTGAGAATTTAGAGAGAAAAGTAGAGAGGAAATGAGAGGAAGAACTAGAATGGATATTCAAGAACCTTCCCCACTTTCATTTATCAAAGCTTAAACATTCGACTATTCGAGAACCTTCCCGCACCTTATATACAAATATTGCTCCACTGAAATCTTGTAACTACCCTTCTTTATTAATCACAACATTGGACTGACTTTTAATAAAATTTGCAAATTGACCCCAAAACCCCCAAGATCATAACAAGTGCGAGAGCAAAGATTTTTTGAAGAGAAATAAGGAAAGATCCCTGTGCCAGAGTCCAGATTGTGAAAATCTCCTGCCTTACTTGAATTGTCCATCCAATAAGTGTACTGTATGAAAATGGGATTCTCCAATACAACAACAACCGTAACTTCGCAATTACATCTGAACTGGAATTGACTGAATGGCCTACTCAAACAACATATACAGGGAATGGTGGCAGAGCTGATGAAAAACAAATTGCAAAAGAAAAAAGACTACGCAGAAAAGAAGAATAAGAAAAGAGGGTCACCTACCATGCCTATCAAAACAACAAGAAATCCAAGAATGCACACAAAATTTCCTGGGGAAAAAAATATGAGAGCTGTCAATTAACTTTAGTATTTTTCTCTTTGCTTAGCATATGCCATTCCTGCAGCACAGCCACTTGCAAAGCTCGATGCTCCACTTCCTCTGCAGTTAATTTAAACAATGTTGTTGGCCCCTTTGTCTTGCCTCCCTCCTCTCCATTTTCCTTATCTTCCTTCTTCTCCTCGTCTTCCTTCTCTTCCTCACTCTCCTGTTCTTCCTCATCATCAGATTTTGAAGACTTTGGACGAGGTTGTGCTGCCTTTAACAAAGCTATCCGTTCCATTGAGATCCTCAGTCTCTCAGCAGCAGCCACTTTCACTTCATCTTCAGGCATGTACTCAACACCCCCATCAGTAAGGTCATCCAACCAACCCTGAAGATCTGAGCCAATCTCCTTTGTAATTGATGAATCTGAAGCTCGGACAACAAATTTGCATATCATCGTGGTTGTCTCATCACCCAGGTCTACATTTCTGCTCACCTCACTAGCACCAAAAATCATCATGCCAACAAAGCCTCCATACCATGTTTTTGCAGCAAAACATAGCTGTTTCAAATAGGGGAACAATGAGATGCAAAATCTTGAAGAGCTACACTCTTTCTTTTCCTATGAACATTTTATAGGCGAATTATGACTCCCACTAACATTTTATTTTTCTTTTTTAATTTCCTCTCCAACACTTAAATCAAGGAATGAAAATGCTTTAAATCATCAACGTGAATAGGACAAAAGCAACAAAACTGAAAAATTCAGATGAGCAAGTGGTTGATAAAAGTGAAACATGCTGTTTTGCACTTTTAAGTCTTGCCTCAGAGCAGCACAAAACCATTTATCCATCAATCATAACAAAAGTTTATATAGTTCAGCAAGCCAACAGCATGCAAACTTAATTACAAGGCTCCCTAAGGATTTGAAGGTAGCTTCTTAATAGGATAATATGTGAATATTGAAATGAGAAGAGTAAAGCATGTTAAAAAACCTGAAATCCAGCAACAGTCCGGATGATGTGCGAACAAACTCTATGGAAAGGCTTAGAGGACAAAGATTTCAGGCCACTGAGGAAAGGAGACTCCCCATATTGCTGTGCAGCTGTAGCCTTGAAACCACTTCCTTCATATGTGTATGTACCGGTATACTCCACTATAGCAGGCAAACTAGGCCATAGGCGGAAATATTCAACCGGAGATATCTTATGTGGCAAAAGCAGCTCTGTAAGGGGAATTCTGTAAGGCTGACATCTCAAAATCACAGGTTCTCCTAATTCTGGCCTTAAGGTCTTCTTTGGTCTAATGATTTGTGGATCATCTTCAGAATAATCCCCTTCATAATCAGCTGGAGCACCACTACCGTAGAAGGGATAATATAAAACTTGAACCCAGAGGGCACATTGCTCAAAATGGGAAACACCAATAGTCACGCTGCACAGCACTGGCTCCTAAAATGAGAATAACATGTTAGTTATATGCAATCATAGAAATAAGAAGGGAGAAAAATTTAATTGACAATACGGATTTGCCAAAGAAAACACCAGCATCAAGTATTTCACACATTGGATGATAAAATTCATGCAAGTAGACTATACTAAGCCAAAGGATGATGAATAAGAATAGGTTGAACTCAGCAAAAATATTTCAATATTAAATCTAGCCAAAAATAGAACAATGACCTACACTTAAAGCAACTTCCTTCAGAGATTTACAAAACAAGATACCTGTGAGTTAAGATCACGTAACTGCCGCACTGCTTGAGGAGATCCATCCATGAAATATAGTCCACCTGATAGCCCAACTCTTATATCTACTCGATTAAGTTCAATTTCTGTCAAATTCAAAACCTGCATGCATGTTTGAAATTCAGATAAACAGAACAAAACAAAATCACTCTCTAAAGTAACCCCAGTAAAGGAGTGGACAATAGCAGAAACGAGGTTGGAACCTTTAAATGCAGAGTGATCCTTCCGTCATTTGGATCTGTCAAATGATATGCTTCCACATAGCAAGGATCACTGCTGCCAGTCAAAGTATATGCCCTTGGAGGAACCTTGAGCAAAGTAGAGTCAACTCCTTTAGACAGCAATAGAGTTAGTTCACTAGGATCAGGCCTCCAAAGTTCCAAAAGAGCCTTGTGAACCAGTCCTTCCAGCTTCCGGTCCTGAGCAGCAGATGCTTCATAAAACTGAACTGTCAATTTGTGATGGCTAAATGGATAATCTCCTCTGGCTGCACTAACACCTGCCCATCTGCAAAGGATTCATGAAACATAGAAAAGTGAATAACAGGAATTGTTCCAAAGAATCCAACTTAGGAGTGTCCCTCACAAATAGCATATGAAGTAAGTGAACATTAAGCAATGGTCAATTCAAACCACATGGAAAAGATAAAGAGCAACAAAAGAAATTTTTATACGAGTAATAACTAATTTTGAGTGCCACTAACTAAAGCCCTATGATAAGAAGTATCAATATTCTTTCAGAACCTTTCATATTTCATGTGCTGAATTTTGGCAGTACATAGATGATAGAGTTGCATTCCTAATTTTGGCAATATTTATATCTTAAAACCTGACACTTGTGCCTTGAGACCCATGACTACAAATATCATAATGGATAATTTACGAACCAAAGTAACAAACAGTTATCAAGAATCTGAGGCATAATTCTTAGTCATTACTCACAATTATTTAGCACACTGTATATCCACTATTCATCTGCTCTTTCTAACAAATTCAACAAATGATATTTACAAACACACTCACACAGAGATCCAGAGAGAAGGATAATAATTGGACCTGTCTAATTAAGTTCTCACACAATATTGTTTCAGTAGGTCAGGAAGCAGAAATATAACGTTCACTTAGTACCATATAGGAAATTGCCTTCACAAATATTCTGCATTACCTTAACCTAGCAATTCACATCAATCTGCACACTGCAATGTTTACACAAGTTGTGCAATATCTGTGACAATATACTTACTTATTATCTGGATGACTTGAAATATATTTGATCCTCTGCAATATCAATCGGCACTGATGTTTATTAACAGAATCAGCTAAAGTACTGGTCCTGAACTCCTCAAGCTCTTTAGTTATCAATTGCCCAGCCCTAGCATTTCGTGATCCCAGTCGTTGAGCACATAGAAGAACTGCCTGAACATCTTGCAGCCGATTTGTAGTGCTTGCAGAAGAATCTATGTTGAACAGAACTTTATGAATATTGGATATGATAATGTTTAGTTGATCCTCTGGATCATCGGCCAGGAGTGGATCCAGACCTTCAAGATCTATGTGTTCAGAAATAGCCCAAATAACACGGGCCAGTATTCTGGGTGTGTTCACCTGAGCCGATCATCATGCATTTAATAACAACAATAGAAAATAAACTGCATTTAAATATTAAAAAATAAGATCATCATGCATTTAATAACAACAATAGAAAATAAACTGCATTTAAATATTAAAAAATAAACACCTCACGTAGATCTCTGACAAGTTCACGTTGCAAGTTCTGTAAACGTGTCTCATTAAGAATTTGGTCCTGAGATGCTCCGTCTTTGACTCTTTTAACTCCTCCTCTAGTATCGTAGATATGGCAAAGTCTAACCAGCAACTTCAAGTAACAATCAATGGCATATGTTCGACCTTCACAATCCCATCTTACACAAGGCCTACACACTTCAACCACTTCCAAAGCTGGCTCAGTCCAATTCAATGCACCATAACCAGTTCCATAAGCTAATGCCCCAATAACTCTGCTTTCCATGCCTGAATTCTTCTGTTCGGGCAATGGCAATGACAACTGAAAGCAGCTTTCAACCAGCATGGCAACTAGTTCTTCTCTAAATAGACTTTTACTTACTACACTGTTAAGGTCATCCCTTATTCTTGAATCTTCAAAAAGTGAAGCAATATCAGTTCCAGGAAGAGGTTTTTGACCTCTTCGAACATTTTCCTTTGCAAAAAGATCAACGCAAAGGGCAGTCCTGCAGATGCATGCCAAAGCATGCATGCGATCGGATTCTGCTCTCAAGTTTCTAACCATGAGAAGTAACCTTTTAAATAAAGAGACCTGCAACAGACAAAGCAAATGGGCAATGATATATACAGGACCTAAAACTTACTGGTGCCAGGATAAGAAGATGAAAGTAAGCAATGTGAAAGCATTGAACTTAGCCTGCTTGAGCTGATAATATTATCTACTTTGAACATAGAAACAACAGGAAGCAAACAGATCAGAACATTCTTGAATGTAACCATGTACGAGGCAAAAAAGGGAAGCGGTCATGTTTTCAGCTCAAAGCACAGCGAGAAGTACAAACAAAGTAAATGAGGCTCTATCTTAATTCAGAATTAAGAATTCACATCATATTCTGTTATTTGGTTTCACTGCAAAAAGCTCTGACAACGGACCTGCATACTAAGGTCAAGAAGATGCAGATTTGTAACCACTGCTCTGACAATGCTTTCTCGAGCAGAAGAGAACTCTTGCCTATCCCATAGAGTGAGAATTGCAATGGTTGAAGCGGAAGCCCACTCTGGCTTGCCTCCAGGAACATCAGCCAAATACAACATGTTAATTCCCACCTCAAAAATCAACGCGGGCTCCAATGAGGAAGCTAAGAAGGGTGCCAAATGTGAGACCACATCCGACACTCCCACAAACCTCTCCGCATTTCCAGACGACTCCAACGCGCTGCTGCTGTCATTCCCACTTTTGGAAAGCTTCTTGATCACTTGTATCGAACCTGAAGCCACCGCCTTTACTGCGTAAACAACTGGATAAACTGTTGCCCTGAAGCTCTCCACTGGCAAAATCAAAGACCTGGCCATTAACGCATTCCGCTTCTTCCATACAAAATCGACCATGGATGAAACCCAATTAGAACGAATGGCCACCGAGTTTTCGCTGTCCACGAGCTTATCTCCAGCCAGTCTACTCATCCGCTTAGATTCGAACTCCTGAAATAATCTCCCAACGGACTCAAAAGCCACTTTTGAGACAGCGTCCGATCTGTCCAGCATGTTCTGGCCAATTCGAATCCACCAATTAGAGACCCGATCCAACAAGTTGATGTTGTTTTCGCACAATGTCACGAGATCATCGCGTGCGAGGATACAACCTAGGGTTTCAGTGATGGCGAAGCGGAGGTTGTCGCTGGTGGAGTCGAAACAGCTGGAGATTTCCTTATTGCAGTCGGCAATAAGCTTGCCGAGGCGGTAGGAGGGGATGGCGGCGAGGATAGAGACGGCGGCGGCTGTGACGTCGGGATCGGGGAAGTCAAGATCGGTGCGAATCCCAATGCAGACGGTTTCCCAAAGGTCGGAAGTGAGACGCGTGGAACGAATAAGGTCAAAGGCGAGCTTTTTGGAGATGGCGGAGGCCGGGGAGGCGACGATCTCCTCCACGGCGGATTTGGCGAGGACGGATATGTCTCTGCCAGCTGCGGATTGCTGGAGAGCTTGTAGGAGTGCGCCTGATTGCCTGAGAGCATCATTAGACCGGAGGTCCGCCTGGATCTGAGCGAACAATATGTCCATCTATTTAGTTTTTTTTTTTCCCCCAATCCCTGACAGAAAAGAAAGAAGACGAGTAGTAGTAGTAGTAGGCGGGGACGCCAGAAGGAGAAATGTTCCTAAAGTCTCAGCAAATCAAAGCTAGCTCGAGACGACAAGACGACTTGTTTAGTTTCTGTAAAATTGTTAGATTCATTGTGCTGACAAGTAGAATTCACCATTCGCAATGGACTCAGAAACAGAAACTCTTAGAGAGAGAAGCATAAATGACAACGCGGCCATCGGAAGAGGTGGTTCTCGCGGAAGAGCCGATTGCATGGCTTTTGCTGCTGTTGTTGTTGGTTCCGTCATTTCATTAATCTTCTGATTTTGATGTTTAATTTTGAACTTTTTTGGCTTTTTATCTCATGATTTATTATTTATGTTCCCCAAACAAATTTCTTGATACAAAATTATTTAATATTGTCACACACACACACACACACACACACACACATATATATTGAATCCTTTCCTATTCTTCTTCCATTGAGATCCGTCACAACTTCAAAAGCTTTTTGAAGTGCAATTATGTTGTTCTTCGAGATCCCTTACCGAATTAATAATCATCAGTGTTAAACCAATATACCAGATCACTTGGGAAATAAATGAATATGCACACCCATTTTTGCCATTGATGATTGATGCGCTGTGCACCTCGATGAAGATGAAGTCAATGTTACCCTACGGCATCTTTCTCTTCACCCACCTAAGCTTTTGCAAAATGCTTCTGCAAGTTCGCCATCAATCGCAATAGTCGATCATACCCGCAGGCTAGCAACATTTTAGCGTATACTATGATCCAACGACAATAAGATCCCTACAGTCACAATCTAATTAAAAGATGAAAAAAATAAAAATGAGAGCTGGTAATGTCTGCATGACTAAGCAGGATGAATCTCTCACAAGCTCACAACTTCCCCTTCTCAAGGGAACAAAATGAAATGACTAATATTTTAGCGTTTTTTTTTTTACAGATTTCATGTCTTGCAGTCGAATCCATCTCCCGCGTCACGAGATGCACCAAGATTCTCTCATATATTGAACTTTTGGGGAACGCCATCAAAATCGTCAAAATCAAATCTATGCCTTTCTCTACCAACCTGTAACAAGATGGCATGTAATGTATTTATCTGCTTGACTAGAAGCATCTAAGAGGCAAATAAACATACAATGTAAAATTTTCATAGTGCAAAAGGGAATCCTAAGAACCACCTTCCCAATGTACAAAGAATCACAGGACATGTGTTCATCCATTGCAGTCAGCTTCTTTGACAAAGCCATTACTCTGTGACATAAAAAAGAATCACATTTTGAGCACAAAACAATATTTGATGTGGCATTGTTTACTCTCAACAGATTGTTGCCTTGATTATAAGGTTCAGTCCTCAAGTCCATTTCAGAGACAGGTGAATTTCTTCACAATATCTCCCCAGAACAAAATCATGCAATGAAATCCTTTAAAGCCCTTGCATATGTAATTTGACAGCAAAAATAAAGTTCAAAATTCACCTTCGAATTGACGAATCAATGTGTTCTATCATCTGACAGGTTTTATACTGCTCAGGATCCTCCAAGAACCTAACCATTCCATCCTTTTGGTTGATTGTTGCATATATCTCACCATCTTGTATCTAGGATAAAACCAAGTGATCAAGATTACTGTAGTCACACGCTACTACAGCAGTCAGAAAGCAGCAAAAGTGAGTTTGCACATACCATTTGAAGCACATGCATTTCAGCCTCCTTAGAGCTCTTTAAGTGGACCGTATTAGCAATGTCTTGGAGAGAAAGAGTCAAGTACGTTTGAGTCAACCTCTGAATATTGCGCTTATACATAGAAGCCACGACTTGCTTTACCAGTCCAAGATTATTGTCCTATGGAATGAAAGATAGATGTCAAAGATAAGTCACAGCTCAGTCAATGAAACAAAGTGAATTAGCTCCCTATTCGGTGCATATGTCACGCATTTCATTTCACCCACTTTAAAGAGGATGTAAAAAGCATACATTAGCCAATGGAAACTCACACTTTCATACTTCTCCTTGTTTGTCTGGACAACAGACTCCAACTCTGAAATTTTCCCTGTGCCATAACTAATTGCAAGTTCTTGGTAGGGCTGCCAAAGAATTTAACCCCAAAAAGAATTGCAAGTGAGATTATTGGACACAGTTGCGCGGGAAAAGAAAAAATTATCAACAAGGCACACATTGAACATAGGCAATGTACATGTTGAACAAAAGGGGCAATTTAGATGTAACACATGCAAGGCACAAATCTCTGCTTATTTCAGAGCAATTTAACTTGAACCTCTCTCAGTTTCATTACAGACAGAACGCTTCGATGACTAAAGAATTGAAGTACCATAGAACAACCCACGAATACTTCATGTCAATCTAGGAAGTCTCCAAAATTGAACAGATTAAGACAAATGGATGCAGCATTGCAAGAAAAAAAAAATCACCCAAAACATCAGGCTGATGGCCGTTGCATGTTTCATAATGCATGATTCTAAAAGAAACAAATATCTTATATTGAAGACTATCTACATGAAAATGATGCCTAGTTGTAGCATGCACAACTGGTAGTTACCTGAGAGAAGTTCTTCATACTCCTTTGAGCCACCGAAGAAGAATACTTTGGAAGGCTGGTAGAGAACTGAAATGGTATTAAAACAATGAATGTAAGAATACTAGAACTGAACCAAATAGAAGGCCTACATAAGGCATTCATACACTTGGGGAAAACATTTCAAAAAACAAGTTTTTCTTTCATCGGTTTTTTTTTTTTTTTGGGGGGTAAATATTTGGCCCATACTTGCTTTCAACTTACTCTAACACCTACATAAGGCATCCATACATTGGATCTATTCTAACTTGACAACTTTAAACTCACATAGATAGCCAAAAATAATTTTCTCAAGATTTAATGCATCAAAAAATGAGATTGAGAGAAGTAAAACCTGTCCAAAATGAATTAGTGAAACCAGAATGTACTTTTTGTATGCTTCAAGTGCTATGGCATTTAAACTGGTCATGGGTGCAGTCACAACCTGTATCAGAGAAAGAATTTACAGATAAATCAAACTGGACTGACCATCCATTCAAATCAGAAGTAGGATAAAGCTTTTATGCAAAGCACCAAAGAGAAAAGGGAAAAAAAATTAAAAAATAAAAATAAAAACAGATAACCATCTTTAACACTGAAACTAGCTCAAGATGGGCGAGGCTGTCACTTTGTTTCACCAACTAGACTTGTGGACAACATAATTTCCACAAGGAGGAAGGACAAATAATCACAAACTACAAATGCCAGGTAAAATGCAAAGAACAAGAAAGTTTTTAGGGCCAATTGGTATCAAAATAAGGAGATAACATGATAGAGAAAGCTAGAGGAGTGATTTAGAAATTCTGCTAAACCTCCAAAGAAAATGGTCATGAATGATAACAAAGACCTCAGAATTTCTTCCTTTTTCTCTCCTCATGGTATGGGCAGTAAAATTTTCTAGATGAACTTTTTGGATTCAAATCTAATAAAGCAATAATGCATGGTGAATGAATTTATGGACAATACCATTCCTCTACACATCCCAAAAGAAAAAGAAAAAGAAAAGCAAATATTACAAAAAGAGAAGATTTCGTCTAATCGTAATCTGCAGACATACATTATGCAGTAGCTCTGATGCTCTACGAAACTGCTTTTGCCCAATGCAAATCATCCCCCTAAAAATAAAGCAAATTGCACCAGAAGGGGTTAGTCAAATACATAGGCAAAGCCAGCAAGTTTACCTTCTCCCACAATAACTAAGATATGAATAAAATTTCAATGCCACTTCAATATCCATCAGCATTTTATTCAGACACTAAAGCAGGCCTTCCATACATTTTAAAGAAATTTCACTCATACTAAGTTAGCAGAATTCAAAATAAGCAGCAAAGGCATTTCTGATAGGTAGTGTTTGTTTTAAGCCACACAATTTTCCAGATCCTATAAATCAATTTATATTCGCTATTCTCAGTGTTAATGAAATCAGTCTTTTTCACAAATCCTGCAAAAAATAAAAGTAAAACACAGTGGTCCAATGCAATAAAGAATAATGACTCACCCATAATAACAATAAAGGAAAAAGTCCTTAGGCTGATCAACATCATATATATCGTCCTCCAGAAGAGAGAGCCCAGTTTTATAACACTTTGCCAGCAAACAGAGAAGAAGAAAATCTGCATGCAGAGTAGTTAACTGTTCAGGGGATGATCGAAGCTTTTTAACAGCTGTGAGCATCGGGGCCACTCCTTGTATCGGGGCTTGAACGGACATTACTTGATCCTTGAGCCTTCTACAAACTGAAATAACTGCACATCAAATATCCTACAAGTTAATAACATAATTACACAGAATCTAGCAATCTAAATGTTTCTCATAAGATGAATACATTTATCAGGTGCGAAACGGATCTGATTGGCTGCACATGCGTCAATGAATCTGGCAACAGCAAGAGCTAGCTCACTAGACCGCTCCTTTGATGTGCATGCCTCCCTGTCAGGAACGATAAAACTGTCAATAAAATGCCACATTGCAGCTTGAATTTCTGTAAACTCCAAATTTGATTACATAAGCAAAAGAATGTCATTCACAACACCGGAAAACAGTATGAAGAAACTGGTACAATAATAAGACTAGGGTTGCGGGAATATAAGCATTCCCTCCCCATTCACAAAAAATATACTGCAGCGAATCAATAAACGCAAGAAAGAAAGAGAGAGAGAAATATTTTTTTAAAAAAAAAAAAAAAAAAACCTCTAAATTCATAAATCTAAAGGAGCGAACAACAACTAATACTTTGGCAAATAAATTTTTTTTTTTTTTTTTTAAAAAAAACCTAGATTTCCGTGATAATTCTGCATTGAACACGATTCTGAATTGAACAATGAAACGAAGGTACTACATGTCTCGAAATAGAGAGGTTAAGATGTTAGAGATACTAACAGAATGTAAAGGTAGCCAAGAGAGTATTTCGAGGGGTCGAGTTGGTAGAGTACAGGAGCGAGGCGAGTTGAATCGGACTTGAGTAACTCCTCCGACTGTTTCAAGAGGCCGCTGAGTTGAGCCAACTCTTTGTCAGTTCCCGATAAGGCCTCGATTTGTGCTACCACCGATTCCATTGAGTTCACGTTCAAATTCATCTCTTTTAACTTTCCCTACGACAACCCCCACCCCCACTATGGCACTTCGGAGCAGAAATTCTGCTGCAGAAACAAGTAATAAAATAAAATATTTCCTTCTAATTTTAGGGGAAAATAATGGGTTAAGGACTTGGCCTTGAGTATTAATAACAAAGTAATGCCGGAGTTGGGCTTAGGTACCACGATATAGACTGTGAGGAAGGTATACAATGAAATGGGCTCGAATTCACATTTAGAGTGGGATGTCAGGATTGATTGTCTAAATCGCGACGTTCCATTTAAGGATTGGCCCATTTGGGAGCAGACAAAATTGGCGGCCTAATTTTATCAACTCATTGGAACGCTGTCGTTTTGAGTCTTTATTAGTCAATAATCTAGACAATAACAGTAGTATAAATATGGCTGTTGCCGTGAAGCTATAGCATGTTAGTTGTCATCCCTCTCGTGTCCTTCTCCCCTCCTTTCTGAATCCTACCTCCCCCATTTTCTATCCTTCTCCTTCTCTCCCTCTTCCCATAATCCCCTCTCCCCAGTCCTGTCTGTCCTTTCTTTCTGAATTATTCCCCCTTGATCCTCTGTTTCCCCTTCCATTGTAATTCTTGTTTGGATGTAATTTGCTTGGAGTTACCTTATATCAATATATTGGCTTGTTGCTGGAACTTGAGGTGCAATCTGCATGAGTGATCTTGACATGGGAGTTATCTGTTAAGGATGTTTTGTCCGAAGGCAAATTCTCCCTTATCCAGCCCCAGCTATAATAAAATTTCCTCTCGAGTGACTTTAATGTTGAGTACCATTTTACGGCTAAGACAACGACAGACCCCCATCCTAGAGATCACCTTCCCAAGTCCCATCCCATGCTTTTACATTCCGAAACGAGAATTGTGTTCTTTTGCACCCCCATAACGAAAATTGCAAGACAAATTTCCATTTTTCATGGCAGGAGGTTTTACTTATGCCAATATAGCGCGCAAATTCAGCTAGGCATTAGAAGCTAGAACCATAAACACAAGAGAAGGTCCAGTATTTTCTCCACAAATCCTTGCACAATTCAATTTGAAATTTACTACCCAGCATACACACTTAACTTGTGTATGTTTCAAAAAAAATACAAAATACAAAATACAAAAACAGAATTCGCCCCAAGGCCGCCTGAATTCAAAACTGGCATTCATTGAACTCAACAGCCTGGTCTAATTCAGCATCCATATCAGTTTTGTGGTCCGAGCAACCTACATCAACAGCAACAAGGCTGTCTGAAGTGCACAGATTCTATGCAACTACTTCTCCATCCGGTTTTTCCCTCCTCTTGCCTTTGCTGATGTAAGTGGTTCCTTCCTTTTGTTGCTCAGCCTTCTTTTGAGCTCGAATCATTGCTCGTCGTGCATGGGGGCGCATTTCACGTACTCGTCGAGGAGGCATGATGAAAGGTTCAAGAGGCCTATCACCAAAGGGATGCTCACTGCCAGCAAAGATCCTCAGTTTTCGATCTCTATCCTGCACATTGCAGAAATTCAAACATAATTATCCCATTTTCAATAAACAGTAAAAAAAAAGAAAAAAAAAGCAGTGTCTCAGAACAAATTATTTCCTAGACATTCAAAGGCAACCATCAGAAATTCCAATGAATTTCAAATGTCAGACATTTTCTAGTGGGCCTGATAAACATGCACAAGACATCAAGCATCCCACGAGAAAGTCACTCCAATTAAAGAACAAGCATTCTACCAAATTAACAAAAATAATGTTCCTCCACAACTCCAAACAAAGGAAACACATGGAATAATTCAAACAAGTCACAAAAACTTTTCCCATAATTAAACTAATTTCCAGAAATTTCTTTCCCCGGTCTACCTACATTCTACTAAATATGGCAAAAATAATCAACTAGAACAGAGGTAACAATAAATTAATAAAGACTGACATCACGTAATTTGTTTCTAGGTAGCATTCGTAAGACAGCCTTCCGAATAACTTCTGTAGGATCCTTAGCCATCTGGTCCTTTAAGCTCCTTTCCTTGAGGTGGCCTATGTATCTACAGGATAAATTTTCCATGTCAAAACATATTTTTGGAACAGTCGGTAATAGAAGCCCAAAACTTGCATGAACAATGTTAAACACATCAAAGAGCTGACTTATGGAAATTTGTTCGCTACTAATCTACAGGGAAACAGACGTCTAGAGTTGGTGCTGTTATCAAGCATCAACAGAAAGAAATACTTACCCTGTATGCCACTGATACAACTTATCAGTAAATTTTCTCCCAGTGACACAAATATCCTTTGCATTGATTACAATGCACATATCTCCTTCCTCGCGATTAGGTGTGTATGTTGGCTTATCTTTTCCCTGAACTACAGTTGATATTTGCGAAGCCAATCTCCCAAGGACCTGTGCAAGACACAACTGATTGTTATTCTCAACAAAGTTCACAGTTTCAGGTTAATTCACTTCTTATAGGTGAGTGTATTTCTACTTCCACATGATGATAGGACTTTCACTACTCATCAGTAGCATCGAAGAGTCTAGTGAAGGATTCAACGAGACACCAAACCAACAGAGAATAAATTATATCAATCATTATATGAATAGTTTCCAAAATAACAATTCCTGATGAATAAGTGAAATTAAGCGAATAGAACCTGGCCTTTAGCATCAAACACTCTCCATCTTAGACCTTCCAAATTGATGCGTCTCAGGCCAGCCAGCGCTTTCTGCACGCATGAACAATGCATTCTATATAACAACGTCTCAAGCATACAACCAAAAACAAGAACCGCCGCAGCTAGAGTGAACATGACCCAGAAAAAAACCAAATTTGACAATATTTATGCTTTTGGGATACCAAATACTAGTATACTACTTTGTTAGCCCTTAAAATCATCCTGATAGCTTTTGCTTCATTTTGATTTATACTCGTAATACCTACATTTGAGATTGTATAATAAACATTAAAACTCCAACCTAAACATGGCTGTAATTACAGGTAAATAAATCGTTGAGGACATTCCACAAACACCTGGCCCGCTTCGATAAGAATTCAAAAGAAGCTAATGAAACCCAAAAGTCTACGTCCCTCCATGCGTTTTAATTTAGAAGAAAAGAGGCGAAACAGAAAAGGAAAACAAAATTGGGAGAACATTAAAGCAAAATGGAACACGGGGGGAAATATAAGAGAGTAAGTTTTAGCTTGCCTTCAAGTTGCCATTGAAAGACTGCGCGGTAGCCGCCATTGCGTGAGGCCGGTGATCGTTCACGCTATATCCTGTTCCTTCAACTCGATTCCGCCGGCCACCAAGGATCGTCAAAATTCTAGTCCGAACAAGAGGGGGGTTGATTCCTCGCAGTGAAAAGTTGGATGTATGTGACGACGACGGAGGCGAGAACAAAATGTACTAGAAAACTAGTGGCCCATCATCGACATTCGAACAGGCGAAACAAGGCCCAATATCACTGGAAAAAGAGAAGGCAAGTTTAACTTCTTCCTTGGTGGGCTTACTCGCGAACGTGGCTGTTAGTTCTTTGGCCCATACTAAGAACATTCCTGCAATGAAGGTCAGAGAAGATAATATACCACTTTATTTTGAAAAGAAAAAAAAAAATCATTAACCGTTTTTTGTGATAAAAGAATTACATTGTGCAGATATTTTAAGTAAGAAAAGTTATTATGTCTGCTAACAAAGCACGAAGAATAATTGATCAAATTCATGGGAAGAAACATTTATTCAATATAGAATGGTTCAAAATCAAAGTTACGAATGGAATTTATATGAAAAATATCAGAAAATATCAAACCAATCATTTTGATGAAGGAAGGACACTATATTTACCAAAACAAACATGTCTTGCCTACGCTGTATTTATAAAAATTTACAGCGGAACTGTCTAAATAAGAAGAAGGATAATTTGGACGATCTAATATATTCTCAAGCTCCTGAACCAACAACGACAACACCATCTGCATCAAAGCTATCCCTCAACTTGGAAGATTCCGTTACGAGGATATCGCCAAAATCATGCTCTTGCCTCGCGTCTATGTAATCTCCTGTTTTCAGGACCTGCAAAGTGCAAATGCAGTGCCATATGTAAATATCAAATGTTTTAAATTTTTATCAAGGGATGGGATGGGATGGGATATAAGGCTTCAATTACTTCTAGCTTCCAAGAATTGAAATACCAAACGAGACGAGTCATTATCCAAGCCCGTGAAATATGAATACTAGCAGAAATGAGGAGACAATTTTGTCAAGCTTCAGTCATAAACATTTAACACAAATGGGGTAAAACTATACCAGGATTTCATAAAACAGCCGGGCACTTTCTTTCCTTGTCTTTCCTTTCAAAACCTGCATTAAGTTAATGAACGTCTCCCCTTTCTGCTTCCTCTGACGTTGCAACTTCTCATGCAGGTATTTAGCAACATTCCTGCAGACAAATGATTAGAAAAGTGATAAAATAAGTAAATTAATAATAATAATAACAAGAAGAAGAAGAAGAAAAAGAAGAGAGAGAGAGAGAGATTGATTTCAACATACCTAGATCTTACAGAACATCTCTCTGCAATGAGGTTCGTGTTAGGAAGTGAACAGCTACAAATCACATGCACACAAAGGAACACAATGATGAATCATACTTACGTTTTACATGGATATCTCCTGCACTTGCATTTATTTCCTGATCAAATGAATAATTTGACAAAAGTTAACCTCCATGTGTGAAGCCAAACCAATGTAGAGCAAAAGAAAAATAGTCCCTAACAAGATAGTTTCACCCTTACAGCCAATAATATTCCGCGGAAATGAAAATGAAAAATATCAAAGGAATATCAAAAATGGAAAATTCTCTTCATTTCCCATCTGACAAACATATCAATGCACCATTTTATCTCTAAGTCAAAATTAAAGGATATAACAACCTTGCAGAAAATAACACTAAATGTATACTACTACTGCTATCAAAGAAGCTTGTTTCACCTCATCATCCATCCAACCAGTATCTAAATCCAGATCCTCATTTGGAGTCGGCATGATTTCAGATGAACTTGCACATTCCAACGGGAGAGGTTTAGCGACTCCACAGACCTCATGCAATCTCAAGGTGGTCGAGTGGGTAACAGGTGTTGCTGGAGCTATTGGAGTCTGTTCTCGAGATCTCTCTTTCAAGGAAGATTCCACAACTACTTGATTTACAGGAGATTCAGTATTGATTTTAGTTGAAAAAACTTCCACAGTTTCTACACGCTCTCTTCTGTTTATGAAGTTCCTCGGTGAGACCAGAGATTTAAATGCTACAGAATTGCCTGTAGAGGTTACTACAGAAGTATCACACATCTATTTTGGTACACTACATAGATTATGCAATTGTTCTATCAGTTTCATAAATAAGTTTTAGAAGACTGAACTCACAGGGAATTAAAGGCTCAATGAAACTCTGTGGAAGATTGGACATCTTGTGAGCTTGCCAAGAATGAAAAGCAGTATGAGGAGCTTTCCTTCTTTTACTGACCAACTCACTTGAGTTACCAATCCAATGCCTGATTACACTGTACAATTTAAAGAGTAAATTACTTGACAGCCTTTTGTTAAATACTACATGGAGTAAATCAAGACTATCCATCTTCAAGTTAAGTTTCAAATATAAAGTCAACAACAAAAAATAAACAAACTTATGAGAAATACAGTGGAAGCAACAATTGGAACCATAGAAAACCCAAGAAACACAAAAGGCACTTTTTTTTATACAACAACTTGAGATTCCTTCAGCTAATCAGCACAAATGTTTGATTTGTTTTCGAAGAAAAGTTGAAGACATATAAGACTTCTGATGGAAATGTCATAGTTAAGGAGCCACCTTCAGCCATGCAAGTGGTTTCCACCAAAAACATTCAAAAAATGTTTTCATTTGAGATGACTCCATAAGAACTTTATTCAATTGAGAATTTCCTTTCTAATTCAAACTAGAAGTCTAATATCTTAAATGTGGCATGGTAATTTTTTCCCAAAAAAAAAAGGAAAATGGCACCGCTCTATGATCAAATTACCAAAGAGAAAACAAAGAATTTAGCAATTTACAAATATATAATTTCCCTTATCAAAACCAGAGATCATATAAGTACACAACTTAGTAGCATTAAAAATATAGAAGAAAATGTACTTGACCAACAAATAGTTTTCAAAAACCATAGGAGTTTCTGGAACTATTGGTCCAACTAACAGAAACAACAATCAATCAGCAGATTCAGCACTCCCTGAAATTCATTTATTAAGATTTGAAAACAAGACATGTACCTACCCACCAAAGCATATTAAATGTAGCAACATGAAAGAGAAAAATTAAGTGTGAACAATCAAAATTTCATCACATACTCATTGGAGAGAACAACTGTCTCATCAAATAAACATTTCCGCTTCTTCATAACTTTAGCACGCTCCTTAATTGATGGGGTACGGACAGCCATAAGATCCCTTGAAATAGCACCTGGTTTGTGGAGGACATTTCAGTGACAGTTACTTCTCATAATAAGTGATAGCTTGCAAGTCACTTGGAAAAATAGAAATTCCAGGGTCAGGTATGCAAAATGAACATCAATCCAAATCTAAAATCCTCTCTTGAAATCTTTTAGGACAAGAAACCCCAAGATACAGTAATTTAAGTAACATGCCACGATAAATAATGAGGGAAGCAAATTAAAAGATCATAAATACATGAGAATCACCTTGAGATTTGGAATCAGGAGATGCATATTCAGAGATGGATATAGGAGGATTCACTGGAATCTGATTGGACAAAGGACTTATTTCTGAAAGCCTCGTCTCCTCTGATTCAACAACACTAAGCTGTTTATCAAATGATCTAACTGGTGTTTCTGGCTCTTTCAAACTTATTCCAACGCCAGGATACTTTATCTGCTCTCCGTCATGTTGACAATCTAGGTTAGTTGGCAAATGAACACGAGACTCTTTGCCCATCTGACTAGAAGACATGGATTCCAGACTCTCTTCCAAGGGGAACATGGATTCGCAGTGTTCCTCCGTTCTTTGCTCTTTATCAAGCAAATCTTCTATTTCTGTGGTTTCCCCAGCGTCAGGATTCATTATCTGCTCTCCATGAGATTCATGCCTTTCATAAGGTGGCATATCAGTACCAGACTCTTTTTCAGATTCATGATTCCTTAACTGCTCTCCACTAGATTCATGATTCCTTACCTGGTTTTTATTACGTACTTTAAATAGTTCAGCTGCTTCTCCAGTATCGGGATTCCTTATCTGCTGTCCATCAGATTCATTCCCTTCATTAGAAGGAATGTCAAAAGCAGACTCTTTTTCAGCCTCACCAAATATCATTTGTTCCAAGTGTTCTTCTATAGAAAACTGAATTCCAGGAAGTATCTCCTTCCCTGATTCCAAATTGCTCATAACATGTGATGGTGTCACATCCAAATCAATGTCCATTAAGTGAGGGGAAAATACGCTGCCATGTGTAAGTCATATGGAAGTTTGAAGCCATGAAAATTATACATTTTGATCAGGAGGGAGCATGTTGAAAAAATCAGATATACTTACTCTCTAACAGGAGTGTAAATTGAGGAACATGATTCAAAAGAAGTACCTCCATCAATATAATACTGCAAATTCCAAAGTTACTTTAAGTTAAATTATGAACAAAAATAAAATCTCGTCTTTCTTTGAGCTCGATACACATACTATCTTTCATGCCATCAAAATTGGTTATAGACAAAATCTCAGAACAATTAAAAAGACATTTTCTTCTCACATCCTGCAAATCAAGATTCTCTGTCAACTAAGACTAAAATAATTAATGAAATGAAATAGTTTTCATTGTCCTTTTGCTCAAGTAATATACATTCTCAAGGACAGAGCGAAGCTAAATACGTGAATTCATTTCAATACAGAGAGGTCAATCAACAGGCAATATAAATTTCAGACCACTATTTAGATCCTGAAGGCACTACGGAGAATGAAATACAAGAAAAAGAAGGCACTGCAGAGAATGAAATACAAGAAAAAGAATAATTCCTCAACAAAAAAATCATTCTCTACCTCCTTGTTTGCCCAATCAACTCCCTCTTTCCATGCATCTGACAATAATAGACCAAGTTAGCTTTATAGATTAAAAAAAAGTTTCAAAAAAAAAAAAAAAAACCAAACATATACACGAGTTAAATTCCAAGAGAAGCATTAATAAAACAGTACCTGCAAGCATGATTTCCTCACGGGCCCTTACATGATAACTGAAACACAAAGGGATGCATGCATAAGTGGTAAATTGTAGTAAACAATCACAACCAACTTATCCTCACAAACAAAAGAAAGTTTAAAATGCAATGAAAATTTGATAAAATCTTCAATTTATATCTCACCAGCTAATGTCTTGATCTACCAAGACCTCCAGGTCAAAGGCATCAAGCTCAAATCTTTTCGGTATAGAGATAGAATGAGTAGATGGTTGCTTAGCTTCACTACTTTTACTTCCTTTTTTGAGACCAGCTAAGTGATTGAGGCTATCCCGAGCATTACAACAATCAGCAAACAGAAAGTCAACTTTCTTTGAGAATATCCTCACCACACCCAGAAGAAGGTAAGCTATAATTCTGTAAGTGACCTCTGGAACAGCGTCTTGCAGAATTTTATCTGATTTTGGAAAGAATTAGAGATGAAAGTAAAATGTATCAGACATGGGCAATCACTAGAACAACGTAAAAACCTAGTCGCTTAATCCTTGTTTATTAGTTTCTAAAAATAAGAATTTAGTGCATAACTACAACATTCGTCCTAACAAGAATGGGATGTCTGAACTTTGCATCATCTGCAATCACTAGGGTTGCTTTTTCCGAGAACATGATATTTTGAACTTTGATCAGTTGAATAATCATATTCGTATCTAAACATATAACTGCATGTCATTGCTTACTGTTGTAAGATGTCCTTCCCCAATTTTTTTTTCCTGCCTTATTTCTGTTTTTTGTTACGGCGTGTAAAGAGGGGTTGGTGAATTAAATAGTTAATTACTAAGGACCTTAGCAGACAACGCGTAATAATCAGACTCCAGCAAAAAAGGCAAAGCAACATCAACTCAATAAAATAGCAACATACTGAAAATAAAAACCCGCAAACAAATATACGGTCTAACCTTTGGTTGCCAGTAGATGTAATTTCTAAATACAAATCAACCTGATAACCCTTCCAAACCCCATAACCAACTTAATAAAATAGAAACCCAGAAAATAAAAATCCTTGGTTGCTAATAAATGTACGGTCTAATTACAAATCAACCTGATAACTCTTCCAAGCCCCATAATATTAAAAAAAAAAAAAAAAGGAAGTTAAAGAAAGAAAGGGCAATGCTTATGGCATGGGAAACAGAGGCCCCTTGTTATTGGTTCATGAGAAACAACTACAATCTAGCAAATGAATTCGCAAAAGGGCTGAGACATGCTTCTACATGACTTGGACATAGTTTCTTTTCGTAGGGAGTTAAGAAACTAAAACAGCAATTTGATTTTTCTTTCCCTTTAACAGAAAAAAATAAAATAAAAAAATGCATGGTAATTAACTAAAATTAATTGAACAAAAAAAACTGACCCACAGAAGAAGGGATGTCAGTCTGCTTAACTTGATCTTTCTTGAGCCTTTTGTGACAATGAGCAGCAACCCATATGGTCCCCAGAGGCCCCTTCTTCGAGAGAAGGAAGCGCGAGTAAAACATCGGGTTCTCGAGTTCACCTATCTTTGTTTCCCTTGGGAAGAAGCGAGGAATTCTGCGAGAAAGGAAATAACACAGCAACCGAGCCTGGTAAATACGAGAGGTTGGGAAAATTTAAGTATGGAATGGGAAGGGGGAAGAACTCGGGAGAAACGGTCGAGAGACAGGTGGTGTACCATGGAAGTCTGTGATTTTGGCATTAATTTTCAAATATACCGTTAATAAAAACTTTGTCTCGTACTAATAGTATAAGTATTAACCTTTGGCCGACATTACAATGACGATGATGTCTATATTATCTTTTGAAGTTACCATGTTATGTGTACTAATACTGGAATTGTACTCTATAAAGGTAAGGAAGCGAATGACTGAACCCTTTGTTCTTTTTCTTTTTTTAAAAAAATATCAGTTTCAATTTTTTTTTCTAAAAATAAAAATAGTTTCAAAATTTTTTATCTAAAAAAATTCACTTTTGTGTGTAATTTTAAATTTTAAATGTGTTATATAATATAATATAAAAAAATTATTTCAAATCAATAAAAAAAAAATTTTTGATACGGAGTAATATATACACATTCTCATAGATGCTTTTACTTAATTGGGTGTTCATTGTTTTATTTAAGCCAAATTTTAATTGCTAATATATTTTTTATTTAATTATTTTATGCGATTGGTTGGACATATTATAATATATATATATATATACATATACATTTATATATGTGTATATTTGACTTACAATGGTGTTAAAACAAACGGCCCAGCCCAGATGCAGAGAGGCCATAGGGTTTTACTAAAACCCTACCAAAGAATAGAGGCGACACCCAAATTCAGCCAGAGCCAGAAATGTCGACGTCAGTCCGCCGGGCCCTAAGATCCTTCCGTCGCTTCTCTATCCTTTTCCGTCCCACCTCCGCTTTCACTTCCACTTTCCTCCAGTCTCGACACGTGTACTCCTCCGCAACTTCCACAGCCTTTTTTCCCCGTTCCGCGGCCTCTTCCCTGGACCATTGTTCTCTCGCGCTCAATTTTCTTTACGAAAGTCGCAGGGGCTATGCCAAAGGAAGGAGACGAGCCGGTTACGTTCCATCCCTCGTATTTTTTTAACATTTTCAAGTTAAAATAAACTCGTACATTTTCTTTTTTACAATTATTTGTTCCGACTTCAGATGAGGACGATGACGATGACGGGGAGGAGGAGGAAGACGACAAAAAAGCTATGCAGATAGTGAATATTGGTGCTTCTGTTAGGGCTGAAGCTGTCACACAGATGGAGGCGGCAATTGATGCATTGTCGCGAGAATTATTAAAACTGCGAACTGGGAGGGCATCCTCCGGTATTGCATTATTCCTTTTTATTTTAGCTATTGATGTGGTGCGTAATTGACTGTAATAATGGTTTAATTTAATCTGAAAATTTGAATTCGTAGGGATGCTTGACCATATCATTGTTGAAAGTGGTGGTGTGAAGAATCCTCTCAACAGGATGGCTGTTGTTTCAGTGATCGATCCCAAAACCCTTTCAATTACTCCTTTTGATCCCAACGTATGTTCCTTACTTAGATAAGGACATTTTTATATTATGCATCTGTCTGATTAATTATGCTTGGATTTTAGGTGTTTAAGTTTGAATATTTCATGATGATGTTAGAACCGCAGGAGAAATCCGACTCGATTATTCATTGCTTTTTGGGATCAGAATCGTTACCTTGTTCTCATCTAGAATATTACTGAGAGCAGAATCCAAATATATAACTTTTGGGCAGTGACAATCTTTTGCAGACCTTAAAGGAGTTGGAAAAGGCAATAGTCTCGTCTCCCTTGGGTTTGAATCCTAAATCAGACAACCAAAGATTAATTGCTTCAATTCCCCCGTAAGAATTCTAACCAATTCTTGCTTCCACCAGTGGAGCCATTTTCCCGCAATTCATCTGGGATATGTTATGATTCTTCTCACGTGAAAAGTGCATTCAAACAATCAAACTTTTAGTTCCTCATCACATGGGGAAAAAATGTCTTCTTTCATTTGAGTAGCTTATTAACATTTTCCCATGATTGCAATAATCAGATTGACAAAGGAGCATATGCAGGTGTGTCCTAATTTGTCCTATGTTCTTTTGGTTGTATTTTTGAAATTTCAAGTACCAATGCCAGTATTTATATCTTATGCAGGCTGTATGTAAGGTTGTTGCTAAATCATCTGAAGATGCAAAGCAGCGTATAAGAAGAGCCCGCCAGAAGGTGCTTTTAGTTAATGTTGTTTTCTTATCGGGTGTAATTGTCAGAATTATGTTTAAGTCAGCTTGTGCATATTTATCAACTTGGTAATCAACTTCAGAACTTTGTAGTCTTTAATGTGATTGAAGATATGAATTAAAATGACCGGCCACGAGATCTTAATTTATCTATTTTGCATCAATTTCAAAATTAGACATTCCTAGCTTGGAGAATGTTTGTCTGTGTTCTTCCAACTAGTATATGTCATCCTTCACAAATTGTTGAATGCTGGTTTCAACAATGTCTATTTATCCAGGCACTCGACACAATAAAGAAAGCTTTGCCCAAAAAGACCAAAGAAGACACAAAAAAGAAGGGCAAAGATAAAGCAGCATCAGAGCCAAATAAGAAGGACAAAGTTAAAACAGATAAAACAGGACCAAGTTTTTCCGAAGATGACGCAAAACGATTGGAGAAAGAAGTAAGTTAAAGTCAATAAATGATTGGAGAAAGAGCAAATTAATGTCAATAACTTCATATTTTCTTAAAGTTGCATAGTTTGGTCTAACATTTTTCTGCATCCACAGATAGATGAATTCACAAAAAGGTTTATAAAGTCGGCTGAGGACATGTGCAAGGCTAAGGAAAAGGAAATTACCACAGGCTAAATGGGGGCTTTTGGATTCACTAAAAAAGTATATAAGTTCAGCTGAGGATAAGTGCAAAGCTAAGAAAAAGGAAATTACCACTGGCTAAATGGTGGCTTTTGGATTCTTTGTATTCATTCTAGAATTTTAAAGTTGGTCATGGTTCCGTGGAGTAAAGTTCATTAGGTACCTTTAAAGTTTCAGCAAACATACATGGAAAAGATCTTCTATGAAGTTGATATGTCCACTTGGATATCTACATCCTTTGTTGTATATTGCTATTTTTTGTTTAGCTTTAGTTATGGTATCCAGCTATCTTTGTTCAATAAAATATTTTAGAAGATTATTATTCCTGTTTGTCTTTGTTGATATGCAAATCCTTACAAAAGATCTGCAACGAAATGTTTGATCTCGATTCTTAGATGTAATTTACAAGCTAAAGAGCAACAATCTTTACATGGCAAAAGATAATTTCCAAGTACTTAAAGATGGAGTACTATTGAAACTTTATATACAAAATGGATACTAGTTAGACGAACTAACCAAAAATAGCTCCTCTTGTGACAAGTTTTATTCCCCTCACCCACAACTCTGCCATTTCAAGTCCGCCCTCACAAACAAAGTGAAGTTCCTTTTTCTTAGTTGTCATCACTCGAAAGAGTCCGGGTTCATCATGATCACCTTTCCTTCTCCGAATTATTTCAAAGCTTGAACTTGGTCCCAGGACAGCATCTTGGCATATGACATTGCGTCTTCTGGAGTTACCCCATCTCAGTACCCCTGCAGATCCCTCCATTTTAAGAACTTTCATATGTGGCGCTCCTTTTCCTCCCTTGGTATGCTTTATAACATGTGAGCCACTTAAAACCAACTTGCGAGCAAGTTCATCCAGTATCACGTTCTCAGTACTACCTCCAATCTTCCTTGCAAGCAAGAGTGCAGTTTCACCATTTGCGTTCTTTATGTCACAATGTGCTCCACAAGAAATCAGGAGTTGACAAACGTTTGCATGGCCTTCCCGCGCCGCCAACATGAGCGGAGTGTAGCCATTCCCATCACGGGTGTTGACATTGTAACCTCTACCAGCCAGCAACTTCACTGCACCCAAGTTCCCATGACGAGCTGCAAAATGTAGGGCATGAAATCCTCCAGTTAGGCAGTTGCCCTTTTCAATGGCAAACTCTAACATCACCTTTTCAAACTGTTCACAATTTCGATTTAATTGAGACAGTAAAATAGCAGTCTCGCCAGCCTTGCTCCTGAGCTTCATGTCAGCCCCAGCGTAAACAAGCTGACGAAAAGCCTCAACATGACCCTCCGTTGCAGTGATCATAAGTGCCGAGAAACCTCTGTCATCCTGAGTATCAAGATTAATACCCCCACGAGCAATCACAGCTTGCATAGATTGGACATCTCCTACTTGAGCCACAAATAGTAAAGGTGAAAAGATGGCCATACTGCTTGACTTTGGAACCCTTCCAGTTCGAGTGACATCTATCACTGCTTGTTGAAAACCAACATGCCATTGATTGGACTCGGTGATATTAATCACAGATTGGCCAGCTAAATTGACCAATCCAAAATCGGCACCAGCTCTCGCCAATACTTTGAGGCATTCTTCCTTCCTGTATCTGGCACAAATCATCAATGCTGTCTCCCTGGATTTTGTTGACGAGTTAAGATCACAACCGGAGTCAAGCAGGCATTGAAGAACGGTTGATTGTCCTAGGCGTGCGGCAATGTGTATTGGGCGAAACTCAGCTTCATTAGTGGTTTTGACAGAGGTTTCTGCATGAGCACCATATTTCAAGAGAATTTTGAGTGCCAATGCGTTGCCACAAAGGACGGCATGGTGGAGTAAAGTCCTCCCAAGGTGAGTAGTACTAGGTGAGACGTGTTGAAGGAGCATGTGCAAAATAGAACCAGTTGCCTCAAAATACTCAACAGCACACCAGGTGATTGGATAGGGTTCTGCCAGTCCTGCACCAACTCTGTATTCTTCACCAGTGGCTGTATCCCATGACCATCCCCCTAGTGGTACTTTGATATCAGTTCTGGCACCAGCCTTAGCCATCCAGTTGGAAGAGACAACAAAAAATTGCTCATCAGTTATGAAAATGAGGGTAAACGGGAAGTATCTTGATATTTGTCAATGTCAAATGTGGAAAAATGAACGAAAAATTACGCATCAGCTAGCATTATTAATGATACTGAGGATCCCAGCTTAACACCTCCTGTAAATCATTTTAAAGGAGTGGATTTGGCGGCTATACAGTGTCCATCACAAAAAAATAAGTAGTAATTAGGGACAATCCTCCAGCAGAAACCACGACTTAAAGAATAGAAGAAAATCAATCGCAAAACTTGAATACCAGCAACTTGGACGTACTGGTCTCGTGCATGAATTACTGAAACATGGCAGTAACGTCTTACCTCAAGCAGCAAACGAACAGCGGAAGCCTGCCTACTGACAACTGCAGCTGCAAGAGGCATACAGTCGGTATTGGTATGTAGAGAAGGTTTACATGATTGGAGCAACACTCGGGTACTTGCATTCACATCCACTCCACACTGCCACGAAGCAATAGAAACTAATTAAAATTGGTAGATCAAACAGGTTGAAAGTGAATTCAGAACAGAAGCACATTTATTTTCTCATTGGACACTTGAAGAGTTACGCATCTAGAATTTTCAACAGCACGCTAAAATCAAACAAGATATTCCGGGGGGTAAACCATAAGTTGATATAAAATTTTACATTGGCAAGAGTCCTGATGACATCCACAAAACCTCTGGAGCAGGCAGTGACAAGAGCTTGGACAGCAATGTGGGGCCGAATAAGGTCAGATGCCATGAGCCTCTCTGCAATCTTTGAGTGCCCATGACAGCTAGCTTCTAACAAAGCTTCTTCACAGGCCGGTTGATATGCCCCAGCCCTGAGTAAGATCTCCAACATCTCGTAGTTGCCCTCCCTCACTGCTGCTGTCAATGGATAACCTTTGAAAACTCTCTGGTTAACATCAGCTCCAACACTCTGCCATTTATCGAAAAATGCCAACCACTAATCAAATAGTAAAATGTCGAACGACAGAAATTAAACCTCTATATTTTACATCGAAGGTTTATTTATTTATTTATTTATTCTCCTTTGGCCTAGATACGGGAGCATTATGCGGCTGTGCAACCAAGGAGAAAGCTAATGCTACTGTCTCGGTCCTTGACAAAAAAAAAAAAAAACAAAAAGTGTAATAATTGCAATTGAAACAAACAACACGGCACCAGCGTGACAGAAAAGTGGAGCGAAATCTGATCCAGTCCAGCAAATATCAATAGTGCTACAATAACTGTTTTTGGCAGGCACTATTTCGAATTTCAAAAACACCGCCAATAGTCCTAAAATTAAATCAAAATGCAAAAACATAGAAGAACTGAAAGAGAAAATCTGAAAAAATAAAAATAAAAAAAATAATGTTACATTCCGTATAACGTAATCAATCTATGCAAAGTTCAGTGTAAGAATTTGAGAAAATAGTGGAGGAGTGAGTGGTAGTTTGAAATGTATAATACCAGTAGCTTTCTAAGGAGAGGAATGTTTCCATTATGAACCGCAAGGAACAAGGGAGTTACATCAGTCGTCAACTCCTCAAAGTCCAGGCGAACTTGAACGGGCAGTTGTTCGCGCAGCACCAACTCGGTCTTCCGGAGCTTCAAGCACACAGCGCCGACGTAGTTAACGTGGACGAAGGGATCAGCGATGCATTCCAGTGCTAAATTCAGATCGTCGACGAGAGCAGCCTCGACAAGTCTCGGCGACACCTCCGCTTCTTCATTCACCGGAAACACCTGTTTTCCGGCCCGAAACCCTCCACTTCCATTGGAGTGGCCGAACACCGTCATTTTCCGACAGACCGAAGCTAACTAGCTTAAGCTTAGCTAGTTGATCAGTTTTTTTACTCAACCTTTCTTTCTCTTCCCTCTCTATTTACATACATCTGCTATTTAAATTCGTGCAAAGTAGTACGGGCTTTAACTATATAATTAATTAAAGCTCAGATTGTTATTTTATATTTCACTTTAATTGTGTGACATGAAAATTACCGTAAAATATAACAAAACAAAATGAAATAAGTGTAGTACAGTTACTGTATTACGTAATAAATTCAGGAAAAACTTCGAAAGCAGCGAGCGCCAGTGAGGGGACACCGGGACAGTACAATCAGACAAACAAAAAGAGAGGACCCCGGGTTTTTTTTTTTTTTTTTTTTCAAACAACGACCACTATATTCGTAACAAAATAAAAGCTTTATTCCTCTCAATAGGACTAAATAAAGCCTAATTGATACACTAAATTAGTTAAAATTATATCATAACTAAATAACGTTAGTTATACCAAACAACAATAAAGCCAAAAACAAATGCAAAAACAAAATGACCAAATTTGATTGTCTCTAGACTAGTAGCAGGAATCGCATTCACACAAATAGAACTGAACACAAATACGAAATGTTATCACTGGTTCATAACTTTTGCCTATGTTATTTGACACGCTACGTAGCTTCTATCGCCGCATCCACCTCCATATAGAAGAAATAACTATCTAATTTAGGGAGTCCACGACACCACTAAATAGGCACTGACAAATATCTAAAAAAAATGGGACTGATGAGGATTTAGGACTCATACTTAAATGGGACGGACGAGGATTTAGGGCTTGTTTGAACATATCTTTATAATATTTTTTAAAATTTTAATTTGTAATATATATTTTATTTTATAATTATTATTTTAAAAATATATATATAAATACGGTATCCTTTTAAACTTTTAAGTCTTCAACCGGGGTTGGGAAATAATAGTTGGTTTTGGCCGCGGCGTCAGTGAGTCCCCCGCTTAGTAGGCCCACACTGACTGGGGAATGTAATGTACTGGGCGTCTGGGTCCTGTGGAGATTTGGATGGATATCAAATCACGATACGGATGGTTGTTGCTTGTTTAATTGTTTGTGACTGGCGAGTGCAGCAGTTTGGTGAATGTATCTCAACGGCAATGGGACAGTGGGACCTAAATTGCATCTGCATGCAAAAAACAAAAGGTTACGTATGAATATCAGAGCAGAGCGGTAAGCAGAATACTAGATTGTGTTTTAACAGTGAGGTGTACTGGTAATCTGGTATGGATTGGAATCCATCATAATTAGGTTTGCTGCCTCTTTGATTCATTCTCACGGCAGATTGCATATAGCTACTGCTCCTAATAGATTCGGTCATTGATTAATTCAATCCGTGTCACTAACTAAGCCTCCATGCATCAATTGTGGACAGTTTATTAGGTTCAATCATTCCAGTGCAGTATTTAACCAATAAAGCTCCATTTTATAAGTTCAGATATGCGATGGTAAAATATGTATATGAGTGAGTGTGTTGTATATTTCAAAATAATTGAAAACTCCACAAAGAGTTAAAAATTTCATAAAATCTTTCAAGTTGAACACTCCAAGTTGAATTCACAAAACTAGAAAGTTCATGAGTCTTCTAAAGTTCTTCAAACCATGAAGAAATAAAGTTCAAATTGAAGAAGTAATTAAAGAAATAAAATCCAATTTGAACACTCACATTGGAATTAAAAATTTCATGATTTTCCAAGTTGAAAATTCCAAATTTGAACACATACTTAGACCAAGATTTATTAACCTTGAAGTAAACCATCTCAATTTTTCTATATAAAGGGAACATACAACACTTCAAAGGGAACAAAGAGAGAACCATACCATCTTCCTCATTTTTATTTCTCTATTTATTCATATTCACTTTTTTTTTTCTAAATTCTTTTATTATACTGGATTAATTTTATTTTGTTGTTCTTGCTACCCTTTTACAAGGAAGGCTTATTTTATCTTGGGAAAACATTTCATACATACTGAAATAGTTTCTTTAGAATAGTATTATGCACGACTCAAGTGTACACCTATTTCATATATTTCATACATACTGATATAGGAAAAATGTTAAGGTAGACGTATGAACTGATCGCATAACAGTTAAACTATTGCAAATATGCCAATTTAATTGGGGGGACAGGCGGACGGGGATAGCAGTACTAGTACAGTTCCCTAAAGCGCGCTGGAACCATGAGGAACAGAAATGACTTCACTTGCTATTGCGTTATACTACTAAGATTTATTTAGGCTGACGCGCTGAGTGAATGAGATGAGATGATACACCGAGGAACGTATTGATGTTGCTATAGTAAAAAATAAATAATAATAGTAATGAAATTAAGTTGCAGGATCCATGACTGTGAGCCGAGTTAATCCGGCATGATGTGCGCTTAGTTAGTGTGGTCGACTAAAATAATCCCGGATGAATAATGTATGAATTCAGATACATTTTTGTCGTTGGTGCACGGTTGAGCAACTTCGAGATAAGTCTCCTTCAATCGCACCAACAATCCACACTCATAAACTTTGGAAAGCGATTGGGCTATGTACGTGCTACTACGTAGGCTGGTATATAATGCATTGCAGACGGATATGACAAAATTCCCACATCGATAGTTCAACTGCCATGATTGACCACCGTGCGTTGACGAGCCGATGGATCCATGAATTGCGGAAACAAAAGAGAAAATTATTTATTTCCTAATTATACCGGAGTAATCACGATAAGTAAGCTTCCTCGGCTCTTCTTCTGAATGAGTAGTGATGAAATTGGAGCGGCCGTGTTTCAGTCCAATTAATGCTAGCTCCACTAACCCCATCTATATATCACTTAATTATTGAATGTGGAACTGTAATTACACAATACATGTCTGAATCTTGACAGCGCCTGGGACAGACAATAAAGAGCTTGGAAAACTTAAGTGATTATTGTATAGATTTATTGGGAAGAGGGAAATGTTGGCCACCAAATCATTTATTACGATAATCTTTGTGTTCCCAGATGCCTGGATGTCTTTGGCAAGGCAATTGAGTGCATTGTCAATTTCAACTTTTGAATTTCATATCCAACCAAGTATGATTGAATTTAAACTACACAGCCGCCTGCTAGATAGTGCAAGAATAAAGTCAGTGTTGTTGGTCCATAACGCAGCGCCTGTGCCCCACTCATCAATTGATGAGCAAATACAAATTAATCAAATGACAATGACTTCGCTCGGCGGCAACCTTGATTACTCCGACTTGGGGTTCGTCTTAAGTAATTAATACTAGAGCGGTATCTTAAATCAACGGGAATCATAGAATAGTTGCTCGCTATTTGTGATTTGGACACCAACACGATGGTTGGTAGGAATTAGGATGACAAATTGTTCCCCAAGACAAAGCAAAGCAAAACCAGCGTACTATTACTGGGTTTACTTGCATCTCAAATTTCCGCCGCTTTGAGCTACCAAACTTCATGCTACCTCCCGCAATAAACCCTTTAATTATCGTCCACCATTCTAAGTTAATTATTTATCATTTAAACTAGTGATCTGTGGAGATTGTCTAATACCCCATTTAAAGTTCCTCCTTCTCCTCTATTTATATTTTGACGTAAATAAAATTAGAACATCTAACAAAGGATTGCCGCCTTTAATATTGATACTGTAAAATTAATTTTTCACTTGTTCCATTTATATATATATATGATATATCTATTCTATTTGAATGTATGTCTTGATATTTCAAAAGAAAGTGGTCCCGTTAGCTTTGTGTTCCTCGTTATTTATTTCCCACCCAAGCAGCAGATCTTCAAAATAAAAAAAAATGGGCTTTATGGCCCAATGCCTAAAATTTACCGACCACGACGCTTTCGCCTAAAGTAAAATCCACCTTTTATACACACTACTCTCAAGTCTCAACTCTCAAACGCTTACCGTGGGAGGGCCGCAGTTTGAAAGTTTTCTAGAACCATGGTCTGGTGGGCTTTGTAACTAGGGTATTTCAATAACTACTGGTCCACTTTAGGCCTGCTATCTCATGAGCGGACTTGGCCCAAGATTTCATATGGCCCAGTTTGGAAAAAATATCCAAGTCAGTTTGGAAAAAATATCCGAGTAGGAAAAAAAAAAAAAAAAAGGCCGTTCGTCAGTCAAAATGCTTCACAGTGGTCAGCGGAGGTGGAGAGACTGAGCGAGGTGGAGTTGCGCGGAGTCAAAGAGAAGAAAGATGGCTTCGGAAGATAACCCAAGTCTTCATTCGTTTCTTTCTCCTTCTCCTTCTCCTTCTCCTTCTCCATGTATTCTCTTGGTAGAAGTAGTGCTAGTGTAATAATGGCAGCTAGCAAGGGGAATTGTGATGATTTCGCATTTTCAGGTACTACTGCTGCTGCCAAGACACAGAGAGTTGCTGTTGTGGGTGCTGGAGTCAGGTACGTTTTTCTTACGATCTCCGAATTCACATTCTTCAGTTTCCTTGTGGAGGTAGAATGGAGCGGATGGGTTTTGCTTGCCAAATTGTGGACGTTCGGGGGGCTTTATTCAACCGCTCAGTTAATTATCCTTTGCCGCGGCCACTTTTCGTGTAATTTATGTTTGTGTGTGATTTTTCTGCTGTGTCTATTCCCTACCGTGTTTCGCCAATCTCATTTATTGATGTTCATGGGCAGTCGTGATCATATACCTTTCTCTGAATTCTTAACTACGTAGTGTTAGAATTCCCATCACTTGATTATACTTGACAATTAACTGCTCATGAAACCGGGAGAGAATTTATGTCAGTTATAACCATGGAGTATCTTCGTAATTAGTTTGGTACTTGCTTGGAAACTGCACCTTCTATTTGCAAGGGACTTCTTACTTGTTCTGTTTTCTGTTTTATCTGGGGGGAGGCAAACTTGTCTTTTCCTTTTTGCTGTTAGTGGAGAAATGAGAACACTGTTGATGTCTAAATAATCATTATATATTTTCTTTTTGTACTTTGAACTCTTCAAAGTGGGCTTGCTGCTGCATACAAGTTGAAATTACATGGTTTGAATGTAACTGTGTTTGAAGCCGATGAAAGAGCTGGAGGGAAGTTAAAAACTGTCTGCCAAGATGGTTTAATATGGGATGAAGGTGCAAATACCATGGTACTTCAATTTTTTCTCAGAAAAACTGTTCCCTTCTGTCTATTATATTGAGCAAACTCTTGCAACGCTGTCCTCTATTCTAGAGTAATGATACAGTATGTATACGTATAATTTAGTTATCTTTGACCTTGTGGCAGACTGAAAGCGATGCAGAAGTTAAATTTTTGCTCGATAACCTTGGGCTCAGAGAGAAAAAACAATACGTAAGGGAATTCATCTTTTGTCCAACTATATGGATTTCTGGTAGTTGTAGGTAATAGTAGGGTGGGGAAACATCTTGAATTTTCTTTTGGGATCATACATGATCCCACATAATTGTGGTGAGTATGTTGATCACACTGAGCTTTGTGCCTATGTTCAAGCACACATATATGTAATGTGGCTCAGGTTAAAAATCTAATCGCTAAAATTTTTATTGTTTTACAGCCAATTTCACAAACCAAGCGCTATATTGTGAGAAATGGAATGCCAGTACTGGTATGATTGTAATATTGCATCTACACTTTATCATTCTGGTTGTTGTCTCTTTTGAGTTTTTCTTGTCATATGAGCTCACATTCTAAGATCGTGTTTTATTTATTCCCTGTAACTGTTTTGTTTTGTTTTGTTGTTTTTTTAGATTCCGTCAAATCCCATTGCACTAATCAGAAGTAATTTTCTGTCAATGCAATCAAAGGTACATGGATTCTGATCAACATCATAGTTCAGCTAAATAACAGAACTAATGTGGTTATCTTGATTGCAGCTTCAAATACTTTTGGAGCCAATTTTCTGGAAGAAGAATGCGAATAAGTTCCCAGATGAACAGGAAAGGTTCTTTCGTTTCCAATGATACTTATTTTACTTTTCTCTTTTTATGTGATTTCTTCTTTGCTACTATAAGATGTCTTCAGCAATGCATGCTTAACTGTGTGAGCTTAAATTGTGCTATAATTACTTTTGAAGGAGACTAAGCAGGTTTTTTATGTAGGTTTTAGTGTGTGTTTGTAGAGCACAACATTCAAAATAGGTTTTGGAATCATTCACTAATAATTTGTTCTCGAGGTGTTCTGCTAGCGTCCTCCTTCTATTTGACCTTGCTATGTTTATTTTGCCCAATAAAAATAACAATCATCTAACGTCGTTTCAGCATCATCTACATGCTAAATTATTTTTTGTTTCTCTGTAGTGTTGGAGGATTCTTTGAACGCCATTTTGGGAAGGAGGTTTGTATATCTATTAGCATGTGTCAGTGAGCTATGAGAACTTTTAGCTGTTTCCTGTAGTAATTACATCCATTAACTTCTGTTATTTTTATTCTTGAATTTTTTATGTCAATGATTTTTTTAACTTTTTTCTAAATGCTGGCAAGGTTGTTGAGTATCTTATTGATCCTTTTGTTGCGGGAACAAGTGGTGGAGATCCAGATTCACTCTCTGTGAGTATCTGCCTGGAACTTCTTATGCCTTTTGCTGATTTCATTGTGTACCAGGAGATTATAAGATATGGTTCCCCTATGATTCTGTGCCCTAATGTTTTCTAAATTGCTCTCATGTAAGGGCTTTTGATTGATGGAGATTCTGTTCCTGTCTTTTTTGGTATCCTGAAACATCACCTTTATTTGTTTTGGTTAACAGATGTGCTATGCATTTCCTGAATTATGGAGTCTTGAGAAAAGGTTTGATAGATGCAAATATCTTGTTTTTCTTGCAACTCATTATCTCTTACTTTGTCTGGTTCAGTAGCTTTGGTTTCTGTCACAACTTAAAATATTGGCAATGATACTGCCGTGCAGGCAAAGAATTTTCTCATGCGAATGTGCACCTCGTGCTAGTTAAGACAAAAGAGTTTATTTATTTTTCAGGTTTGGATCTGTTATAGCTGGGGCGATTCAATCTAAATTATCTACTAAAAGGGAAAATAAAGGAGGAAGAAAAATCTCTCCTTCAAATGAGAGGCAACAGCGTGGGTCTTTTTCATTTCTGGGCGGAATGCAGGTAAAGTAATAGACAGCATATTTTAGAACAGATCAGGTAGGCTCACAGTGAATCGGGTCTCTAATCAGTAATCACTGTGAATCAACTTAGAAAGCTAAAGTTCTATAGAATGTAGAAGCAGTGTCAGTTTTCATGCTAAAGTGAAAATTGCTAGTGACCATTATGTATCCCAGATTATTCCTTCTACTGATCTTTTCCTTTTCCTTCTTTTATTCAGACCCTTACTAATGCACTATGCAAAGAGATTGGCGAGAAAGATCTTAATCTCCAATGTAAGGTCTTGGAACTATCTTCTGGAAGCAGGAACAGCTCGTCAGTGGATAATTGGAGTGTTTTTTACACATCACAGCACAAAAAGATGCTTGAACAAAAACCTTTTGATGCTGTGGTTGTTACTGTGAGCACATGCACGCTTAAATCTTCCTTTAGACTCTGAATATTCTTCTGATTTGCCATTTCATATTAATTTTGACTTCCCTCTGCTTATAGAATGAGTGCATTTATTTTGCATAATTCTTTTGATTGACGACTAGTTTTGATTGTTTTCATTTAAGAAAAATAACGTATCCTAGTTTTTTGCATTTATTGTGCATAATTGGAGTGTTTTTTGCATAATTCTAGTTTGTAGCACAGGTTTTTTACTGGATTTTTATATGAGATTCAAAAGAAAAACACAGAACCTATTTAAATTCATGCCAAGATGAGTTAGTGTCGCTATATGATGTTACCCTGTTGGTGTGATTGTGATATGCATAAGTGACAAGCAAATGAGCAATTAAGTAACTCATACACTTCAAATTTCACATCCTAGGATCCCAGCTCTTACCATAAGTGTCAGAGGCTTATTTAATGTAGTCTAAGGCCTGAATTTCAATCTTTGAGCTATATTAAGTGAATTATAGAACTTATCCTTAGCAGAAAAGGAAGTACCTTTTCCGTGGACTTGCCACTGGATTGGCTTCCTACTCTTGCGCAACACTTTTCTTCCTAAGTGCCTTCTATACATCAATTTTGCAACACTTCAAAGTATTAATAGGATTCCCTTATCAAGCTGAAAGCATTGTTATGAACCAAAATTTTGTGTCAGGCCCCACTCAGCAGCTTGAAAGATACGAAGATTAGGAAAAGAGGGAGCCTATTTCCGCTTGACTTTATTCCTCAGGTACGTTTGTCTGGCTTGAGGTATGCATTTTGACATTACCATTGAAAAGGATAGAAAAGTTTTTTATACTTCCATAGTTGGTTGATAGACAATGATACAGGTGCTTTATGTAATCATCGAAAGAACAGCAAGTATGCAGATATTTGTAAACATGTGAAACTATCATTCCATATTTGGAGGGGGAATAAATGATTTGATAGAACTCAATTTTGCAGATGTCTGAAATCATCATTAGCTGTTGCTTGTTGGATTTTATGGATTGGATATAGGAATTTGTAATGACCATCAAGGCCTTTTGCCATTCCTTGCTATCCATTTTTTATCGACTGCAACTTTATTTTGTAAATTTCTGAGCAGGAAAAGCATTCTTCTTGTCTTTATTTGCATGCAGGTTATTTATTTACCTGTATCTGTTGTAATTACTACTTTCAAGAAAGAGAATGTCAAGCGACCCCTTGAGGGTTTCGGAGTTCTTATACCTTCGAAAGAGCAACAAAATGGGTTAAAGACACTTGGTATGGCTCAGTTTTTTGACTCATAAGATCTGCAACCAAAATCATGATCCTCATTTTTTGAGTATGTGGTTTCTGCATATAGGTACCCTTTTCTCTTCTATGATGTTTCCTGACCGTGCACCAGATGATGTTTATCTCTATACTACCTTTGTTGGTGGAAGCCGAAATAAAGAACTAGCAAAAGCTTCTAGGTGTTGCATCTTTTGGAGTGTTTGTTTTCTTTGGCTGCTATAATCCTTGATAAGCTTCCTTTGGTGATTCTCTTATGTTCATCTTTGCAATGTCTCTGTTGCCGTAGGGATGAGTTGAAGGACATTGTAACTTCTGACCTCAGAAAGTTGTTGGGTGCAGAAGGAGAGCCGGCATTTGTGAAGTAGGTGAACTGTGATCACACACACGCACACATACATTTTGTTTTTCTTTTTGGGGTGCGCGGGAGGGGGGGTGGGGGGGGCGTATTTTTTTTGTCCCTCTGGAGTGGTTTTTCAAATGCATTTAAAGTTGTGAAGCACACATGTACGAAGTGGACTTAGGTTTTGTGCTTAATTTCAGTCACTTATTCTGGAGCAAGGCATTTCCTCTGTATGGGAAGAACTACAAATCAGTTGTCGAAGCAATTGATAAGTTGGAAAAAGACCTTCCAGGATTTTTCTACGCTGGTAACCTGTCAATTTCTTGCTTGACTTATGCTTTGCTTTAATTTATTCACTCACATATATTGACGCGTTGTACGTGTGATAGCAGAGCAGTTAGTAGTCTCTTGAAATATAGCTTAACTTTCCTCTTTTATGTAGAGTACTAGTGTTGTTAGCTCCCCGTATTTCTCAATATCTTGTGATGACGTGTGAGGCTTGAAACTGGTAGGTAACCACAAGGAAGGATTGTCTGTTGGTAAAGCTATATCGTCAGGATGCAAAGCAGCTGATCTTGTTATCTCCTATTTGAATTCTTCTTCAAATATCAAGGAAACCTCTGACTAATGATGTTGGACAGGTACATTTTCTGCAATTCATGTGCTGGTTTTTTATTCTAACAACTCGTTAAAGTTATTACTGATGGCCAAGAGCCTACAAGCTACTTTATGGATCTTGGTGAAGAAATGATTTCTATTATTTTCTTGTCAGTTCATTAATTACTTTCCCTCAACCCTCCGTAATGCTTTTTTTGGAAAGAGAGTTGGGAAGTGAAACATGTTGGTGACAGCTGGGTTCGTTGCTAACTTTTGATTACTTTGTGGCGTCGAGTGCTGCAACTGCTGCTGCCATTGCTGTCTGCTGAACTAGCAAACTAAGAGTAAAACTCAGAAACGTCCTGGAAACATTGAAACCAAAGTTCTTGCAGGCTCACCGTGACCCTCTCTCTCTCTCTCTCTCTCCCCCCCCCCCCCCCCCCTCCCCCACTTTTTGGTTGTTTTTCTCTGCTTTGATAGGGAGTTGTACTGTAAAACGATTAATTTAATGCCCAAAAGGGGATTCTTATGGTATAAAGTTATGAGCCAAATCGACTCTGTCGGAGTTATTATATAGTACTAAAAAAAATAGAAGCCGTGATGCGGGGTTTTGCTCCTCATCTGAACGAAAAGATGGCCGTGTATTTCCAAGTAGAAAGAGTAATGACTGAGTCATCATGACATAGTGATTCCTCGTGATGCTTAGCTTAAAGAACCATGGTTATTACACAGAACCCATGTTCAATTTGGGACCTCAACAAAAGTTATCTCCTTGTCTGAATAAATTGTTGGCATACGATAGGAGAGGTTAGTTAAACTTGGGCTTTTCTTGAAATCTCGAAGACCCATTATTTATTGGTGCTTTCGGGGCTACTGATTTTTTTTCCCAAAAAATTTTCTAGTAAGTCGAAATTCTTTTGATTGGACTTTTTCTTGTTCTTAGGTAGTTAGGTTCTGTTTTTTTTTTTTTTGGGATGAGGGGTGGGACAGTGTTGACATTGTGTTTGGAGAAGTGTCATAAACAAGTTGTCAGTGTGTTATAAACAAGTTGAGAGGGAAAGTGCCACAAGAATAAATGTCTAATGGTGAAAAGAAAGGATGATGATTGGATGAATATTTTGTTGCCGAATCACTCTAATAATGTATGTATCAGTCAGAGCCTAGTAAATTTAGTGAAGGTACGGTTGGGCTCGCGCTTTTTGTTATTTGTAAAGTCCTACAGAGAGGCATGTCCACTTCCATGGTTCACCAGGCTGCCATGGGTATACCGCCGTAGTAATGGCGCCGGGCGTTAGGTTCACCGGACCTCGCTTTTTGGTCACTTTGGTCTTAAATCCCTGCCTACGAGATGGGCCGTGAATTTCCTTAGGTTAAAGTTGATAAAAGGGTATTATTGATACGAGCAGTATGAAGCAGTGGGCTGTAAAACTGTGCATTGCAAAGTTACAAGGTACGAAGGCGATAGGGCACGAGGACCGAGAGTGTGGAGTGAAAATCCAGAAAAAAAAAATCGTCCTTTAAAGGGAGGGTCCGAGGGTGGGTTCATCGGATTCCGGATTTTGTTTGGGTTTGAGCCGGATTAATTGTAGTATGATGGTAATAACAGGGTGTACGGGTGGATCATTTTGGGCAGCTGTGGGCCCTTAGGAAATGCCACCACAAATTATAATCGATGATGGTGCAAAGTGTCAAGATCGTACGTTGAGTTTTATGGCTAAAAAGGCCGTTGCCGTTGGTCTTCACCATTCGCTGTCACGGATCAGCAACCTAAGCAAAATCCGTAATCCATAAAGCTCACTTTAAAATTTTTTTTTATTTATCTAAAAAACTATAAAATATTTTTCAAATTACATCACAACATGGACGCAGATGATGAATGTAGCAATGGCCCTACCAAACCGAATCCACTCCTAAATCGATACGCTGATATCTTCTCTTAACGGAAGCTGGTTAAGGATCATATTTGAGCATACTTTTAGCGGCAAATAATAATAATGATAATGTTGTTTTGGAGAATACAATCATCCCAATCATTTCCTTATTATTGAATTCTCAATCAGTCAAAAGGGTGGGCCCATCTTAATTTCACAACAGAGAATCCGGCACACAGTTAATGATATGAGACGGGATGCGATGGGAATTCAGAATGGACGATGACTCTCGACGCCCGCTCTTTTGTTCTTAGCCTTTTACCGTAATTCCAGTCCACACTCGCACTCACACTCACACAGTTGCAGCCCACTTGCAGCTGTGTCTCTCTGCTTCTGAGAGTTTTCTGACGACGGTACGGCTGCATGATGAGAACCGCCACCATTAATGCCACTTGAAATATGGGTCAGCCCTCCAAAATCCTCAACTGCCCAATTGTTCAAACCCCTAATAATATCTTTCCTGCTTCTTATACTTCTTAAATGCACCACCAGCATTCACTGCAATCAAATTACTTGGCCTTCTTCAACGACCTCTTTATTATTCCAACAGCAAAATCTTGTTCACACTCATAACGCCACCTCCAGTTTTAGTATTGCCACTCCGACCGCTAACTCCTCATAATCTTCTCATTTGCATATTCTTTCCCCTCAATTTTTACTCTTGCATGCTGTGCGGGTTCTATTTCGATTGAATTTGACTGGGGGAGAGCATAACCTCGAATTCTCTCTGAAAATCTCCGATAGAGCACCGGAACATTGTTCTTCTTCCACATTTTCAGCATCGGTTGAGACAAGGACTCTTTCAAGACTTTGGTCACTTGCAAATTCTTGAACCCGGAGAGAGTCGGCAATTGGAAGTTGTGGAATGGGGTGTCCAAGCGGGTTACTTTTAGTGTTTTTTTCCTGCCTTTTCCTCGCCTCAACTACCCATCAGTTGCAATCCTATCAAACTCAAATTCTTCTCCAGCTGAGGAGGCACTTGGAGTACCCAATGCCACTGGATATTTGGCAGGATTATGATGGTGATTTGTGTAACTTGTCTCCCACCCCACGAATGAGCATCTCGTGCCAGGGCAACTCTGTCACTGAGCTCAAAATCATGGGAGATAAGCTTCCTCCCAAGGTCAGTGGTCCATCTTATGCTGGATTTGCAGTTCCTAACCAGACATTATCTGACGGTTTTTCCATTGATTCTTTTGTTACTACCCTCACTAGGCTCACTAACTTGAGAGTTCTTAGCTTGATGTCTTTGGGGATTTGGGGACCTCTCCCCGATAAAATCCACAGGCTTTATTCGCTTGAACTTTTGGATTTGAGTTCCAACTTTATGTTTGGTGCTATTCCTCCTCAGATGTCTAGGATGGTGAGGGTTCATACTTTTATATTAGATGGCAATTTTTTCAATGACACCGTGCCGGATTGGCTGGATTCCTTAACCAACCTCACGTTATTGAGCTTAAAGAACAACAGGTTGAAGGGTCAATTTCCTCCCTCGCTTTCCAGAATCACAACTCTCACTGACATTATTTTGTCCCACAATGCCATTTCTGGTAAATTGCCTGATATGAGTGCCTTATCTAACTTACATTTGTTGGACTTGAGGGAAAACCATTTCGACTCTGAACTGCCTGCATTGCCTACTGGACTAACAACACTTCTGCTCAGTAATAACTCCCTCTCCGGTGCCATTCCACAACAATTCGATAAGCTAGAGCAACTTCAGCATCTTGATCTTTCACGAAATTTTCTGAGCGGGACGCCACCAAGTGAATTGTTCTCCCTGCCCAATATCAGTTATTTGAATCTAGCTTCTAACATGCTCAATGGTTCACTCCCTGGGAGCATCAATTGTGGAGATGCACTTGGTTTTGTTGATATTTCTAGTAACAGATTAGTTGGCAGTCTTCCATCTTGTTTAGATGGTACTTCTGGGAAGAGGATTGTTAAGTTTGATATGAATTGTTTGTCCACTGACACCAAAAATCAGCATTCTAAATCATTTTGCCAACAAGCCTTGACACAGAGGAAGCATTCGACAGGAAAAGCAATAGCTTTGCTTGTTGGTGTCATTGGGGGAATTATGATTATTGTGGTGCTTTTGGCTGCTGTTGGGCTTTTCATATTTTGTAGGAAAAAACACTCACGAGGAGCATTAGATCTGCACACTGTGCCAAAGGTTGTGATTGATAATTCACCATCGGCAATCTCTTCTGAACTTCTTGCCAATGCCAGTAAGTAAAAGTTGAAACCATCATTTTTTGGGCCATATTTCTTGGAACACTTGATAATGATTTAGCAGAGATATGCATACTGGTGACTTGACCTGCAACTTAGCTCTGTTCCTCCTGTAGGGATCATATCTCAAGCAGCAAAGTTGGGGACTCAAGGAACCTTTGTGTACAGGTTGTACTCAATGGAAGAGCTGGCAGAAGCCACGAATCATTTTGACCAGTCAATGCTTCTTGGTGAAGGTTCAATTGGAAAGGTACCTGGTGAAATTTTTTATGCATTCTAATTGTAGAAAACTCGGTATTTGAATTTAGATTCTATGCACCACTGCCAAGCATGATTTTACCACCAAAAGAGGATACATTTTTCCAGCAATAAGGAACATGATATTTCTACACAGTTAGAAATGGAAATTATTTTTGTGGCTGGCAGGGGGCTGTTTTAAAGTTCGGTATTGTAGACTCTTGAAAATGGATGTACTTTCTTGCTGATAACACTATCTCTGATAATTCTGTGCTCAATTTTGACTTGAATCTGAAAATGATGCTGTCATGTGATTTGGCTTTTATTGAACTAATTCTCAAGAATCCTTCTGAACTGTAAATCTTTATCACTTCAGATTTACAAGGGAAAGTTAGAGAACGGGAAGTATGTGGCAATTAGATCACTAGCTCTGCATAAAAAGTTTCTGAGTCGGAACCTCAAGCTTCGGTTGGATTTGCTTTCAAAGCTGCGACATCCACACTTGGTTAGCCTGCTAGGTCATTGTATTGATGGTGGCATGCAAGAGGACTCAGCTGTAAACAGAGTGTTCCTTGTGTATGAATTCGTACCTAATGGAAATTTCCATGCTTACCTTACTGGTTAGTCAACTCATATCCTCTGTATTTGATTGCCATACAATTTATGGATTGTGCACATATTCGCAGCAAATTATATTGTTCTCAGTAGTCTGGGGTTTAGGAATGCATGCGGTCTTGAAGACGGAAGAAGATGAATTTAAGTATTAGAATTCTATACCAAACCCTAACACTTGCCATGGTGATAGGTGTTGTTGAAAACAACTCTTGCATGCTGACTGTTCCAGGGGTCAAATTGTGTGTTCTTAGTGAAACGACTTCGGTCGTAAAAATCACTCCTTGGGAAAAGGGGGAAACGTAGATTGATTTAATTAACAGAAGCAACATACGCTCGCAGTTCATTCCTCTTGCATCATATGTGAAACTAATCAGGCGTGCAGGCTAGATATATAATCAGAGATTTGATGAAATCGAAGGTGGTGAACTTTAATGATTCTGTATCAACGTGTGCAGAGACCAGCCCGGAGAAGGTTCTTAAGTGGTCAGACAGATTAGCAGTCGTAATTGGTGTGGCCAAGGCTGTACACTTTCTACATACGGGAGTGATTCCCCCTTCTACCTGCAACCGGTTGAAGACAAAAAATATACTTCTTGACGAGCATCGGATTGCAAAGCTTAGTGATTATGGTATGTCCATCATTACTGAAGATGTCGAAAAATCAGAGGTAAATTCCCTTGATGCTTAAGAGTTAGCTTTTTTTGGGTGCAAAGGCATTAACTGCCACGTACTATTTCTTTTTCAGGCAAAGAGAGAGAGCTCTAAGTCATGGTAAGCAACCGCTATCTTTATAAATTTTGTTCTCAAGAGGGTTGGAGGAGTTATACCCAACAATTTTGCCTATGAAATCTGGTGAAACTGGTAACCCATATTTGCTTTAAATGTACTTTAGAGCTACATTTGATGAAAGAAATCTCCCAGGTGCATGGTAGAACAACTTCTTTACAATAAATGAACAAGGGCAAAAGGAATTAGAACTCATCCGTAACCAGAAAAAGAAAAGAAAAGAAGTGGCTATTTCAAAGATATAATTAATTTGATTCCTGGCTATCAGGCATATGAATAAGTTGGAGGATGATGTTTATAACTTCGGATTCATATTACTCGAGTCTCTGGTGGGTCCTATAGCAAGAGGAAAAGGAGAAGCATTTTTGCTAAATGAAATGGTACGTGAAAGCAATTTTAGAGTATTATTCTGTTGTACTGATGTAAAACTCTAATTTCTTTGTGAGGGAGAGAAGGATCATAATATTGAATTTCCTATATTATGTTAAACTGTGGATTCAGACGCCTTATTTATGAACTGCAGGCATCTTTTGGCAGCCAGGATGGTCGGAGAAAGATAGTGGATCCTATTGTGTTGACCACTTCTTCACAAGAGTCGTTATCCATTGTTATTTCCATCACTAACAAATGCATATCTCCGGAAGCAAGTCGTCCCTCATTTGAGGATGTGCTTTGGAACTTGCAATATGCTGCTCAAGTGCAGGGCACAGCTGATGCAGATCAGAAATCAGATGCTGCATCGCTGTGATGACGTGCTTACACTTCATCTCCTTGATAATGAAGTCTACCCACTTCATGAGGGTCAGGACCTAGGAATTCCTCAGTTGCAAGTAGCTTGTAGTGTCAAATCTTGGTGCCACTTTTTGACTCTGTAAATGTCAAGATTTTATTTTTGCCTCTATTTTTTGATGTCGAAGTAGGTGATGCCACAGATTGGAGGGATTTTTATTTTATTTTTCCAACCTTGCGTTCCCCTCCCGCAAAACGATTTGTCCGTCCTTATCCTCCAACTCCGAGTCCAAAAGCAGAGAATGAGGAGTTCTTCAGTTTTCATTTTACGTTCTTTGCTTTGCTTGTGTTGTGACGGGTTATGTGCTATGTATAGAAAGGTATAAATGTATAGTGGCTTCACATCTTATAGGCTTTCAAAGGTTTTTGCTTTGGTCAACTCTTGCCCCGTATTTGTAGGCATACTATTTCCACCTCTCTCTCTTTGATCAGAAGTGCGGGTAACAGAGGCAGCATGGAAGAACTGGTGCCTCATGTGATAGTTTCTGGATTTATTTTGCCTCTGTCCTCATTGAAGATGCCACAAATCGATGATGCCGTTTGACTGTAACACTCAGCCACAGATTCTCCCTAGCATGTTAAATTAGCAACTGTGCACAGATTCCATTTGTTTCTTCATTTTGCTATGGGTGCACGAACAGTCGTACATTCATTCATTCTGGATTTGGCATTTTATAGTCCGAAAGGGCGAAACATGAATGTAATGCTTTTTATTTAATTTTGGAATAAATTGTTGACCCCAGTGACAGATGCATTGGTAGGAGCGGTGGCAAGAGAACCTATAATAGGGCAATAATGGTGGGTGAGTCAGTTGTGAGCTTGGTGGGCTCTGGAAGTCTGGCAGAGGGGCGAGTGAAGTAGTAGTGGGAACTCAGTCTGTTGAAAGATGTGACTGCACACCGCTTTGCCTGTTGCTTCAAAAATTTGCTTTGGCTTCTTGCAATCACGAACAAATGGTATTGCACTGCTTGCAGTCACTTCCTTTAAATTTAAGGTGATTTTAAGCCATATTCTCTCTCATTCCAGAATTACCAACTCCTTTAACTTGGGTTTGCATAACGATCATGATCTGCAATCCAAAACCCTAAGTAACGGCAAATGAATAAGTGAAAATACAAGTAACAGGCATAGTTTCCACACAAACATTAACGTTTGGAGTGTGTTCTACGCAGCGATGACTCCGAAGGGCGGTAAGTCATCTTCAACTGACCAGAGGTAGACACTTCAACCTCGTCCACTTGCCGCTGCTACAGTTGCTTCCTTTTAACTTTTGTGTCGTGTAATTTTAGTAGTATTATTATTATTTTTTTTTGGAAAGAAATTTTAGTAGTATTAAAATCATGATTGAGCTATTGAAAGGCGGTCTCTCCTTGTTGACTATCCGGCAACACCAGAAGTGGGGTCCATCGCAAAAGATGGGAAGATTGAGAGTTATGAAAAAAAACATGCAGGGCATATTTCCCAAAAAAAAAATGAACAGGACAAAAATTTCAAAGGTGTCGGTTGAGGTTCGCTAGGCCACGCGCTCTAAGAGAAAAAGATTGACGACAATGCAGTGACTACAACTCGCACGTGGAAGCGTGATATTTAATTTCTCTGCTCCCACTACGCTCCCGTCCAGTTGAGTAGTGTCACCAGCATAAACGCGCGTGGATCAGGCCAGAGCGGTGTTGTCCACTGCCCACGTTCCCACCTCCAGAGCCTGTCTGCCCTTCCCCACCGCTTCACTCTTGAGTCAAAAGTTAACAGCTAGAGATTACAGAATCAGTGTCAGACAGACACAAAATGCCACCGAATTCCTTCAAAATTTTTATAATAAGTAATACTGAACAAAGTTAAAAATGGAGTCTAATCCTTCTTCCTCCACTCGTAATCTACTGTTTACACCAACCAACCTCTATACTCACATTACTTCAGTTTTGCTCTTAACTAAAGTTATTATACATACTAGTACTAACAACTACTATCTTACTACATTATTCTGTCTGTGTCGGCCCTGCTTTTACCAAGTAATTTTATTACTTTTCTTTCGTTTCTTGGTTGTTAGAAAAACATTCTTTGCATTGTTTGTTGGGATTTTTTTCCACTCACTTGCCGCCTCATATGTAGGCTTATTACTAATAAAAATCTCTGTTTTTTCACCACCCCGGGAAAAATTAAACAAAAAAAATAATAATAATCGAAGAGGAGAAAATATAAGTGCTCTGCATAGATGCGGGTCATCCTGCATTCTTCCACCTACTTTTGCTCCCAAGTACTAAAGTATTTCTTTTGTTTATTGATCTAAGGTATGTAGCAAGTTGTGTATAATAACAATGACATTTGTTGACTATTCTCCTGTGTTGCAGTGATGCGGCATTTGTGACTCTACTTGTTTGGTGGCCAGCAATGGTGCTGGAGCTGTTCAAAACTCATTGATTGATACCTCTTCAGCCCAAATTGAGAGAGCTGATGCTTACTGGATCTGATACATTTCTTCCCGCCGGCTTTGTATTTCAGGTACTTTCCTCCCATTTCTGATTCCTGCACGCCCTTCATTAAAGATCAATCAGACTGCTCGTTCTTATGTCTCAACTCTTTTAGGAACAACACTGGCTTCAATATAACTTGCAAGATCGTTTCTTTCTTCTTCTTTTTTTCAGAGTTCTGACGTCATTTTTCTATCATTTTCACATTTTTTTCCCTTTTATTCTTTAATTTTTGTCGCAAGTTCTGACCCCTCAAATCTTAAAATGTGATTAATTCGCTTTTGCATACACTAGGTGTAGTAGATGGATGCTAGTTTGATTGTCTGATGAGTGTTTAGAATACAATATAATCAACGGAGTTGTTCAAATCATTTTGTATCTGGAGGTTCTTAAATAACAAGTTGATTTTTGGTTAGCAACTGTTCATGGATTTTCAAGTTACTTTGCTGAATTGCACTCACAATTCCGGATTGTGCCATTTCATCTTCTTCAACTCTCCAATGTGCTTATTGAGTTTATTGCCTGCTGTTTTGCTCTTCTGCACATTGTCATCCTGGTTTTAGCCTTTGGTTTGGTTTCTTGATGATTAAATTGGTGCAGATGTGACTCATTTGCTCAGTGGCTGGAGCGACCATGGTTCTGGGGTTGAAGGCAAAGAACAGGAAAAACTCTTTGCAGGTTGATTACTTAATCCACATTCAGGAGATAAAGCCCTGGCCTCCATCTCAATCACTAAGGACACTTCGTGCGGCACTAATTCAGTGGGAACATGGAGATCGAAGTTCAGGTTCTACTAAACAAGTTGTCCCTTCACTGGGGACTGGGTCCAGTGTTGGCGATGGGAGAATCGAATTCAATGAATCTTTTAGGCTTCCTGTCACATTGTTGAGAGAACTTTCTGCTAAAGGTGGGAATGGAGAGACATTCCAGAAGAATTGTATCGAGTTCAATCTATATGAGTCACGGAGGGATAAAACTGTGAAAGGCTTGCTGGGAACTGCTCTCGTAGACTTGGCAGATTATGCTGTTGTTAAAGAAGCTATAGGCATAAGTGCACCTATTAACTGTAAGCGGACATATGGGAATGCGTCACAACCAGTCCTTTATTTGAAAATTCAGTCAGTTGAGAAGAGACCAATGAGTTCCTCATCAAAAGATTCCCCAACAACAGAAGCTTTGTTGGACAGAAATGGTGTGGATTCAGTTTCGGCTCTGATGAGTGAAGAGTATGCAGAGGAAGCAGAGACCTCATCATTTACAGATGATGATGTTTCTTCCCACTCATCATCGGCTGTTTCTTCTCCAGCATTAGAATCAAATGGAGGTTCACCACTGCAAAACAAAGAGGTATATCCTACTCCTGGTTTTGTACTTAATTTGGGATGAGGTTTTCTCATTGATAGGGAAATATTCTAGGTTAGTTTGTGGACAGTTGCATAAATATCCTTATGTCCCCTACATGCATCTTGAGTTGTGACATAATTGTTGCTTATATTTAGTTCTGCTCTCATGAAATACAATTCTGATACCAAATAATTGTAATAAGCCCTGTGATAATTGTGTTCTTGTAATCAGTGTTCTTAACATATAGCCTATGACAGCCTGATAACAAGTGAACAAATGAATGCAGAGCAAATTGGAAGAAATGAAGACCGGCACTGAACAGGCTGAAGATGTATGCTCTCCTGCTTTGGAACAACAGCTTGTCAAAGCAGATGACAAGCAGTTTGCTACTACAAACTCAAGTTCTAAAGGGACTTCCTCTCGCTCTTCGTCAATAGATTTAACATCTGATATGGCATGGATCACAAAGAAGATTGGTGCTCATGGTAATAAGTTCTCATCATCACCTGTAATGCATGAAGCAACAGGAAAAGAAATCTCCCACATCAGAACCGGTACTTCTTATGCTGATGTACCTTTTGATATTGGGGAAAATGTGTCTGACAATGGAAGTAATGATACTTTAAATTGCATGAAAGAGACTAATGAAGCAATAATAAGCAGTTCAGATTCAAATGTCAAGGGAGATGAATCTTTGGACTCTAGAGTGGATGGAGATGATGATGATAATGCTACAGTTGCTAATAAGAAAGCAAGCTACAAGTCTGATTTTACCAAGAATGTTTCTGCTGAAATTGACAAATATGAGAAGTGCAAAGAAAATGGAAAACAAAGGGAAATAATGGACGAAAAGGGGCAATGCATAGAAGATGAGTCAATGGATAGTTCTATGGGGTTTGATTTGAGGACCCAAGATTCCTTGGAAAGTGATGCTTTTTCTGCCAGTAGGGACCGTCTTGCTATACAGAGTAGTACTCAAAACATCGATAGACATGGTAATAAACAAGTGAAGTCAGTCCGATCTCCAATAGAATCACATAGGAGCAATGGATTGGTCCGAGCTAACCCATTAACTTTGGGTGAAACAAAAAGCTGTCTTCCAGGCCTTATCAGTAGTGAGAGAAAAGATAACAAGGTCCATCCAAAAGAGACAAGAAATATAATATCAGACAGCAAAATGAAGCAACTGGAACAAAGAATAAAGAATCTTGAAACTGAGCTGAGAGAGGCTGCTGCCATCGAGGTTGGTCTTTACGCAGTGGTTGCTGAACATGGGAGTTCCACAAATAAGGTCCACGCACCAGCTCGACGACTGTCCAGGTTTTATCTTCATGCAAGCAAGGCAAAATCCCAGTCACAGAGGGGAAGTGCAGCTAAAAGTGCTATCTCTGGCTTGGTTTTAGTTGCAAAAGCATGTGGCAATGATGTTCCTAGGTACATTGAAGATGAGAAAAGTTTTTTTTGCATTATTGAGTGCTTAGTTCATCTTTATATGCTAATCCTAGTCAATTGCATCATCAGTCCGTTTGATGAACTGTCTTGATGTGTGCTTTAATTTGCTTTTTAACTCCGTTTCAATTATATGATTGGAACTTTAGGCTTATAACTCTCTGCCCATGGCTTGACATAACCATGTCATGCAGGTCTAAGGGTAACATAGGGGTCTTAGAATTCCTGGGTTGCATGGGAGTAAGGTCCACTTTTAAGAGGGCATTAACTCGTAGGAAATCCAAATGTCTTTCTCATTTCTCAACTAAAACCACTTATGATCACAGATTGACATTTTGGTTGTCAAATGCCATTGTGCTGAGAGCAATTATAAGTGAATCTCTTGGGGAACACCAATTACCTCTCTCTAGTACTGTCCCCGGAAAGAATGGGATCAGGAATCAAAGCAAAATTTCTTCTCCGCTCAAATGGCAGTCCCTTCGCAGCGAGGGCATTAAAAGTACTCTTCCTGAAAGTTCTGATGATTGGGACGATCCTTGTACATTTCAAAATGCTCTTGAAAAAGTTGAAGCTTGGATTTTTTCACGTGTCATTGAGTCCATCTGGTGGCAGGTATTCATATGTACATGTACTTGTAGCAAACATATTTATCATTTACAGTCAACCTGAATCTAAGATCGGATCCTTGATAAACTTGATCTCGTGTTCCTTTTTCTCCAGACACTCACTCCACGTATGCAGACTGGTGCTACAAATGCAATCCATAAAGTTATGATTGTTGGCTCCCATAAAACATGTCCAAGGACATCCAGCTCATTTGATGAAGAACAGGGATCTTTCTCTTTGGAACTCTGGAAAGAAGCTTTCAGGGATGCCTGTGAAAGGATTTGTCCTGTTCGTGCGGAAGGACATGAGTGTGGGTGCTTACCTATACTTTCTAGACTGGTATGATCTGCATGTTTCATTCTCTGACCATGGTGTATGTGATATGGTGGCTTCTGTTTCTCACAGAGATTCATTCAGAATAAACTGTAGAGAAAGCTGCTCTCGTTGTTTTTGGGGGCTAAGCTGCATTTTCCAGGATAAGATCACTGCGTTTTTAGGATTTTATCATATAACATTTTTGGATGATACTACTTGCCCTCTAAAATTTGTGCTTTAAGGATGAGTTTCTCATTTTTGGGATTAAACTTAGTTAATTAAATTTTCTCTTGTAACTAGATTATGGAGCAATGTGTAGCTAGACTGGATGTGGCCATGTTTAATGCTATCCTTCGCGAATCTGTTGACGATATTCCTACCGACCCTGTTTCTGACCCTATTAGTGACGCCAAAGTTCTCCCTATTCCTGTTGGGAAAGCTAGCTTTGGTGCTGGGGCACAACTGAAAAATGCGGTAAGACTTTCTTGTACAATTTGCGACCATGTTGTAAGTGAATATAATGTGAAGTGCTAGTCTCTCTGTTCTGTCTTCTTTTATCATTCCTACCAACAATAAGCTATGAAATTTACCTTATTTTACTCCCAAGATAGGTACATATTAATGGGCGACTAGCAGACAATAGCACTTGGTAGAATAAGACACTTTTTTATTTCATGTATGGCAGATAGGGAATTGGTCCAGATGGCTGACCGACCTCTTTGGTATCGATGATGATGACTCAAATGAAGATGTGAATAGAACATGTGAAAGTAGTGATGATGAGAGCAATGGAAAAGATACATCCTTAAAATCTTTTAATCTTCTCAATGCGTTGAGCGACCTTATGATGCTACCAAAAGATATGCTTTTGAGCAGGATGGTCAGAAAGGAGGTTTAACCCATTATCTCTAAATCATTTATAATTATGATTCTTCTGATTTTTACCAATTTGTATATGTAATAACAGTGATGAATTCATGTTTCTGTAGGTATGTCCAACATTTGGTTTATCACTGATCAGAAGGGTTCTGAATGCTTTTATACCAGATGAGTTTTGCCCGGAGCCAGTTCCTAAAGTTGTGCTTGAAGCGCTAAATTCAGAGGTTAGTTGATTACAAAGATAATGATGGCAAGCAAACTGTTGTTGAAGCAGAAATGATGGATATATTTCCAGTATGCTGTTTATGATGAAGCCTGAAATAAATGACTGATTGTAACTCTTCCTCGTCCAATTTTGTATTTAGGATTCTTCTGATGCCGAAGATTCTCTCATAAACTTTCCAAGCAATGCTGCTCCAATAGTTTATCTTCCACCTTCAGCAGCTTTGGTAAATGGTATCTTAGGAGATGCTGGTAGCCATTATCGGCTGACAAGAAAGGGGTCTCTGTTGCTCACAAAATCTTATACCAGTGATGATGAACTTGATGAATTGGCTTCCCCTTTAAGCTCTATCTTCACTGACAGCATCCAGGGTTCACCGACAATGAAGACCATGTGGCTGTCTAGGGAAAATGTTAGCCAAAGTGCCATGAGGTATCAACTCCTACGGGAGGTATGGAAGAACAGTGATTTGTTATAATAAGCTTAAACTGATTGCCTTCCTCAATGCAGTATCACAGAAAAGATGAGGTTTAGTCATGGAAAATTGGCTGTTAGAGCTCTAGCGGACTGCTACTGGAGGGGCATAGAGCAACCCGGTTTCTCTCCTTCAGTTTTTCCTGCTGTTTGTTACCTTTTGCTTGGGTGGCCTGGTAGCGAGGGGCAACTTCCACTTTTATGCTGTATGTAAATACGTTCTCTATTCTGTTCATACCTGTATTTTGTGACCGTGTTGCTGCATGAATAAAAAGAGTAGTCGTACATCAAAGGGACATTATTGTCAGTCAAACACCCTCCAAAAAGTATGACTTTCGGCTTCAATGGTAATTGACCAAAATCGAATGTTTCAGAGTTTAAAACCCTCCTACAGTACACCTACAGTACAATGTATTATCTCCACGGTTACAATGATCATCAACATATCACACATATACTATATACTCCAAATTAAAGTTCTCCGGACATTGGTCTTCCAGCCAGAGCACACTACTAAATGACAAGTTCATGCCACTCAAAACACAACGGATAAACAAAAGAAATTGTCAAGATCTCCCCTCTTGAAACAAAACTGGAGAACAGTCACCACAAAAATCCCCTCAACTTCTATTACACTCATATTTACTAGTGATTCGCCTCGTGGGATTGAACATAAAATCAGACAACCAGACAACCGAATCATCTATCTCATGCAGTCAACTTCTGTGAAGAACTGATAGCATTCGCATGCTGAAGATGCAGTGCAGCCAAAAGGCCTTGCCAGGTTTCTGCAGGTGCCCCTGACACTGGACAATCAAGAAGCTTCTTCTGCTTCCTGTAGTATTCTTCCACAGGTTTGTTCTGCAGAGAACAAAAACATGCTCTTATTACTTAGAAGAACGAACCAGTTCCACTGGAAATCCATTTCAACCACATTTAAATTGACAAGCATCAAACAGATCACTAACAATTGCCAAAACATGATACAATGGTCCCTTTGAATAGTTTGATATCCACAACATACAAATGCATTGAGATTTTGCTTCCTCACAGCTAAAATTGAGTTTTACCCTTCAGAGCATTTGTAACAATGTAAAACATATGGAACGGCTTTTTATTCATCTTTTCACTATAATATGCACATAATTTGGGATTTTAACTAGAATCCACCTAATATGTTACCTGTTCAGCATATATCCGGAGTTTCTCCCTCCAGAGATTCTCTACATTAAAACAAGAGGACTTCAAATCACCATCCAGTGACCGTAGACTAAGGTTAAATCTGGATCTTCCCATCCTAAAAAATTCTCGTGAAGGAGAATAAATTCCGTTGCAGAGATCACTTTTTGATAAGCAATCATTTGTGCTCTTAAGATTCACAACTAAATCTATGTCAGCAATTTGATCCAGGATTTCCTGCGGCACAAAAAATCAGCACAGAGAAAAACATCACCTACTTTTCAAACCATTACGGATCCCATGATATCCCCAGACAGAAGAAATCAATTTAATACACTGATATGAGAATTTATTATAAACAGGTTCCAGTTACTTTTTCAATCAAAAGTTCCATATTTCAATCATTGCCAACACAAAAAAAAAACCTCTTAAGGGAGCTGCAAACATGGCATCAAGTATGTAAATTAAGTAAGCAATGGAACAAAAAGCATCCGACAGAGAAGGGCAAAAATTTACTTGTAACCATTTCATCATTCAAATTTTTAATGCCCAAATTACTGATACGACAGAACAATCAATTAAAAGTCTCGCAAACCGAACTAACACTCTTCTGAAAAAGCATCTGTATCCAGGTTTGAATGAATGTATAACGCATTTTTGGGCACACTTAAGACCTACAAATACGGGAAAAGAACCCGACACATGATTGACGAGCGAAATTAATGAAACAAAATAAGAATGTGGGTGCTAACTTACGGCTTGAGCCCTCGTTCGAGGTATCCCATCCAAAATGAACCCACTTTCACCCCTGCAGTAGCCTTCTTCAAGCCTCTTTGACAAAAGCCCAAAAATTACATCCTCGGGAACCAGCTTCCCTTGATCCAAAGAACTCGCAATCTGCACATGACAAATAACCCGAGCAAAATCGTCAACCAAATAAAATTTACCGCTGCCGATAAAGCCTGAGTAATGAGACCTCAAGGTGAGAAAAAAAAATGGATGGATCCTTAACCATGCTGCAGAAAATAAAACAACAAGAAGCGTTAAAAATAAGTTCCAGGAACACAAAAATCTTCGATTGCGTACCTTTAACTAAAACGTCCTTGCTAATATGCAGAAATTTATTCCAAAGAAAGCAGCTTAAAACATAAAGATTGAAGCTTTTCCCAAGTTTTCAATTAAAGAAAGAAAAAAGTCGAAACTTTTTCTTGGGGTACCATAAAACGAAAAGGAAAGAAAGAAATGAATAAACCCCGGAGTTTAATTTCCCATCTTTCCACCGAAAATTCCCAAAAAAGAAATAAGGAAAGCAAACTAAACAAGAAGGAAAAACAGGGACCTGCTTGTAGATAGAAGAATGCGGATGGAGTTCCTGACGGACGAGGGTGCCCATGGAAATGTGGGGGACGGCTAGAAGCTTCGCGAGCCTCTGAGCATACACGTGTCTCTTGGCCATTGGGTCACCCATGATCACCCACTGGACTCCCCTGTCGGACACCCAACCTTCTGATTCCTCCGTTCCCATAAAGTGAGCTTCTCTTTCGAATTCATAGTAATCGCAGTCATCGTAATCCAGCTGAATCGCAGCTGCCGATCCGTATGCCCGTCCCCTGGTGCGGAAGAAACCGCGGAGTGGTTGCGCTGCTGCTGCGAGGCGCCTTAAAACCAGCATGGTGGCGGAGTTCCAACGGGATTGGGAGGTGGAGTGACGCCACTAACTAAAACGATAAAAAGGGTTTTAGGAAAGCACAGGGGTGCGGCTGAGAGGGCGAATGCAAAAGTTTAGGGAGGGGGGTTTTAGACCGAAGAAGAATGTGAATGGACCAAAATGCCATTTTCCATATCGTTGGAGCTACGTGTTAGATAGTTATTGGGTAGTTGTATCCGGATTGAGAAAATCGGGTAATCGAAGGTGTGCGTGGCCTATAAAATATCCTGGTTGGAAGGAGATGGGAATCAGGTGCGGAACGGCAAAATAGGATGGCATTGTGGCAACCACGCGGCTTGTCAAAGCTCGTGGTTAGATGAAGGACACGTGGTTGGGATTACGCCATACAGGTGGTGCCGACGGCCGATCGCCATACAGGTGGTGCGGCGGGGGCCGTTTCCACCTGCGTTGCTGTGCTGTGTGGGCCTGACTAAGCCAAAAAGAAAAAAACAAACGAAATTTCAGGAGTATTATAATAGCACAGTAAGCTGTGTTCAAATTATTGGGAAGGTGTTTAGAATTATTTAGGGGAGTTTAGCGCACTAATCATATTTTGGATACACAGTTAAATTAACGTTGAAATTGTACGTCAGGGGGCAGGAATGATAAATGGGAAAAGGGTGAGGCGGAATCATGGAAATGTGTAGTAGTAGTACCATATTCTTCGACTTAGCTGCTTGCTTCGGTACTATACTCAGGCTTCCAACTCTAAAAGAAAATGAATTGCAGGAGTTATCGTTTTATTATTTTTAGATTTCTGAATTGAAATTTGTTGTATTAATCATAATGTAAACTTTTAACTTTTATTATAAAAAAACCACTTATGTGCGTGTATGTGTATCTATATATATACAAAAAAAAATGATTGTTGTATAAATAATTGAATTGAAAATGGTTGTATTCAGTGTATTCCTAACCATAAAAAAGGGATGAAAATGGTTGCGTTTCTCAACCCAATGCAGGCAGGCCCAAGCCTACATTCAATGACTGACATTATAACTTTATCCAAGTGGTGATTACGAACCGTTGATCGATTATATTATATTGGGTTGTATAGATGCCCAAACTTTAGGAGGTCGGTGGTTTTGTGGGCCTCTATTTATTATTTTTTTTTTTTTAGGGAAATAAACCAGAAGAGAGGAGAATGGATTACAGTAAAGAGATATGAGAATATAATATTATAATGGCAGTCCATGTTTTACGAGCGATCAAAATTGGGCAATGAGGTTGTGAATTACGTGGTACTTGGTACCGACGAAGAAACACGTAGGCGACAAAGAAACCCAGGCTTTGGCCTTTGGGAGACGAAGAAAACTTTGAGTAAGGGTATTTAATTTGACCCCAAAGCGAACCACCCAGCGACACCTGGCCAGGTACAGTCAAATTCCAGGTCAAAACTCAAAAGAAACTCCGCCCAAATTCCCCTGTTTTTTTTATTGACTCTTATCCCACATTTTCATATTCCTAGTTATTTACTTATGTTTTGCGCGTACTTTGTTGGTTTAGAGTCCTGCGAGTAATGAGTTCATAGTTAAATATTCCATTTTGCAGCTGTATTATGGGATAATACACTTCAGTACTAAAATTGTATCTTCATTTGTTACAATTTACACACACACACACATATATATATAGTGGAAACTCCTCCCACAAGAACTGTTCAGCTATGTTTTGATTTTGTTTTTATTTATTAAAAAAGTTAATTTTTTAAAATTAAAATAAAATATACAAACATTTTTTTTTTAATTTAAAATTTTCTACTCAAATTTCTCTCACATAATTTTTAAAAAATTTCTCTTTTATTTTTTTCTTAAAAATATTTTTTTATCAAAAAAAAATGTCTATCTAAATTTTTATATACTTTAATATAAAATTTTCTAAATAAATCACGATGCAAACCTAGATAGCCACTTTTTTCCAATGCATAGAAGGGGCATGGGAATAAGGCGGACCTTACTGCGCTTCGATTGTTCATTTTTCGGTTTCTGCGCTTTTAAAGTGTGATATTAGCGTGCGTGGTGACGGCGGGACACGCTGGATAATTCAAATGCGCACATCCCCGCACATCATTTACATTCGTATCGCGCATACGAAATTTGTGGGTTGTGTGGCCCGGTTCAGGGTGTGCCGGTATCACACCTTTTGGAAAAAGAGCAACCCCACTCTGCAACAATTGAAAAGCATCATTGACATTATCCCACACGTCATTGTAGTTCAGTTTCCATTTTCTCTTCTGGAGCCATGTTGACTGTCTTTGTCTCTAATTTCACGTTCTTTTTCAAAATAAAAAATAATACGCTTAAAGCAACGACTTGTACAAATACGGACAACAGTTTGCATACGGCATGCCCACGGTTTTGATTTCGTACTTGCCGTCGTCTTATATCTCCATTTCGAAGAGCCTTCGTCCCCACATTTTAGCCCCCCACGACATATGATCCTTATCCAGAACAAACGAGATCGCGTTCTCTCCTCTCTATATATATAAATGGAAAGCTAAGACCGCCCAAACTTATCAGTCGGCTAACTTCTATTTCCCGCTACGCACAAAATTCTTTGTCTGATTAAACCTCAAAGCGTCCACTACTAAAAATAGTAATCCATCAACACGCGATGGACAAGCAAAGACAGTACGAGCGCGTATTCAACCGCTTTGATGAAGATGGAGATGGGAAAATATCGGCTTCGGAGTTGCAACAGTGCGTGGAGTCAATAGGAGGAGAGGTGAGGACGTCCTTGGAGGAGTGCCAGGCAGCAGTACAGCTGATGGACTCGGATGGAGATGGTTTGCTGTCCCTGGAGGACTTCCTTAAAATGGTGGAAGGGGCAGGAGACGACGAGAAAACCAAGGATTTGATGGGGGCTTTCAAAATGTACGAGATGGAAGGGTGCGGTTACATCAATCCCAAGAGTTTGAAAAGAATGCTGAGTAGATTGGGAGAGTCGAGGAGCGTTGGTGAATGTAAGAAAATGATAGCTCGTTTTGATCTCAACGGTGATGGAGTCCTGAGTTTTGATGAGTTCAAGATCATGATGTCCTGTTGATCCGTCCACCCATCACCAACTAGCTACCTGCCATTTAGAAATTCATTTTTTCTTCTCCATTTTCTGTACATTAAAATGAAACATTGATACAGTTCATTCATTTGTAAAGTTTTAAACAGATCAACAAAGTTATTTCACCAGAGGGGTTGATGTATATGCATTGATTTATAAGTAGAAAAAAATAAAGTGAGAATGCGCGTGCAGAATTTGTGGAGTATTATCAATTATGTTTTGCTTTCTGTTACTTTGGTGGTGATCACTGGAGATTATCACCGAACCCTTGTTGTTGTTTCATCTCTTGCATGGATAGTGCGGGCCTGCCTTTGCTTATGAAGTATCTAGAAACTTCAAGAGCAGCCTAATACTGTTGTAGAGGCGATCTACAGTTTCAACTGGTAACGACCAGTTTTTTCTTAAAATATTGACTAAATAAATATAAATTAAAAAAATATTAATATTTAAAAAAATTATTTAATTTCTAATTCAAAAATAAATATTAATATTTTAAAAAATTTTAATTTATACTGAAATCGAGAATGTCGATTTTAAAATCGATACCTCAAATATTAACTTTAGCAATTTATAAAAAAAGAAAAAAATTAACTCTACTTCCACAATTTATCATTTTCTCTCATTTGTTTATGCGCCCTCTTTCCCCTCTCCATTTCTCCTCTCCCCAGCCTTTGCAATTCTAGTCTCAACTTTTCAAATTTTTTTTTCTCCTCTCCTCTTGCAGCCGCAAGTCCCTATCCCTGCACCCTTCCCCCACCCTCACCCCTGTAAACAATCCTGGCTGTCCCTCCCTTTTGCACCCATGCTATCCCCACCCCTTACAAGCAACTCTTGCCCTGCGTTCCCCCTTTTTATGGTAGTATTTTTGTAAGAGAATAATGATAATAAAAATAATGAAATTTGTTGGACATTGAGAACTTTTTGGTTTTTTTGGATCAGAATAATGAAAATAATAAAATCAAGGGGTGATTGATTGTAAGCTTTCATAATTTTTGTTGTGAACTTTATAGTTTTTTTTTGTACCTCTCCCTCCTCTGAAATTTTGGTTCGGAAGGACAACGAAGTCTAAGTTGTCCATGAACTGGTAAATTAGAGTAATTTTATGTTGCCACTAGTAAACTTGAAATTGAACTATAATATGAATATCAACTTCATCAGCATTTTAGAAAACTTTCAAAATCATTAATATTTTACCCAGTAACGACATAACTTTCCAATAACGATTTTTTTTGGGTTATTAAAAAAAACTATTTTTGGAAGTGGTCTAAAATTATAGTACTACAATTGTACTGATTAAAAAAAATGAAGGCATGGTATTTCTTGCCCAAATTACGTTTTGTTTTGTAAGAGGTGCCTGATTCAGATGGGCAATGAAACGTGGCCAAAGGAGAAAGGTCACTATTTGGAAGAGAACCAACACCGTTGTACTTGCGTTACGCTGAATCCCAGGTGTCTGAGTTTGACAAGATTTACTTGTCCCTCTGCCGGATTTTAGGCATAGAAGACCGCGTTTTGACTAATTTAAAATATAAATATCTACCTCCAAAGCTCCAAAGTCCAAACCAAACACCTGCCATGCCAGCCGGGCAGATACATGTATCAGGTATACGTATGTGTCATAATGTCATCAAACTCAGTGCCGCATCATCACCATCTACAAGTATTTACCTCAACTCAACCTGAGGCCCTTTTCCACGCGGAATCTCCTATGTCCTATCTACGTAATTATTCTTCAGTTGCAGTACAACTACTACGCAATATCATGGCATTTGCAATCGAATCAACGGAAGCCGAACATTACCATGAGGTCCATGACCATCTGCTGCTTTCCATTCAAGTTTAATTATTAGTACAACATTATACACCTGTATAAAGACAGGGTTTCCTGGATACATGATACTGAAACATCACATTAGGCGCAACGATCAAATATGCTCCCAACATTTTTAAGACAATCTAATAAATGACAAACTTTTTTTTTTTTTTTAATTTATGGTTTGGGGATTTCTTCAAACGGTATTTGCGCCCGCCGCCGTCACCAGAGGTTTTGACGAGCTGTCGCACGTGGCAAATTGATCTCTCTCTGCTATTTCTTCTACCAATCTTGACAACTTGTCCACAATTTCTCCTGCATTTGGTCTTAAACCGGGGTCATCTTCTACGCAAGCTCTTGCAAGGTTGGCCAACGTAACTGCTGCATCAAATGAATAATTCTCACCCACCGCTTTGTCTATCCAATCCCTCAACTCATCTGCGTCATCTGATCCTAATATTAACTTGATTTTCTGGGACAAACAAACCCACTCGCCGCCTTCCTCGTTGGCCCTCGACATGGGTGTTCGTCCGGATAAAACCTCTAACAAAACCACCCCAAAGGCAAACACATCAATGCTTGGAGCGATTACACCCTGTTCTACATACTCGGGAGCTAAATACCCCCCATTTTTCCAACTCCCGTCCTCTGCTTTGTCTTCAACACATCTAGCCATTCCGAAGTTTCCCACCTTTGCGTTGAATTCTTCATCTATAAATATGTTCCGACTCTTTATATTTCTGTGGACATAAGCGGGATTCATGACTTGATGCATGAACTGCAAAGCTGTGGCTACATCTAGACATATTCTTAGCCTCTGACTCCAACTCAAGAAGCAATAACACGACTCAATGAATTGGCTCTTCATTGCCAACCCACCATGAAGCCAGTCCTTTAAGGATCCATTTTTGGCATACTCAAAAACTATGTACGAATCGGGACCCTCTGTCGTGCAGCAGGTCCCTAAAAGCTTGATTATGTTGGGGTGATGGTGTATGGCATCATAAAAGAGCACAAATTCAATCTTTGAGATAGTTTCTGCTGATGTGCGCCTTATTGCCAAGTTCTTTCCACTGAGACGACCATGGAAAACTGAATCCTCAATGAGATTTGTTGAAGAGAAATCCTCCGTTGCTTTTCTGAGTTCTTCCAGGGTGTATGTCTCCACCAATGTCTTATGCGAGGTGGTTTCAATGCTCTGTCCATTGAGAGAATCATCATTGGATCCCTCAAATGAAACTTTCTTTTCACTGGTAGTTCTGACACTCAAACTGAGCTGTTGCAGCTCCAAATCTCCTGCCTTCTTCCTAAATGAGCCATGCTGCTTCTTCCTTCTCCATTGAATGAACAAGAAAGCTGCACAAATGGAAATAGTTGACACAAATGCAATTGACCCGATAGCAATACAAACGCTAATCATCCCCTTTTTGGACCTTTTTCTTTTTCGTTTTGATATGGGGAGGCTAGGTTCTCTGAGTATGGGCTTCGTTCCGGCCGGAATCAGAAGAGTTGAGAATGGCACCAGACTATCTGATTTAAAAATGAAACCTGCTCCGGATCTGTTATTTACCGAAATTAATTTTTCAGGAGTAGTACCAAATCTCAAGGCCAGGTTAGCAAGTGTATCGCCTTCACTTACAGGATAAGACAGCAAAAGCTTAGTTTGCTGGGCAATTTCGACAGAAGATGGACATGCACATTTCAAAGGAACCAGCAAAAGTTGCTTTTCCGGAACATTCCACGGTGAAAAGGTTGGGTTCTTGTCTTGAATGGCTTTACAGGTTGTTAATCCCTCCAGTGACAGAGCAATGCCATAAAAGCTCTCTCCTCGGACTGTGGTTTTCGTCAACTCAGCTTCAAAGAAGCCACCGGTATTGCATCTACAATCAATTGGGATCAGCAGAGGCTGATTATTGGGAAGGAATTCAGTGCCAGCAGAGAAGCCATTTGCTTCTGATAGAGCAAATGGGCTGATTCCCAAATATGAGCTAAGATTGTAAAGAGACGAATAGTAAGAATTGGTACGAAGGACAGCAAATGTCCTGCACTGATCCTGCTGTTTATTGCCAATACAGGCGTAGTTTGAAGAAGCAACTGGAGACGTTGCCTGGCAGCTGAGCAGGTCCTGTCCCAGTGCCGAAACAATTACGAAGAAGATACAAGTCGAAGCGGTTAGTTGGAGCTTACTGATCATGGTGGATATATGCAGGAGGAAGAGCAGCGCCACTCAGTCCCCCGTGGACTGCTTTATAAAAATGAAGTCTTGCTATCCCGGAGTAAAAGGGTTGAATTTTTGGGATCCATTCAAACTAGTTTATGGAAGGTTGGGATTCATCATTCATGGACAGCATCCTTGGAAGTTGGAACAAGCAACTATTCTATATTAGAGCCCAGCCGACTCTAGTCATCTTTGCAACACTCTTCCCTCGGGCTTCCCCAATATTCCCCTGGCTTGGTGAAATTAAGGACTACTACTTTGCCAGTAATTATACACAAGTAATTCTTAATATACAGCAGTTCAGCTTGAGAGAATCTGTTTTTATTGTCAAAATATTCTCTTGAAAGTCATACTGTCATTTTGGTAGGGCCGATGAATTATGGTAATCTAGCATCATATATGATAAGTTGATAACATAAGATCACTGATCCCCTATCACCAATAATCCATTTTACAATGCAATGTGACAATGTGATAAGGTGGATAAGCCAATTTCTCAATCAGCATAATTATGAAAATGGAATTTGATAATGCAGCGGCTTGGCGAGTGCTAGTCAGCGAAGTGTCAAGGCTCAGATCAAATAGCAACACAGATAGAGAAGGCACTGGGTGGAATTTAATAGAGCGAGTCATTGTTTAATTTCTGTCACGGGAAGTTGTATGCTTCGTATGATAGAGAGGATAAGGACCATAAGGCAGGCAACATTATGAGTGATTTGTTTTGTCTTGGGCGGCAGTATCAGTATGACAAGATAAGGAATGAAATGGAGGAGACCCCGCCTTGGGCCTGCATGTCAACACAAAAGCTGAAAGAGGTGAAGAAAAATGTTAAGATTGGATGGGTGAAATTGCGGTCTAAAAGTATGTTTGACAAGCTGCAATATCATCATGACATGAAGGAAGTAGTTAGTGCTGCGTATGATCAACTTTACATGTATAAACTGTTTGTTTGTCTGCTGATGCAGTGAATAGCAGGAGAATAGTAGGAGAGAAGAAGAGAAGGCAGTTCCCGTGTGGGACGAGGTCACGTGGGACTCAACTCCTCAATTTTTAGGACGTGGATAGTTGATTTTGGGGAAGGATTTAAAGGTCCATGTGAAGGTTCGAAAACAGTAGGGTTTCTTGTTCTTAATGTGGAAAATCAATACGCAATTGTTCTCTACGCCATAAAAGGAAATAGAGAACTAGAAGAAGCGGACCATCCAGGCTCTCGTCAAGGGTCCTCCATAATTCCATTAGAGCCTTAGAGGTAGTAGTGTGGTAATCCTATAAGTTGCATCTGGTGATAGGCTTGGGTGGTTGGACTTGGATCCACATCTGATGTCCCAATCCCACCCACCATATTGGTTGGATTCGTACAAAAACTTCGTACTGCGTTTGTAGTAAGTTGAAGCCGCACATTGTTTGACAGAAGAATGATAAAACCGTCCGCTCCAGGCCACCCGGCCCTCTAAAGTACAAATAAACCAATGCCAATCCTGATTGACTACTGACTCCTGACTCCTGACTCCTGATCTATGTATAAAGAAAGGCTTTTTGTTTGGTTTGTGGCCGTGTGTGTATTTTCCCCTGGACAAACGCTGTTGACGGGGTAACTTGGAAAGCCACTTTCCGGTAAATGAAGAGGTAGTTCTACACGTGACATCACGTGTCCTCCATCTCCGCCCTTTATTCTTTTTTATGTTTTTCGTGCGAAATCACATTTAATTGGGGGATAAAACTCCCTTTCTCTCTCTCTCTATATATATATCGAGATCCACGAATATACGATGAAGTTGAATCATAGGACAACACAACATTTGGGATTTGGTATGCGGGGAACTACTACTTCCAATTGACGTAGCCAAAGCGTTGCCAGGTCACTGGTACCAACCAACAAAACCCACGTTATTGCAGCCCCCAGATTACTACTCTTCAGTCTTCACGTGCAATACCATTCATTGGCCACTTATTCTTCATGAAGCAGTAAATCTTCCCAAAGATTTCATTCTCATCGAGTCCGCAACAGAATGGCCGTTGTGGATGGAACAAGATTTTAAGGCACAAACATATGCGACAACACAGAAAATTCAAAGGTGGATCTTTTCACATGTTACAACAGGCTTCAGTTATGAAACCACAAACCAAACTTGTACAAGTATCTTAGTGCATTTGTTACATAAAGGCAGCCTACAGCACGAATCAAATGTTCATCTGTGTTTTATTATCATTCCATTTTCTAAAATTGCAATAGCATCCATATTATGCTTATTGATCAAAGCTCCATCACCAAGGAAAAGCTATAGGACAGAGCCTGTCCCATTATCAGCTCTTCAACTGAGCTTGATCCACACTCTTTCGCATTAGGGATATAACTTCTGCCGGCTCAGAAGCTCCAAACACAGAACTTCCAGCCACTATGCAATTTGCTCCTGCCGAAGCTGCCATATCAATTGTTGAAGGCCCTAAGCCACCATCAACCTGCACACAAATTAACTTACATTTACAGTTGATACTAGAGAGGAATCCTAGCCAAAAAATTGGCCTTTGACTTCAAGCGGCATTAACAATAATAAAACCCACAATCGATGCAAGCCATAATATTGCCCCCGGCCACTCAAACTTGTCCTAGGCCACCTACGTCCATACAGACCTAGAGATAAACAGAACCAAACCACAGGATGATAATTCAACACCAACGAACTGGACTAGTTTCACACTCTCGAGATGTCATTTTAATAAGATACAATTAATTATACACCTTTGAGAGTGGTGTACAAATGCACACAAGTAGCTCCTGACCTTTGAATAATTTCCTGAACTGCAATTCCTACGCAATTGAGCTTGTTTAGTGGTAACGGGATGGACAATCAGACTTCCCTTGCCTGAAGGTTGTTGCATGCAAGACATTAATATGATAAAAGGATTGACTAAGCCTTTGTTCCACTATATGAGGTCGGCTATATAAATTATATCTCGCCATCGCTTTCTATTAGAAAGCAATTTTACTAAGACACTAATCTGAAGCAGGGGCAAGAATTGTTCCTCATAATCCCTGTAACAATTATTACAGAACAAATGTCTACTTGCCAAGGAGATGGGACAATGGCAGGGGCTGGGTTTCTAAAGTAATAGGATACATGACAAACATGCCAAGATAACTCAACCAAAGCAAATTGAAGAAGAAACTTCAACTTACCTCTATATCAAGGTTTGGAAATCTTTTTCTCAATTCACGTACCTAAAATGGAAATTGACAGGTGTGATCAATAGAATAGAAAAGAACAAAAACAAAGGAACAGCACAAGATTGGGATACAGACAGTCAAGGCAAACCACCTTATCCATGGTTTCTGGCATAAACTTTTGCCCACCAAATCCCGGTTCAACAGTCATCACCAGAACCATGTCCACTGGGGTTTCATATTCAACCTTTCAGAAAAGAAAAAGGCAATAATTAGCAGCAAGGAAAAACAATTCTGATCCAAACAGCAGGATTGTCAGATCACTGATGTTCGATAGATCACAAAGGAAACAAGAGAGAATGTCCCTAAAATTTTAAGAACACAAAAGCAGTACTATTATGAAAACAGACAAAAAACGCCAATACCAGGGGATACACTTGTTCAATAGGTGTTTTAGGCTTCAAAGCAATGCCAGCTCTCATGCCTTTGGACTTTATTTTTTGAACTAGTTCTGGCCAATTATCTGGAAAAAAGATGCAAACTTTGGGGGTTAACATACAAAGAGACAGCAAAGGAAAGTAGTTCCATTCAAAGACATTAACTTTACCTTTGGATGCCTCGATATGAAAAGTAAAACCAGAAGCACCAGCTTTCCCCAAAGGTTCCACATAATCAAGAGGATTGGTAACCATAAGGTGGCAATCCAGATATGCGCTGCAAGAGAGCTTTCTGAATAGTTAATATCATAACAAAATTATGCCCTTCAGCTGGTTCAATTCCAAAAATTAAAAGAAATAAAAAATGAAAATTCTACTTTGTGTGCTTTCTCAGACTTTCGATAATCGGGGCACCAATTGTGAGATTTGGGACAAAGTGCCTTCAAATCACCGAAAACAGAATCTTTATTAAATTGTAGTTAGCTAAATAGAATGATACAACGAAAACTATAAATTTTGTTTTCCCGTGCGATCCAGTTTTCCAACCTACCCGTCCTGCAAAAAAACCAATCAGAATTCCGGTAAGTACCAAGCAGCCATATTTTAAAAAAAAAAAATTATAAAAATGCAAATTAGACATCAAAACTCAAAGAAAGATGATATCCAGACTAAAAGACGAGGAGCCCATATCAACGTTAAAAGATGCACGAGTGTTGACTGAGGAAATGAATCGAAGAGATTTTGCTATATAATGTACTAATAAAGCGTACCATGATGTCCATGTGGAGCCAATCTGCGCCGCATCTAAGCATTCTCTCGGCTTCAGAAGCTAAATTGGCGAAGTCCGATGATAACATGGACGGAGCGATTTTGGGCTTCACCATGGTTCCCCGTTCGTTGTCGATTCCGAGCGTCTGTTCTTAGATAACTATTCCAATATATCGGCCGCTATGGTTTTTCTCAAAATATTCCTCCTTTTTCTTTTTTCCTTTTACCCCCTCAGATTACCCTCTTCGTCACCGGATTGCAAGTCAACTTCATCACCGGTGATCTGTTATTTCAATCCACCGGTCCCAGTTGCCTTTCGTGGCGACTTATAAAGCAAGAGTCAGCCGTCAAAGTATAGTCTTTGAGAGCGTGGTTTTGGGGTCATTCCTCTTTAAATAGTAGCTCAAGAGGCGTGGGCGTAATTAGTTATCAATATCAACGCTTCCAAATTGAAGTTCGAGTGCTCTTCAGCCCTTAAAAGCTCACGCCTTCGAAGTTCGAACGGGAGGAGTGCGTGGTTTCAGAGATTTCAAAATCCATGACTTCAAGTAAAGACGCGTATTGTGTGGTTTTTTAGGCATTTCATTTTCTATCTCTCTCTCACACACACAATAATAAATAAACCATTAACATGAACTACTACTTTTAGATAGGGGTGTGCAATTTTCGAATTAATTCGAATATCCGACCAAATTTGAATTCGAAAAAAATCGAATCGAATTCTGATTTTCGATTTTCGAATCGAATTGAACTCGAATTCGAATTCAAATTTGGTTTTCGAGTTGGTTTTCGAGTTTGGGGTCCTGAAACCAAAAACCAAACCGAATCGACTCGAAAACCGAATTTGGATTCGAAAACTGAATATGGATTCGAAAACCGAAAACCGAATATGGATTCGAAATTCGAGAAAACCAAATTTTATACATATATATATGCATATAATTATATAATATAAAAAATATGCTTGATTGTATTTAGGGATGTGTAATTTTCGAATTAATTAGAATGTCCGACCAAATTCGAATGCGAAAAAAATCGAATCGAATTCTAATTTTCGATTTTCAAATCGAGTTGAACTCAAATTCGGTTTTCGAATTTGGGGCCCTGAAACCAAAAACCGAACCGAACCGACTCGAAAATCGAATTTGGATTCGAAAACCGAAAACCGAATATGGATTCGAAATTCAAGGAAACCAAATTTTATACATATATATATATATATGCATATAATTATATAATATAAAAAATATGCTTGATTGTATTTGATTTATTATATATGTGTGTGAAACTTTAAAAATTAAAAGAATTTGTAAAATAGTTAAGATGTGTATTACTGTATTTTAACTTTTTAATTTGCATTTTATTGTATACAACACAACACATATTTATAAATTATATACAAATAATTTGTATATTGGAAATGATTGTATACAAATAATTGTACTTCTTGTCATTAGTATAGTAAATTGGAAAAGATTAAATGTTGGAGAATATTAAATGTAAATTTATTAAAAATGTGTAAAATTATGAAAAAAATTGATAAGTAAATGAAAAAAGTGAGGAAAAATTATGTATATACTATATAGTATACAAATATGATAGAGAAAATCTCATTTCTCATCCAACCTAACTTATCCATGTCTCATTTGAACATATAATTTTATAATTTAATAATAATAACCACAAAAGTGCAAATTGATTAGTGAGTAATAATTAGGCATTGGTTATTACTAACTTAATAATCACAAAGTTTTATTTATTTAGTAATTTTTACTTCTAACTTTTGCTAATTACTAATAATTCAAAACTCTAAAGTTTGAAATATAAAAAATTGCCAAATAATTGAATGTGTGGTTTTATTTACTTTTGAATTTATAATTGTTGTATAGAACACGTATTTATTTATAAATCATATACAAATAAAGTGTATGTAACGTAGATAGTATAAAATGTAAATATTCACTTCACTATATTACTACTTGATTTACATTATAATATATACATATGCTAATTGCTATATGGTAAAAAGATATATATAATTCTTGTGATTTTAGTTTTATTGAATTATTAACTAAGTAAATAATTCATAACTAACAAGTCTGATTTGATAATTGTAATATAATGGCATTGGTGTCCTAATTGAGTCATTATCTCATTGAGATATTAAAATCGTAATAATGATATTAGACTATTAGTACATTACATCATACAAAGAAAAAAAGAAATTTATTAAAAAATGTAAAAATTATTTAAAAATAAGATAAATATGTGGAAAAAATAGAGAAAATAACATGTGTAGTTTTGTACATATGACTTATGACTTATGACAATACAAACTGTGCAATTATCTTAATTAATAACTCATTCCTATTTCATTTGAGTGTGTAACTTTATAATTAATCACCACAAAGTAATTAATGAATATTAATTAGATATTTATTGTTATTAACTTACACAAATATGATAGCTCAATTTTCTTATTTAATAACTTATTCATGTCTTATTTGAGTGTATAATTTTGTAATTTGAAAATAATAAGTTAATAACCACAAAGGCACAAGTTGATTAGTGAGTAATAATTAGATATTAGTTATTATTAATTTAATAATTTCAAAAGTTTTACTTATTTACTTGTAATTTCTGTTAATTATTAATAATTCAAAGTCAAAAGCTTGAAGTATCAAAAATTGCCAAATTATCAATATGTAGTTTTATTTACCTTTTAATTTGTAATTTATTGTATAGAACACATGTTTGTTTGTAGATCATGTACCAATAAGGTGCATCTTTGCATGTATATAATGTAACTATTTACTTATAAAACTAAGTGATTTATATATATATACATATTGAATTTGCTTCTCTAATAAGGTAATGATTCAACATTGATAGTTGTAAATTTATAGGTTAGTATCAAAATCAAATTATAAACAAGTGAATCTAATTTGAACAGCTGGAATAGTAACAATAAAAATGGCTCCCTCCTTGCCTCATTGGTGAGATTATATGATCAAACATCGTAATCAAAATATATTATTACTGACATTGCTATTGAAACATGTACAATTTAGTATAGTTTGAAGAATTGATAACTATTAAATCATAATAGGAAAAAGAAATTTATTTAAAAAATGTAAAAATTATTTATAAGAATGATAAATAATTGAAAAAATATGGAGAATAACATGTATAGATTTTGTAGAAGAAAATTAATGGGAAAAAAGTTGATCATGATAAATTAACAATTATTTGGTCCTCATATGGAAATTATAATTGATCACTACTATTTTATTAATTCATCATATTAATATGAAATATTATATTAATTCAATAAATTTTGTATTGAAATATTGAGGGTGCAATTGAAAGGAATAAATATATTTTGAGGATGTGATTGAATAAAATTAGATTTTTTTTTATTTTAAACTTAAAAGAGAACTAAATTATGGGTATTATTATAATAATAACTATTTTAATTGGGTCATATTAAAAATAAAATTAATTTAGATATAAATATGGGTTTGTAATTTTAAAAAATTAGAATTGAAATTAGAATTTGAATTGGAAACCGAATTCGAAATTCGGTTTTCGGTTTGAATTCGAATTCGAATCGAAAACCAAATTCCGAATTCGATCGGCTCGAATTTGAATTCCATCGAATTCGATTCGAGTTTTGAGTTGACCTTTGAAAATGACCAACTCGAACAACTCTAACCGAACAACTCGAAAACCGACTCGATTTGCACCTTACTTTTAGATAGGTAATGGTAAAACTGTTAAATGACGAGTGACCCGTGCACAGTGTCTCCGAATGAGAAATGCTTGCTTATATGGGTTTGTTTAAGAAATGTTGAGCTAAATTTTTATGCATTATTACCTCAGCCGCCAAATAATCAATCATGTAATTGGGTTTTTTTGGGTGGGAGTGGGGGAGGAGAATAACATAGTCTACTAATAATAAAAAAATTGGCTCGCCTGATGCATGCGTGGTACGAATGGATAAAGAAAGGAGCATAAGTGGGACAAAGTTTTATGAGGTGACAAATATCTACTGAAAGTTACAATTAGAGGGCCGACTCGGGTGGGGGTGGGTGGGCGAAACTGTTAAATGCAGGACGACTGAGACTGAGAGCCTGAGAACTGAGGGGAGCATTGTTGACAAGTACCGATAGCCGACATAGCTGATACAAAGTAAACAAATTGGGTGCCAAACGTAGCTTGGGACAAAAACACGTAAACAAGACAAGATAATTGTTGAGTGCAGGACGCAATTTTGGAAAACGCGGTTCACGTTCAGTGGTGGTAGGAGTTAGGCCACGTGTGAACTGCATTTCAAAACATATATATATATTTTTACAGATAATTTTTATGTTATTGACATCCAAAGAAAGGCACCGGGAGGCGGTTCTCAAACCCAATCGATACAAAGGAAATGGGGAGGGGGTGGATTATGGATAAGAACATAAGATCATGAGACAGGGCTTAATTACCCAGCACCTAGCACTGCTAAATCCCAGACGTTACGTATTTGGATTGCAGAGAATCTGGGCCTTTACAAATTACAAGACTAGTGTCACGCGGGCTGCCTAAGGTGTCTTTTATTTGTTGATTTGTTGGTTGAAATTGTTATATCAGCCATAATTAAACTGGAGTACCATAGTACGATATGATTCAACTCCATATAATTAATGACCACATGATTCATTTATTCATTGCTGTTCATTTCCCGGCATCAAACACCCCATCCTCAAATTACCACGCGAAGAGGCCAGCTACGAAATTAAACGCCGAGAGATTAAAAATTAAAATATAAAGACAACATCATTTTTATATATTTTTTTTGAAAAGTGCCAATTGTAGGCTATCCATGTAGACCCAAGTCAACTCAGTAAAAATCTCCACTCCTGAGGTGTTGTTTTGAGAAAATTAATAAAAGATTGTGTGGATAATAGTTTTATATGTATGTTTTATATTTTTTAAAATGGTAATTATAAGATAAAAGATATATAAAAATTTCAAAAAGTATTTAAAAAAAAAAAATCATAGAGGCCATAAGAATTTGGGTTTTTTTATCAAAAAAAAAAAATCAAATTCACAAACTGTAATGAAATAAATTATGAAATCAAGTAAAACCAAAAAGATTATGGGGCGAGAGATTTTTTACTTTTCAGTTGGGCCTACCGGAATGCGTTTAGTTGATAGATTGATTTGATGAATCAATCAATGATCCCTTTAATTTTTTTAGTGCTGTTTCCCAACCGTCTAAATGAAGTGAGGAGTTAAAACTAGTTTAGATTCATTTCATTTCATTTCCCCCAACCAGTAAGTAAAAAAACCAAAAAAAAAAAAAATCAAAAACAAAAAGGCAACAAGCATAGATACCACACAATGAAAATGCAATTATTCCTACTTTTTGTCTGATAGGGACCACCATACCACTAATCAGACAGCTTAACTTGGCTTAGCTCTCAAGGCCCTCCTCCAAAATTCCAAATTCCGATTTCTCTTCTCTTTCTTTCTTCCTGAGTGTGAGTTTCTTTCTTCCCAACACTGTTACCGCCTTTGATTTGCTCCAGCCACAGTAGTACTTTTTACTCTCCTTTTAATTTTCAAGCGTAACGCTAAGGCAGCAGAAACGAAACTCAGGGGTCCCTCCTCCTCCATCTTCTACTTCACTCCGTTAACTCCTCTAAGAACTTCTCACTTGTCAGGGGTTGGTAACGTAAAGCAAAAAATTCTCATGATCAGCTTTGAAGCTTAAGAAAGAAAGAAATATAGCGTTACAAAAAGGAACCATTCTTACAATATGGGCTCCTGTGTTTCCTTGCGCAAAGACCCCGACTCTGCTTTGATGCTCCGTTTGGATTTTGGGTCCAAAACTGACAAGCTTGTGAATCCTTCACCGGACAAACACAATCATATGGTGGCCGATACTGTTATCAAGCCTCACTGGTCGCCGGCTTCCCGGGACTTTGGTACTATTATCCGTCATCTTTATTTTGCTTTCTTTTCTATTCTTCCATTGAAAAAAATCCCTATTACCCTTTGAATTTTTCTTACTTTTCTTCCGGTGATGCGTTTTTTTTTTCTTTCTTTTGTTAGAATTCTTATTCTTAGCAAAATGATCCTCTGTCTTCTAATTGGTTTCTCTCTATGGATCTCTGTGGAATTGTCTATTTTATTTTATTTACTTTTTTTTTTTTGGATAATTACTCGATAATGGATATGAGTAGTTGTAAGTTTTGCTCCGAGTCAAATGATAAAAAATTGCAGAAACGTTTTGGTCTGCTGATGGATTTATTACTCCTTTTAGTCATATTAGTTAGTCGGATGGCGTTAGGTGATGATACAGAGACAAAAAGTCTGCGGCTTTGAAAGCAACATCCGCTAGCTAATGGAGAAAAAGAGAAATACTACTGTAATCATGATGAATTCATTGTTAAGCTTCATGTTCTTTTTCCTTAAATGTGGGCTTGCTAATTGCCTCAATCTAACTCTATTAAAAATTTTAAAGTTGTTTTAATTGTGGGACCTCCAGGGAGCGTTGGCCATAACCAATTCGTCAGATTGTTAAAGTATCATTACGATATCTACTTCTCTCTGTCTTGCACCTTAATTCAAAGAGTAAGGTGCAATTTCCTGAGTTGTATGATTTTGGGAATTAGTAGCATGCGGGTTTGGTGATTGCAGGCTTTTATCTAGGGAAAGTCACAGCCAAAGGAATGAGTTTGTCATGGCCATATATTTAACCGTTGACTAAAGATTTATTTACCCCAGGCTCATATTCGTTCATCCTTCAAACATAGAAAAAGTGAAAAATAGAAGTGGGATGAGAGGGGTAAGACAAATGGTCCATGCAAAGTTTGGGGACATGTCTCCAGAGATGGCCAATGTGAATTATCCTGCAAATGTTTTCTCAAATGCCAAAGAAACCATCTTCTGAATCTCATCATGGCGACTCACAGTTTTTGCATGTTTTATGCCATGATTTGAATGTGATGAAGAATCTATACCCATTCCTACTGCCATTCGGCATTCGTTGCCTGAGATGGACAACTAGCTTAGTGTTTTGCAATTTCGTGGTTCTGTGGGACCATTGCTCCATTATTATTAATAATAATTCAAATTACTGGTATTATTTTGGTTTCTGATTGGTTACACTGCATGGGGTACCATGCTCTGTAGGAAAGGATAGGGTCATATTGATAAGGTATCAGCAAGAGATGTTTAGAGAGCATTTCAAGCTCGATGAAGAACTGGTAGATGAAAAGGAAAACAAAGATATATATGCTAGTGGGTACCTTTTCTTCTTTTCCTACGAAGGAACCTGGAAATCTCTGCTTGTATTCCTCTGTGAAGGAAATTTACAAATTGGATCTTCTTGATTACCCAGAAATTGTGACCTTAAGTATTACAGAACATGTTAGAAAATCAAACACTTTGAATTAAACCAATTAACTTGTTTGGTTCCGTGTGATGTCCATTTTCTATGGTAATCTAACTATTCTAATGGTAGTTAAACATTAATTCTTAGACACCTCTGATTCCTAATGTGGAAAAGTTTGTGCAGGTAGCAAAGAAGAGACCTTTTTTGATTCACATCCTTGGTTGGAGTCCGATTGCGAAGATGACTTTTTCAGTGTTAATGGTGGTACGATACGCTGTAGTACAAATGTTTTTCTTTCCCCTGTCTCTGCTTGCGTATGCATGGTTCCATGAGCTAGAAGTTAGAGATTGCACTTTGTAATGATTACCTACCTTTATGAAATCAACTCTTTCTTAAGGGGTATAGTGAACAATTTTGATAGGGGGCATGACTACTGTAGTAACTTCTAAATCCATTGTACCTGGTTTGGGGTGGGAGGTCTTGGTGCTTGTGCAGGCTATTTTTGCATGGCAAGACCTTGGTTGAAAAGAAACCTCATTGATTTCTTTCCCCGTAGGGATAGTATTGCTTTAGGGGTTGCACGGTCTGTGCATGTAGCAGACGATGTGATGCATATATATGTTCCCTAGTTTTGTGCTTAGAGCAGGAAATTGGAATGTTCTTAGGTTATCAGATCTTCCTTAGTGTTCATTATTTTTGTGTTCATAACATTTTGTTGGACTTTAATAATGGCAGATTTCACCCCATCTCGTGGAAATACACCGGTGCACGAAAGCTTTTCTGTGAGAACCCCAGGGGCCAATAGACAACTTTTTGCAGAGAAGACATTTAAAAATAATTCAAAGCCTGAGCCATCTCCGACAAATAAGAAGAAGAGACTATCTGAACTCTTTAAAGATCCTATTGGGGGTGACCGAGATGAAAAGGAAGATGTAGGTGGCAGCTCGAAAAGTCAGCGCAGTACTCCTAATGTATCTGATTTAAATTCAGGGAGTTGGGAGAGAACGCCAAACGGTGATGTTAAGCCAGTTGTGGAGAGATCTGAAAAGTCAGCGCAGTGTTGCCTTCCAAGGTTGCGCAGCTTTAGTGAAAGGAAGAAGAGGACGAGCCCCCCAACCTCAAGTGTTGAGTGATATAACTGATATTGTGGCAGTTTGCGATGTTTGTAAATGGCATGAATGCAGGAAGAAAAATGGTATATGACTTTCCTAAGAGAAAGAACTTAATCGAGTAAATATCTGTTAAACCAAAATTTTGGATTCAGGCAGAGGCGCATGTATAACGTATCTTCCGTTAAATAAGGAGGGGACTTTGCTGTTAATTCATGCCCGCTTCTTCTTGTCTGTTTTTATACGGGATCACACGAATCTAAGCAATACATTAATTAGCTCTAGCTGTTTGAAGCTTTCATTGCATAAGCCCTCTCTCCATTGTGCAAGCATTCGTTCCGGTGGATAATGGATTTATGCATCACTTTTATAAATTGCCATATGTTCTCATCTTCTTCGCTAGTCGATTTCAAATTCTGTATTTTTGTCCTAATTCTATCTCAAACACCCATAACTAAATACAATTTTATTATATTATTTAGGGTTTAATAACTTTAAAATTCTTCTAATACAATTCACTACATCTAAATTATATTTCCTTCATGCATGTTTCAAAGTTTCAATTATATTTATGGTTTCAATTGTTTTTACTATTTTTGTTGTAGAATAAATTTTGTTTTTAAAAACAAAAATTTAGTTAAAATTCAATCTCAAAAGAAGGGTTGTTTCATAAATTTTTATTTAGTTACAATTCAATCTCAACAGAAGGGTTGTTTCATAAATTTTTATTGTTTGCTTGTTTAGATTAATATCAAATAGTTTTGTTAGGGAATATATTATTTGGTTTTGGGTGTTTGAAATGGAATTTTTTTTTAAAAAAATAGAGTTTCAAATAGATAAGAATATCAAATACTTTTGTCAGAGAAGATATTGGTTGGGTTTGGGTGTTTGAAATAATTTTTTTTTTAAAAACAATAGAGTTTCAAATCGATAAGAAGGCAAAAAAAAAAAAAAAAAAATCCTTTTAATAATTTTTTTTTTTAAACTAATCGAATTGAAAGTTATGGTTAAAAGATATACATTAATACTTTATAATAGAAACATATGGTAATACGGCTGCTGAGGTGCTTGGAAAGCATTTCTGCTGATAGAATTTGGAGTGATGGATCCCGGTTTGCTTTTACGCTTTCTCAACATCTTTATCTGTCATGTGATGCACCTGACCCAACTGAAGCCCAAACCCAAATGTTAATATGTTATTGTTTGGATGTTCTCCCCATGTCCTTGTTACATCTAACCAAAAGTAGGCTTGGGAGTTGGGACTACAATACCAAGTCTGGCCCACTGAAATATAAGACATAAATCCAACGCATGGTTGGTTGCATTCTCCGCCATTGGCCATGGAACGGACCTTGAGCGCTTGGAGGTGGTGTATGAACGAACGAGGCAAAATGCGGTGGTGTTTTTGGGTAAAACCTTGAACTTACCAGTCCCAGACTCCCCACCGCCTCCTCCGCCGCAACATTAATAATTTTTTACGCGTGTATCGAAGTCGGAGAACCATTTTTCGCCGGTCAGTACATTTAACCAGACAAACATCAATTTCAAACCCTTGCAATGGCTTAGAAATGGAGGAATATTGGCATCGTCGCGACTCGCGCGGGGAATTTTTGTCAGGTACATCCCAGCTAGCTCATAAAAAAGAGGCCTGGGGACTTATCGTGATTCGTGATGCATTATTCCAGTAACGTAGTAAGTTTTTGCTTATTGCTGCAGCGTGCAGGCTCCATTATTTTATTTTATTTTATTCTGGAAAATTAATTAGTACCGGAGAATTTGAGAATTTCTGAAAAATGTGCAGCTGTAAATCCTGATGATCCATGCATTAATTGGATGGGGGGTTATTGTGGAGGAAGACGTCCAATCCATATACTCCATAACAGATAAAGATCAATCCGGCATTATGTCCATAATGCACATGAACTGCATTAAATTCCATTCCTCGTAACCAAAGGATGGAATCAACAATTGATATGATCGGCTACGTCAGGGATAAGGACGGTGAATGTTTCGTCTTCGTTACAAATTTTTATTTCTTTCTGTTGATCTTCGTACATATTTAATCCTTTCCCCTATTATTATTATTATTATTATTGTTTTTTCTGTTCTGTTAGCATATTTTCTTGCGAAACCAAAACTCCCAGAAACACTGGTAACAGATTCCCGTACATGATTGATTTGCCTTTACGTATAGATATCAATATGTTAACTATGACATATAATAAAAAAAATAGCCCATATTACCCGTACATTAAATGATTTGCTGTAATAACATAAATTTCTTATTTTATGGAATAATTTGAGACTTGCACGGTTACTCGTTGCCCGTTGGCAATACTAAACGATAACCGGCACTAGCTACCAGCTGACATGATCCAACATGCGTATTATTTTTATTATTAGTGTCCAGCGCAAGTACCAGAACAAACCTAAAATCTCCTCGAAAAAATAACTTGACTTGTTTAATGATTCATAAATATTTTTGACCCTAAAGTGTGAACTAGAGGACTAGAAGCTCGAATACTAACAAAAATGTCAGAGGATACGATCAAAAATATAATTGAGGAAATCACGAGCGTATGGTGGAATGGGTTTGATTCAGATGAACACTTCGGAATTGCCGTTGCGGATGAAACCAACAACAAACTTATAACATCTTTGCAAACCCGTATGTATCTCGTCCTTTGTGACCGCCCAGGAGAACAAAAATGTAACCACCGACTTCAAAACCTTGTACATGAGACATCAAGCCATGTTACCCGTCTTCACAAGTTACTTACGATAGGGAAATGCCCCCAGCCCAGGATCAGATTGCGTAAGAATATCCCGTACTATTAATTATCCTTCTTTTGTTTCTAGTTGGGCCTCAGCTGAATTTAATTATTAATATTTTTTTCCTTTGCTTCCATCTACAAAGATTAATGCCATTATATCAGGAAAAATAATTGTAGTTTATGCAGAAAAAGAACACGCACAATAATAATACTATTATTTACGGTAAGTTCAGTAACAGAACTTATAATTAATTCCTCCAGGTGGGCCCAAGACCCATTTCCTCCCCAGTGGGATGGGAGAGCTCGAAAACCCAATAAAAATAAAAAATAAATAAAAAAAAAGGGCCAGAGACGAGAGCTTCGCAAGTCCGACAAAGTTAAAGCCCATCAAGGCAGGTATAAAATCGAAAGAAGACCAAATAATGGTTTTCCCATTTTTGCTCCCAACTTTCTTGTTCACACGCGGTTGGTTGGCCTCGCTATATATAGCCCTTCGCTATTAAGGTCCCAGGCACACACTTTCTCTGGGCGGGGGGGCGCAGAACCAACAACTGAAATAGTGAAATGGGTCGTCCTAGTAATAGCTCCTTAAGTTTGCTTGTCCTGAGCTTATGCACTCTGCTGGTGCCCTCTACCTCCAGTCGGGGTCCTTTCCCCTTTGCAGACATTATTCCTCCACTTGACATTGATGATGCTGCGCAAGTGGGCCTATGCGCGTCGGCAGTGACAGTACACGGTTACAAGTGTCAGGAATTTGATGTGAGAGCTTCGCTTCCTTACTCTAATTAATCACTCCATCGAAATGCATGTACAATTTTTGTTCACGGTTATTAACTGTGGAAGGTTAGTATAACGGTGATATGTCTCTCTGTTATGTATTCTCAGGTGAGAACCGATGATGGGTACATATTAAGCGTGCAAAGGATTCCTCAAGGTCTTACAGGAGGCGACGGTGGGGCAAACAGGCCGCCGGTGTTGCTGCAACATGGTGTTCTAGTGGTACGTACGTAAAACTCGCAATCTATATACATGTGAATTAATCTATGTTCTCTTACGAAACCCTTGGTAGACAAATCAAAATCTAACTTACGTTCTCTATCAGTTGCCCAAAATTGTACATAGGAACCCGGCAGGGGAATGACGCGTTGAATGTATATAGAAAAAGTAGTTGTAGTAATATATAATAAGGTGTGAAATCGACAACTGAACGTTTGACGAATAGCGGACCATAATTGCCTGTTTTCCCTCCATGATAGCTCTTCATCATGTCAGATGTCTGTACTAAAGTTGCACTAATCATTTACTGAGTCTAGTAACATGGGCGCCATTCTCGGTTCTTGCTGTTGCCTTTAACTACGCATTTACACTAGTTTCAAATAGGAGTATATATTTAACGTGTAATCAACAGGGCATTTTTATCTTTGTCTGCTGTTGATATTTACTGTATTAGTACAATTCATCAATTCTCATTTCTTGATCTTACATTACACCAAACGCCACTGAAACTTAAAGGATTGATGGAATATTATGATCCAAGTCCCTAGGAAGGTACCCCGAAGTGTCAAATTTTTCATGCAGAATTATATGTAGTTGTTCTTATCCCAAAGTTCAACAAAAACTGGTGCCATTATACATATGTCGCTGCTTCTAACCGAAGTATCTCAGCTAAAAGACAACTTCTGCCATCAAAGCTAGCAGCTGGATAGCTTAGCAATCTCTTCCACGTAAATATATATGCTCTATTAATTTCCAAGGCTCCTCTTGATCGGAAGGAACGAACCTAGCCTGAATTTCATGCACGTTAGTACTACCACGCCCACCAGTACCACCCTCCGAATTACTAATTAGGTTTAATTATGGTCTGAAATTCAGTCATTAACCAAGTTACAAATTTTTTTTTTTGAAATTAATTGATGGAATTAGTTACTCATATAAAGATTACTTCATCACTAATCGAATTCTGGCCTATTCTTATTTACCAACAAAAAAAAGAAGAAGGAAGAAGACAATTGAGTTCAAATAAATGCTTACAACCATTGGAGTTGCCTAGGCAGGCACCCAATATATGTTAGGGCAAGAAAGTTCCCTTTTTCTAGGTGGGTGTTTTACCTCTCGAGTGAATATAGGATTCTAAAATAAATAAATAGACACAAAGGATTAAGGTAGTACCCCAAGACCAGCTGTGGGTATGGGCTGGGCCGCCTGTCTAGCTAACAGGCCGTTTTCTTCTTGTAGCTTGCTTGCATGCATGCGTGGCGTACCTAATGCTACTAGCTTACAGAGTAATAAGCCAGTACAGCTGCAGTACTAGACGTACGCACTCTGCAGCTGCAGTACAAGGGGATCAAGTTTAAAAACTTGGCTTTTTATACATATATATCATCAAAAGAATAAATAAGAAAACCGCAACAAACAGAAAGGAAAGAAAAGAAAAACACCCCCAAAAAAACGCTAGTGCAGTGCAGAGGTACTCGATTCGCAATTACTTATTTTGTTGCAAGAAATTATAGTAGTAGTTTCGAGCACACCTCCCTTACTCCTTGAAATATTGAGGATGCTATAAAAGATTAGAGCATTAATTAGTGTATAATACATTTATGATGAGGTGCAGGATGGTGCGACCTGGTTGTTGAATTCTCCTCAACAATCTTTGGCGTTGATCTTGGCTGATAGCGGGTTCGATGTCTGGATTTCCAACATCAGAGGAACCAAATTCAGCAGGAGGCATGTGAAACTTGATCCCAGCAAACCGGTACACCCATAGTATTAACATCTGTGATCTCCACTATTTTGTGTCTCTTATCTTAATTATATTTCTCCATCAATCCTGGAGATAAACATGCATCCATTATTAATATGGCAGGAATTCTGGAATTGGACATGGGATGACCTCCTACTACATGACTTACCAGCTGTTCTCGGTTTCGTGTTCCAACAAACCGGTCAAAAAATTCATTACGTAGGCCATTCTTTGGTAAGAGTACTAGTACTTGACCCCTATAATTAAGACTAAGAAATAGCGCATAAATTTATATTTGTGGCACGTACTTCCGAACGTCGTTAATACTATAAATCGTTTATCAAAGTCTACATTGATCGACGTTCATGCGTCATGCATGGATAGGGAACTTTGATGGCTTTGGCCTCATTTGCCGAAGGGAGACAAATAGACACAGTGAAATCAGCGGCCTTGCTGAGCCCAATTGCTTACCTGAGCCATATGACCACTGCACTGGGGGATGTAGCCGCCAAAGCCTTCGTGGGTGAAGTGAGTAGTCAAATTTTAGACCCAACCCATAAAATATAATCGCTAACAAATTCATTCCACAGTTTAACTTGCTTGTGTTTTCCCCTTTTTGGTAATGTTAACGTGCGTGCTGCATGCAGATCACCACAATTTTTGGCCTTGCAGAATTCAACCCAAAAGGGTAAACAGCCATACGTTGCTTACTTTGGTATAACTTCGTCACGCGTTCCCCACCCTTCTTGGTTTATGTATTCTGCATTGCATTGCTTTTCTTGTTTGTAGGGAAGCAGTAGCAAATCTTCTAAAGGCTTTCTGTGCTCGACCTGGGGTGGACTGTTACGACTTGCTAACTGCACTGACGGGTACTGTGCTAAATAGTAAATATTACGTAACTAATAAAGTGAAATTTTTATCATTATTAATTTCAATGAACGATTTACAACTAATACAATAAATTTTATTGCTTGCTTTTTTCCTAATTCAAAGGAAAAAATTGTTGTCTCAATGCCTCCACCGTTGAGATTTTCTTGAAGAACGAGCCTCAATCTACTTCAACTAAAAATCTGGTGCATTTGGCTCAAAGTAAGTTAAAATTGACCGACTGAGATGGAGTATTACTTAATTTGTTCTTTCTTGACCCACAAACGACTCATTGAAGCTGCAAATTCAGCTGTTCGAGATGGGGTTCTCACAAAATATGATTATGGAAATCCCAACTTCAATGTGGCTCACTATGGGGAATCCAAACCTCCACCCTACAATTTGGCCAATATTCCCCGCGATCTTCCCATCTTTTTGAGCTATGGCGGCCAAGACGCTCTGTCTGACGTTAAAGATGTGGCGACTTTACTGGATGCTCTCAAGTTCCATGATGTAGACAAGTTGCATGTTCAGTACATCAAGGATTATGCTCATGCCGACTTCATTATGGGAGTAACTGCCAAGGATATAGTTTACAACCAAGTCGTTGCATTTTTCAGAAACTACAATTAAGTGAAAAATGTTCATGACCGGCCGGGGGGGCTAACTAGGAAGCTTTAAAACATAGGAAACGGGATACTGGAGAAGCTGGGGTGATCTGCATTGCATATATACATGGAGATGTAGGAAAGTATCAGAGGGATATACATAAAAATTGCTTGCTGGGATTGCTTGTACTATGGACTCACGATGCGGTAAGTTGTAATTTAATAAAAATTTCCAATTATCTTGAACGCCAGCAGATGCAGGATTTAATTTGCTTAAAATACCGATCAACAGTTAACCATCAAATTTGAGAGTAGCTTGACGGAGCTCCAAATGCATTACTTGTTAATTAAGCCTTAAAAGGGATCAATCACATTACTCAGAGTTGGAGAGTAGTGATCCATCATGACAAGGGCAAAGGGGGAGGCAGAGGGTATAGAGAGGCTGGCTAGCAGTGAAAATTAACGATTAGAAAAGATTGCTTCGAATATAAATGAAGCAACCATCAATTTTCTTTTCTTTTGTTTTTGCTTAGCGTGCAATCAAATTAACAAACTTGACTACGTCCACGCAATGTTTTCTGGACAACGACATCCTTTTTGTTGACGACTAGTAGTATATGAAGCAATCTCCTCGCATGTACATCAAATGAAGAAGGATTTGTTATATGTACCAACCTTGATATGATCAGAGACAAAGATGGATGGAGTAACCTTGGAGTAAAAGCTAGCTAATACGATCGATTTTTCAAGATCAGCTGTTCATAGAGTTCCCCTGGCCTATATAGCCTATCCAAGTGAACTTACTTATTCAGTACCGGAGCAAACATTTGACATTACGCGCAATTCATCAGATACAGATTCAGCCGCAGTCTGTTTGCATTCAAAATTCATCTCTTTACTAAAGTCCGTAGAAAGTAGAAAGAGACCGTTTAATTGATCCAGGAAATGGCAAATGTAAACAGATTTGTGCTGGTGCTGGTGTCGATGATACTCACGAGCCCGCTGAAGCAACAAGCCTCGGCCACGCAACATGCGGTTGGGGGAAGCCAAGGTTGGGATCAGTCCACGGACTTCGACTCCTGGTCATCCTCTCAGACATTTAAGGTTGGGGATCAACTAGGTACGCATGTTAACGCTAACGCTACGTATGATTCATCATAAATGATAAATGTGAACGATGTGATAATAACTTCCTCCGTTAGCTTGTTACTGCAACTAATTAATGGTATACGTGGATATCTATGTCAGTATTCAAGTACACGCCGGGGCTGCATAGCGTGGTTGAACTTGCGGGTGAGAGTGCATACAAGAGCTGTGACATTGGGACAGCGTTGGATTCCAAGAATGGGGGTAACAATGTGATTAAGCTGGATAAGGCTGGAACACGCTACTTCGCTTGTGGGACAGCCGGCCACTGCGGTCAGGGGATGAAGGTCAAGATTTCCACAGTAGCTGCAACTGGGACGGCATCGCCATCATCTTCCTCCACTCCATCATCGTCGTCGACCCCTGCTTCTCCGGCTTCCAGAGTTGGAGTTTTTGTGCCAATATTAGTTTTGGTTTTGTCTTCGTTTGTCGGACTCCATATCCTGGTTACCGTGTAATTAACGAGGTTAATTAATTACAGATTTCTGCGTGTCTTCTTTTAAACCAAAAAACATGTACGCCCCGAGAAGAACGGATTTGATCAGAAATAAGATCCCCCATCTGTATCAGTATCAGTATCAGTATCAGTATCTTAAAAAGTAAAGTATACAATTAATTATACACTTGCAACCAGCAACCAGCAACCAGCAACCAGCAGTGTGGTGTGGGAATTGGGAATTTGGGATGGAGAAAATGTGATATTAGTTATGTTTGTAGATTTTGATTAGGTTTGACCAGAGAGTAGGGGCCTTTGACGAGAAAGGCGGCCCGCTGGGTTGGGTTTTGAGCCCAAAGGCATATTCTCTAAAAAGTAAACCAAAAAAAAAAATTTCGTTCATCGTCTCATCATTTTGTGCGTAATATTTTACTTGGAGGAGCTTGAGTTTTGGCCTGGAACCGCAGCAGCTTCCATCGGGATGCCCGTCACCGAAGAATTGAGGAAGGAAGAAGGTGAAGGGATCAAATGAAGCAGTAGTAGTTAGTATTAATTGGCGTAAGAATTAAGCAGTGTGAAAGTAAAAAGAGAATTTGATTAAAGAGGGCAGCACCCGATCCCTCTTCTGCTCGGTAGTTGTTCCTCCTCCACCAAACCAAAAACAACGGAAGTGAAAAAAAGGAACATATTCATATCGACTGAGTAGATTGTGTTGAGAAGGAAATTTAAAGATGGCGTCGTCGAAGGAGAACAACGGGATTGCCATCGATTACGTGATGGAGAAGGCGTCCGGACCTCACTTCTCAGGGCTCCGCCTCGACGCTCTACTCTCCTCCTCTTCCGCTCCTACTCCTTCTCCCCGCGCAGCTCCCACTCCCACTTCCGCTCCCACTCCCACTCCCTCTCCTCCTTCCTCTTTTACCCTTCCCGCCGACTCTACCAAGCAGCCCTTCGTCATTGGTACCTTCTTCCCGCCGACTCTACCGCACACTCTTTCTCTCTGTCTCTCTGTTTTTCGTTGCTTTCTCATACTTAATTTATTTTTGTTCAATTTACAGCTGACAGATGCTCAAATAATTATACGTAAATCTTTGTTTTCACTAAGTATTTTGCTACTCCCCGAATTGTAGCCTAAAATGTTGAATTATTATTATTTTTTTCGTAATGGCTTTAATTTCTAACTGCTCGCTCAGGTGTTTCCGGAGGTACCGCTTCCGGTAAAACAACGGTGTGTGACATGATCATTCAACAACTCCACGATCATCGCGTGGTGCTAGTCAATCAGGTTTCTTTCCCTAATTCACTATCATCTTTATCATTTTGTTTCCCGATATTACGTTTTCCTAGGGCATGCGATTTTTCACTTTGATCTTCTCCGGGGTGCTCCATGAATTTCAACCTCTCTACTTGCTTTATGTGAGTGCTTCCGTCTTAGCTATAGCTTTGCCTGGAATCACACTCACCGATTGCTGAGTTAAGATAACGAGACATGCTTTTAAACCTTTTTTCCGATTTCTTTAACTGTGTCTCGTAGCTTTCTTTTTTTACTCTTCGGAGGAAGAACAAAAAAATGGACGACCTTTCCATTTATCTTCTTTCTGATTTATCTATTGCTATTACATTCTTTACCTAATCATAAATGCAATTACATTCATTATATGCTTTTTGTGCGCCTTGACTTCGTAGTGCACATCCCAGTTAAGAAAATAATTAGACATTTTAACATGCTATATAAAATTATTCAATGTTCATTCTTTTCCCTTTACACTCGTTGCTTTTGTTTTTATGGTACTAAATACAGGATTCCTTTTACCGAGGTTTGACAGCAGAAGAATTAAAACGTGTGAATGAGTATAATTTTGATCATCCAGGTAATCAAATGTGTGTTCAATTGGTATTTCTACATGCATGCGAGTAAATTGTTGTGGTTGTTTCAAAAGCCATATTGTTTCTAGGCTTTTGGTCATACCCTTTGATGTTTTTAATGCAGATGCTTTTGACACAGAACAGCTTCTTGAGTGCATTGAAAAGCTCAAGTCTGGCCATTCTGTCCAAGTTCCAATATATGATTTTAAAACCCACCAAAGATGTTCAGATAGCTTCAGACAGGTATTCTTATATGAAATCTCTATGAAAGATTATTTATATATGATAGTCTGGCCAGGCCACTCTCTCTCTCTCTATATATATATATATCTATCTTTGTATAACTATGTGTATATCTTGATCTCTTCCCCACCAAGTTATGCACGTCTTCACATTCTCTGGTGGTTAGCATTAGTGGGATGGTTTAAAATGTATTTCTTTCTGTCCATCAGTGAAGGGATGCATTGGGTATTTGGAATACAATTCTTTTCCATGAATTATATTTTCTTCCAATTAGAAAGAAGAGTTGTAAACCTTATGTTTCAGTCTTGTGAATCTTGTAATTTATAATAGGATTTTGTGTTTGATGAGAGGTATAGGAGGCTATTTCTTTTCCAATAGCGCTCTCGCTCCTCAGTATTTCATTTGAAGCACTTCATAATTATTTTAGGTCAATGTGTCTGACGTAATCATCTTGGAGGGGATTCTTGTTTTCCATGACCACCGTGTCCGCAATTTAATGAACATGAAGATTTTTGTTGACACAGGTACTACTTGTTTTCCCCAGTGTTCATATGATATTTTGCAGCTTCTGTTCTGAAGTCAAATATGATTCTCTTTATTGCATCATTGCCCTGATTGCCTGTGAAATGTGATTCTATTCTTAACCTTATATTTGCACCTACTGTCTAGCCTTTCATTTTCTTCTTCTAGCATTCTTTCAAGAACAATAAAACTTTTTTGTTGTTTTTTAAAATTAAAGGTGGCGAATTTTTAATACGATTCATCTACAACACCACTTGCCGAAATAGGAGTTAAATTGCATTTCACCTGTAGAATGATGCAATATAATTGCTTCTCTTATCCCTTTGTCAAACATCTATTATTTCCCAAACACTAAGGCTACAGTAAATATTTTGACTTCATAATGTCCTCACTGTATCTTCTTGTTATCTTATTTGTGGTAATTGATTCATGCCAGATGCTGATGTGAGGCTTGCTCGTAGGATAAGGCGTGACACAGTTGAGAGGGGTAGGGATCTAAACTCAGTTCTTGAACAGGCAAGCCTCCAATTTCCTTTCTTTAGATCTTACTGTATTTACAAATCTGAAATTAAACGGAAGTTGTGGAATTTTAGTTATGAAATATGTAGGTTTCATCCTGTCTTTACCAGGCATTATGGCACAATCAAACTGTAATTGCAAAGTCTGCTGTTCTTTTGATCAATTGTGTATTTGGCAAATCTGAATATTTAGTTGTGTTTGATGTGCACTTGCACTACAGTTACCGTCTATATAGCTTTGTCGAAGTCTAAGATCACCTTGCAGAAATAATATGTCTTGTAAATCTGTTGCTTTTGCAGTATGCGAAGTTTGTGAAGCCTGCTTTTGATGATTTTGTTCTGCCATCAAAGAAGTATGCTGATGTTATTATACCCCGGGGAGGTGAGAATCATGTTGCTGTGGATTTGATTGTCCAACATATACGAACAAAGCTTGGCCTGCATGATCTCTGCAAAATTTATCCCAATGTTTATGTTATTCAGTCAACATTCCAGGCAAGGATTTTTTTTTTCCTTTTAAGTTTTTTATTAGGTCTGTAGCATCTTCTATTTTTGATAGTAAAGCAAAAGCTATCCTGAGTGCATATAAACTGCATCAAACAGGTGTCCTTTTTTCCCACCAGTTTTCTCCATTTCTTCTTCTTCTTCTTCTTCTTCGTGTGTGTGTGTGTGTGTGTGTGTTTTTTAATTCTGTTGGTTTTATCCCTCCCGCTATAATGAGGCTTACATAATTCAGTTGATAATCACATTCACAACATTTGGATTTGGTCCAGAGAGCGGTGTTTACTTGTTTTGTCTTACACTGCCCCCTTAAAGATGAAAATGACTTCTGCTTACTATTTGCACCACTTGAATTTTTCTCCCTTTGGTTACGCATTTTTGAAACCTTTGCTTCATTCAATTTCTGTTCAGTGAGTAGTTAAGTCATATGGCCTTTTTGTTATTGACATTGAAGCTGGAATCATACCATAAGATGTAAAGTTATAACTGCAATAAGTGAACAATGAAATATTGGGCAGGCTTACATGTCATAGCAATGGATATGCATAGTATTGGTAAAGAATTTGTATGAGTATTTTACGTATTTGAAGTAGAGTACTTTGATAGATTGGGATCTGTACATAATTTGATAACGAGACAACATGATAGTTTGTGCCAGTTGTCCTCTATTTTGAATAATTGAAGACTACACTTTGCTTCTGTTTGCTGAGTTTCTTTGTTAATGAATTGACCATATCCTGCACTCTGCAGATTAGAGGTATGCATACGCTGATTCGTGATCGAGATATATCAAAGCACGACTTTGTTTTCTATTCAGATCGTCTTATTCGTCTGGTGATTCTCAGCCACAAAGGTTACTTGAAAATTTCTGTAACTGTGCTTTTGTGTTCCAGCAAGTTTTAACTATGTTTTTTTCCTTTTATGATTTTTCAGGTTGTAGAGCATGGCCTTGGCCATTTGCCATTCACTGAGAAGCAGGTAGTCACGCCAACAGGTTCGTTTACTTTTTATATAAACCAAATTGTGAGGCTTACTCTACCTTAGTCTCATCAGAGCAGTGATTTTTCTGTAGATGTTTGTAAATGTCTAGGCTGTTAGGATACTCGGCTCTCGCCCAAGAGACCTGAGTTCAAGTCCCAGCAACAGAATGATAGTCTTTATGTGGGATAAAAGCTTAGTTGTTGTTTTTTCGTAAATGTGTAATTTATTTATAAACCAGTCTTCGATCACTGTCTTTTCAGTCAATCGTGACCTTGGCCTAAATTGATCCTAGGGTCCCACAGAGCTTTTGAAGCCTACAAAGTGATATTAACTTTAAGAAATTGCTGCCTCTCTTGAGTTTGGGCTGATATTATTGGCTGAACAGGACTCCAACAAAAATAAGTATTGTTATTTTCTGCTTTAGGTGAAACTTTTTCTCAGATTTTAACTTTTCAGTGATGAGTTATCGAAATTTATGAAGTGATTTTTGCGAAAGTTGGTATTTTCTGCGGTTTTTGGATAATTGTGTGAAAGTACTTTCAACCTATCTATTTGCACTTGGCTTAAGCTTTGCTCAATTCAAGTTGTATCTGGATGTGAAGTTTAATTGACAGGAGGACTATACCCTTTTTCTGTCAAAAATTTTATTATATGATTTTTGCTTCAATGATTCTTATGTTTATGTTCTATACTGTAGGGTCAGTGTACATTGGTGTTGATTTTTGCAAGAAACTCTGTGGAGTTTCAATTGTTCGAAGGTGAGGGTTAAATCAGGTACTAAATGAAGTTTGATTTTTGTTGGTGTTGAGAACATTTTGCTTGTGATGCGTAAAACCTTTGTGCAGTTAGACTACTTCTACCATGATGTTGTTGACATGCCCACAGATTCCACACAAATTCTTAGAAGTTGGAGTAGGATTAATTTCTTGGTTTTGTTGATGGCCTCTCACATCTGTGATTTGAAGCAGAGGTGTATTAGGTTGTTGCTGTTTCAGCGCTCCTAGTAGCTATGCTCCATAAGATATAGATTTTGCCTGAGCAGTTCTAGACTGATATTGTTCTGCTGTACTTGAACTTTGTCTTTACCATATGCAGTGGGGAAAGTATGGAAAATGCATTGCGTGCTTGTTGCAAGGGGATTAAAATTGGAAAGATTCTGATACATCGGGATGGTGACAATGGGAAACAGGTCAGCTTTTCTTGATGTTTATGGATTGGGCCTGAACTTCTATATACATATGGGTTATTGACTACATGCACGAATGGTTTTTTGCTTGAGCAGCTTATTTATGAAAAACTTCCAAAAGACATTTCTGAACGCCATGTCCTGCTCCTAGACCCAGTTCTTGCTACAGGTAATAATATCCTCCTGACAACTCTCACCCGCTCACCCAGAGATGTTATGTTATGGGCCATGACATACCCCCATAAAAATTGTTTCCTTATAAAAGAGTTGCTTTTTAGGGGGAAGGAGAATTTAATTGTCTCGCCCCTTATTTTTCCTTGCGTTTCTAACACAAGGCATATATTGTTTGTCCTGGAAGGTAACTCTGCAAATCAGGCAATTGACTTACTGATACAGAAGGGAGTTCCAGAATCTTACATTATTTTCCTTAACCTGATTTCTGTAAGTAGTAGCTTTGATTAGAGGTTTGGGGATGAAATGTTATTTAAGTTGAGGCACGGATGATAATAATCTGTGATTAACTGGCGGCCCCTACGTTGTGTTGTAGGCTCCAGAGGGAATACATTGTGTTAATAAACGTTTCCCATCCGTGAAAATCGTGACATCAGAAATTGATGTGGCATTGAATGCAGAATACCGGGTCATACCTGGTATGGGAGAGTTCGGGGACCGATATTTTGGAACTGATGACTGAACTTGAACGAGGATGGTGGTGCAGGAGAGTTCGGCATGCTTTTGTTTTTAAAAGGCTTTACTTGCTTCAAATTCAATTATTAGGAGGCAGCTACTGTGTGCTCAAAACTCTTGAAACTCTTTTAACTTCACCTGATGAAATATTTGGTTGTGATGCGTTGATCTGTTTGTTGACTAATGAATGTTTAGCATAGCAGGAGACTGAAAAGTACTTGATTGACATCTCACATATTTGACGGCATCGAGTTTGAGTCCTCAATCTGGGTCCGAACTCCGAACTAATAAAAAGGTTCATTCTAATCTCAAGTTTCGCCAATCTGCCTGCCGCTGTGCCGCTTCTTCTGGTTAGTATTGAGGGTACGTCAGCATGTGGTCTCTCGTTTTGTTTTACATTTAGAAATCCTCAAGAACAAAGGTTGGTCCATCCATAATGTATGACATATATATATATATATATATATATATATTCCATTTGTCTAAAAAAATAAAAAGCAGTATTTAAAAGTTTTTTTATTGCAAAAAAGGAATTTAATTTTAACGTGAAATTTTTATCATTTTTATTAATAATAATATATAATTTACATTAAAATGTAGAAATGAAAATAAAAAATATATTTATTTATTTATTTTGGGGATGAAGGAAATAAAGCAAAACAGAATGGGTGTTATTATGGACTCAATCTGGATTGGGTACGGTTTATCTCACTAGGATTTTTTTTTTTTAACGAGGACGTTAGTAAAATTTTATTGTAATAATAAAACTGTACTCACACAGTCACACAGCACGCCTAAGAGCTTCCTAAAAAATTGCATGCCAGCAGTACGACACCCAAACAAAAAAACAAAAGAAGAAAATCACGAATCGCACTTAGGATTAAGTGTGAAGTAATAACTAATAAGGGCAAGAGTTGGAGCGGGTTATAAACAAACGGATAATCCAAATTGTACAAATAAATAGAACAGTGTGGAATAGCTAACAGTTTAGTAATAGAAGGCTGAGATTTGTTTCTCAATTCAGTTAGCAATCAACGGTTCAGAATTGTCCTCGAAGAAAGTTATAAAAGGAGGAAAATTCAGTTTGTAATAGCAGTTTTGGTGGGTCCCTCTTTATCCTTCTCACTCTCTCTCTCTCTCTCTCGTTTCTGTCAATTTTCTGTGAATTTCCTCCGTAATTCAATCAAGGAGTTGGAGACTTGGAGACTTGGAGTATGAGGTCAGGACCCATTAGTAGTGCTGGGTGCCGGGTTACTTTTGTAATTTAAGAGAAGGATTCCTCCATCATCTATCATCATCGTCAGGGAAGCATTTTATCATCGGGGAGGATTGAACAACAAAGAATTTATCCGTCCGGACCATTCCCCAGTTCCCGCCACCAAACCCCACTGGGGAACAGAAACCGACGGGGGGCTATTTCTTCTGTACCGATATACACAGTCAATAACTTGCAGTCGCATTCTTACGGAGTGGAGAACCCAAATGGCAACCTTCCTCTCATTCTCCCCAAGCCCCCCACCACCATTCCTCCCTTTAGTCGTCACTTGCCAAGCGACTGTCATCCCCACCAGGGCTTCCACCACCCAACAACAAAAACAAGGACCAGAGCCACTAGTGTCTCTCCCGCAAACGGCACCTAATCCTGCCGCCTCACTCGTCTCCTTAACTTGCTCCCTCCAATGCCCTCACTTCCAATCGTGTGTTGTCCCATTCCAATTTCTCAAACGCAATGCTACTATTCTTCTTTATTTTACTATCTATTAAAAGTCAATAGTACCGCTAGTACCGCTTTCATTTCCTTTTTTTTCTTTTTCTTTGAAATAACAATTTCAGGTGCTCCGGTTGTACTCAAGAGTACAATCTCCACCACCCGCCAATCCTTGACGACGTTACCCACTACTTCAAGAATCTTGGTGTTTCCGATTTCACCTTCGACAGCTGTAGACTGGTGAGACTTCCATTAGCTGCACCCGTTTTAGTTTGCGTTCAGGATTCAATTTTCTTCTGCAAGTAAATTTGAAGGAAATACTTGCTGGTTTTGATACTACAGTGGGGATGGAGATGCCGGGCAAAACTTGCTGTTCGGGGTTCATCAACCAACCCTGTAGTCGGGCTCTATCAAGAGGGCAGTCACAACGCAGTTGATATTCCAGATTGTAAAGGTCTTTGCCTTTTTTTGACCTATTCTATTCCTTTTGCACGTTAATTTCACCTTAAAAGTACATTCATCTAGATTGGTTGTCGATGTTCTTTTCTTGTGCAGCTCACCATCCGCGCATTAATGCTGCTGTGGAGATCCTGAAACAAGGCTTGTTCCGTGTTATTCTCATTTAGTCAAAATTTGTTGAAGCAAAGTTCTTACTTCACATTCACTTGCTTCTTTATTTACCTCAGAATTCCATTTCTAACACATTGCTACTCTTTTCACCCCATATCTCTCTCAGCCATAACTGACTTAAATATTCAGCCATATGACGAAGATAAGGGAACTGGGGAACTAAGATATGTCCAGGTAATTAATATTGTCAACCATAATCTTAATGCTTGCAAGAACTGATCTGAATTAGCCAAAAGGGAATCGAAAAAGGCAAAATGAATTGACAGATGTAAAAACTGAAATATGGCATTGGTAGTTTGAAGAGATGCTTATGTTATCAATGGACTTGGTATTTTGCAGATGGCTGTGACTACATATGACACATCTCTTCCTGCATCTCAAAGATATCAAAATGGTTTGTAGCTGAATGAGTGCCATTGTCCGGTTTTTTGTTATATGAATTTTTGTATATTTTTCACCATTATACGAGTCTTATGCAGAGTTGCAGACTGTCAAATTTAACTATTGGTGTTTTTTCAGGCAGAGTGCAGGTTACATTAGTTTGGAATTCGAGGAATGAGAACTCACCTAGTTCAGAAAAATTGAATGCTTTAGCGAATGTAGGGTGGTTCATTTACTGCTTTGGTCTTGGCTTCTTTTATGCTTCTTTATATTAATGATTTTCAGGATTGGATTGTGTGAAGTTCTTGTGGAGAAATGGTGGCCCGAGGAAAAGCAATCTGATTCATTCGGTGTGGGCCAATTTTCAGACATCAACGAATAATGTGGGCTCATAGCTTCCCTGCATTATATTTATATATACACACCTCACCTTTTTTTTTTTTTTTTTTTTGATAAGTAGATATGTTGTCATTATAAAGCAGATTTCAACAGTTGGAAAGGTGCCATTTTTTTATGTATTTGTTTAGAAGATGAATGGTAAATATCTATCGAACTGATGACAGAATTTAGATCTTGATGTCTGCCTAGTAGATACTTACAAACGTGAACTGGTTGCTCTTTCTCTGCGGACTAATTGACAAAGGAAATGTACTTCTGTCTTGAGAAATCATCTTCCTATCTTCTTTGTGAACACTTTTTTAAAGGACATTTCTCTGTTCAATTTCTGTACAGTTGTGCAATCAGCATATGTTTTGAACTGTACATTCAGAAATGTAAATACTACAAGTTTAGATTGTTGTGTTATTGTTTATCTGATCATATAGTTGAATTTGGGTTATTCCTATGCACTACTGGGGAAAGTTATATTATATAAAATTCTTGATTTCTATTCAAAATGAGAAGTGAAAATTTTGCTGAGAATGTGAATTTTTTTACTTTCCAATGCCTGTCGAGATTAAATTCTGTGTGGTAGGCTATTGATATGTTCTTGGTGTTGATTTTAGATTATCTTTGGGAATAGATGGAGACATTTGTTTGGAGAAAGAGATTTCTGGGAACATGTTGGAGGAATTGATGTTTCTTTTGCTCCCTCTAGCTTTGGTCAAGCAAATACCAAGGTAGGAATTCTGATTATAATCTTTACTTCGTTGAAGAATTGGATTTACTCCATTGGGAAGTTCTATTAAGTTAGTATTTAATTGTAAAGAACATCTCTTGTTTCATTTGGAGCAACTTTTGTATCATCCAAAAGTTTTTGCTGGAGTTGTCATTATCAATTTATCATGGCTGTGTGCAGAAGAGCAGGCATTGTGTGGTAATGACTAACAATTTCCAATTTTCTTGATTGCTGCTCAGGGTTCTCCTCCCTCTGAATGGGAGTGAATATCTTTCTAATTAATTGTTTCATAGTATGATGAGAGTTGGTTTATATGCATTCACTTACACACTTTTTTGGGTTGTCCAGGCATTTGATTCTTTACTCCAAAAGTTACAGAAATATGTCCCTTATGGTGCATCAGTTGTTGATCTTTATGCAGGAGCTGGTGTTATTGGATTATCTTTGGCGGCAACAAGGAAATGTCGGTAAGAAACTGACAGTTTCATGTGTTCCATGTGTTTGTGATTGACTTCTGAAATAATCATTCTAAAACTTTAAATTTCCAATAGGTCGGTGAACTGTGTAGAGGTTAACAAGGAGTCAAAGCTATCATTTGGGAAGACAGTTGAGCGTTTACCAGCCACTCTTGATTGTAGCATCAGCTGGCATCAGGCCGACACATCGGTGGTTAGTGCTATCAATTATCAAACACGAATAATTTACATATGCTCGTGCTCATGAAGTGATCATTTGGTTACCTATATTTAAACACAATTTTACTTGATAAATATTGATATGGTCTTTTTGCATGCGTGTGGTAGGAAGAAGCACCCGTTGCATTTGGTTTGTAAATGCACTTACCAAACTTCCCTCACTGGACATCCTAATGTTTAAAATTTGTTCAGGAACCCCTCTCTTGGCTTGTGGGATCTGAGGTCGTGGTGGTTGATCCACCTAGAAAGGGGCTTGAACCATCTTTGGTGGATGCATTGCGGACTATATCATCAGTGGAGCCTAATTCTAAGCTCTCTGAGAGGTAGTGGATTCAGAACGTCAATGGTGTTGGTTCCTGGTAGAAGAATGTTCATGCATTTTTATTTGTCATTTTTAGTCCTTCCTTGAAGGCCAAAGATGAAAAAAGACCATGGATTCTCAGAGCTAGAGAAGCTTCAGTGCACTATGGAAAACAAGCACAAGAGGAAGTTGGTACACTACCTGAAACTCTTATATATGTAAGCTGTGGATGGGAAAGTTTTAAAGAGGTAGGATTGGCAGCTGTCATTCATTTAGCTGAAATAGATTTTTGTTTTTTGAATAGAACCTTCACATCACACTCACAGAAACATAAATACCTTATTTCTTGTGCCTTCTAAAGCAGTATTTTGAACAGGATTGTAGGTTACTCCTGTCTGGAAAGACGTGGCATTTGCACAAAGCACATGGTTTTAATTTCTTTCCTGGCACACAAAGGTACTGTTATCAACTTCAGTTGTCAACCTTCTTTTCTGTGATGTGTACATCCGCACCTTTGTTTCTGATGAAAATCATAAAATGCGATGTTGGTAGTTGATTTTTTATGTTTTAGGCATATATTCACAATAAAAGTGCTTAGTAATATATGGATTGTTGGATGCAGCATTGAGATTTTAGCCGTCTTCAAAAGAGGCCCTGGAACAAGCAGAAAGAAAAGGAAACCAGGGAAGAAGCAAAAACCCTCATGAGGAGAGCTAGCGGAGAATGTTGATGTGGAACTGAAGAGTAGGTTTTGAGGAAAAGAAACAAAATGTGGAACAACCACCACCATACTGTGGAAGCGAGTTCACAACAGGAAGACATCATCAAAACAATATTCGTGTCAGTTTCAAGAACTGGCACAAATAGGATAGATTTATAAAATAGGTAACATGTAAAATGTCTCTGGCTGATGTATTTGTCTGAATGAAAGGAATTTTACGCATTTGTAGTGCCTCTCTTTTGAAATTTGATAACTAGAGAAATGACCAAACTATGACACCAATGAATTTATTACAAATATGTGCTTCACATATTGCAAGGTGAAGCTCCCAAACCAAAGGGGTTTGAGGGACGAGAGAAGGGGGATGTCAGAGGATTTTCTCACGATTGTAATAGAATAGAATGATGTAATAAAAATTGAGAATTTTAAAAAAGTTAAAAAAACTAATGCGAAAAGTATGTTATTATAAACACAAAATCAAATTCCTCTACATTAAGAGGCTCTCATGCAGCTCACTCGAGTGAGATACTAATTGGTGACCCTATCACCAACCATGTTGCGTTGCTGATTTTGATATTTACGGCAATCTATGTGAATTAGAAACGGTCAAGTGCAAACCAACATTTTTGAAAGGTTGACCGTTATTGGAAACTTCATTGCTACTTGAAATTTAACAATCCCCACCCCTCGAAATTGGATAACATCATCATATTAAAATATGATTTATAAAACTTCATAATTTGTTTCAACGCTCAACAATCAACAGAGGGGAACATCATTCGATTTATCATTAATAAACTTCCCTTTTGCATGGTCACAGTGAGAAACGCTCCAAGAATTGCATCAAGAAACAACGAAGAAATTGATCTCATTTCAGAAATTATCATCGCTGTGAAACAGATACAAGCAAGGGAGAGCCCAGATGGTAGAGAAAGATTTACATACTACTCATGTTGATGTTGTTTTGAATTTCTCAGTTGTAACTTGGTTACTTCACGACAAAGCAGAGCACATTATGTATGTCAAATCAAAATGGGTAATTCTCTTGATCCTATAAAACATAAGTGAAGAAGCACAAACCAAAAAAAGGAGGAAAGCCCCATCGAAAATTCAACAGCAGTCAATAGGGAAGGGGAAGGTCACCATCAGGAAGGTCCCAGTTATCTTCATCTTCATCTTTCTTCTTGTTCTTAGAAGTATCCTGCTTGTCTTGAGAACTGCTTCGTGACTGTGGGCGCCTGTAACTGTAATAGAGTTCACTAACAAAAGCTAGCAAATCCGGATTGGTATGACAATATATACTGATCATGGTGGATAAATGGAGCACACAGACTCAATTGGCTGTAGGACTAGTGAACCACAAAGACATAGAGCATCCATAAACAGCAACTTAATAGCATAAAAATGTTTAATGTTGATCATATAAGAGCCACAAGCTAATATTCACAAGAATGGACACACAACTTTGTAGCGCGTTCATTACTTTGCTTTCTCTTCCATCAAAGGGATGACAATGATCGCGAAGGAAACTTTAGGTCATAAATTACTCGTACATTTAAACATATAAAAACGATCAGCACACTCTCCATTTTTAACTGTCAGAAGACATTCGCTAAAATCAAAGGCAGGATGCTAATTTGATCCTGAAAATAGCACAATACGTGCTATGCTCAACATCCATATAATTATACTGGAGTTATTAAGTTTAAGAGTAGAACCAGAATGGGCTTAATTCAATCAACATACTGTTAGATTCTTTCTTAGTTATTAAGTTGTAAATAGATTGGGTATACCGTTGTTTGACACATGGGTCTTAACTAATGTAAGGGGTAGATAGATTGCTCCATTTGAAAGATTAAACTCAGGGTGAAAAACAAACTTAGTCTAAGAGGAAGAGATGAATTTGAGTCTAATTATCATGCAGTAGTTAAAACACATCAAAATGAGTTCTCTGTTGCTCATAAATTGAAATTTGATAAAGATTCAGAATATCTTTTTAAGCAAATCATTAATCGCGGAACAATGCAATCAAAAAAACTTTGTAAAATGCACAAGCTTCAATATGAATTCCATCCGCCAAATATTAGTAATAATTATGTATAAATGCAGAAGCCCGGAGAAAGTAACTTAGTTGGTGTTTGGGGGGTTGGGGAGGAACAATCTTTGAGGTATAGGCAATAAGAGAAACAGGAAATTGTGGTTAAGAAGAAATGGTTAGAAGAAAAGGGAGTGGCGGTAGTCGTAGAGTACCTTCGACGATTGCGCTTAGCGGCCTCACGGGACTTGCGCTTTTTCTCGTCCTGCTTGTTCTCGTAGAATCTCCTGCGCCTGCATTCTTGAATGACGCCGGCCCTCATCACCTCCCTGCGAAACCGATTTAGAAGCTTCTCTTCTGGCTCGTTGTCGTCCACAATCACCTGAACATTGTAGGCGGACCTAAAGAAGAGCGTGTTTGCATAAGCTAGAGAAGGGCAAATTACAGACATGATGACATCATCAGAGGAAGAAGAAGATGATGATGGTGACCAGGGGGATAATGGGTCGTTTCGGGAGGTGGTGGGGGCCCAGCCATCTTTGTTTCGGGAGGACGAAGAGAGAGTGGGCAAAGAATCGAAGGTGGTGGTGGTGATGCGGTGGGAAGAGGTGGAGAGTGGTGGGGATTTGAGTGGAGGTGGAGGTGGAGGTGGAGGTGGAGGTTTGGAGCTGGGGTTGAAGATGGAGAATAGGCTGGCTATGGATGATGCGGATGCCATCCTGGTTGGGTTGGATTATTGGATAGGGGATGGCGGAGAGCAGCGCCACTTTAAACCAAACAAAATCACAACGGGGCCAATGCCAACTTAACCAACCAGTAACCTAAAAAACCGTTTAGCGGAGTGGATCATTCTGGGTTCATTTTCAATAATTTGTACCTTTTTGGGTTGGGCTTAAGTGGGAGTAATTAGTTCCCCTGATAAAAGGGCCTCCTTGATCCGTATATCGACTTGCTGCTTCTGAAAGGAGCTGGTGGATATTGGATAATTCAACTGGCAGGCAGGCAGGCAGGCATTCCTCCATTGTTAATGGCGGCACGTGTTACTGTTCCACCTCGACATATTTATTTTTTTTTTTAATTTGATATCATTTTTTAAAATTATAATATATAACGTATCTCTTTTTTTTTTGGCAATAATGGAGGAGTATTATCCAGAAACTGTACCAAAATTGTTACTCGTAACATCCTTGTGGGCGGGAGGCATTGAGTGAGTGATCGATGATGAGTGTGTCTCCTTATTTTTTGCTTTAATTGTGATTGGGAGATACTTTACTACGCTACTACTGCTGCTGCTTTTGATGGGGGCGGCCTTTTGTCTCTGACTTAACAATCTCCCCCAATCAAGTGAAAAGTTTAGACCATTTTTGGGTTGTATTTTATTTTTAAAAAATTTATATTATAATGTGTAAAAAATTTGGTAGAAATTTTTTTAATAAGAAAAAGTACTTTAGAAGAAAAATATAAAATGTTTTGGAGACAATTTTTTTTTTTTAAATCATGTAAAGAGAATTTGGGAAATTTTTTGAAATAAAAAAACGTATTGATATTTTATTTGTTTTGTGGAAGAAAATAACTTTTGCACGTGAGATTGAATCCAGACTTTTTTCCATCTCTAATTCAGTGGGTTTCAATTGTAAAAAGTCCAAAAGTGGACCAATCTCTATGTTCCTTTTGCCAATTATTTTGAAGGGCAAAGTGCATTGCTGGAATTGCAAAGCCGGAACATAACTTTGGAATTTCTCCAACAAATTATTAGTAAAACGTAGTAGTAGAAACTACAAAGGCGGATAGAAAAATGCAAGCCATCCCAGATCCCACCAACAAAAGCGGCTAAGCCACCCAGGATTAGTTTTATTGCTTTTTTTATTTTTTAATAACTTAGTAAACTAAAGTTTTTTTTTTAATATAATAATTATGAGATAAAATATGTATTAAAATTTAAAAATATATTTTAAAAAACATTCCAAACTGCTAATTAAACACACCCAAAAAATTACTATACAGCGAAACCTTTGAGGAATCAGGTTTTAATAAGAATATAATTATTTATTACCTCGTATCACCGTTAAATTAGCTTTCTAATACCACTTGTCTCGACGTTGCCTTTCCCCATCGTTTACTTGTTCGTTACCATGTTATTAGTCAGCGTAACTTTTCTCAAATAAAAATAAAATATCTAAATGTATTTTTATTTTAAAATTTAAAAATCAAAATTTTCCACTCAAATTCATCTCATATAATTTTTTTAAAAAATTCTTATTATTTTTCCCTCCAAAATATTTTTTCTATAAAAAAATACCTACTAAAATTTTCATATATTCCAATACAATTTTTCTCAAATAAGAACAATCCAAACAAAGTCTTAGGTTTTAGTCATTATGAATTCTTTTCTTTTTTCTCTAAAAAATATTCATTAATCCCTTACAAATCATAGTTACGTTAGCAGACGAAAATAACCAAATATGCCGGCATATCATCGGATCACGATTAAGCGATATTTTTTGTTCCAAAATTTGTTTATTTTTTCTTCTCTCATTCTCAATATCATTTCCCACAGCTATATAGTATATACTGCACTTGCATTACGCAAACTCTACTGCCAAAGGTTTCAACCGCCACTTGTCAATAAAACAAATAAAATCATCAAGAATCTACCATTGTAATTAGATATCCCAAAACAAAACTCTAAGCCAGAAAAACTGCCTAATGGCTACTATCATTTTATAAAACAGGTCCCTGAGGAATTGGAGGGTCATTATTTGGAGAGGGAAGAAGATGAGAAAATTTAAAAAGTTTGATGAGCATGTCAGTTGGGGGAGTCGAAAGGATTATGAGGAGAGAATGGATGAAATTAGTGAGTAAAGGGAATGGGCAAAGAGAAGATGGATGGTGTTCATCTTTCTAAGGAGGAAGTAATTAGTAAAATTAAAGGAAGATGATGGGCACAGACAATATATTCTCGATGGTAATAATATGAGATGCACATTTTGTTGATTCTGTTTGTGGCACTTTGACAATAATGTCAAAAATGAAGTTATGCGTTTTAAGAATTGAGTGACTGTTAAAAAATATAAATATATATGGTGATCAAAAGTTAAACTTTTGAAAAGTATAATAATTAAAGTTGTGGTTCACTGTTATGATGTTGGTAGAACTTGGGACTTGAAGGTAATAAAAATGATGTGATGGTGGCTTTTGTTATTGTTTCAAATTTGAAAGAGTATTAATATGCACCCTACATACTACGGAGACAATGCAATTAATCAAAAAGTTCTCTCAAATGTTGAAATGTGTTTGCTTTTGCTAACTAGTACTACCATGTTCGTGTTGATACCGAATATAATGCTTTTCGAATCTATGGTTTGTGCCTTTTTTTTCCCCTAAACAAATATTATTAGCACAATAAGCTGATTAACATCATTCTCCTGTCAGGGATGCTTTATTTTTTTCCATTAACGAATGAAATAATATCAATACACATTATTCGTCCACCCCCCTAAATTCATTACATATTAGTACATGTAATTCAACTATCCAATTTTGTAATGGTAATTTCATCATCTGTGGATCTCTACTCTACAAAAATCTAGCACTGCTTTATCATTGCGTGTCTTAAATGCGTGGTATTTCTTAGTTTTCTAAAAGAGTGAATTCGAAATTTGTCACGACATTAAATATATCAAGAATTGATATTCAAATCAGGCCCCGTGGGTCGGATTAAGTTTAGAGCCAATTACCTTTGGTTTGGTTTCATTTTATTATGAGAAAAGTTAAATTTTTGAGAAAAAAACAATAAAACATTGAGATGATGTTTTTGTTTGTTTGAAAATTTCACTGGAATTCTCTTGCATAATATTATAAAAAAAATTCATTAAATATATATTTTTATTATCCATAAAAAATTAAAAATATTATATGCATGTCTTGTATTATTAGTATTAGTAAAATAAATTAATTACATAAAAGCTGTGAATAGACCAACTATTAAATCCTGATTTTGTTTTCTTCTTTTTCCCATTTCATATAAATAAGTTGTGCCCTACCTAATTAATTGTGTTAAATAACAAATATATGAAATATTTTATCCTTCAAAACACCTTTTTCGTATAAAAAATATTACCAAAATGTTTGTTTCGTTTGGATAAGCCCTTTTTGTTTATAAATAGATAAAAAATTAAAAATTTTTAAATAAAAATAAACTATCCAAACATATTTTTATTTCAAAATTTAAAATTCAAATTTTCTCACTCAAAATTCCTCTCACATAATTTTTAAAAAAAATTCTTATATTTTTTCCTTCAAAATACTTTTATTATAAAAAAATTAACCAAAATTTTTATACATTTAAATATAAATTTTTTTTAAATACATCACACCCTAAACGAAACCTTACACTCTTCGATATATTTAAAAAAAAAAAAAAACCAAACCGAACCTAGTAGTTAGGTTGCGTCTAACTAATTTTTTAAAATTAAAAAGAAAAAGAAAAAGGGAAGTCAATATTGAAGTCCGGATATATCCCACCGGCCAGCAGGAAAACGGAAAATACTCAAAACTGCAGCCGTCAGCAACGCGAAACGGCAACGGCAGAGCAGAGTGAGAGTCTGAGACGGCGAAGTCGGAACGCAGTCTGAGATTTTCCCTCTCTGTTTCTTTCTGCACAATGGCATGATGGTGTGGCGGTGGCATCATAATCCCATCTTTCTTTCTCAATAATATATAGTAACTAATTTCTCTCTCTTGCTTTTACCAAAAATCCACGACTCTAATCTAATGTAGTTTGGATTGTTGGGTGTCATCATAACTTCTCTGCATATTTTAATCTCAGCGATCAAATGGAGAGAACCCACCCTTTACTTGAGCTTTTTCTACCCGACGATAATTGCGATGATGCCAATATTACTAATACAACTACTTCCTCCCCTATGCCTTCATGGCCGTACCTTCCTTTTTGTTTTTTTTCCCCCTTTACATCAGAGTCGCACCTCTCCCTTGGCTCTTTCCCTCTGCCAATTCCAAAGAACTTCTGCTACTATTTTATAGGAAATTAGTGTTAGTGCCCCATTGTGAAAACCTTGGCCTTTTTCAAGTTTCAACCCCCCCACTCCTCTTCCCTATTTCTATTCCCCTCAGAATCATCATCCAAACCCAATTGATCTTCATTCGGAACATCAATGTAAGCCGGCCCTTCCTGACTTGTAATGAATGGTATGCTTTCTTTCTCTCCGCCTCTTAATCACCATCTCTCCCGATCGTGTATGTTGATTGTTTTTCTCTTGTCGCCATGACTTCTTAGTATTTCGCTCGGATTGTTGTCATCTAGAGTTTCGCTATTTCTTCTACTGTGAAGTTTGTTTGTTACCTTGATTATTCCCGATTTCCAGTGTGTGGGAGCTGTGAAGTTCCGTTTTTTATCTTTATATTTTAGCAGACCCCGTCATATTAATTAATCGGTTCTAATGTATTTTCGGTTTTCCTCTGTCTTTTAGTTGTTGCCATGGGGAAAGATAAGATCTTTCTCTGTGTTCTACATGAAAGGTAAGATTCTTGGCTGAGTCTTTTTATATATATGCGTATTAAAAAAGAAAAAGGAAAAAACTTCTCTTCATACGAACGTGTCTGTAGTTATGAGTTTGATGCTGATAGATTTCGCTGTTGACTTTAGGCGGGGTCGGTCCTTGATCAGATATGGAACTGTGAGATCATATCAATTTATGTGTTCCTGCTCAATTACAACTGTCCTATTCTGAGAGAACTAGATTGTGCCTTAGTTAAAGTAGGATAGACACCATGCATGCCTAGATATGCCTAATCATTTCATTTTCTCGAATTTCTTGTTTGTTCATTTGTGTCGTCATTGTAGCCATTTCTATATCATGGAATTTTTAGTTGTCTTCTTTGCTTTGTTGTATATTTTACTCCCTGCATCATGATCGTTCCTATGTTTGCATTTCATCATTCATCTTTAGTATGTGGTGCATTAATTCTGTCAACCATGATACTACCTCCCTTTTTATTGTGTTCTTCCATTTGAGTTTATGATGATTTTGGTCACTGCGATGGAAATGTGTTCGTTCCCGACTCAGGACCACAGCATAATCTTTTATTTTGTTGGACTTTTCTTGCTTTGCTATGTTCGTTGCTTTATAAATATTTCCGATATGCTGTCCCCTGCAGAGGCTTTGAAACTATGTTTGAAGAAAAGAGAAGAGACATTGAAGATGAAGATGAGGGTTTGGATGAATACTGCTACTGCCTGACTAAGAAAGATGCAATTGATGGCAATCTCATTGACTTGTGTAGCTGTCCACCCCAAAAAAAGTTTAAAGTTTTTGAGGCTCAAGGTGATCTCGATCAGATCAATGATCCCAAACCTTCCAGGAGCAGTGGTGCCAATGGATTGTTTGGTGAAGAACCTCAGGATGCAGATTATTCTAACTTTCCCTCATTGGACTATGAGGTTGAGAGTCTGATTTTGGCTAGATTGCCCAGGTCTGAGTATTGGAAGTTATGCTTTTTAAACAAGAGGTGCTTAGCTCTTTTAAGGAGTGGTGAGATATTCAAGATCAGGCGAGAAATTGGCTTCACTGAGCCTTCTGTCTTCATGTTGGCCACCGGGGAGACTAGTTGGTGGGCATTTGATGGTGGCTTTAAGTCTCGAAGGAAACTACCTGTTGTGCCATCAGATGTATGTTTTCACTCTGGGGATAAGGAGTCACTTTGTGCGGGGACTCATCTGCTTGTTTCAGGTAGGGAAATTGATGGAATTGTTATTTGGAGGTATGAATTAGCCGGCAACCAGTGGTTCAAAGGCCCTTCCATGATTAGTCCTAGATGCTTGTTTGCATCTACTACCTGTGGCACATCTGCTTTTGTAGCTGGTGGGATTGGCGCCAGCCCAAATAGTGAAGTTTATGACACAGCCGAAAAATATAACCCAGAAAGTGGGTCTTGGGACCCGCTTCCCAGGATGAAAAAGAGAAGGAAGCTATGCTCAGGCTGCTTCATGGACAATAGATTCTACGTGATTGGAGGGAGAAATGATGATGGAGAACTGACTTGTGGAGAATATTTTGATGAGACTAAGAACAGATGGGAACTGATACCGGACATGTTTATAGATGATCCAGTGCTAACATCCCACTCTCCACCTCTAATTGCTGTTGTAAACAATGAGCTTTACTCTGTTGAAGCTTCTTCCAACCAACTGAAGGTGTATTTGAAGAAGAGCAACACATGGAAGCAATTGGGGCCAGTCCCTGTGAGGGCAGATTTCAACGGAGGCTGGGGAGTTGCCTTCAAGTCCTTAGGAAACGAGCTTCTCGTAATAGGAGCATCATCCTCATATTCTTATGCTGGTAACTGCATGTCGATATACACATGCAGCCCGGATCCTGATGCGAGTGAACAGCCGTGGAAACCTCTTGATAGTGGTCAAAACCGGCTGAGCCACTTCATTCTAAATTGTTCTATCATGGTAGCATGAGAGGCAAAACAACTGAAGGACCTGCTTACATTGTCCATATTTTGTTAAATAAAATCTGACGTTCAAAAGGCCAGAGATTTTTAGTGTTACCATGCAGACATCTGTGGGCGTTTTATTCTGCACACCTCATTGAATACTGGGTTAGTCTGTATCCTCTGGGTTTCCGCATTGTCCATTACACTCGGATTCTGTTTATCTCAAGTTTCCTGTTACGGTTTTCAGTTGTGCTTTGATTTGGCCGTGGTGGTGCTCTGTGAATCACTCTATTAGGCCAAATGTTTCTGTTAGAAGTTGCGAGCTTCTGTATGTGAATAAATATTTTCCAAAACTACATTTGTCATTTAACAGTTTTCCCCATTGATCTGAGAGACGATGTTTCTCTAACACAGTAACGTGGAAATGGAAATGGAAATGGGTGTGAATCTATATTTGGTAGTGAGTATTCTGTGAAGCGACTTGTATCTGAAGAAGTTAGGGGTTCGTAGGCCCAGCCAATAATTATACTCTCTCGATTCCGGGTAAAATTTTTTTTTTCCCAACCAAAGAGGTTTACTTTTGTACAAGTAATATTTTCTGTAATATTAATAAATATTATTTAAATCAATTTTTATCCCCCTTAATCCCTATCAGCGTTTTGTATGAATGTTATTATATTGATCAACAGTATATATAATAAAAATTATAAAGTATTTTTACTAATAATAATTATATATAACTCGTAATTAAAAATATATAAGGACAAAAATTTAAACTAATTCACTTAGCCATTAATGGTATTGTAATTTTTTTAGAAGGGAAGAGTACTAATTACTTATTCTAGTTTTTTTCAGTCTTGGTAAGAGTAACAGATCTCACAAATCACATATAATGATCTGCAAATGTACAATCATAGCTAATCTGTAAAAAGTAAAAAAAAATTAATTCGTTTTTTCCCATGTGTTTCATAACGATGAAATAATTGTTCCGGTTTCAAAGTCGCAACTATTGGCTCACAGTACAAATGCAAATCCATGGCCCAAGCCCAATACCAAGGCCGAGCCTAAATTAGAACCAGAGCCTGAGTTGAGACGGCTGTCCCAGCGTCCCCCCGACCCTGTCCGTCATCAAAAGTTTAAAGTGAGGGAAGCGGAGAGAGAGGGGACCGAAGGCAAAAAGGAGTGAGAGGAGTTGAGCTGAGAACCCAAGACAGCAAAGCCAGGGGCCGACGACTCCCAGACTCCCAGTACCTCTCACTCACTCGCCGTTCCCCTATGGAGTTCCCAGCGTGAAGAAAAATACGGCTCAACACCTTCTTTCTTCATGATCTAGCTGCTTATTTAGAACCATCTCCGCCCTTTTCCGACGTTTCAATTTCTCTGTAAGTACTTGCACCTAATCTTTTCCCCATTGAATTGGGATGGATTCCAAACTTATCGTCCTTTCGTCTCCTGATTATTTTTTTGGTTTTTATCCCCGGTATCTGCTTTAGTCTTTTGTTTCCTTCCTCTATTTTTTCATAATTTTAGGTCTGTGAATTAGGGTTTTAGGATTTTCAGCCTGTGTGATTTTGATTTCCGAGTGCTTCGGTGGGATTGCGCCGTTTTAAAGTAGTTATCTGTGTCCTATTGGATGCCAATAACTAGTTTTGCATTTGACTTAAGGCTTCATGATACCCAGAAACTGATTCATTTTGTATTTGCACTTAGCCCCTTGTTGTTTTTGTGACTAAGCAAATTTGCGGTTTTTATTTCTTTTTTCCCTGGATGGCAGGCTGATATTTTTTTGGGTTTAGCAGTAATTATGTCTATGAACAACAGTAATGCCCCCAAAAATCTTGGGGTTCCTTCCCCTTTTGCCAATGCTATGCCTGCAAGTATGGCTGCTCACCTCCAGTCTCAGTCTCAGTCCCAGTCCCAAGCCCAGCAACAAGTTGGCTCTGGTTTTCCTGGCCAATTCAATCTCTCCCAACTTTCTGCCGCTCAGGTCCAAGCCTTTGCTCAAGCACAATCTAAGGCTCAGGCTCACGCTCAAGCTCAAGTTCAAGCGGCACATGCTCAGTTCCAAGCTCAGTTACAAGCTCAAGGACTTTCACTTAATCAGGCTCATGCTAGTGGCATTGCAAACTTGGGTTCATCATCTCCTTCCATTTCAGGGACTGGTAATCCCAATGTGAAGAGGTTGCCGCAGAAACCACCTGTACGGCCACTGGGTTTGGCCACAACCAACACAGCTTCTCCTATGAGAACCATGGAGCTTTCTGCTGCTGCTCGTAGGAAGAAACAGAAGCTTCCTGAGAAACAATTGCATGAAAGGGTTGCAGCTATTTTGCCCGAATCTTCTCTTTACACTCAGCTTCTTGAATTCGAGTCTCGTGTTGATGCTGCTTTGTCAAGAAAGAAAATTGACATCCAAGAGGCAGTCAAGAATCCACCTTGCATTCAGAAAACTCTACGTATTTATGTATTTAACACTTTTGCAAATCAGATACGTACAATTCCTAAGAAGCCAAATGTGGAGCCACCTACCTGGACCCTTAAAATCATTGGGAGAATTCTGGAGGAGGGGATGGACCCAGAACAAGCTGCCATGTTTCAGAAAACAAGTTCCATGTATCCAAAGTTCTCTGCTTTCTTCAAGAGAGTTACCATATCTTTGGACCAGAAATTGTATCCTGAAAACCATATTATAGTCTGGGATAGTGCTCGATCCTCGGGGCCTCACGAGGGATTTGAGGTAAGAAGGAAAGGTGACCAAGAATTCACTGTTAATATACGGTTGGAAATGAATTATATGCCTGAAAAGTTTAAACTTTCATCTGCTCTGATGGAAGTTCTTGGAATTGAGGTGGATACTCGTGCAAGAATTATATCGGCGATCTGGCACTACGTTAAGGCAAGAAAGTTGCAGTGTCAGGATGACCCTTCATATTTCAATTGTGATCCTCCACTCCATAAAGTATTTGGTGAGGCAAAGGTAAAGTTTACAGCTGTGACGCAGAAGATATCCCCTCATTTGGCTGCACCCCAACCTATTCATTTGGAGCATAGGATAAAACTTTCTGGCAATAGCCCTACTGGAACTGCATGTTATGATGTACTGGTTGATGTGCCGTTCCCAATACAGAGGGAGTTGAATGCTTTGCTAGCTAACACGGAAAAAACAAAAGAGATTGATGCCTGTGATGAAGCTATTTGTTCTGCCATCAGGAAGATACATGAGCACCGCAAACGAAGGGCATTTTTTCTTGGTTTCAGTCAGTCACCTGTTGAATTTATTAATGCCTTAATTGATTCCCAAAACAAGGACCTTAAGCTTTTGGTAGGGGAAGCTAGCCGCAGTGCCGAGAAGGAGCGTCGGTCTGACTTTTACAACCAGCCCTGGTATGTTCTTCTCATGTTACGTTTATTAGACTTTCATCTCCTGATAGTTTTTCAAGGCTAATTTGTTGTCATGTTAAACTGCAAGTGAATGAACTCCTGGTGTAGGTTTACCGAGTTCATATTAAGAATGCATTCTTACCACGGGACAAAAATAATTATTGTTGCTACTTTCTACATTTTGTCATGAGAAAGCAATCTTTAGATTTATTCTTGCTCTGCAACACCCTCAAATATATTTTTTGGTTTATGTTGATTTTTAGTAATTTCCACCAACGCATCGAATACAGGGGGAGTTCACGTTCATTCTTCTATTTTGGCATATGATTCCTACTTGCTGATATTGAACCTATGAACCTGAGTTGTTCTTTTTTGCTGTATATGCAAATTCCAAAACATGCATTTTTCTTTCTTTGGCGGGTGGAGAAGTCACTTTTTAATTGTCATTAATAGGGTTGAAGATGCTGTTATTCGGTACTTGAATCGGAAGCCACCGGCAGATGCACCTGGAAGCACGTAGACCAGTTTACTCTAAACATGGAGGGTACCAGTCCTAGGAAACCTGCAACTTGATGTCTTCATATGTGATCATACTACTTAAAATTGCTGTCATATACTTGCTTATTTTACTTGCTGTCAGTGGGAATTTCCATCCTCTAGTGGGTAGATGCATCCTTGTAGAACGAAAGATAGGATTTGTTGGCTAACAATTTGCCTGCACTCGCCTTTTTCTGCTGGTAATGAAGCTAGTCACTGCAACTAACAAGTTTTAAAGGGTCTACTGCGCTGTGAAGTACTCGTGTAGGTAGTTCATCATGGAACCCTAGGTATAGATTGAATAGTTGTTAACTTGCTAATATAGTCGATAGATTTTTTCGCTTGTACTTCAAATCTACCTCAGTTTGTGCCATCTTTACTACTATAGTTCTCGGACCTCAGTTTCTGCCTGGTCTTAGACTTTTTGACGCCTGATTATCTTCTCAGAGAGACCTCAGATTCTATTCACTCTCTTGTGATTTGTGGGATGGTTTTTGACCTGCTCTACTACGTAAATCCATCCGTATTAGTAGTTAATGCTTAGAGAGCTTTGTTTTCGAGGGGCCGCATTAACTTCTCCTGAGTAAGTTTACGCAATTGGTAATCGTTGCATTCAACGGGATCTCCAAACAAACGCCAAAAGCAGTAAATATTAAAGTAGCTATTATGGCAGATGGACACCGACACCGATTAATTTGTGAGAAACTGACTAAAAAGTTAAAAGTTTAGGGGTTAAAATTACAATTTACATAATGGGGTGGGGGAGGGGGGGTAGGATGCAATTGATACTTGTGCTAATTTTTTTATCGCTGTCACCAATTCATTTGCGGGAAACTGGTGCGAGAGTTCATTGGGCTAATTAATGGAGCGGGAAATATAGATTTCATTGGTTTTGTTTGAATTGTGATTTATTTGAGAAAAATTATATTCAAATGTATGAAAATTATTATGGGTATTTTTTGATAGAAAAAGTATTTTAGAAGGAAAAATATGAGGAATATTTAAAAAAATTATATAAAAGGGATTTGAGTGGGAAAATTTAAATTTTAAAATAAAAATATATTTAAATATTTTATTTTTATTTAAAAAAATTAGTTTTTTGTAAGTGAAAACTAACACTAAGCAAAGCCATTAATTTGTATTTTGTAACATCGTATTCACTGGATTGTATTATAAAAAGAAAAGCATCATCATAACTACTCGATAAATCTATTGTTAGTGTCATTATATTTTTTTGACAAAAATTATGGTAAGTTTACAGAAATTTTAGTCTGAAATGAACAAATCCTAGAGTTTGTGACTAATCGAAAAGCCCCCTTTATTTATTGATAGATACTGAGGGTCACGTTATCAACAGTAGTATCTCCGCTATAAATCTAATCGGTTGGAAGAAAATGGCGGGAAAATAAGAGCGAGAGCTCGCGATGGCTGCTTCTCAGAGTGAAAGCGCAGTATCGGAGAAGAAGAAAATGGGAAAAGAATCGGATTCTGAGTTGTGCTGGAGAAAGGAAGTGGACATAAACCTCAAGCGTCTTCATTCTCTCCTATTTGGTGCGGATGTCGCCCTCGAGAATGGAGATTTCCACTGGGCTCAAGCACTTGCCCTAGGACTCGTCGGTTTCCTTGACTCTCGTTCCCACTCCGACGTTGACGAGGCATTCATCCGCCCTATTCGCCTCGAAGCGCTCTCAAAGCTCCATTCCGCTCGAAATTCTCTCATTCCTTTGTCCGATCGGTACCATTTTTACGTATTTGTGTATTGCCCCTTTCTGTCTTTCTTATCAACATGACCTGGCACATGTATGATATTTGCTTTTTTTTTTTTTTACTACTGGGAATAATATTTGTAGATGTTAGATTATGGGAGTCACTATAATTTTTTAATTGCTTTTCATGACAGAGGCTTTCCAATAATTACGGATTTTGATCATTCTTTGATTTCCAATTTGGTTCAAGCTACGTTGTTTACATTAGGAAATGCTCCAAGGTTTATAGCGTTTTCATTCCATCTTCTGTTTGTTACTTTGCGTGCATTTGTTTACTTCTGATCGATGAGGTCATATTTGCAGTTTTCTTGTCATTGATAATCTGTGATTTCTTCTTGATAACGCCATTAATTTCAGCCAAGCATTTGAACAAGCTGGCATGGAGCCCAGCTCTATATTTACCAAGGGAGGAGACATTGACATCGACAAAATTAAGCAGTCCAAGTACTTTCCAGCTCTTCACCTGCATTCCAAGGGAAGAGCTCTGCACGGAATGGTAAATTCAATTGATGTTTGATTTTTTGCTTCATGGACTGTTCAAGTAGTCCAAGTACTTTTGAGCTCTTTCAAGCTCTTATTTACTGTTTTTATCACTTCTTCTGAACAGTCAACCTTTTAATTTATTCACCAACTGTCAACCACCCCTTTTGGATTGCTTCTTTTAAAGACACCTGTGCATGACTATTCAATAGTTTATAGTTTCATTAAGCTCAGAAATAATTGTAAAGCAGTTGTTTGAGGGAGATCAAGTGGATCAGCAGGAAAAAGCAAGCTGCAAAACCTCAAAAACTATTGGACAGACAAAATTAACTTACTTGTACGGAAATCTTTCCAAGGCAAAAAGTAGTTGCATGCCTCATAATAACTCTGACGATTGCCTTCTTGTTGAAATGGCTCATTCAACTCATAATTTCCCAAAAAATCATAAAGTCTCCATGCCTGTTAAAGCTGAAGGGGAAGAAAGAGCAATTGGAAACAACTTTGGGGCAAAGAGGCTGCACATGGAAATCACTAGCCCAAGAACTGATAGCATGAAATCCCCGTCATCCGCTGAAGAAATGGAGAATGATTTATCTGGCAATGGATTTGTTACCGCAAGAATGAAACTGGTATTTATTACATGTGAAACTTATGTTTTTGCTGTTGCTACTGCTATCTTAGAATGGAAGAACTGTGATATAAGATTCCATTTGTAGTCACTCAGTACTCATGTACCATCAGATTTTGTTTGTAGTGTTTGCGTAATTTTTTAGACACCAGTGCAACCATTCTCATGAACAACTAAGGAATGTTCCATAAATTTTATTCTTATTCTTTAAGATGCATGAATGTCTTTTATTTCTTTTCTTTCTCATGTCTGATGCTAGTTCCAGTTTGTTGCCAAATCAATTATCAGAAATGATTTCTTTGCAGCTTTTAAATTTACCTGCTGATGCACATCTTATTTGGTCATTTTTCATTTCCATAGGAAATGGAGGCCAGGCAAAGGCGAGGTTTAACCGGATCACCTAATGCTTCAAGTTCTTCACAAAGTGAGTGCTTTCCCAGAGGATATGGTGTCCGATCCTATGGAGTTCCACGTCGTGGCATTCGTGGAAACTTTATTCCCCCTATAAAATCCAATGGGAACAGTGCCGGTAATGTGACTTCGCGCATTGCTGGCAAGGGTGAAGATTTATTGGACGATTCAACCAAGAGATGGTTAGATCTGAGCTGTGCTTTCATTTCATGAGATGTTAATGCATTCTACTTTCCCATGTTTATAGTCTAGACTCTCTTACCCTCCCCCCTTCCCTATCTCTCACACAGTTTGGAACTGTTATGTGGCCCTGATGGTGAGCTTCCTGAGAAACTGAGGAACTTAGAACCTCGTCTCATTGAGCATGTTAGCAATGAGATCATGGATAGGGATCCTAATGTTCGCTGGGATGACATTGGTGAGTTGGTTCCTGTGCCTTTTGTGATTGTATCACTTTCCTGTTTGACCTAGCTATAAATAAAATGTAGAATATACTTTGGGCACCTTATCTATTGCTTTTGTTTTTGTACTTTGTAGCTGGTCTGGAGCATGCTAAAAAATGTGTCACGGAGATGGTCATTTGGCCTTTACTACGCCCTGACATATTCAAAGGCTGTCGCTCCCCTGGCCGTGGTCTTCTTCTATTTGGTCCTCCAGTAAGTTTTTTTTTTTTTCACATTTTTTGAAATAAGACAGTTTGTTACAATTGATTTATCATCTTATTATGCTGCAGGGAACTGGAAAGACTATGATAGGGAAAGCAATTGCTGGAGAGGCTAAAGCTACCTTCTTCTACATATCTGCCAGTTCTTTGACAAGCAAGTGGGTATGTTTTTCGTCCTACTTTAGTTGAGGTTTATCTTTGTATAATATATGATTGCTGGAGAAGAAAAAGGGGAAAGAGGTAAAATATTAGTTAGAGCACCTTATGTTGTTAAAGCCCAAAATGAAAACTAAAACTGTATATTGTTATTCAGGAATTTCTGAATTTTAGCCAATCATAATGAGCATACTTATCATTTTTGCATGCTGAATTCCATGCATAATCACTTCATGACATACAGTTCATGTGGCCATTGCTTGGAGATGCCTTATTTTTTTGAACTTTTTCCAGTCATCTTAATGTAGAAGATCTCTAAAGCCATCAAAAATTTATCACTTCTTACATGGTATCAAACACTGTAACAGTATATTTGTAGTTTGTTTCTTGAGTTTTGAATCATAGGCCAAAAAGTAAAATCTTTTGGTTTCCTTCTATAAGGCAAAAAGCATATTAGTCAAAACCAAAAGCATTTATTTTTGCTTCATGTCCTGTTCATTTAGCATTGTTATAAGCAGCGCAGGTGCAGGTTCGTGCAAAATTCATCATTCTTTGACTATCATCAATTGTTGATTGCAGATTGGCGAGGGGGAAAAGTTAGTAAGGGCTCTGTTTGGAGTTGCCAGTTGTCGTCAACCAGCTGTTATATTTGTAGATGAGATCGATTCTCTTTTGTCTCAGGTATTTGACTTCAGTTTGAAAAAAAAAAAAATGTTGGGTTAAGTCTACAAGGTTAATTGAACTGTTCTTCCAGCATGCCATGAATATGATTTCATTGCATCTCTGGAGTGGAGATTGTTTTTTTTTTCTGGAAGTATGTATTATATGTCAACCTGAGTGTGATTTCATTTGGATCATAGTTTCTAAATAGGAGGTGGAAATCATTGGAATTATGCGTCCAAATGTGTCTGGTTCTACTTAGGAATCAGAAGGTGGTAGTTTGGGTTTCAACTATACATCCCCTTTGCTATTGTAGAGTCATATGTTATACCTTGTTTCAGCGCAAGTCAGAAGGTGAGCATGAATCGAGCAGGAGACTCAAGACGCAATTCCTAATTGAAATGGAAGGTTTTGACTGTGGAAGTGAGCAAATTCTTCTCATAGGTAATCTTTAAAATCCTAAATTATTTCAACTGTCTCAATCTCATCATTTGAAGAGAGAGAAGTTAGATTTGGGAAGTTCAATCAACAAAGTAATAGTAGTCCTATGAAGTGCATGTGTAGACTCTCGGATGCTTCCTTCTTTTATTCTTCAATGCTTGCAATATCCTAGAACATTAAAAAAGCAAGATAGCTGGATTATCGTATGCTGCTTATAGATTTCATGCTTTGTCAAAGGTTATTATTGAAACACATCTACTTTCTCTCTGTCCAAGGTAAGTGTGCCTTTTCCTTGGATTGTGGGAAGTAACAGGGTTGGTTCTGTTATGAAAACAGGAGCTACAAATAGACCCCAAGAACTTGATGAGGCTGCAAGAAGGAGACTTACTAAAAGACTGTACATTCCACTCCCTTCTTCAGGTGCATTTAGGAATTTGTATATCTTTTTTAGTCTTCTTCTTTACTTCTTGACCTTATATCTGATTTTATGTATCTGGAAATGAAGAAGCAAGAGCCTGGATAGTCCAAAATCTCTTGGAGAAAGATGGGCTATTTAAGCTTGGAAGGGAAGATATTGACACCATATGCAAGTTGACCCAAGGTCTCAATTTATATTAATTAAAAGATAAACTTCTGCATATCAGTCTGGAAAGTACAAGATTTCTAACTGATTTCTCTTTTTGCTTGACCTGCATGTTACATGTTCTCAGGGTACTCAGGATCTGATATGAAGAACTTAGTGAAGGATGCTTCCATGGGCCCACTGAGAGAGGCACTCAAAGAGGGAATTGAAATCACAAAGCTGAGAAAGGAGGATATGAGACCAGTAACAGTTGAGGTATAACTTGTACTCGCAGAATTGAGAATCTGGCGATAAACTTTATCGTTTTGACTCTGCAAAAACTTGCATATAAAATTGAAATGGCACTTTGATAGCGCAGAGGAAGAAAGAAATGGTTCCGGTTTCATATTTTTGCTTTTGTGTAGGACTTCGAGAATGCACTACAAGAGGTTAGGCCATCGGTTTCTGCAAACGAACTTGGTACGTACGAGGAGTGGAACAGACAATTTGGTAGTTTAGCATTGTAGAAGGTCCGTACCGTTTAACTGATAGTAGTTGCAAGTGGCTGACTAAGCGATCATCTTAATTGCTGAAAATCATTTTTAACATGTAATATAGAACGTCATAAACAAACAGAAACAAAGTGCAAGGATGGGGAAAGCTAATGATGTCCGACTATGTTTTTTCGTCAATCTCTTTGCTTATTACTAATTCATTCTCGTAATATATTTGCGAACCCAAAAAAAAAAATGATAATGAAATCATTTTAATAGTATTAGTAATATATTCAAAAAAGCATGAATTTGCACCGCATGCACTCTACAAGGATATCCCAAGGGGCGTGTACGAAATTTTTTGGCCAGTACTCATTTGTGGCCAACTTACGATCGCTGGTAGGGATTGATATGGGATATGGGATAATAATCCAAGTTAGATTAGGACTTTTTTGTGAATATGTGTTTAGTTAGTGCATTAATTGTGTTGTTGTTAAAAAAAAAAGTATTTTTAAATTAAAGTGGACTATTTTTAGGACAAAATGAGTATTTTAGTTGGTTTTACAACTGAAAACATCAAATCATTAAATGTTTTATTTTGCCCTCTCATGTCTTCGTTTACACATATTTTGACTTCCATTTAACCTAAAATGTTTCTTCAAAAAAAAAAAAAAAAAAAAAACCTAAAAATGAAAGATAGATGGGGCTACATACTGCTAACATCATTGCCAAGAAACAGCACCCGATTATTGCAGATTTTGGTCACTCCTCTTAATCCTACATACTGGAGCGGGCAACCCCCAGATGAACTCGATGCCAGGACGTGTTCAGTATTCCTCTCAAATTCCAAATTTCTTCAACATTTTTAGGCTGGACATTAGAGGCACTATCTACCTGCTCATAAAATCAATTATGAGATATCAAAAGTCAGAAACAAAATTAATGAATGCCCGAATCAAATCTACTTGCAGCTTAAAGTAGTGGAGACTTAATACGCAACAGCAAGCTCATCAGTTAACTTGAACCTCCAACGCAGTTTAGTACATTCCTTGACATTGAAATCAAATTCGCAACCATGAAAGAGATTAGCTGAAGGATATTAGTGCCAGTCAACCAAATGACTTGCTTAACTTTTAATTATCTGCCAGCTAACAACAAAGATCCAAGCAAGCATCTAGATCACCAGTTCTATACAAGTTCTATACTCCATCTAGGCGAAGACTCGATTAAAGTGGTATGTTTGTGGATTTTCTATGGTTTCTTTATGATCTAATTTGTTTACTATGAGATAATGGCCATCATATAGGATCAAGATCCACAAGACACTTGAAGAATTTTGTACCACAATCATGAGTGACATGCTTTTCTTTGCACATTTTCATATTATTGTGCTTTGTTTAGATGCTGTGGTGATCTATCTCTATACATTTTCTTAATATTCAACCAAAGCAATCAATAAGCCAATGAAAAACTGAGAAGAAAATCTACTCACCGCTTTGGCCACTATCTCAGTACTTTGAGGAACTTCAACCTCAGCTTCAAAAATCACCCATGCCCACTTATCACCACTCCCATCATCAGAAATATAGTGTAGCCCAGGTCTCTGGTATCTCGAAGCTTCCATCCAGGTTTTGCCGCCATCAACAGATACATCTACTCTTTCAATGCCGCGTTCACCTCCTGATACAGCATACCCCTTTACAGTTACCTGGCAGAAAATATAAAAGAACTGAATAGTGAAATAACCCAGAAAAATGCTTGGGTCAAGCTACTTGAGTACAATAGCAACAAAAAGTAGTCAGAGATAATTTATTCCCAGTCTAAAGAAAAGTATGTCTAATTAAAAGCAAATGATGAACTTAGGGACCCACAATCATTAAAAGCAGAAGAATGAAGCTGTAAGTCGTGACCATTTATCCTATGCACTTGCACAATTCTGATAGTGATTTCAAGTATTCTGTACTTGTCTTGCTGGTAGGTTAGTTGACATGTGCAGGGGGTGGTACCATGGACCAAGAGTAGTTGGATCCTTTCCCACTATAGTTACTACTATTAACATAATTTTAGAACCAACAGCAAACAAAACTCAAAAGACAAAACCATGTGCTCACATTTCTAGCCTAAATAAGTTTACATGGTAATCAGAAGCATAAACATAAAAATCCATCTTAAAACATACTAACCTTTCCATGCTTTACGACACTTGTGTCCTCCAGAGAACATATGGCACACTGTCAGAAACAAAACATGTAGTGGATAAATACAAGTACTATCAACAAACTACCTGCTCTGAAAATTTATTAGAGCTGACATTAGAATCACATTTCTTTCATTCTTCAAGTAATAAACAGTCTTGAAATAACTTTTATAAATCCGTTTCATAATTTTGATTTAGGATCTCAGATAATTCCAAATGACTAAGCCTTCAGAACTCTAGGTTAAATCAGAATAAAGTGAGCAAAGTTAATATGAAACCAAAAGATTAGTATTCGGGATAAATTCTCTGTAATGAGCATAGCTATAAGGGATATTCAACTGCTGATATATCAGGATTTCACTTGTTTACATATGGTAGAATAGAATTGGCCTGTAAATCTTGAAAAGCATAAACTCTGATAACTTGCAGATAAAATAAACAAATAATTAAGTGACAACATCAGGCAATCACCTGAACTGGGAAATCCATTTGCGGCCTCCTGGTTGACCAATTGATATTATGCCAGTCAACTGTAGGAGGGAACATTTTATAGTCCTTCTGCATAAAGAATCCCTGACAAATACAAAAATAATTCTGTTATGCTACTAAAATAGAAGGTGCAAGTATACTTGAGAGTTGAATACAAATAATAGCACCGATCCTAACCTGGCATTCTTCCACAATAATATTGATGGAATCAAGCCATTTGACAGAACGGGCACCAATAACACCAGGTACAATAACACGCAATGGGTAGCCATGATCCCTGTTAAGAGGCTTTTGACAGTAGCAATTTAGTACTAAAGTTAGGCACAGAAGCATTTAAAATATTACATTCACAATTGACTTCTCAACGATTAACAAACACAAAATACTCTTCTTTCCTATTTTGAATTTTTTGGGCCAACACTGGAACACACATTTGGATTTTAGAAAAATGGGCAAATCATATTTTGTAAGGACAAGGGAGATATCTTTACATTATCAAGAATCAGAATCCACATTATTCTATTGAAATTATAGCTTATGATATTAATTAAAATTGTTATTTACGATATTCAGAAGCATATAATACCTCCCCATTCATCTCATAAGCCAACAAAACATCAGCTTCCGGGTTTGTGGCTTGAATTAATGGAATTGATGCTTTATAGGGACCTCCATTCTCCTCCTGTGAGAACATCATTGGATCAAGTAAAGTTCTAATACAGGAGACAAAAAACCAACCAGAAAAAGGGTCTAATTAGAAGAAGAAAACCTTTTAAAAGTAATAATAAAAAGTAAAAGTATTACCTTACACTTATCAATGCTCACAAATTCAACATGTTTTCCTCCTAAGGGTGTACTTCTGGTGCACTTAGGTATGCCAATAAGTTCAAGAACATCTGCCAATTTGGCACCACCCCAGACAGCTGAAACAAAGAAGCATAAGATAAAATGTAGCCTAAAAGGTAACTCATGCAAAAGAAGGCAAAGCATGTCGCATACGCAAACTTTAGTATATTGATGGACAACTAACCATTTCCTATGGCCGCAACATCCCAGCCAACTCCTTTCACTTTACGAGTTTTGCTCATTGCAGTCCTCCTATTGCCAGCACACTGCAAATGATACACCATGCCAACAAATCACTGCTAGAAAACAGAAAAATTACTGCCTCCAGAATATAAATGTCTTTACATGTACGAATATCTGTGTTGTGCTTCTGCATAATTGTATAGAGTAAATTTTTGAGATGCATCCTCAAGAGATATGATATATTAGGAGGAACAGTAAGTGAACAATGTAAAAGAAATTACCTGTAAAGTGGCAGTGACGGCATGTTTTGGGAGACTCCTATTATACAGACAAAAGCTTGTTCATATTACATCAGCCAGTCAATATTCAAATTTTAAGCAATCCTCCATTAGAAGAGCACTCACCAGATATCTTTCATGAATAGGTCCGTTGATTTTTCTATCAATCCACTTATAGTAACTGAATATCTGTTTGATAAAATAATAGTGAATGAGGACTATTAGATAGACTTGAGTAAATTCACATTTATGAGATTAGATGTACTTGTGACTTGTGAGAGAGAAGGAAAATGAACAGCGGGCGAACCTCTCAATATCTTCAACTATTGGAATCGGCCCATGGTTTCTTTTGTAAAAGTAATCAACAGGAGTCACATAGGAGGAAATCAGAGCTGAACGAGGTGGCTCAGCATTAAATGGTTCCTGGGAAAAAAACAAACAATGAGAAAATTTGTAATTGGTCACATTTTATTTGCTCAGTTGAGAAAATGGTGGGAAGAAAAAACTTCAAATGGTTCGGCGTTGAAAACTGCATTCATTCTTCGTAACTGAAATCCAAGGAGCATACCAGCACTTTAGCCATGATTATGCAGTAAATCATTCTGAGTTAGAATTCAAATAGCGAGAAGAAAAGCCCTTCGAAAGATTAAAATATGAAAATAAAGAAAAGGGACGACTAATCATTTTATTGAGTATTGTCCTGCAACACAAATTTCCCATGTTGACAGCAAAACCAAACTATCCTTTTGAAGTACAACATCAAAGTGAAATTAAGGTAAAAATGCCAAGCTTACTGAAACTGGAAAGCAGAACTAACCTTATTTCACATAAACTATGACGAATAATAAATTTTATTTTTTTTTTAAGAAAAAGATTTCGCATTCCAAACTCATCGTGCATGCAAAACGAGTAAATATTTGGTTAGATGGCATTGCTAGAATGCTTGAAGCTGGGAGGCCATCATAGATATGGTTTAGTTTTAGAGATGGTAAAGCATGCCAAATCATTGATTAAAACAAAGCATCACTAGAGTTTACATAAACAAGCCAATGGAAAAATGCTACCGTAAATTATTATCGCAATTCAAGAGATTTAAAAATAATAATAATAATAAAAGACTGCCAAGAATTATTCAGGGGATGAGGAGGAAAGCAGCAATAATTCAATAAAAATGGAATCTTGAACACAATAGAAAACAAATATTAGACGGGACGGGCAGTGAGAAGGAAAAGAGAAAAAAGGAACGGGGCGTAACCTTTGAATTGATCACAAGGGAAGGATGACGCGGTGGCTCTCGAGAGTAATCAGAAGGTGCGATTAGTCCAGGCATTTCTCAGGGTTAGTATTGTTTGGGCGACCTCTGGACGAGAGAGGGGTGATTAGAAAAAGAAAAGAAAAGAGCAGAGACGTTTGCAGAAACGGCGTCCGGGGTTCCGGGTTTCGGGTTTCGGGTTTGATCTTATCTGCCGGGGGTGCATGGGTTTGTTTGTTTGTTTGTTTGTTTTTGTTGCGTTTTAAAATGTAATGAGGAGGAGCGGGGAAGGGCAGCCTTACCTTAACCTTTTGTGAGCATTCGTGAGTTACGAGGACTATGACTCGGAGTCTCGGAGGACAAAACAAGAAAACCGGCTAACAACTCTTTTTCTGCCATCATCTACCACTTATTTCTCTTTAATCCCATCATTCATTAACAAATATAATTGATTCACCAAAATAAATTCTCCTCTCTCTGATTTTTTGGTTTTTCTGTTTTTGTCCCAATTCCCAAATTACGTTTGTTGTATTTAACCAATATTAATAATAAAATGAAACAAATGCAGTGGTCAATTATCTATCATGATCCATCTGGGACCATCAGTATCTGTTGGAATCCACGGCAGTCCACAATTATATATGATTATGCCCATTGGAATTTTGTAAACCATCCACTGCTGTTCTTTGTAATGCTCTCATAACATTTGTTGTTTGTGTTTTCCGGCGTCATTGGCGAATTTAAATAAAGTGCTACAGCTTTATTCCAAAAAAAAAAGAAGAAAGTGCTAGTATCCCTAGTATGTTGTAGGATCAGCCGTTCATTTCAAGATGATCGGCCTCTTGGATGCCCTAAGCTAACGTTTCAAGAATGGGCTGATTTAGGCCCCCGATTTTAGGAGTGAATTAAACCTGGGCCTGCATGGAGCTTCCGCTTTTCTTCTTTCCCGCGAAACAATTTCACGACCGGGTCGGAGCGGAAACCGGATTATTCCTACGATCCCAACCAATTTTCACGTTTTCAGCCGTAGCTACCTGACTTATATCAGTTTTTAGCTCTGCCAAAAAATGAACTAAGACGGATGCACCGCCCAAAACTAACTTGCCGCCACGGCGTGCAACTCTCTCTCGCCCTCCTCCGTACCATTACTTCTTTTATTCTTACACCGCCACCTCTAAAGCTTCCCAGTTTTTCGTTCCTGGCAGACCAATGCACTTCTATGCACCAACTGAAGCAAATCCACGCCCAAATGATCATCACCTGTCGTATCCAAGACAACTACGCTGCCAGCCGCTTGCTTGCTTTCTGTTCTCTCTCTGACTCTGGCGACTTAATTTATGCTTTGAAACTCTTTTCCCACGTCCAAGAACCCAATTTATTTATGTGGAACACTCTCATTAGAGCTCATGCCAGCAGCCCAAACCCTCGAGATTCCTTGTCTCTCTATATTGAAATGCGGAGACTTGGTGTCACTCCCGGGAAACACACTTTCCCCTTTGTTCTCAAGGCTTGTTCTAACTTAAAATCGTTAAGTGCTTGTAAGCAAGTTCATGCCCACGTTTTGAAGTTGGGCCTGGACTTGGATTTGCATGTTGCTAATGGTTTGATCAGGGGTTACTCTGTTTCGGCTGGTCTGACGGATGGCCGCAAAGTGTTTGATGAAGTTTTTCAAAGAAATTTGAGCATTTGGACGACCATGATAAGTGGGTATGCCCAAAGTGATTGTGGGAGTGAGGCAATTGAGTTGTTTCATCAAATGATCTCGGAGGGGTTTGAGCCCAGTGCTGTTACATTGGCTTCGGTACTGTCAGCTTGTGCTCAGTCGGCTGGTTTGAATGTTGGAAAACAGATTCATTCCTATATTGAGGGAAAAAAGGTCCAATTGGGGGTGATTCTTGGGACAGCATTAGTCAACATGTATGCAAGAAATGGCGCCTTTGTGGAGGCACGCAAGTGCTTTGCTAGTATGAAAGAAAGGAATGTTGCAACTTGGAACGCAATGATTTCTGGTTTGGCTGTTCATGGCCTTGCCACAGAAGCGCTGGACCTTTTTAAGAAGTTAGAGGAAGAAACGATATTGAGGCCAAGTGATATTACATTTATTGGAGTTTTAACAGCATGCTGCCATGCAGGATTGTTCGATTTTGGTCAGAAAATTTTTCATTCCTTGAGTAGTGTGTACGGTATTGAACCTAAGATAGAGCACTATGGCTGCATGGTTGATCTTCTTGGGCGAAGTGGGAAGCTACTTGTGGCAGAGGAACTGATAAGAGGAATGCGATGGAAAGCTGACGTGGCAATCTGGGGAGCCTTGCTGAATGCTTGTAAGAACTTCCACAATGCTGAGGTTGCTGAACGAGTGGGCAAGGAAATTCTTGCTTTGGATCCACATAACCATGGGGTTTATGTTGTTTTGTCTAACATGTATGCAGAGGCTGGGAGATGGGAGGATGTGTCAAAACTGAGAAAGGTTATGAAAGAAGGAAGTTTGAAGAAAACCCCTGGGTGGAGCCTTGTGGGCAGTGCTGCTTGATCTTGTATGGTAAGATATTAATTTCACTTCTAGGGCAAGAAGGAAATTCTCATTCCATTATCACTATTACTAGACTAGTAGTATTTTGTAAGAAGGATGCCCCTCTGATATAATTGCCATTTACAATGTGCAGGGGAAGTTTTTAATGGTAATATAATACTGCAGCCAGCCATAGATTTGACTTTTTCGGTATCAATGTCTAAGCACGTGCTACATGGAAGGCAATTCACAGGACAGGCACGTGCTTGCAATTTGCAGCAGATTCCAGTTCTTGCCTGCATCCACTGGGTCAACTTCTCTGTCGGTGGATCCTATTTCTCGACGTGTTGTAAGTTTGAACTACGAATTCAAACCCACATTTTGGTATCGATTTGCTCCATTTCATCCTTCCGCCATTTCTGGAGTTTCAGAGATGAAGTTAGCACTTGTAATTTTCGTACTAACATTTAATACTAACTTTTTATTCTTAGGAATTGCATCCCCAGGTAATTAATTACTACTCAAGAACCTTTCCTCTATGTTTTTTGCAACGTTGTTCTCTGAAATTCTGAGAGCTAATATTTTATTCATAAATTGCAGTAGTTTTGGAGAATTCAGACTTTGAGCTCCCACCTTCCAAGTGGGCACCAAATGCTACTGTTCCTTCTGTTGCTCTCAACGAGAACAACACAATCCCGGGATGGACTTCCGTCGGCGCAGTCCAGTACGTAATGGCTGGACCAGCAGTGTCACTGCCGCGCAATAATGGGCATGCTATACTGTTGGCTGAAGATGGTAACATCAACCAAACATTTCTGGCAAACGGAGACGCGATGCTTTACCTGCTCACTTTCACCCTCGGCATGGGAGGCATCAATTGCGCAACCAACGTGAGTCTTGTCGTTTCAGCTCCTGATAGTTCTTCGGATTTTAACGTGAAGCAAAACTACAGCAAGGACCCATGGGAAACATATGCCACCCTCTTAGGTAGCTGGGGTAATGGAGAGCCCATAAATTTAGTCCTACAGAGCCAAACCATTGATACGGGAGCCTCCAATTCTACTACCTGTTGGCCTTGGGTTGACAATCTTTTACTAAAGGCTGTTGGACTGTCCAGTGGAGCTGGAGGCAACAACCAAGATAGTCTTCTGTCGAATGGAGGATTCGAGTTAGGCCCAGCTTTCACCAATGGTAATGCTGGGGTGCTGCTTGATTCACAGCCTAGTATTACTGAATCTGCTCTACCAGATTGGTCAGTAATGGGAACAATTAGATACATAGACTCCAAAAGTTACTTTGTCCCAGAAGGCAATGCTGCGGTAGAGATTGTCTCTGGGGATGGAGCTGGAATACAAACAGCAACAACACTGATGGAGGGTTCAGGTTATAGAGTGGAATTCATGCTGGGTGATGCTAACGATTCCTGCATAGGAGCTCTCACAGTAGGGGCTCAGGCAGGTTCCTCGGTCCAAAATTTCACCATTCAAAGCAAAGGTACTGGATCTGCGATGAACTATTCAATGACATTCAAGGCAGGATCGAGTCCAATGACAATTAGCTTCCAAAGCTATACAGCTAGACAGAACAACGATGGAGTTTTCTGTGGTCCCGTGATTGATTCTGTGGTTCTACGCGCATCTGATGGTCACATATCTGATTCAAATGGTAAGTTCCAATTAACTATGTTTCTTCTCACTGCCCTCCTTCTGCAATTCAATGCTGTATTTTTCTAGAAGTCATAATCCTGTGCGCTTGAGAGAACAATGACGATCTCCACGCTGGAATGTTATGAGAAAGGCAGCAATTTTTTATTTTTTTCCCTTTTAATCCTCCCTTTGTTGCAATGAGTTCATTTTACATCGGTTTCACATGCATAATGAAACTTGATCTAAAATAACAGCCGAAAGAGGAAAGATAAAAATTTCGGCTTGTGGTCAACCATGATTTTATCTGAGGCCAACCGCTTCAAAATTATGACAAATTCATTACGGAGCCGTGTTCAGCTTTTTTAACCAGCAACTGAAAAATTAGAAATATCATCAATAGAAACAGAAGTAAAGGAATTCAGTTTAAAGATTTCTGGATTAGTCTCGGAAACAAACTGTTGAACAGGGCATCTAACCACTCCTTTGTTCTATCGTTTGGATGCGGCGCAGTAAAAGCTTCTGGCCATCGCAGATACAAATAAAATTTACATAAATGCAGAAGCATCTTGTGCTACCACGCATCTAGACAGTAAGGTACAGCTTCTATCGCAAACCGCACACTAGCCCCACCGTGAAACATCCCCATTCCCAAAGAAATGAAACAAGGAGAATGTCAATGCAAGCAAATGATGAAGAGAAGCACCAATCAAAATTAGCAAGTACATGGTATTTACCGCATCCAAGTATTCACATTCATATTTCCTTGGGATTGACTGACATGGCATGCTTCAGAAGAGCTTTGTACTCTAAACTCCTTGACCATTCATCAATCTCTCGTGCACGTAAAACAGGAAGAGGATGCGAAAGTTGTCTTGTCTGAGCATTTCTGGGTTAGGTGATAGGTTAAGCAAACGTTTAGATCATGGTATGAGCTTTAATGGATCATATGGTGCTCTGTAAATGGTGTAAACATACGCTATATACCACCCTACGGGGCTCGAAGAAGCCTTGTCATAGGATCGAGCTTGCTCCAAAAATGCATCCACATTTAGTTGATCAGCCAAAGAGGGGCAACCACCAGCTAATTTCATGAGAACAGAGATGACCACCTCTTGTAGGAGCATGAGTTTGTAATAAAAAAGTCAATTCAATGTTCTAGGCCAACATAAGAACAAACGTCATTTTCCAGTTTTTGTACCTTTGGATCCTGAGCAACAAGAAGAGCTGCACGATCACAGGTGAGTTCTGCTGCTCGAAGCCAGCGGAATAGTTGTTCCTCTAATCTTTGGGCAATTAAACCACCAAGACCTAGAAATGATTGTATTATCATTGGTTTCCAGAGTCTAATACATGATAACAGAGAAACTCTAAGCACCTTGGCCGTATTAAAGCTTCTCCTATGGTAAATACACCATCATAAGATCCAATATGAAGTACAAAAGTTGTCTCTAAACAACTAATGGTGATGCAAGCAAACCATTCACAAAGAGATTGCCGAATTAGCAAATAAATCGGCCCAATGCTATGCACATCAGTAATCTGCACAGCTGAAGTCAGTAAAACAACAACAGGAACAAAGTTTTCTTATTCTAACCAGCTCGCCTCGTATATTTCTCAATGTATCAAACCTCAAAGCAAGACATTTATACCTGGAACAGTGTAGGCTCCAAGTGTAAGTAGATTTGCGAATGTTAGCCAAACCCCATGGTCACATTTCAAATGACCTAACTCATGAGCCAAGACAGCCTGGATATGAAATGGCAAGAAATTTTCATCGCAATCTGCTTGAGTAAGCAAGAAAAAGTTATTGAACTCGCATATACAAAAGAAACTGTCACATCATGGGGATGAAAATTCTTGAATACAAGGGTAACGTTTTGCTTAACTGACAAATGAAACCTATCTTAAAACTCCCACTAAGGTAGCATAGTCATATATTGCATGTAAAGTGAAATGCATGTCTGCAGGAAAAGAAAAGAATGAAGACCTGCAACTCTTTTCGAGTAAGAAGCTCCACGAGACTTGTGTGTACAACAATGAATGGTTTTTTACCACTAATAGCAAGAGTGTAAGCATTGGGAATGGGACTTTGACGCACATACAGGTCAGGAGCTTCAACATTCAAAATTTTGGAGGCCTGATTCATCAAGGAATGAAGTTCTGGGAGCTGTTCCAACAAACAAAACCAAAGTCAGGCAATCAGAAACAGGTAAATAGAGTCAACTCCCTTTCAGCTTAACCTACTAAGACGTCAATATTACCATACACATAGAAGCAATGCCCCTTTGTACATTTCAAAAACCATAAACAGGGGTGTAGTTGAATTCTGGAAGGCCACACATAAATCAGTTACTCTGACACATTAAAAGAAAAAAAGGAACAATAAGCAATATGTTAATTTCCATAGAGTTGCTGCAGGGCTGTCAAGTTTTTTCACACTGGGCACAAATGTCCAATAGGGAGGGTGACGAGAATGTGAGGCATGAATTGAAAGGACATGAGTTCCCTAAGGTTATGATCCTTGGATAATTCTTAACATTTTCCATATAATCCAGTAGAGTTTTACTCCCACATAAGCATTAAAACACCCCAATCATGATAAGTAATCCAAAATGTGAGATAATGTCTTTAAAGGGATAAAGTACTCCGGCCTAAGGAATGAGTCAAACAACTTAATCATTGATTCTGGAAGTTCCAATTCCAAAACATTCACAAACTAGCCCTCAGGATAGTAATTCTCAAAATATGTACATCTACCAGGTGTAGTGTAGGACAAGAAATTATGCTGGTAAATTCATAGCTGGAAAAGCAAGCCGAAATACATTTTTGACCGCAAAACCATGACTTGCTTAGAAAAGATCTAGGAAATTTACAAATTTGTCTGACTGGACAGTAACGAAAAGGATAACTTGTGGGAAGGGAAAAATAACCTGATTTTCGGTAACAATAATAGATGTTGCTATGTTCTCTAAAAGCATGACCTGCTCAGCAACAGTCCCTGCATTTTCAACGCATTCGATACTAAGCTTTCATTGTAAAAATGCTTCTTAGAACACCACAAATTACTAACAGCAGCAAGTCAATAGATTTTTCAATATTATTTTTGTTTACCTAACAAAGCTTTTCCAATATCCTTCAAACCTGGAATCGCTCTCAAAATCAGCGTATTCTGCATGACCACAGAGAAAGCCAAATTTACAAATAAGCTTGAAAATCGGGATATGGAAAAAATAGTAAACAATTCATCCAAATAGTCACAAAATTTAACTAATTCACCTGTCTGTCGAGTGGATGCCTAAAATCATCGGCGTCCAGATTACGAAATACGACCACCGAGGAAGAAGCTTCACGCGTGGATGATACTGATACTCTAACTCTCCGATGATGATGATGACTCTTGAGTGGTTTAATCGCAATACGAATTGGATTCAACGACGTCGTAGATTGGTTGTTGCCACTAATTTTCCGAATACTGCGTCTGTACGAGGGGAGACTGAGAGAAGGCGAAGAAACAGGAATTGAAGCCATTGCGTTCTAACTAAACGAACTCGTACGCCAATTAATTATATACGTTTTTCTGCTTCCACTAATTAGTTAGCAGTATATCAACTCATCGGTTTTGATTAACACTATTACAATATCACTCCCAGTTGCATATAACATTCACCAATTTAAATGCATGCCATTGCAATATCAATTTGGACGTAAGGACGTCCAAACGTAGAGTTCTTCCCGACCACAACCGCACCCCAGGCAACTATTTTCCGCCATTTCCCTTTCCGTTCTTTGTTGACTTTAACACCCGGAATTTTCTTTTTCCTTTTTCTTTTTCTGTACACCACTACGCTATTTTCCTTTTTTTTCTTTTTTTTTTAATTTAGTAGGTGAAGAAAAAGAGTCCCCGTGATTAAGAAGAATCTTGGGTACCTCGCAGGAATATTGGTGGGTAATTTTAAATATACACTACGCTAACTGGCAATGGCATCGTCGCAATTAAATATACAACATCAAAATCCTAACTGGCTAATGTAATGTTGCAGGCACGATTACCATGCTCCAACTATACAAAAAGTGAGATTGAGCACTTTTTCACAAGATGATCTGTGCAGCCATTACTAGCAAAGACGCTAGAATTACAAAAGTAATTTAGTGTTAGTTATGTAATATTGCCTGCTTCCCAAAACATCATCTCCATCTGGGGAAGAATTAAATCCAACACAACATATAGTCCATGGAGGATTTCGTGATGAGTTCCCGCTTTCAGAAACTCCAAGCAATTTGTTCATCTTGGTAGCAACTACATCAATGTCCAGGTACCCTCCAAAGAAATCAACCTGAACAACCAAGCATTGCCAGGAAATTCAATACGTCATAAAGACTGAAGCCATCAAATTCAAATTAAACATAAATGTTCAACCCTACAGCATCTTTAGAAGACAGCAATGCATGTATTCTTGCCGTAGGATCCTCCAATGTTATTCTCATCCTATATTCACCACAAGGTGATTGGAAGTCCTTCGCTTGTGATGGATAAACTACCAGAAAACGAACAACACACTTAAATTTACCATGAACCTGTAGAAGTTACACAGAGTTTTGAGTTAATTTTAAAAACAAAAAAAATCACAAATAACCATCTCAATACACAGAGAAAAAGATACATGACCAAGTCAATGCAGTAACATAAAAAAGCAATTTTGAAGAGTTAGTTACCAGAGGCGATGTGAGAAGTTCCATTAGTGTCTTAAAACCAGCTTGCCCACAATCTTGCACATCTAAAACAGAGTAAATGGTATATCATATTACAACCAGACCATGCAAGTGCCACCAATACTTCTAAATGAAGTTCAATATCCAGGAATAGTGTGAAATACCAGTCAACAAATTAGACATGGCATGGAGAGGCAAGGGATTTGAAATTCTCTGAGTATAGTCCCTGACAGGAGACGCACAAGATACGACAAGGTTAATGAAAAACAAAACATGGATGCAGGATCAACAATATATAAACGCAAGCAACTTCTATTAACTGTTTCTAAGCACTAACAAGTGCAGGAGATACCTCATAAGCGAAGTTATACTATTGTCATTTTCAGACAAAGGTCGAACTTTGGTACTTGGAATCCACACACCTTTCCACAAACCCAAAACAGTTCTGCAGTGAAGATTCCGGATTCTCACCCAGTCTCTAACAATTTTGAAGTGGAGACCAAAATTCTCGTAGGTCTCATCAACCATAACTCTAAGAACAGTCCCAATACAAGGAAAATTGCTTAAAACACACAGAGGTAAAATGGTTGGCTCAATTTGCAATGGTAGAGGATTCAACTCATCAGCTCCAAGCCTTCAATAAACAACCCATCATGACATGGCCTTGGTTTCCTCCTCATTAAGATTATCACAAAGATTATATGTGCACCTTCTTAATAAGGGAATTATGAAGAACAGTTGATGCAAATATGAGACAGGATAAAGCTCAGGGTGACAATATGAATGATCATATCCCAACAGGGTCTCCCTATCAATGGATTTAAAAAAAAAACATATTGTTTGATTCTTAAGATATCCTAAAATCCATTTTAAAGTCTTTTATTTCAAATTTTTCTCATTTCAGGGACAGCAAGGTCAAAGGGGTCACTAATTCTCAATAATAATCGTCCTCAGTTATTTGCTAGCCTCCAACTGTTAGGAATTTTAATAACTCTCCAATATAATAAAAAAATCCAATTACCAATGAAGCATTAGAAACATTCCCCTGGAAAGGTTATGGAAGCAAAGACATAAGGCCAAACAAGTGAGCAAACATTCGTAGCTTTTTCATCTTTACCTTTTGGCAATTTCAGTACCTCATGGCTAACTGCAGTGAAACAAGAAGTAAAACTTACTCAGAATTCAAGTCCAGGGCTGGAGCATCAGTCCCATCCCACACAAATAACATCCATTTTCCACTTGATACTTCACAAATATGCAGAACCTTCCATCAAAACAGTCAAAATCCAAGAAGATATCATCACTTATGAGAAAGTGAACATAATACAAGATATAGCTAACAGAGAAAATGTTAAGCAAATGACACAAAGTGGTACAATGGTCTACCTTGCACACTAGATCAATAAAGTCATGTCCTCCAATATCTTTCAAAGGTATAGCATAACTACTGAGACCTGAAATTGATAAATTTGAGTAAAGTTGATAATCAAACAGAAGATAAAAGTAGCAATCTGTAGATACATAATTCCGCATCTAACAACTAGAGGCAATAACTATATGGATTAAGTATAATATTTGATTCCCCAATTGTACGTAAAAGCATCAAGTCAAATTTCACAAAGTAAGCTTTTAAAGAAACGCAAGAGCAGTAATGAGGCCAACATCACAAGATAATTTCTGTGTCTTATGAGTTAATTACATACAAGTTCTAGAAACGTCAAATGATGCAACATAAGTACGTAACTATCACAAAAAAATAATAAAGATAAAGTGAATAAAGAGTGTTAATCACACAGCCATGCAGATTTTTTTTAATTTTTTTTTTAAATGTCTAATTTGAAGAAGCAAAATTTATCTTGTTCACCGTTCACATATTTATAATTTAAGTTTGTTAAAAGCATTAATTCTTAACAACATGTAGGACTAGAAAATGAAGCAAAAACTCACAAAAAATAAATATCAGAAAGTAAGCAAGTGAGATGACTTCAAATGCTTTAGTACTACCAGCAACTTTAAGCATGTCAAAGCAAAAACCCAGAGACTTTAGTTTGAAATTTGAAGTAGTTATATCTGAATGAATTATGGAATGACAAATAAGGAAACAGTAAAGCAAATTAAATGAGTAAATATTAAAAAATAACATACCGGCATCATAAGTAGTAATCATGGACCAATTCCTCAAACGTCTAACAAACTCGTCATCAGAAGGTGCAGAGTAAAAGGTCGGAGAAGCATTGTATGGAGTAAACTCATTGGTAACTTTCCCGTCAAATAACGCAAATGAAGATTTCTTGTGGTCATAAACAGCATAAGGATTTTCCTTGAAGGATTCAACCTGAATAGTTAAAAAGATAGAATCAAGCTACGGGGTGAGCAAATATAAACGAACAAACAGTTTCCATAGGGTACCTTAAAATTGCAAAGGAGAATGATGTCTTTGTGGGCGCGAAGATGGGGAAGCTCATCAATGCTTCTCATAAACACATTAACGCTTAACTCCGGGCTCTGTTGAGATTGGTCTATTATCTTCAGAATCGTGCAGTAATCTGGATTTCCGCTTAAAAAAGTTTTAGTCTTTCGGGTAATTATTGAGCAACTACAGTACTTTTGAAGGCAAATTCGTTAAAAAAAAATAATTTAATAATAATAAATTAAAAAAAAAAAAAAAGAAAGAAAACCAACCAGTCCCGCTAGTCCTCCGGGGAACAGAAAACTCAACCACAACGCCGATGACGTTAATTCGGCGATTGTAAAAGCTGCTCAAGTCCTTCACCTTTACAATGTATCGACTCTCTCCCTTCATTTTTGGATACTATCTTTTCGTCTTTATCTACTGTAGATACTATCTTTTCTTGTTTATCGACTCTCTCCCTTCATTTTTAGATACTATCTTTTGTTCTTTCCCTCGAAAGCAGATAGAGAACCGAAGCCGGAAACTCTCCTTCGAGTTTCGGTTAGGGCTTCAACTCCAGAGTCCAGACACCACAATTGTACAGTCGATAGAGAGCGGTTTTCAAATTTCAATTATATTCCATCGACATTAACCAAAGGCGGGATGTTTCAACTGCACACGAACACGCCTTCTGCGCCATCTTGTTTTCTTGGGTGCAGTAAGAAGCGTAGCATTGACCCGCAACTTCGAATGCAACGGTCGCAGTACAAACTAGTTCCACTTTCTTTTCTTTTTTTTCTTTTCTCCAACATCCCGAACGCGATTCGCTATTGATGTCATCCACCATGGACTCTCACGCTCTGGCTAGATAACACAAGGGGCCGCATGTCAACGATTTCTTATGCACAGAAAAGCCAATATTGAGCGACGTGCACATCAAAGAAAACACGAGTTCATATCTTATATAGCTCGGACAACAGGATGATAAAATAACAACTAAGCCTTTTATTCCATCAACCAACAAGGTAATGATAAAGGACAACTCATACTAATAGCAGATGATACAATAGAATTACAGTCATAGTTATCTTTTGCAACGGCTTTCATGTAGTTGTACACGTACGATACTCTTCAAGCTCAAGCCAGAATATAGAGATCATACAAAAGCCTTAGAACTTATTTGGCCAGTCACAAGCCAATCCTACGCCCGAAGATATCACAGCCAGAATTACTCCCAAGCTTGCGCTCATTGGAAAATCTGTGAAAACCATTTATCACCCGCACATCAAACCTACAAATTCACACCAGCGCTACCATTTGCATATCCCAGTAGCCAACACCGTCGACAACAAGGCTCTTAGACACCAGCTTGCTCACAGAGATCTAGCAAGTCCAGGGTCTGCATTATCAAAAACATCCAGGATTAGAACTTTTAAGGCTGAGAAACAAGACACCGTCGGAACTATGCAAGTTGCAACACAGATTTTTTATCATACCTCAGGCACAGACAACTCAAGACGAAACTTTGGACCATCATAATGATGCAAGACTGGCCTAAAGGCATCTTCCTCCAAAGGTTTACAAAGTTTCCTCACGCGGATTCGCACCTAATTGACAGAAATGTATAACAGTTGGTTTGCAACCAAAACAAGAACCACCCACCAAATGTCATGTGTAAACAAATATTGAAATTGAAATTGAAATTTAAACACCCATGACTTACCTGAGCAGGGAATCTTGACTCGCCTTTACATTTCTTATCTTCCCAAGCTGTTGGATCTATGTTGGAACCCCCAAAAGTAGCTGCCTGTACAGAGTTTGCAAAGAAAAATCTCACAAAACTAGTCCAAGTTAAAGGTATACAGAACCGACTCCTAAACAAAAAAAGATCCTCTCTAGCATGCAAATTGATAAAGAGGAAAATATCGACAAACAAAATTAGCTAAATTCAACAAAAATACAGAATCCTCGTCACAAAGGCTCCCTAATATTAACATAGAGAATCAGATATGACCCATATATAAGTGTCTTTTTGTTTCTATTACGACCAGAAAGGTCCGATTCTAAAAATCCCCAGTCCGACAATTTCCCACTTTTCATTTCACCTTTCCCCTTCTGAAAATCACAAGATACGAAGGAGGAGAGGGTAAAAAAAACCCCTCATGTGATAATCTAAGTGTTGAAAGAAATTTTTTATACAGTTACAACTCTTAAGAGTCAACGACAACATGTGATATTGTATGAGCCCTAAAAAGTGGAAGATAAAGCAACTCTAATAAAGAAGAAAATCAAGATACTGTGAAAAAATCTGTACTTCAAAGAAGTTAAAAAGGAAGATAAAAGAAATAGCTGCATACCTCAAATATACCATGCAACTGATGAGTAGTATAATTGTAAAGAAAAAGTGGTAAGCCTGGGGTTATTGCCCTCACAGAGTCTCTGTATCTAGGTGGTAAACCTGCAAGAGGACTTACTAGATGAGTTTTTATTGTAATCAAGAAATAAGAGAGATACAATTTTAAATTCTAACCAACATTCAGATTACTGGAGACTTTTCTCCGAACAAGCTTAAATTGATATTTCCAAACACAATCTGAAATGAGAAATGGCAAGAAAGGGACCTCAAAAGAAGAGGGGCGAGTGGCATAAATTTCAATAAACTTTTCTAGCACTTCCTGAACCTGATGACTCATTTTAAACACTACATAAGAAAAGGAGATGTAACATATTAGGGGGGAATAAATCTGTTGAAAGCTCATTCTATTTTATTTTGCAATACATTGCAAATCAAAAGACAAACCATGTTTGAAAAAGAACACCAGTCGCAAACTATTCAATAGAACCCTTACCTGTAGGTATAACATCTACCATTCCAGTATGCTACACCCCCGCAGTGCCCCACCAGCCCACCCCCAATACAAAAGAGAAAAAGGATGAAAAAAAAAAAAATCACCCAAAGTTTTAAACAGCTTTTTCAAAGAGTTCTACAAGTATGGGACAAGTGTAATTACCAAACAGTTGTCGCTTTAGATCTTCTTGCATTGTGTCATTGTTGCAGACAAATATGTATCCACCTAGAACCTCATTCCTAGGAAGTGTCTCAGCAGCAGGCAATGTCTTAAATCTTTTGTCAGTTGAATTAGCATTGGTGCTTTCATTGTTGTTGTTGTTGTTGTTGCTGATGCTGCTGCTGTTGTTGTTGTTGTTGTGTTCCTTGCAACCACTGTTCAAGATATATTTGCAGCTACCAAATATATTTCCGACATTATTGGCACTGGGCTTTTGATACAAACTATTGATATTATACATTCCATTCCCCACAGAATTTCTGCCAACGCTCTCATTCAGTTTTGTGTCCAAATTCAACATGTTAAAATTAAGGCTTTCGAACTTGTTATCTTCCTGAAAACCAAGGTAATCCCTAGGCCTCATATCAGCAGAGCTCTTTGAGAGATCAAGATTATTCCGCCGTTCTCCCTTTGACCTAGTCTGTTCAGCCAGCTTAGAAGCAGCCACTGACCACTTTTGATCCTCCGAGACCTTAGCTTGTCCTCGAAGTTCATCACCCAATTGCCAGTAGCTGTGCAAAGACTCCATGTTGCAGAATCTAAAACATAGGCATGTAACAATTATTAGTTCAGACATCATCATTTATGCAGGGTCTAAGTGTATCCATAGAATACATCTTGAAGATTGTCGTGGGAAGTCCACAAGGAGCATAAATCAAAACAAACAAAAGCAAATAATAGACTGATCATCTTGCAAGAAAGAGAACAAGGCAATGCCTTTTTGAAGGGAAGGTTTGAAGAATGAAAATTAATAAACTGGATAAGAGAACAATTAATTAATCTTTTGCTTAAATTCTGCAAACATATAGTAAGCCAAGTTAATCACACTCAGTAACAAGCGGCTCTGTGAGAGGATGAAATAGAAATAAGACAACATCTTACATCACTTTTCCTTCACAGCAAATATCAGTACAAATAGCACATAGAGTTGGTAGCCAACAAATTGCATTCAAAATATTGCCAAATAAGTAATATAATAATATGCAAATTTGCTTTTTGTGTCCCCGAAGCAGAATTTTTTTCAGGAAAAAAAAAAAAAGAATCATCGTTAAAATATTAGGACGTAGAGAAAATTAATTCACAGATCCTGAATTCCTGATTATATCCCGGTATCAAAAACGGGGGCCTTTTGCCAATCACAATAGACAAAGTGTCAGGATTAAGAAAATTAGAACGCGATACCCAAGACTCAAAAATCTGCGTACATTACTCTAACTCGATCCAAGCAAACAAGTTGCTGGAAGGCCAAAGAAAGAAATCTGCAACCTACATAGCTTCAAAACCGAAAATCAAAAACACTACTACTACAGCGAAAAAAATATATATATTAACAAACTGAAAATAGAAAATATTCATTGTCGTCGTAATGTATGCATGTAGTCAACGTAGAGGTGAATAATAAAGCCAGACCTAGCATAGATTATGAAAATATTTAAGCAATTCTCAACCGACACTAGATTAATGCTGTCAATTATAAAACAAAATACGCATTCAGACGAGAAGAAAGAAACCGCGGTCGTAACACAAGATCTTCACTAAAATTAAAACGGATAAATGCGGCAAATAAGTAAAAGTAAGCAAATCACCAAACTTTAGTTTTGACAGAACAAATCTAGGGCATAAGCTAACAGATCGGGGCCAAGATACTCTCCAGTTTTTTAAAGGAAACCTAGATTTGGGGATCCAAATCTAAAGCTAAACGAAAGTACTCTACTGCGAACTACTAGTACACTACCGCACCTTCTTGTGTGTGTCAGTGAGAGAGAGAACGAGAGACCACCCCTTTATCTCCTCGGGGCTCGGCGGAAGATGCGACCGAGGAATTGCAAATGGAGATTTTTCTGTATTTATAGTGGTTGAATATGTAAAAATGCCCGAGGATTTGGCTTTATTTACACCACTACCATTCATGTTTGAAATTTTGTGCGGAATCTTTATATATGCACTGGCCAGCGCTCGGCGTCACCCGATAATTACATGGACAGCAAGGGCGCTGTCGGTTGAGTGGATTGTTCCCCTCATCATTAGGAACTCCATGCACAAAGGATCAAGTATGAAAGCAAAAGTTTTGGCGACGTGAGCCTGTAAATGTTTCACTTAACAAAATTTTATCACCGCTTGACATATGTACTCGCAGTTTATATACTTTCTTGTTTCCATTTTTTTTTTTTTTTGAATGCACTTCAAAAATTTTCTTTACAAAAAAATTATTTTAAAATAAAATCTTTCTATTAACTGTACAATCTAAAATTAAAACACAATAATAATATAATTTTATGTATTAAATTTCATAATTTAAAAAATTTGTACTCATTAAACTGAGATGCCGTTTAGTTTGAGGGTATGGGAAGGGTTTGGAAATATTTGAAAGGAAAAATGGTGTTTGTTTTGTTGGATTGGTTTTAGAAAACCTTTGAGAGTGGGTTTAGGAAAAACCCATCTTCCAACCTCCTTTCTGAGAAACCCACAAAAGAGGGTTTGAAATTGGACAAAAACGACCACGTTTTGACGTAAAACAAAAAAAAAAAATTTAGGCGCTGACAGGCGTTGAGCGCCTGTCAATGCCGATTTGACGTGCGCCCAATGGGCGCGCACCACATGTCAAGGGGGTTGCAAACCCCCCAAAGGTTTGCAACCCCCATTTTACCTTTTTTTTAAAAAAATAAAAATAAATTTCAGTAAATTGTAGAAAATATTTTTCCCTACAAATTGACATGCACTTTGACTATTTATTGAACAACATATAATTTGTTAAATATCATATAATGTAAAATGGTAATATTTTTATTATAATTTTAATATAAAATTTATTAATAAATTTATTAATATTAATATTAAATTTTAATTTTAATATAAAATCTATTCCATTCCAATACAAAATAATACCAAACAACATAATTATTATCATTCCATTCTATTCCAAACATTTTCTTTTATCAAATCCATTTCATTCCTAAACTCACCATTTATACCAAGCGCCCCCTGAATGTCTACGCCTACCTCTTTTTTGATACATCAAATTTGGGTCTATTATATGTATATGTGTGCACTCACATTTTGTTGCTAGCCCAAAAGTTTTGGGCTCTAGGTACTCAAATGTTAGTACGTTCAGATATTACGGCTGCCCCAAATTTCAAGCGATGATGTCCCCAAAGTTAGAGACATTGGCTTTGAAAAATTAACAGTAACGGCACTCGTGTTTGCATGATTGGCTTCTTTTTATATGTTGCGTTTAGTTTATTTATCTATATTCAGGTTTGTTATATTGCGACGTAATCGCATAATCGGGTGGAGGTTTTATTATAGGCCAACATCCAAAATAAATAAATTGATGGTTGATCAAATAATATCACAATATAGGGATTAAGGAGGGAAGAGGGATACAGACTTTGCAAGTCAAATTCAGAAAGCAAGGTCCAGTTATCATCCTGTGTTTTCTTATGTGGGAATGGAAGAAAATGATGTCACTAATACTATTCCTCTTTGCTATGGAATTTTAAAGGTTGGAACCAAGAGTTGGCTCGATGAGAACTGGGAACCGCATTGGATTTGAGATGCTGCTATTTGAGAAATGTGTTTTTTTTTTTTTTTGGCCTTTTACCGTAGCAGATCATGTATCGCATTTACCTCGGAAAGTCAATTTAAAAAAAAAAAAACTAATTTTGAGCAAATAAAGTAAGACTATGTGTAAATTGTCTTTTAAAATACATTTGTTTTAATCGAGTAATTATGAGATAAAATATATAAAAAATACAAACAAATGCATTTTAAAATTATAATCCCAGATAATTTGTAAGTGGATAGCATCGTTGGTGGCTCAGGTCAGTTAAGATGTTGGTCCATTTCTGTTGCGGTTTTTATTAGAGGACAGAAAGTCCCACCCGTAAAGCGGAACGTGTTTGGGGTGGACTGGCCTCGGATCTGCAGACAACACAACCACATAATTATGCTTTTTTTTTCTTTTTTTTTCCTTCAAATTTAAATTTTTACCCAAAAATGAGTATACTGAGAAATTTTCAACAAAATTAATATAATTATATAACTAAAAAAAATCACAGTGGAAATAATTACTCAATAATAATAATACATAAAGAAATTTTTCAAAAGCACCCTGAAAAGAATGTAAAAATAAAAGATTTGAGTTAGGGCCGGATGATAGACTTGGACGGCCTGGATCTAGTAGTAGGCCCAAATGAAGTTTGACAGGCCCACTAGTAGTTACTTGTTAGTCGCCGCTTGGCAAATTGGTTAGGCTTTAAGGGTTGTACTTGAATGCCAGTCGACGACTACTTAATGCCGAGCGAAACGGCAACACAGTTCTCGACAGGCCTACTAGTATCTGTCTTCGTTGGGAGGGGCGGTAGCGAATTGGTGAGAATAGAAGCCCTAGAGTTTTTGAGGCTTTTTTCAAAATTTCCGTAATCATGCAAAACGATTTTGATCGCCTCCTCTACTTCGAGAGCACTCGCAGACAGGCCGAGGAATTTTATGCTCAAAATCCTTATGATTCCGAAGTTCGTACAATTGACTGTGCTCTCTGTTTTCTTAATTCCATGGACTCATTCGAGTTTTTGTTATAAACGATGATTTGATAAATTAATTTGATTTTTATTCAATTTTTATTTTTAAAAAATGTTATGGTTTTTTTTTTTTGGGATGCAGAATCTGACTAAATGGGGAGGAGCGTTGCTGGAGCTATCGCAGTTTCAGAGCGTTCCTGAGTCCAAGAAGATGATTCTAGGTACTCTCTCCTTTTCTTCCAACCACTTTCTAAGTTTTTTTTTCCTCTCTTTTAAAAAAAAAAGAAAAAAAGAATTTAGTCTTTAAACTTGTGCTTTCTTTTCACCTAATCTTAGGTGTTAGGATTTAATTCTCATGGCCAATTAAGAAAGTGAAAGAATATTTTCGAGAAGATTAGACGTTTAGTTCAAAATAATGATTAGGTCTCTTTTCGTCATATATACTGCTGAGCTTGCTTTGTGATTTTTTTTTTTAATTTAAATTTGTTCTTAACGTATTGTAGATGCCATATCTAAGTTGGAGGAGGCATTACTGGTTAATCCCAAAAATCATGAAACGCTTTGGGTCTTGGGGAACGCCCATACTTCTCAGGCGTTCCTGACTCCTGATGAAGATGAGGCCAAGGTTTTTTTTGACAGAGCGACTGCGTATTTTCAACAAGCTGCCGATGAGGTATATTTATTTTCGTACAATACAATATTGCTTACTGATGTGTCTGTGTTTGTAGTAAACTTTGGGTGTCCTCCTCTTGTAGGATCCAAGTAATGACCTGTACCGCAAATCCTTAGAAGTTGCTGCCAAGGTATGATGGACCTTTTAACTTCTGCTACTTACATATTGTTTTGTTTCTTTTATGCAAAACATGGTATCTTATCTTTATATTCTGCACTTGCCATTCAATGTCATCTTTAAGGCGCATTTGTTGCTTGTGCGTATGAAACGAAGTCAAGAGGAGATTCTTTGATGCAAGTCATCTCAGAACTCTGTTGAAATGGAACTAATACCTTTGATCATTATATACTCAATTTAGTTATTTCAAGCTAGTTTTTAAAAAGCAGCTTGTGCTATTGATGTTGCTGTTCATCTCGTTCGAATGTTTGTTGGAGCAAACTTTTTTTGATTGCCTTGCTAAACAGTGGCAGAAAGTAAAAACTACAATTTGTATAATGTAGCAAGTTAATGTTCTTGCATCTCGTGTGGGACTTGTGTCATGTGCTTTACAAATGAGTGGATCATAATACAATATATTGTATTTGTTAACCAGGCAGGCATAATGGATGTTTCCTTTATGATTTTTGTGATTATTAATTGCGTAGATTGTCAAACATGTTTCATTTTTCTGTCATATCTTGCATGAGTACTTCTGTCCACAAACGCACACACAGATATAAATGTTTAGTTAGTGTTTACTTTATCTGTATCTGCATCAATCTCTACAGATTCTCCTGTGCTGGAGGTGTGATATCTTTAAATTTTTCCCTCTTTTAGGTTCATTATGTTTCTGGCTGGTCAACAATATGTCAAGAATAAATCTATATTTAGTGTGATCAACGGCATGCCCATACTTGGATTACACATATGATGCATTTTCATAATTTTTAAGAGCTACACAGTCTGAGAGAGACATGTAGATACTTGCAGTAAAATTGTGTTCAACAAATTGATATTCTTTAACAGAAACAAATTTTAGAAGTTCTGTAGAACCTCTCAGGATAGAGAAGTATTGCCTTTTCCATAGAGTGGTCCTGTTATTGGCTGTCTAATGAAGCATTTTTGCCTTCATAGTTATAAAATCTGTTTTCTTTTGCTTTTTTCATGTTTGACTGGGGGTGACAATATGGTCTTATTCTCCTTCATAGATTGATTTTTATTTCAATTTCACCTAGGCTCCTGAGTTGCATGTGGAGATCCACAAGCATGGTTCCCTTCAACAAGCTATGGGATCTGGACCTTCTACATCTACTACCACAAAGGTGATTCATTGACATTGCTTTTGTTTCTACAGTTACCTCAGCAAACAATTTTTAAATCTTTTCTGTTATTTCTTACACTCTTACATGCATACACTCCTCTAACTTCCAGTTATTGACACAACTTTGGGCTTTATCATCTACTGACAAAAGATCTTTTAGACTTTTTACTATGAGCCTTGTGTGCCTTCTTTATTTTTTTGGGTCTGAATATAGGAAAACCAAAATTTTGTAGTACTCTCATCTAATAAGTTCTGCAGTTGAATCAAACATTATGGGCTGACAAAGCATGTGGTTTCTCTGATTTTGTTTGCATTTTCTATACACAATTTTATCCATATTTATTTGTATTTCTTTTTGGTGTAGAACAGAGTGGAGGAAAACTATTAGTGTAGTGGAAGAGCAAAACTCCCTTTATAGTTTTAGCATTTTTATTTATTTCTTTATCTATTTATTTTATTATATTTTCTTTATTTTATGGATTTATGTGCTTAGGTTCATCGACCGCCGACCCCAACTAGTTTGGGATAAAGGTGGTGATGATGATGATGATTTGTATTTCTTTTTGGTGCTTGTGAGCTGCAATTTCCTTCTTCTCTACCCAAATGCAGAATGAACAGAGAGAGAATTTAAGAAAAAAATATCGAGAACATTGGGAACAAAAGCAAGAAGAATGACGAAATGAAATATGAGTTAACAGCTGATACCTGTTGTTTTGGAACTTGCAAAATACTGATTATTGTTTAGCATCCTCAATTGGGAATATAGATTTTCTTTGTTGTCTGAGATGGGCTGTTAATGGTTTGTTTTACTGATTTTATGTCATGCCATATACTTTCCACAGCAAAGTGCCAAGAAGAAGAAGAGCAGCGACCTCAAGTATGACATCTTTGGATGGGTAATCCTGGCTGTTGGAATTGTGGTGTGGGTGGGGTTTGCAAAATCCCAAGCTCCACCAATGCCTCCTAGATAAGCTTAGCTTACAAGCTTGTGGGCACATTTGGGGGTGAAGATGCCGGCTGGAATCTTCCATTCCACTATTGAAAGAAGATAGAGAAGGGAGGAGGGGGTTGTAAGAGATTGGTGGTGAATTCGTAGTTATTAATTACTCATTATTACGGTTATTTTATTTTCTTTGGCTTGAGTAGAGCTTTTGCAATGTTAGCCCTCTTTTAACTATAAAATGGTGGTTACATATTTTGTATTGTTCTTATTTTTAGCTGAAGTTTTTGCTAAGATTATGGCAGTATACGGTTTCTCAGAACAAGAAGTACACAGCTTCTCCTTGTGATCTTTTTTTTTTTTTTTTGGAGAACAGTGATTCCTTGTGTCTTTTCTCAGAACAAGAAGTACACAGCTTCTCCTTGTGATCTCAGAACAAGTGTTGTCTTTGTGTCTTTTCTTCCATGCTTTCCTGCAGGTTTTTGTATTCGCCTAATCAGTGTAGTATATGTATATTTTCACCGTGGTTTTCTGTTTTGTGAACCAAACGTTGGAAGCTTGGTCTGATTGGGGGGAAAAAATGAAAGAAAGAAAAAAAAAAAAACCGTTGCCACGATCCGTGTTGGCACTTGTCTCCCAGTCCAGTCAAGTCTCAAGTCTCAAGTCTGACAATAACGTTAAATTTAGGAATAATTACCAAAATCACCTTTAGGTTTAGATTTATTATTAAACGAATTTCATAATTTATCAAAATTATTAATATTTAAAAATGTTTAACATTTAACTTGTTCACTATTTTCATCATAAATAGTAACTCTTCGTTACGGCTCATAAATAGTAACGTAAACAGTATTTACCAGTAAAAAAATTAATATTTTGATAAAATTATCCTTAATAATTTGGTTATTAATTTGTATATAAAAATACGTATAACTAACATTTATCTTATAAATAAAAATAAAAATTATACTTATTTATTTATATTAAATGCAGAATATGCAAAAAAATAGTACAAAATTTAAAATTTGGACAAAATTATCCCTAATATTTTAGTTATTAATTTGTATAAAAAAATACTTATAACTAATATTTACCATATAAATAAAAACAAAAATTATACATATTTATTTCTATCAAATGCAATCTGCAGAGTACGCAAAAAGAAAATAAAAATAGAAACTTGATTTATATAAAAAAATTCAAATTAATTGAAGAGTAAAAGATGTGGTTTTTAAATATACATATTTTTAATTTGTTAGTTTGGTGGATTTGACTATAAAATAAATCTTAAAATTTTTTATATTATATTTTTTTTTGTTGATAGATTTACTTTTTACTCTTTAATTAATTTAATTTTTTGATATAAGTCAATTTTTTATTTCTATTTCTTCATCGTACTCTGCATTTGACATAAATAAATATGTATAATTTTTGTTTTTATTTATAAGGTAAATGTCAGTTATAAATATTTTTTAATACAAATTAATAATTGAATTATTAGGGGTAATTTTGTCCAAATATTAATTTTTTTATTGTTTGCGTACTGTTCATGTTATTATTCACATTACTATGCATGAACAGTAAGAAAAAGTTACTGTTTATGACGGAAATAGTAGTCAGGGGGTAAATGTTAAACGTTTTTAGATTTCAAGAGGGTATTAGTAGTTTTGACAAATTATAGAGTTCGATTGGTAATAAATATAAACCTCATGGAGGTTTTGGAAATTATCCCCTTAAATTTATCATCTTTCCAAATTCAAAAGCAGAATTGGGCTTGATAACTTATGGAGACTGGTGTCAGGATCTAGCTTGAGTAAGCTTTCTCCTGAATCAGAAGTAGTATGAAATTCAGAAAAGAACACAACAAGGAGAAAAGAGAAAGGAGAGATTATCAGATTGATAGAGAGAATAGAACATAGAGGTTTACAGAGAGATGAGAAATGAGATTAAGGAAGAAAACAGAAATCATATCCAGCTTAATGACTTCTTCTTCAAGTTTGCATATTAATACTACTCTTGCTAACTGTATAAGGCAGTTAATCGCCTGTTAACTGCATCATCTAACTCTAACTAACTATCTGAAAACTGGACAAATTGGAACGACATCGTTTCCTTCTCTAATCCTGACTTATCCCTCCAAAAAAAAATCAGTATTGTCCTCGAGATTGGAATTGCGGGTGCTGTTGCTTAATGAATGTAGAATCTTCCCATGTTACTTCGGCCTTGCTGAAATTTTCCCATTAAATGAGCCATTGAATGACGGGGCTCCCCTTGCGGATGATAGTGCGCTGTTGAATGATAGCAGCAAGTACAATGGGGCAAATATCTTCCATGTTCAGCTCGGGAGAAAGGGTGGAAGCCACTGTGTGATTGCCAACACACTTCTTGAGAAGGGAAACATGGAATACAGGGTGAATCCTAACTCCCTCCGACAACTGTAACTTGTATGCAACTTGTCCGGTTTTCTCCAGAATCTGATACGGTCCGTAGTACTTGGAAGCAAGTTTGAGGCATGTCCTAACAGCCACTGATTGCTGCCGGTATGGTTGCAATTTCAAGTAAACTAGATCACCTACTTGAAAGTCTCTATCAGTTCGGGAGCGATCAGCAAAGAACTTGTTCTACTTTGCGCTTTCTGCAAGTGGTCCTTGAGGAGCTGCAATATTTGAGTTCGTTGCTATACAATATCCACTACAGCAGGCATCATGGTGTTATGATAAGGTCCAAGTGGCAAAGGAATTGGTTTGGTGCCGTATAGTGCTTCAAACGGGGTCATCACTGTACTGGAATGTCAGTTTGTGTTATATCACCATTCAACCATAGATAACCAATTACACCATGTGGAAGGTTTCTCGCAACAAAAACAACACAAGTAGGTCTCAAGGCATTGATTGACTTACTCGCTTTGGCCATTTGTTTGGGGATGATAAGCAGTACTGTAGCTCAGGGAGATACCCAAAATTCTGAAGAGTGCTTGCCAAAAGTAGCTAGTAAAAATCCTGTCACGATCACTAACTATGGACGCTGGAAGGCCATGTAACCTGAATATATTCTCCATAAAGAGTTGAGCAACTGTAGCTGCATCAAAAGGATGTGTTAGAGCAATAAAATGAGCAAACTTAGTAAAATGATCCACTACCACCATAATAGAGTCTTTGCCTTCGGACATTGGCAGTCGTTCAATGAAATCCATAGAAATATGACTCCAAGCTTGGTCGGGTATAGCTAATGGTTGCTACAATCTTGGATATGCCACATGCTTCAACTTGTTCTTTTGGCACACATCACATGCATTGATCAACTTGATAATATCTTTTTTTATACTCGGCCAATAGAAGTTTATCTTGATTCTTTGAAGGCATGCCTTCTGACTGGAATGTCCTCCCAATGGTGAACTATGTAGGTTGTGCAGAATTTGCTGCCTCAAATCAGTTGCGCTGCCTACATATATCTTTCCTTGTTTCCTGAGTACCTCTCCATCATATTGGTAGTCGGGTGCAGCCCCTGAATCTATGAGTAATTTGCTAATGATAGCTTGGCATTCTTGATCATCATCATAGCTTTGCTCCACTTGTTGTATCTAATTAGGTTTCATAGAAGAAATGGCCATGTGAAGTTGTGCATCATTCAATTCCTCCTCCTAGAAATCCCTTCGGGATAAAGAATCGGTAGCTATATTCTCCACTCCTTTTCTTGTACTGAATCGTATAATCCAGTCCCATCAACTTTGTAAGCCACTTATGTTGCAATGGTGTGGTTAACTTCTATTCCAACAAATACTTCAGAGCTTGGTGGTCTGTTTTAATAATAAAGTGATGTTCCAACAAATAATGTCTCTATTTGGTTACAACCGTCACCAAAGCTAGTAGCTCCTTTTCATAGATGGATAGACCAAGATTCCTAGAACTGAGTGCCTTGCTCATGTAGGCTATTGGCTGTCTATCTTGCATAAGTACTGCTCCCATCCCTTTACTACATGCATCTGTTTCTATAATGAAAGGCTGGGAGAAATCAGAAAGCCTAAGCACGGGAGCTGTGCTCATTACCTCTTTAAGTTTCAGAAATGCAACCTCAGCTTCTGGAGGCCACCCAAAATTCTCTTTTTAAAGCAAGTTGGTGAGGGGTTTGGTGATTACACTATAGTCACAAATAAAGCGACGATAGTAGCCAGTCAACCCCAAGAAACCCCTCAATGCTTTCACTGTTTTTGGAGTCGGCCAGTACTTACCCCTTTTCCTGAGATGATGTGCCCCAAATATTCTACTTGTTGCTGGGCAAAAGAACACTTAGACAACTTGGCAAAAAGCTGATTGTCTTTCAGAATTTTTAGAACAATTTCTAGATGTTTTTCATGTTCCTCCAAAGTAGTACTATATACCAATATATCATCAAAGAATACTAAAACAAACTTCCTAAGAAAGGGTTGAAAAATCTGATTCGTTAGAGCTTGAAAGGTGGCGGGAGCATTAGTCAAACCAAATGGCATGACTAAAAATTCGTAATACCGCGAATGTGTTTGGAATGCCATTTTTGGAACATCTTTCATTTTGACTCTAAGCTGGTGATATTCGGACCTTAAATCCAGTTTAGAAAAAAACTTGGCTCTAAAGAGCTCATCCAACAATTCATCTATGTTTGGAATGGGATATTTGTCTTTGATGGTGAGGTTGTTGAGGTATCTATAATCCACACAAAACCTCCAAATATTATCTTTCTTTTTAACTAATAATATTAGAGATGCAAATGGACTAGTACTGTGCTGGATTATGCCATTTTCTACCATGTCAATCACTTGGTTTTCTATTTCGGTTTTCTGTGAGTGAGGGTATCGATAGGGTTTAAGTTTGAAGGGTTGGGCATTGACTTTTAAAGTGATTTGATGGTCTAAAGTCCTACTTGGAAACAATGTCTTAAGCACATCAAAAACTTCAGGAAATTGTTGCAATAATTCATAAATCCTTTTAGGGATTTTTACCTCATTGTCTTCATGTTGCCCAACGAGTGTACACAATTGTGACAGCCTTACTTTTTCCTTGACTTGTGTTTGCTCCTTCACAAACTCTGGAATTGCCTTTCCCTTGATTAGTTGCATTGTAGGTTGTTCTGCTCTTCCATATAATACTAGTTTTTCTCCCTCATCCTCCTGAACCAGTTGTATATATAGCCTTTTGAAATCAAAGGAAATGGGGCTGTATTGATACATCAAATTAACCCCTAGAATTAAATCCCAACCTCCCAATTCCATTACCCTCAAATCATATTGAAACTTATGCCCCTGAATGTGCCATTTCACCCTAGGACATACCCTATAATTGGTGATTTTTGTTCCATCGGCTATTGTAACACTGAGGGGTGCTGCTTGTTCATGTTCAAATCCTAAACTCGATGCCAAGTGCCATTGAATGAAACTATTTGTACTACCCGTATCCACCAAAATGTGAACGGTTCTTTCTTGTATCTCCCCCATCAATGTTATCGTTTTTCTCTTCAACACTTCAGACAACACATTCAAGGATACTTCAATAGTCCTCTCATTTCCTTCTGCCATTTCTTCTATCTCGTTATTTGCATCCAGAAATTCAGGTTCCTCTTCATCATCTGCCAACATAAACATTGCTTGCTTCATTTTGCACTCATGGCCTAAACCAAATTTCTCTCCACACCTGAAGCATAATCCAAGACTCCGCCGGCGTTGGATTTCTTGAGGCGAAATCCCCCTTGTTGCTGCCGTATTTGGTTCAGTAGTTCTAGCTGCTGCATGTGCTACTGATTTCACTGCTGGATTTTGGAAGTTCACAAATCTGGAATTTCCAGAAGCTGTTTCTGCGTACGGTCTAAATGAAACTCTGCTTTTACCCATACTCTTTGCAATCATCTCTATGGACATTTCTTGCAGAGTAGCAATTTCAAAAGTTTCAATTAGTCTCACTGGCTTCATCATCCTCACGGTTGGTTTGATTTCCTCCTTCAATCCACTCACAAAGTTGGAAATGAAATAATCCTCTGGAAATTGAGGATTGCGTGCCAACATCAATGTACGAAGTTCTTCAAATTGTTCTTGATATTCCTTTACATTTCCTGTTTGCATTAATTTGTCGAATGCTTCTATCTCATCTTTTATCCCTTTTCTCGCAAATCTTCTGCACAACAACTCACAAAATTTCTCCCATTTGATCCTACACTTGGCCATTTTTGTACTTTGGAACCACACATCAGCTTTCCTTGTCATATACATCTCAATTATCTCCAATTTTTTATGCTCTTCCACTTGATAGATTAGGAAGAATTTTTCGCATTTCCTCATCCACTCCCTAGGGCTTTCTCCCTCAAAGAAATGAAGCTCCACCTTCGGGTGCACAGGGTTCACAAAATTCCCATTCTTTCCCCACTTGTCCTTCTGCAGCACCAAAGCCCAATCATCTGTCCCAATTCTTGCACTCACGTCCGGCGTCGAAAGCAACGGTGCCCTATCTGTTTCACTCACTTGTTTTTCTTTGGTAAGGATCTTGAGAATGGCGTCCACCTTCACCCGTAGATCTGCCATGTCCTCTTCCACTTCCTTGTGGTTGCTCGTCACTTGCCTGTGGTTGCCATTAATCTGCTCTTGAAGCTCAGATATTCGAAGCCTTCCCGTGAGTACCTTCCGCCATAGAATCTTGTTCTGATCGAATAGCTCTGATTTCACTTTGTCAGGATCTAGTTTGAGTAAGCTTTCTCCTGAATCAGAAGTAGTATGAAATTCAGAAAAGAACACAGCAAGAAAAAAAGGGAAAGGAGAGATTATCAGATTGATAGAGAGAATAGAACAGAGAGGTTTACAGAGAGATGAGAAATGAGATTAAGGAAGAAAATAGAAATCATATCTAGCCTAATGACTTCTTCTCCAAGTTTGCATATTAATACTACTCTTGCTAACTGTATAAGGCGGTTAATCACCTGTTAACTGCATCATCTAACTCTAACTAACTATCTGAAAACTGGACAAATTAGAACGGCACCGTTTCCTTCTCTAATCCTGACAACTGGAGAGTATAAAAACCGTAGAGGAAGGGATTCTGATTCTATTTGCGTTTGCGCCTAATAAAAACCTTCGCCCATGAAGGGCCTCATAAGTCAGCCATTCTGACGGCCCAGCCCACACCGACTCCAGAGACAGACTATTGTGCCTTTTTGCTTTTGATCAGAGACCTTTCTCTGAGTCTCTGGCGAGGTGTAAAGAATACTAGCACCATATCTTTTGAGAAACACCCTGTAGTTACCAGAAAAGAGATGGCGGTGGAAAGTAAAATCAGTGTTGTTAGGGGTGGCAGAGGAGGTGGGGCGGCAGCCATCTGCTCCTTTAGGCGGTGTTTGAATCCCTTACCAACCCATGTTTCCTTTCGAAATGACAATGGCGAACGGAGAGTCCGTCAGTTCACGGCGTTAGCAGTTGTAAAAAGAAGTCCCAAACGCATCAAATATTCCATCCCTCGCTTCACTAAGGTTTTATATCATCTTCCTCCCTTCCATACTTTTCCTTACTATGCTTTAGCTCTCATTCAATTGCCTTTATATTCCCGCCAATTTGATCCTCGAGGGTATACTGTAATTACTCATAAAGGCCATTCATCTGACTATGATATCTTGTGTAGTAATGGAAAATTGTAATAAGGAAAAATCATGCAAAGCTTTTTCTTTGACGCGAGCTATGCATCTCTCTGATTTTCTCACAAGTTACTGCAAAATTCCTCATCGTCGAGTATTCTTACATGTATAGCAGTAGGCAACATACCTCCTCCTCCTCCCCTTTTTTTTTTCGTTTAAAGATTATAATTATCTGCTAGATTTGTAAACATAATCCTATATTGGGAGAGAGTTACTGAAATGTAATACCATGGTGATATATCAGAGGGATGGATTGATCCATGTGGAAGTTGAACCATCTGGGTTGGACTCTTGGAAATTGGATCCAGTGATTGAGCTTTTGAAGGAGGGAGCAGTTGGAGTCATTCCTACTGACACTCTGTATGTTATAGTCCACTTATTTATTGGTTGCGTTCAGAATAATATTATGTGCTGATGAGTAGTAATCTAAATTCTTTTGCCTTTATAGATTAGAAGGATACTTCTTGATTTTGATTTACAGTTCTTCTAGTTGATTTGCTCCACAATTGTGCTTATTCTGCAAGAATGTCTCTTATCTGCTGGTGTTTGATGCTGTTATTTGGATGCATTTTACTCCCAAAGGTTCATTCAATTGATGTTACTTGTTCATTCAAATCATTTGAAACAATATTCACCCTTTTCTATAGGCCTCGCTTCAGTATCGATGATAGATAGCAAGAAAACCTTTAACATGCTTGCCATTCTGAAACCCACTTTTGAAAGGAAAAGTAGAAAAGAAGCGCAAAGAGCTGACAAAAGAAAATCAAACTTTTTTTTTTCAAATGAGAAAAGAGTTGCCCACAAGTAGGAACTTCAGAGCCTCTGCAACAACCTAACAGGCAGAAAGGCATATAAACCACTAGTGCTGGTGCTAGTACTAGCTTATGGAGCATATAACATTTAGCCTATGAGAGCCTCAAAGTTTTTTGCCTAGCTTATTTAAGTTTAATCCTATTGTCATATTAGTCTGTTTCATTTTCAGATTTATCTGATAGTTGTTCTTATAGGGTTCAATTTTGATGATAGGTATGCGATGGTTTGTGATCTGAGAAGCCACTCTGCCATTGAACGTCTACGTAGGTAGGTGATGTCATTTGTTTCAGGGTACCCACATTTCAGGTTCGTCTTTGATTTTGCTAAACAAGTGTGTATTTTTTATGTTTGCAGACTAAAGAACATAGAAGCTTCAAAGGTGAGTTATCAATATTCTTTTGCCCTCCTGCTGCAACCTTTGATAGGATAGTGAACACTGTTTTATGAAGTTTTTTAGCACAGTTAGAATTTGGAGACATATACACACACACACACACACACACACATCCATTCAGGATTATATTCTGTTGCGTTACCCTTGTTTTATTTTTTATTTTAATGATTTCAACTGGTTTCTCATTTTTTCTGGCAGCCCCTCAGTATCATGTGCCGCTCCTTCAGGGATATAGATACATATACAACTGGATTTCCCTGTGGCAGTAACCAAGGTGTTACAAACATCTTTCGAGCAGTTAAGCATTGCTTGCCTGGTCCTGTAAGTCAAATCTTCTATTCTGTTGACCTTGTAGCACATTTAGTTACCAATTTGAATTATTTCCAGTGGTATAAACCCAGACATAAGTATGCGCCAAATGCTTTATGTGGTTACCTTATAAGTTATCATATTATAGAAAGCCAGCAGCATATAATTTTCAATTATGATTCTGAGCATTTTTTGGTCAATGACATTGGTCCCTTCTCCTGAAAAGAACGTTCTCTGGTTCCTGTTATTGACAAATGAACTGCTGTTCCCATGTATACCTTGGATTCTTGAAATAACTAAACATGGATAGTCTGATTTTTTTACTGTAACAGAATTAGAGTTTTCCTGTGTACAGTACACTTTTATTTTAACTGCAAGCAAGGAGCTACCAAGGCAATGTACACGATATGGAACTACGACTTCAAAGTATATAACAAGGAAAAATATAGGAGTTCGTATACCTGATGACCCTGTGTGTCAATCACTTCTGGAGAAGTTGGATGCCCCTTTGATAGCCACAAGGTAGGTGGGTTATCTTGTAATAACTAAAATATGATACCTTTTTTCAGATAGCAGATTTGCAGTGAGCTTTAACTTGCAGTAGCTATTTGTTGACTGTGAAGTGCTATGGTGCTCAGTTTGAACATGTTTCTGTCTTTCCAGTGTAAAGTCCGCGAGAGAGGATGTGTGGATATTAGATCCTGTTGTAATAGCTGACGTATATGGTCCAATGGTAAGCTTTTTCTGAGGAAACTTGTGTTTTTGGTTTGCAGTTGCTTGAAAAAACCGTTTTATCGGGCCATTTTGCTCTTTTAAGCATATTTTGTCAATTACCCCTGATCTGGGGTTCACCAAAATCTGAAAAAAGGAAAATTAAGGAAAGAAAAAAAAGAAGGGGGTTAGTGAAGGGGGATGGATTGTGCGGCTGAGTTTCTTGGAATGGACAGTGAATTCAGTGTTTATTGTAATTTAGGGTCTTGATTTCATTGTTGACGCTGGTGTTAGAGTGGCTGAACCATCCACAGTGGTTGATATGACTGGGAGCTCACCCCTGATTTTGCGGCAAGGAAAGGTAAAGTTGCCTTTACATATTGCTGTAGGGTCAGAAATCTTATGCATGAGTATGATGATTTCTTTATTTCTGGGTAATCATGAGTTCCCAGCTTAAGTAAATAGGTGAACGGAAGAGAGAAAAAGAAACGAAATGAGAACTAGAAGTCTAGAACAGGACAGTGAAGATAAAGAAAAATATAGAAGTATCATATATTTGTTATGGATTCAGTGCTGATGGTGAACTTGTGGATAATCCTTACCTGTTATGAATAATGTGTCATGAAAGTAAAGGCGTGCAACATTTTTCTTCTGGGAGAAGGATATCCTGTAGTTGCATGCAGTAGATGATGTCTGATGTTTCTATTGTCTGTTCTAAGATCTTACTCCTATAAATTTATTATTTTCTTACTTTGAGGTCAGGGTCCAAAACAACCATGGATGGTATCGGATGATGAAGATTCGGCTGTAAAAAAGAAAGAAAGAAAGCGTATCGTTGTATGAAGTAGTTGGGCATCTCATCTGTAGTAACCTTGTACAGTATTCAAACTGATTTTGATCTCGAGCCCCAGGTGTGTGGAAGTTGGGAGCCTGGGGCCAGCAGCTGCTGTTTAATGAGAAGGGAGAAGGGGGTTGCATATGGCTGTAAATATAATTGGAAACAAATTAATGTTATTCCTGAACACTGTTGTTTTGAGGGCTTCATTTCCCCATACTCATAGAGCTTGGCTTGACAGGTGATATTTTCACTTTTTAGTGCAACAACATTACCGTAGTTGCTAGACGGCTGTTGGAACATTGTAATGAAGATGAACCCTCTCTCGCTCAAATTGAATACTTTTGGGGTTTTGAACGGAAACGGACTAAAAGAGTAAAAGGATACTGTTTATCCTCAGCATTTCTGCATTCTGGCATTGAAATATTGATACACTTTCTGGTCCATTGGCTCCGGTATTTTTTGAAGTTAAAAAATGGTTATGTATTTTTCGAGATGATAGTGTTTGTGAGATTATATATATATATATTATATTTTAAAATTTATTATTATTCTTTTTAATATAATTATTGAAATTTTCAAAAACACATTTGAAAAAACCCAATCAGCTTTAGTACCAACAAAACAATGGCGGAAGACACTGTTCGGTCCCTAATTTTGGTGGGCTGGAGCTGGAGTCGACGAGTCGTCCCTGTCCAAATTTCACATGCTTCAAAATTCCAAATTTCGAACTTTCGCTCAAATCAAATCCGGTTCTTCAAAATTCCAAATTTGAAACATTCACTCAAATCTTGTCCAGCACGCACCGCTCCCAAGTCCCAGCCTCCCAAACGTTATTGGGGGGTAGGGGTTTGGATAAAAAAAAACTAATAACAAAAATTTGGTGGGAGATTTCAATTCATTCTCCCGCAAGCTTCCTTGTGAAATTTGAAAAACTCCGCGCTAATGAATAGCTATTGCCCTCTTCAAAACTTTCCCCGTCTTTCCTTTCCTCTCTTATTTAAACCTAAGGTCGCCGCGCCTCTCCTTGTATCTTCCTCAGCCAACCAACCATCCATCTCTATCTCTTAACTCTTATCCCTCCCCTCTCTCTCATTCCATAATCTATATCCGCCTCCCCATCTTCCTCCTTATTTCTTCATCCTTCGAAATGCCCTCCATTCCCGAAGAGCCACTCCTCCTCCCCAACCCAGATCGATTCTGCATGTTCCCAATTCAGTATCCCCAGATTTGGGAAATGTACAAAAAAGCCGAGGCCTCTTTCTGGACCGCCGAGGAAGTCGACCTCTCTCAGGACCTCCGCGATTGGGAAACCTTGTCGTCCGGCGAGCGACACTTTATCACTCATGTTCTCGCCTTCTTTGCCGCCTCTGACGGCATCGTTTTGGAGAACCTCGCCGGTCGGTTTATGACGGAAGTTCAAGTCTCCGAGGCTCGAGCCTTCTACGGCTTCCAGATTGCCATCGAAAACATCCACTCAGAGATGTACAGCCTCCTCCTCGAGTCCTACATCAAGGACTCCGATGAGAAGAACAGGCTTTTTCACGCCATCGAGACAATTCCTTGTGTCGAAAAGAAGGCCAAGTGGGCCCTCCGCTGGATTAACGGCTCCGAATCCTTCGCCGAACGTCTCCTGGCCTTTGCTTGTGTCGAAGGTATATTTTTCTCCGGTAGCTTCTGCGCCATTTTCTGGTTGAAGAAGCGTGCGTTGATGCCGGGCTTGACTTTCTCCAACGAGTTAATCTCCCGAGACGAGGGCCTCCACTGCGATTTCGCTTGCCTGCTCTATGGTCTGCTCAGGATGAAGCTGAGCGAGGATCGGGTGAGGGGAATCGTAGCGGACGCGGTGGATATAGAGAGGGAGTTTGTGTGCGATGCGCTGCCGTGCGCCCTTGTTGGGATGAATGGGGAGTTGATGAGCCAGTACATCGAGTTTGTGGCTGATCGATTGTTGGATGCTTTGGGATATGGGAAAATGTACAACGCACAGAATCCATTTGATTGGATGGAGCTTATCAGTTTGCAGGGGAAGACCAATTTCTTTGAGAAGAGGGTTGGCGATTATCAAAAGGCATCGGTGATGTCCAATTTGAATGGAAATGGTGCGACCCACGTTTTCAAGTTGGACGAAGATTTCTGATCAATTAAGCATAATTTACTATTATTACAGAGAAGATTTTTTTTTTTTTGGTTATTTAGAAGTACATTTTGGATTGTCCCTTATTTTATTTTATTTTATAAGCTGACATAATCTTGTAACATTAGTTTGGTTGTCATAATTAAATCTTGTAGCGTTATGTGTTGTTCTCGCTGTTCTGTAATCAAAATTTCAGAAATGATTAATGCCTTTCCTCCTCTTTCCATCCACTATTCTGAAAGGCAACTTTTGGAGATATATTAAATACTGGCGCTGTTGTTTTGGGTTGTTTATGGTGCTGTGCGATTTTGGACCACTGACTTATAGATAAAATTTGTGGGGTTTTGACTTTTGATGCCGAGCATAATCTAATCTAACCGGCAAGGTCCACCACAGTGGTGGCGTAGGGGCTCCTAATTTGGCGTTCCGTTGTGGACAGATGGGAGAAGGTGTATTCGTTTTCTCAATCCCGTTGGCATAGGCCCCTAATTCTCCGTCGCCGCGCTGACAAGAGTTGTCGCACCGTCCGATTAGCTTTGAATTTGTTTGGACTGGTCAACAATTAATAGAATTCTGGTGGTAATTTTGGCGTCCCATAATTCTCCCGCTGACAAGTGTACTACTTCCCCTTTCAATTCCTAAGCTTCTTTAGGGAAATACGTACAGCTAGAATTTGGTATTCCGCACCTGAGCACAACGGACAATGTCCAGTTCAGCGGCAGCTGGCACGGGGCAGATGGGCTATCAGAATTCAGGGATGCTGTCACGAGATCAATTGCTACACTTATTTGACCGCTTCTCCTTTCTCACCTCCCATCCCGGTATGGGCAAATTGGAACTGCGTGCGGCTAACGCTCGCTGTCCCCCTCCGTCCTCATCTATTTTTACTTCGTTTTCATTATTTTGCCTTAATCTAAGTACTGACATATACGAATTTTGGTCTTTGTGTTGAAATGGTTATGGTTCAGATGTGAAGAAAAGAATTGTTGAAGCCGTCATTGACAAGCAGGTAAATTTCGCTAGCCGTCGTTGGGTGTTCGTTTCCTGTTTGTGTTCTAATGTTTGGTTAATAATTTGGTTCTCAGCAAAAAAGGTTCAAAACGGGAGAAAAAAAAAGTTTCATCCTTTTTAACAATGGTTTAGCTCAAGAATTTGGTATGGGATTTAGTTATCAAAAGATCGCTTACAAACTATTTGAGTTTATGTTTCTTCGAAATTGAACTGTTTAAATGTTTCATGGTTTATGCATCCACTTTACTTTATACTTTCATTTTGTTTGATAGAATTGTGGTTTGGCATGGAGTCAAACATGGAATTTTGTCAAATTAGATTTGCTCATTCTTGCACAAGGGTGGTGCCATCAGCTTGTTTGAAGTGCTTGCGAGACTAAATTGTATCCCTTAGAAGACAAGATATATGAGCTAATTTTAATTTCTCCATAGGGATTCTCATTGTCTTATTTAGTTGCAATACCAATCTTAGCACTGCACTGAACGGTGAACGTGTGCAGGAAGCTGTTGCTGTAACCACCAGGATCCAGGAGGAAATCCTTTTGGAAATGGGAGTTGGTGAGTTGTCTAAACTGATACAATGAGTTTTGGCCTCTAAAATCATGCTCTTGTAACTTGTTTTTGAAAAATCGTGGGGTTATAGTTTATGTTTATTCATTTCTTGTAAAGACTCACGATATTTTTGAAATGAGGATCTACACTTTTGAGGTCTATTTGCAATACGTTCCTTCAGTACTGTGTGTTTTAGCCTCCATGGTAAAAACTGCTTGCATACCAACCATTGAGTTTTGTGATGCATATGAGTGCTATGACTTCTATTACAGCTGTCTGTATTGTAACTGCAGATCCCAAATTCGGTCTTGCTTGTCTTGCAAAAGTAAATGCGGCTTACGAGGGCGATCAAGATTTAATGATACAGTTTTATGGCTTCGTTGCTAAGTAAGTGCACTCCCCTGAGATCTGTACATAGTTTTATGGATTTGTACATACCAAGTTTGATAGATTGTTCGGGACATGGGATCAAACTAGCTTGGTGTAAAGTTTGAGTGCTCAAGAATTTAGATCATTACCGTCCCTCATCCTTTTCATACTTCTTTCTCGCTGTTAGCTTTTCAAGGTTTTCCTTTGTGCTCTACAGTCTTATTTTCTGTTGGGAACTGTCCAAAACTCTAATTTTGTTGTGCAAAATTATTTTGACTCCTTTCTCGTGCTTGGAAGGGAAGAGATGGCTTGTGAGGAAGCTGAGCTTGGAGCAGAGAAGTTTGCAGAAAGAATGTTTATGCAGCAGAAACTACAAGAAAAGGTAAGGCTGTTCAATACTTGGTAAGAATTTATTGATGTTATTATAATGCAAGGAAATTGTGACGCTTGCTCTTTCTCACAGCAATTGGAGATGCTAGAGTACATGCGCAACTTTCACTTGGATGATCAATCTGCAGTGCTGGAGAAGGTTTGACTTGTCCCTTTAAGCTATACTTTTCAACCTGCGATCACATTTGCTCAGTTGTAGTTCAATTTGAACTGCAAGCGTGGAAACCATGTATTGCATATGTAAATAAATGTAGCTGCTCTACTAGTAGTAATGCTAAATGCCTCGTGTCTTGCTTAAAACGTCACACACTCTATCTGTATATGCTTTTTTTTTTTTTAACTGATTGTGGCCTTGCGGTTCTGCAGATTCGCCAGCACATGGAGCAAGCCAATTTTGAGGCGGAGGCATCAATATTGTCTGTGGAACATATCCAAGACATTGTTAAAAGGAGGGTATCGCCTGTTTTCCGGCCTAGATAACGCAGCCGTGCTTATTAGTGGGTTTTGCTTTGATTAGGAAGTAGGGATGTACTTTGATTGCTGATACAATGGCTACAGCATGTAACCCTTCTATGAGTTTTACCATGCCGAATGTAATTGAATTTAACTCTTTTGTTCTGCTAGCCTCTTCCTGTTACATTCACTCTACTTTCCTTCTTCAGCCATTTTATGTCTGGGTTAATTATATGTGACCATTTTATTCCGACATCTTTTTAACCTTTGCTTAATGATCCAACAAGTTGAGATGGCCGAGTTGGTCTAAGGCGCCAGATTAAGGTTCTGGTCCGAAAGGGCGTGGGTTCAAATCCCACTCTCAACAAAATTATCATTTTCCACTTTCTTTTATGTTTTTATATTTTTCCAATTATCGATAAGGTCACCCTCCACCTCCCCAGCTGCAAAGCTGCGAATTTGGCATCCATCTGACGTGAGTTGTCCCTCTACCACAATTCATAATTTCTAATCCCCCACTCAAAGATTAAAATTTTATGCTTGGATTTGGATTTCTGGTATTTGCACAGTAATTATGGCTAGTGTGAGTTTCAATTTGGTGGGAGCATATCGAGGACTGTCTCTAGCTCCCAGCTCATCATCCGCTTTCTTCGTAGGAGATTTAGGAGCCGTCTACGGGGTTCAGCAGGTCTCTGTCTCCTTCCCCCCCTTGCAATTGCCGTTGCCGTTGACGATTGAGTCCGCCCACAAGAAAGGTGCCGGAAGCACCAAGAATGGACGAGATTCCCCTGGCCAAAGGCTCGGTGTTAAAATTTACGGTGATCAAGTCGCCAAGCCCGGTGCCATTATCGTTCGGCAGCGCGGTACCAAGGTTTTTTTCTTCGTTTTTTTTCCTTCCAATATAGCTGATGTTATTTCACTCGTTTTTGTATGCATCGGTATGTTGGTTTTGCGTTTAAATATAGAGTTTTCTGATGTCCTTCTCAATTTGCATTCAAATATTGGAATACAAATCATTTTCTCATGAACCATCATCAGTGGGCACAAGTGAGGGTTACTAGCATAAGTTCGTGCTTCTTATTTGACAACTGCTGATACACTTCCATTTTAGGTACAGCTGCTGTTCTGGTTAGTGTTAGTTAAAATTTTAAAATTAGAGTGTTGATTGATGACCCACATTTTCTCTAACTTATTTTACTCAGAATCAGGGATTAGTTCTGTCACCAGCAACGTGGCAGCACCCTCTATATCTTTTGCAATTTTTTTGTTCTCTTTCTTTCAGTAATATCTGCAAGATGCTACTATGTTGTATTTTGGGTGCTTTTATTGAACTAGCGGATGATCTTGTCTAGCTTTATTTTAATAGAAATTCTTTTGGCATGCCATTGGGCTAGGTTTTTCTTGTCAAGTGTATTTGCCACCCATATCCTTGATTCTTCATAAATTTTCTTTGCTTGTCATGATACCTTGGATGGGGCACTATATTGTATGGTCACTGCCTGAAAAAGGAAAATAGAGATTATAAAAGGGCACATAAATAGGAATGTTGATGTTTTGACTAAAATTTAAGCCCTTTGCCCCTTCAAATTTTTTATATTCTGCACACAAATAGATTGTCTTGAGACTCTTTAGTTGTCTGGGCAGCAATATTAAGATGTTTATTATTCACTTCCGTTTTGAAGGGAAGAAAGGTGAATTTATTAAAATGGCTACACTTGAGATATGATTTATTATTATCTCTGTTCTAGTTAACAATGAGTACCATGAATGCAGGGAATGAAGAAATCTTACACATCGACTCAAAGTAAATCTTAGAATTTTTATGCAGGGTTGTTTATTAGCGTTATTTAGATAGAGAACAACTCGTAACAGGAAGGCAACAAAGTAAATCTAACAAAATCTGTTTGATGATGAGCATTATTTTTGCCGGTACTGGGAGGCTTTAGCAAAGATAGGAAAGAAAACCTAATTTGCGAACTCAAATGTCAGTAACCTGCTGTCGAAAATGTGGTCTTACAGGGTGTTGAGTTTGTATGCCTACTTTAAAGCCTCTTTCTTTTATCTATTTTGTTGAACCTCTTCAACTCCAGACAAGTTTTCCACTAAGTTACCAACGCATTCTAAATTACTTGAGTTTTCTCTGGGCAAATTCCACTAAGTTTTCCACTAAGTATAGACATTACCAACGCATTCTAAATTACTTGAGCTTTCTCTGGGCAATTTCAGTTCCATCCTGGAAAGAATGTTGGACTGGGTAAGGATCACACAATTTTTTCCTTGATTGATGGACTCGTGAAATTTGAGAAATTCGGACCTGACAAGAAGAAGGTGATTCTATGACTCATGTGCTCTTAGTTAGTGTTAAATTTACCATTTAGTAACCGTTTGTCATGGTGTAGGTGAGTGTGTACCCAAGGGTGTTGCAACCTGAAAATCCTGACAGCTATAGGGCACGCAAAATAGAGGCCTTCAGACTACAGCGGGAACGAAGGAGAGCGAGAAGAGAAGGCAGTCTTTTGGAGCCACAGCTAGTACTTGCGTCAACAGTGGAAGATTCAGAAGAGAATTCAGCATGCTGATTGTGGAAACTGATGTCCATTATGATAAAGTGTCGATGTACCGGTCACTTAGAATCATGAGTAAACCATAACCATGTAGATTTTGTTTCGCTTTCTTGTTTGCTTGTTTTCTAGTTAGATTGCTCGTTGGTATAGCACGTTGAGTATGAAGTCTCGAGCAGTTAATTCATTTATCTTAAAATATGCAGAGCTTTGTGTTTCATCGTAGAAGGTAAGGTAAGGTGGAACTTCTATTGAATCTGTCCATATTAAAAGTTTCACGTTTCCAGTTTCATTGCGAGGCCAGCATAAAAACCGTCCTTTAACTTCTTTTCTTCTATGCGAATGGGGACTGGAGACTGGGGACTGAATGAATATCTTTTGAAAGGTAGCGGAGGAACTTGCAATATTTTTTCCAGGAAATCTCAACGTGCGTACTATGTCAACTACTGCCTATGTTCCAGGGAATTGTACACAAAATACCCAAGATTCTCCCAATATTACTTCAAGTATCCAACTAATGCGTATGAGAGTTTATCAAAGTAGATAAGGATGAAGGGAACAAAGCCCATTCTCTACTAAGTAGCTACATAAAAATGATCTTATTCGGAAAACAAAAAATACTTCACTAGGTTTTAGCATATCTGGAAGTTTCTCAATGAAAGGATACGTGCCCAAATGACAATTTTCTAAATTCTCATTGCGAAGTACAATGACATGAAATAAAACTGGAGATTAACAAACAAGAAATACGTGCAACAGCAAAGCCTACAAAGTACAATAAAGGTAATAAATCCTGTTTCAAAAGTAATGCCATCTAGTACACGCATCTTCCTGTAATATGTAACAACTTGCCGCTTCTTGACAGTTGCCATAGTTTCTCAGTTTGCATACTAGATCAACCTGAAAATTCCCAAAAGTGCCGATCAATACAAGAAGGCTTTGAATCAGTAATGAATAATTGTCAAAATAAAATTGACAAAACTCATGCTAAAAGAAAAATTCTCCCGGTTCTCTTGCATAGTCAAGCACAGAAAAATTAGAGCTGGACATAGGGCCACAAAGAAAAAACACAGGCTCGAAACTAGAAATTTCGTCCTCACTACCAATTCAGCAAATCAAAAAAACTGCAAAAGTTCATCCTTAACTGGGCAACAGGAGTAATGAGATGAGGAGGATGCATAGGTAAACTATGCAACTAGTAAATTCAGAGAATATATAGGCTAGCAGGTCACCCTGGGTTGGGAGTGTATTAGTCTAGAAAGACAAACAAACAGCTGTGGTGTGTGAGCTAAATTGATACATTTTCAATGCCAGCTAATCAATTTCCAAATCTACTTTATTTGTCGATCCATCCCATACAACCAACAGTATTGATTTGCATTTTTTGAAACTGTATGAATCACAAAGTATCACTGCATTAGCTATTTCAACAACTACCCTGTAAATCTAATTTTACTTAATCCAAGTAATGAGCCTTTTGGATGTTGTGTAAAATACCCAAGCAAATCAATAAACTCCAAAGCAAAGACGTCAATCCAAATTTTGATTAACCAACTGTAAACATAGCAACTCAAAGAAAGTACCTTTCGTCTGGACGGCTTCAGGCCGATCCAACGATAATGTTATTGATAGGGATGAAGATGAGCTTGACGAAGAACCCTACGAATCCCATCACAACGAACCCTATCGCCGTACGCACCGCAACCTTGGAAAATTCTACAATTTTGCACATCACAGAAAACAGTAATCATTGACTAGCCCAGAACCAAAAGTCCAAAGTACAAAGACAAGAACTACTATTGTCAAGATCCATTGATCCACTGAGAGGACAACCAACCCAAAAAAAAAAAAAACAGTAGTTACCTTTCCGATCGGGCTTATGGCAACGCTTGACGAGGCGAACGCTGTCCTTCGCGAACTCCCTCAACGGATCGAAAACTGTATCCAACGAATCCATTCTCTAAAAATCTGAATCTCCCTGCCCTGCCCTGAAAGGTTTTTCCTGTTTTTTTTCCTTTTTCGCAGGGCTGCTGCAATTCACAAATTAAGCGGAATGCGAGTCCACTCTTTCTCTTTGTACGCGTATTTGGGAAATTTTCATTTTTGTCTTTTTTACTGAATGACATTCTTACCCCCACCGAACACCCCTTATTTGCTCATTGATGCCATCGTACGGATCAATTGCTAGAAGTCCTAGAACTAGTCCATAAATGCTTGCCTCTTCAAACCTTCAATTAACAACTGCTTCGAGCTATCATTAAAAATGCATTAACAACATGAAACCATAAATCTTCTTCCTAGTCTTCCTTCCTGAAAATCTTTGAACAGCAGAAAATCAAAAAGCTATTTGGTACATACCCTCCTCATTACATCACACTTGTAACACATGCCAGATGAATCAAAAGGTTCGGTTCAAAATCCTTCCTCTATCCTCAAATAAACAAATCCAAATAAAAGTACAGCAAGCAACACTCAGTATTACAAAATTATCGATCTTTTTTCTTTTCTTTACATCGCAGGTTGCAGCAGCCATTGTGAAAGTTCCAGCTAGACACAAGCTCTTCTCAGTTGTGTCTAACTTCTAAGATGCATAATCTTCACTGTCAAAAATAATCATCTTTAAAACTCAGCTCAACATTTTTCTAGTATAATCAAGTAGTGTCATTGCCCACAGAAGGACTCGTTGTCAAACCATAATCACTTAACTCTCCATTCTGGCAGACGGGCCAGGTTTTCTCTCCTGCTGAACAGCCCGGGGAATTAAAGCCAATCCACGAGTATGGCGACGGCCAAAGCTTATGGATGACGGAGAATCAGAAGTGCTTAACTTGGAAACAGATGAAACAAGCTCGTCCATAGTATCTTCCTCTATCTGCATTGCACTTGGAGCAGCCTCCGCCATTCTGAAAGCTTTCTTATGCTGGTCCTTTTGCCTCTGTTTCTTCGACAGATGAGCCTTCTTAAAGAATTCAAATGAAGCAGGAAACTTATGCTTGTCAACCAGATGTTGTTGTCGACTCTTGTAGCTCTTCAACTTAAGACCACAACCTTCAACAAGGCACTCATACTATCAGACCAAAGGAAAGAGAATTTGAATCAGTTTATGGCAAGCACACTTCACTAGTACAATATATAAAATTTTGAGCAAGCAGCTACCAGATTGAATCATTATAAAACATTACCATTGGAAAACCACGGGCGACTTTTGCCTTAAAGAATGAGTCATGAACCTCAGACACATGAATGCTTAGTAGGCGAGAGGTAGGGTAAACCCTTGAGCAGACTGAACAAGATGCGGAGTGCCTTGAGGTATAGTGATCTTCAAACTCATCCAAAGATCTCAATTGGGCACGACAACCAACAAGTGGACAATATATTTTACTGCCAAATGAGGAGCAAAGTAATTACCCAGCATTTTATTGGACAAAAAAACCATGAAGAGTTAGATAATCATTGATCAACAGTAAAGACAACATTTTCCAACACAAGAATGATGCGTTGAGAAACAAGAAAGTGCATAAAGTAGACTGGAATGAGTTCAGGAATGTGGTAAGATGCTGTTATTCGCTGCCCTGATGGAGAAATCAGCAATGGCAGGTTGAAGGGGTTAGCAGTGTTTGAAGCTGAAAAGAGTAATGATTGAAAACCCCTTAGATGCGAAAATGGAATACAGATAAGCAAAAAGAAAGATCCCTGGAAAGAAAGAAATGCATTCATCAGCAGACTTTGGATGACTTTCGACGAAGCAACAAAACAAGCCAACCTGCTCTCTTGATCTTCAATATTGCGAACTTGCTGCTTCTCCTCTTCAGTCCAATCTAATGCAACCTGGAGAACCACGAAATATTTGAGTTTTTTTATCCAAATGAAAATAGTCAGAAAAATGTGACATCCTCCTATCCTCTATCCACCATAGCATAAATCAAACCGCAGAGAACCTCTTTCTTTCATAATTCAGCTCGAAAAATTGAATTAACAAGTAAAATGAAATATATAAACAAATCGAAATGAACAATAAGCCCAAACTACTAACTAACACAGAGAAGTAAAATAATGGCGTGTAATTCAAGACGAAAGAACAAAAAGATTATAAAGAGAATTATAGAAGACTAAAATTGGCGCGTGAAGAGTAAAATCAGAGAAACCTGTTTGGCAAGAAGTTCTCTTTCGAGGTTGCCAGCAGCGAAGAAAGGGGAATCCTGCTGGAATCGTCGTCTAATCGGAATCCAGTAAGGAAACCCTAATTCTAGTTGTAGTCCGCCCTCGCTCACTTCCACCTCCATTTCAAATTCTTTCATTCAAACTTTAATAATTCTCTCTCTCTCTCCACTCTCAAACTTCCCAACATTCATAATGAAACGATTAGTGATTTTATTTTTTAAATTTTTTTTTTAAAAAAAAAATACTTAAAGGCAAAGTGGGAAAAAAAAAAAAACAAAGGAGCAAAAAACAAAAATGAACTCGGATTGGACCTTAGAGGCACATACAATGGACACGGGAGGGAGGATTGCTACGATTTGGGCTTGCTGAAGGGATTTTATGGCCCAAATTGCTTTACGGAGCCCAAAAGAAAAAAAAATAAAAGTTTGGGTTAAAAAGTGAATTAGAAGTTTATACCTATATCCGCAACAAAAGTTTGGGAAAAGAAAATGTGAAGTTGTTTTCAGGAATTGACGTTATTGATGGGCGTCTTGCACAACATGACATTAATTAGCAAATTGTATTTGTGAGGTGGGAAAATCATAATCTAACAATGTTGTTGGAGTAAGTCATTCATTTTTTTTTTCCATTCGTAATAAATGGAAAAATGTGGAGTTTATTATTGTAACAATATAAGAGCTTTTAGTGTTAATATGATAATTAATGATATCATAATTAGTTGAATGAGGGAGAGACGTGTTTGTTCCGAATGATCCTGGGGAAGATGAACACCTGGCCCCAATTTGACTGTAATTATTTATTTTTGAAAAAAATATATGTTAAATGTAACTATAAATAATATTATATATAACATTCAAAAAATGAATTAAACTCTCTTTTTTCTTTTTTTTTTTTACTTAATTTTTTAAACATCTTATGAATTATATAATAAAAAAATAAATTTTAAATAATCAAAATAAAAAAAGAACAGTAAGTAATTAGTAATACAGTTAAACTTTCAAAGGAGGCAAACATAATCATTTACCCAAAGATAAATGAAATTAATTACAGTAACGCGTAATAAGTGACCTATGGCCAATATACGGGAACGGACGGGGTTAATTAGTTGTCAAGCCTCGCGGCTGCCCACTCTAAAGTGCAGTGTGGGTGGGTGTCAACTGTCAAACACACGCACAAAATACTTTGAGCTGGGTACTTCTTCTATCTGTCCACTCCACAGGCAAGGAGAAATTACAATTAATAATGGAGTTGAAGTACATGAAATTACTACTATTAGTCCTTCACAATAATAATATTGTATTGTTTTTTTTTAAAAAAAAATTACTTTCAAAATTTTATCTCATTTAAAAAAATTTATTTTTAAATTAATATTTTTACTAATAATAATTATATATACTCATAATTAAAAAATAAATATAAAAATATAAGGGTTCATTTTTGGATTATGTATTTTTATTTGCAAATAAGTAAATTCTCAAATAAAAACAAACTATCCAAACACATTTTTATTTCAAAATTTAAATTTTAAATATTCCCACTCAAATTCCTCTCACATAATTTAAAAAAAAAATCTCTCTTATTTTTCTCTCCAAAATACTTTTTCTATTAAAAAATACCCACCAAAATTTTCACATATTTCAATATAATTTTTTTCAAATACATCACTGTCCAAACAGACCTTAAGATTATATATTTATATAATATATTAAATATGTTGTATTTAATAATTAATAAAAAATTATATATAAATTAAAATAAATTAATTTTTTTAAAAAAAAATTATATAATAATATAATTGACTTATCACGAGGAATCAATCATGACAACCAATTTAATTTAATTTAATTTAATTTAATTTTGATCACAGCTAAGCTAATGTAGTGTAATTGAGAACAAGTTTTGAAGTGCACTACAATTTACAAATTATCCATCCATATTCCGTCCACGCAATCATCCATCGTCACCATCAATGCATGCCGGTCAGATGTAACAAATAGCCAATGGGATGGTTGCGTGTCGTCACTTATACTGTTCGTTAGTTTGACCAATTATCCCATGCTCCTTTATTTTAAATATTGTCCGGCTTGCTTCTTATTTCTCACCGCCATCTCATATCAGACTATCAGTTATCACATCACCTCATATCAAATCAAAAATTATCCCAACTTTCTTCCCAACAAAAAATATTATCCCACCATTTTTATTTTTATTTTTCTTTTTATTTTTATTTTAAAAAAAAAAGAAAAAAAAAAAAGAAAGATTTGTCGTGCTCCAATCCCTCACATTTTTCTTAGCACCAACGCGAGACATGAAGCAAAGCCTGGCCTGGGATTCAACTTTCAAGGCAAGCATTCAGTCGGTGATTGCAATTAAAACTTAAAAGAGCCAATCATTTGAATTGATGGACGGAGCTCCCTTAATTAATCCCTGAATACTTATTTATCTCTTCATTCATTCATGTGTCATTTTCTCTCTTTCCCCCTCTCCACCCACGATAAAAAAATTAAAAAAAAAAAACCCTCCCGATTCACGGCCTACCCTAGACAGGCGTTGCCCAGAACCATACTTTACATACACAACTAGTGCCTTCTATGCCTTTTTCCTAAAGATGCATGCAATGCAGGGCAGCCAAAAGGAACAACTTAATCAAATCCAAACTCTTCTTGAATGCTGATGGTTGAAGAATAAATAAAACAAGGACCGGAAGGAGACTCGTCCATGAATCTTGTTTATGTATTCGGAAGCCCCAACACCAGCTACATTGCTCGTCTCTAATAGATATAGAATTATAGATTGGGGGAGAACTTTTCACCAACTGTGTCACTTAATATATATGTTTGGATTATATTCTAAATGTAAAAACAATTATTTTTTTTATCACAAAACAAATATAACATCTAAATACATTTTTATTTCAAAATTTAAAATTCTCTCTCAAATCCTTCTCGCATAATTTTAAAATATTTTCCCTTTAATACAAATTTTATTCTCCTTCCAAAATACTTTTTCTTACTAAAATTTTTACACATTTCAATACAAAATTTATCAAATAAACCTCAATCCAAACATACCCATAATTTTCCTAACAAAGAGAGCAAGATATGTTTGGTCAATCAAGGACGCTATATTATGCGATTGGTCTCTGTTACGTACCCGTGACCACCAAATTGACTAAGGTATGATTAATGTCCAATATCAGTAACCGGGGAGGGTTCTTTAATTTTTGTTCCAATTAGCGTTTGGCAATTTCAACTTCCAAAGTCAGCCTTTTATCCAAAAAATACATAAAATATCCTGTTTGCATTCGTTATTAACCAAACCATCTTTATTTTATCCCTGTCCCATTCTTTATCCTTGCATGCAGGGTTTGGAATTCAATCTCTACGTTCATATATATATATATATATAAGGAAGAATATGATTAGAGAAGCGATTAACGATCGAGTTAGTGAAGACTAGCTAGGTACGGCCCATCCCAGAGAGAGATCATATTCATAATACTTGCTGGTGCTGGCTACATGTATACGAAAGTGGAAAACACGAGGCCGATGTACATAATGACCATCGGGTCGCTGATAAAGTTGATTATGGTGGTACTGATGAGTTTCAGGAGAGTAGAGGCTCAGTTATCTGAGAACTTCTACAGTTCAAGTTGTCCGAAAGTGGAAAGTATCGTCCGCCAAGCTGTGAACAAGAAGTTGGCTCTGACTGGAAGTAACATCCCAATTCCAGCCACCCTTCGTTTATTTCTCCACGACTGTTTTGTTGAGGTCGATCACGTAGTTTTGTATCTCCATCTGCTGCTACTTAATCAGACTCATCGTGTCCATACTGACATACAAAAATGCTAGTAATTTATACAGGATGCTTGCTCTAATTTTATATAGGCCTTCTTGGGGCTAAAATTAATATTATTAAGTGGCTTCAATTTTATTTCTAATTAATCATCGCTTACTACGTACGTACAGGGATGTGACGCCTCTGTCCTGATATCTTCACCAAATGGGGATGCTGAGAAGGATGCTCCAGATAATCTCTCTCTAGCCGGGGATGGCTTTGACACTGTCATCAGGGCCAAACAAGCTGTGGAGGCGCAGTGCCCTGGAGTAGTTTCGTGTGCAGATATCTTAGCCATCGCTGCTAGGGATGTTGTAGCCCTGGTAAGTTTGTTTTTGGCCGGGGCTACTAAATTGAACTTTCAAATTAATCTCTTTTTACTTTTTGGACCGACAGGACCGTAAAGTAGAGTAGAGGGTGCAAATGTGATGGACTAACTAATATTATGCAATTAATGAATATTTCCAGGCAGGAGGCCCTTCCTTTAGGGTAGAACTGGGGCGTCGGGATGGACTCGTGTCCACTGCATCTCGAGTTGCTGGAAACTTGCCAGAACCCACTGATAGTGTCAACAAACTTACTGCCCTATTTGCCAAGAACAATCTTAGCACTACAGACATGACTGCACTCTCTGGTGCTCACACCATAGGCTTTAGTCACTGCACCCGTTTCTCCAACCGCCTCTATTCTTTTTCCCCTTCCAATCCAACGGACCCTTCCCTCGAGCCAAATTTTGCCCAGCAGTTGAAGCAAACCTGCCCCCAAAATGTGGATCCCTCTGTTGTGGTGAATCTGGATCCTACAACTCCAGACACTTTCGATCATGTCTACTACCAGAATCTGGTGGGAGGAAAGGGCTTGCTTACTTCAGACCAGGAGCTCTTTACGGATCCATCTACTCAGCCGACCGTTAACCGATTTGCAAGTGATTCTTCTGAGTTCAACGCAGCCTTCATCGCGGCAATGAGACAACTTGGCAGGACTGGCGTCAAAACTGGCAACCAAGGACAGATACGGAGGGACTGCACCACCTTCAAATCATGAAGGCAGAGCCTCATATCAATTTCCAAATAATTGATGGCTTAACTTGGATGGCAAATAAAATGGTGAAAATACTCCAATCCATTAATTTTTCTCCTTTTCTTCCTTTAGCTATCGCTATTATTGTCAAAAGGATCATTGTCAATCAACAGAACCTGAAAACCAGCAGAAACTCCCAGCTACAATCGATGATGATCCGCTTGTAACAATAAAGGAGGATCAATGGTCATTGGTACCGCAATACATAATCAAAACATTCCAAAATAATAAACCAGTCCAAACAAAAATACAAGTATGCCTAGTGACACGTATTATTTTCTCGTTTTTCTTCAAAGGAACACTGGGACAGATCCAAAAATTTCAATGGAAAATTGAAAAACTAATCAAATAATTACACAATATATTACATTAAATGAAATTTTTATTTAAAAAAAAAAAAAACAACTGTCTCACTCCGCCACAATTGCACTCAAAACTGCAAATCAACATCGACAAGCCAGCTAGATTCTTTTGCTCGCTGTCAAGGAAAAATTATTGAAAAATCTTCTTGTGCATCTAGAAGCATATATATACTTGCACAAGGAACACAAGGATGCTTCATTTATGTACGTAATTTTCCATATAGATGAGCATAGACAACCTTGGTCCGATATACAAGAATCATGCTCAGAATAACGGCAATGATGCAAAGCCCTGACATTATCAAAGAAGTCAAGAAGAAGCAAATGGGACCTTCACACTTTAAAGGCTCATCCAGGGAAACAATGCTTGATAGCAAAGACCGTCCAAACTGTGGACTGTGATACTGCTCTTGAGCTTGCTTCTCCGCCTCTCTGTCATATATACCACTCGCAATAAGGCCTGAGAAAACCAATGACCCTGCCGGGTTTGCAAGGGTGAGAAAATTGTATAGTGCACCAAATTTTTTCAGGCCGAATAACTCTGATGCAGCAGCTGGCACAATTGCCCAGTGGGCTCCGTATCCAAGCCCAACCAAAAGGGTTCCAATGTAGAGATCCCCAGGCCAACCCATAGCAAGGATAAAATGTCCAATTGCCATGATGACTTGGGCGACAGCCATGGCCACTGGCCTTGGATAAGCATGGTCCCTGGTTTGGTTTATATTAATACCAATATTCACAGGGTCGTATTAGAAACAAGCAAAGCAAATGGCAAAATTGAAAGACCAAATTGATGATACATTGATGCAGAAAGATCATAAAGTTTCTTACCTGACTATTTTTTCAGAAAAGTAACCACCACCAATGCGACCCAGGAAATTCCAGATGCTAATCATGGAAACAAACACGTGGGTATTGTCATACCCTAAGGACTGGCTCATCTGACCCAAGTTATCAATCACTGTTAAGCCCGATCCAGAACCTAATAGAAGAGAGAAAAAGATGAGCCAAAAATCAAACTTCATTAAAGCCTGAGTCAAGGTGAAGTCCTCCCCTCTATGCGGACCCCTTCTCCTCTTAATCCTTACTGCCCCTTCTGCAGCTGCTTGGGCTAATTTAGCTTGCAGCTGGGCAATTCTCTTTTGCCTCTCTGAAGCTGGAAGCATGTCTACTTCCCTAGGTTTTTCATCTTCTACTTCACTGAAAATGATTTCATTATGATGATCTTGTTCAGATTTTCCGGCCTCTTGTTTCTGTGACTCAGCTGGCAAAAGTGGTTCTTCAGCAGGCACTCTAGGCTCTCGTCCGCAACTCAATGCAAGGGGGATCACAATGGGAAATATCAGAAGAATAAATAGAACCAGAGTGAAGATTGTGATAACAGTGTGGCTAACGTGGATTAGATCTTCAGCGAGCATTACCCCCATCAAGTAAGCAGCTAAGACAAGGCATACGCTGTAGATGACAGAGAAACAAAACCCATCGGATGAGCGAATTTGTTTGTGACCTCCAACAGGCCTGACAATGAACATAAGAGCAATAACCACCATTGCTGGTCCAACTGCAACCATAAATATGAGCGAAGCATGGTCCGGACTATGGATGACAGCATAAATTTGAGTTAAGATAGCACCGGCCAAACCAGCAAAACCTTTTAGTATCCCCACTACGGGGCCGCGACTTTTTGGAAAGTTTTGCACGCACGAAACCAGTGCTGCTGTATTGAAGTAGGTCTCACCATTTGTTCCAATGAATATCAGTATGCACATCTGAAATTTTGAAGGCAATCCAACGTTGACACCAAATTGAATTTGGGAGCAAACTTACATTTCAAAGCCAACATGAGCACAAAAGGAATAACAAACAAATAGTTTGATTCTTGTAAGGGTCACCTCAATAAATCAAACAAATTCACGGGCCACCTTCGTATCAAACAACTAATGGGACCTCTGTTCTCATTTTACCCATGCCGATATATTTCCGCTAACTATCCAAGTATGTTTCTATGCATATGTAGTAACGCAATTCATCCTCTTCACTTTAAATGAACTTCCCAAGTCCCCAGTTCCATTCAAGTTGGGTTGAAGAAGGTCTGAGTCTAATATCACCAGATAAACAATTCCAGCAGAGAATGATTAAAATTAATAACAAATAATTCCAGAGAAGAAAACCTTACTCTTCATCCCCAGACCTGAGCAGAGGTTTTATGAAAATCACAATCAATCGGTGAAATAATTTATTATTATTATTTTTTAAAAAACCAAAACTTGAAATTGAAATTACTGTGACCTCGGAAGCCCAGCAGCTTAACTTATTTGAGGTACGTCGAATCCAATTAAGGCAGATAAGAGTCCTATCGATGTTTTATTCAGATAATGAAAAAGTACAAGTTAACGCATCCGTTTCAAATAGATAAAAAGGAAAATAAAAGAAGAAAAAAGGAACACGGAAAGACCCAAATTAAGCGACCTCAACGGAACAGATGATAAAAGAATACAGAACTCACCGCCCACAATGGCAGTGCTGGAAGTCGACCGGTGATGATGAGCCAAACCCAACCATATCCAACAAAATTCTGCAGAGCACCGACAAGAAGGGCACCCCAAAAAGGCAATATCTCACACAAACTCCCAGCCAAAAATCCTACGCTATCACCGAGGTCCTTAGCCACCCCGAGCCTGGCAATCTGCCTCTGATTGTAATTCAATGAAGTCTTAATGGTTGGTGAAATGCTTCCGAAGAGGTATCCAATCCCAGCCCAGGATTGAACCCACATTGCAGCCACAAACACGAGCCATCTGTTGTTAAAAAACAAACGCAGCCTCTCGGGGAAAGAAACGGCCATTTCTGGTATGTTAGATTGATATTAATGGAAGTCAATCCAGAGTCTTGGGATTTTCGGTTTTGTTGGGGTTGTGTCTGAAAAGGGTATTTTTTTGGGGATGTGTGTGGTTTCTAGGATGAGGTGTTCAACAGTGACCGTTTTTGGATTTGCGTGACGATGGAGTGTGTTTGTCTAATATTTAAATACAGAAGTGGGGAAGGGGGAAGGGGGAAGATGCAACATGCAGAGCAGCGCACAAAAGCCGGGGGGAGATGAGTCAGATGACTATGCAATTTGATGACTCGACTGGGACAAGACAAAGGCCGATTACCAAGTACCAACTACTACTAATCCGTATTATTCCTTTTATGAATACATGAATATTCTGATCCCCTCCCTGACTTTGATGGAAATGTAATCCCGATGGTCTGGATAATTTTAGAGTAGCCACTAATTTTGACTTTATTATTTACTCGTGTTTTTCCCCCTCACTTTTATCTATTAATTAATCAATTTCTATGGATTGTCAATCTAAATGATTTGACGCGTGAAGTTATCCGGATGGTTCATTAACAAAAAAAAACAAAAAAAACACATAGGTCCGTTTGGATACATATTTTTTTATTTATAAATAAAAAAAAATTTAAATAAAAATAAATTATTCAAACATATTTTTATTTTAAATTTTAAATTTTAAATTTTTTCACTCAAATTCCTCTCACATAATTTTAAAATAATCTTCCTTTTATTTTTCCCTCTAAAATACTTTTTGTATAAAAAAAATACTTACTAAAATTTTCACACATTCTAATATAATTTTTTTTATTTGTAAATAAAAATGCCTTGTCAATATGAAACTTTAAATTTCATCACTCTTTGTGTTATACTCTTTTGGTTTTTTTTAGAAAAAAAAAAACCTAATTTCAAAACTTTTTATTAATAGTCTTACATCAAAAATTTAAACATATTAAAATTATGTATACAATGATGGAAAGTTATGCAACTGATAAATATAAAATAATAAGGAAAAAAAAAACTGAATGAGTCAACTATTTTACAGCAAGTTTTGAACATTTATTTATTGAATAGGATACTTGTGGCTGGTAAGATTTCCAGCATTCCAAAATGATACTTGTACGGGATCCAAATCCCTCTTTTTTTCTTTTCTTTTTTGGGGAGCGTTGGGGTGGGACTTGGGAGGGCCCAAAAGATATAGTATGAAAATAATACTGGAAAGCAATGTCAGGCAACGGTGGACGTAAATTGCAATCATGGGCATAATACTGCCAAGAGGGCAAGACGACAGCATGTAGTAGTAAAAGTCTAAAAGATTCCTGTGCTATGAAAAGTGACCCCAGATGTAGATTTCATGAGTTTTTCGCTGTGCTGCTATTCTATTATTATTATATCATATGTGGGTGGGGAGCAAGTGAGCAACGCATCATTAGCATGTGCTAAAAAAATAACCCAGAAAATCAAATGTTGTGAAACTGGCGTAATTCGTTCCGGCCGTAACTGGTTGTTGAGAAAACGGCTCTATCAGCATCCAATGGCCAGCGTTACATATTTCTATAGATATGTATGCATTGGGTTTTCCCAGAAATTGGCCTTTCATTCGTTTCCTTCTTGTATCCATTTTCAACAATAATCACACGGATTATACATATATCAATCCAAAGTCCACAACGTCTTTTTACTTTTTTAGTACGAATGCGATGATGGACCACCGGGGCCGGTATCCATAGCCTCCGACAGCTACCATTCGCTCTATGTATAGCTCTCTGAAATGATAAACACTGACTTGGCGATTTCTTTAATTCCAACCACTTTATTTATGCCGAGGAGCTTAGCTTACTTATTTTCACTCCGACAACATTTAACTTTTAGAGTTGTTTATATTTTAATTTTGACATATACACAATTTTTTCCCCTCGGTAAATTATTTTTATTCATTTAAAATTAGTGAAAAGCATGACAAATTTTCACCCCCCTCGATTCATTTTTGTATCCACTGAACAATCTCGTTCTTCACTTTATCCTTTTTGTTTCACTCGAAATTATTAATCTTGCACTGGGTATCGACGTTGCCATTCAAGAAATACTACAATACCAATGGCGTAAATTTATTAATTTTTGCGTAAGTGTCACCATCTAATTAGTATTGCAATACCGATCACATAAAATTATTCACTTTGCATTGTCTTAACCATTTAGTGAACATTATAACGCTAATCACGTGAAATTATTGATTTTGTATTAGATAAATTCTTTTTGGGGTCGTCGTAGAATTATTGAACACTACACTGGAATATCAATGGCATATAATAATATATTAGCTTTGCATCAATGTTACTATCTAGTGAAAACTACAACACCATCGCGATAAATGATTGGTTTTGCAATATATAGATTTTTCTCTAGACTTTGCTCTATATGGATTCTCCTTGGCGTTAGCGTGGAATTATTAGTTTTGCATGCTCTCTAAACTTGGGAAATTATTGGTTTTGCTGTAGATAAATTCTCCTAAATATCATTATGAGATTATTGAATTTACACTATTCTCTCTTGTTTTGATAATTTATTGACTGTGTGTACTAACTAGATTGGATTTGCATCAGATAAATTCTTCTCAGCACCAGGCACCACCGTATGAAAATTTGATAAATTTCATGTGAAGTGAAACCAATAAGATTATGACAGATTGTTAAGGTACAGGGTGGTTGTCAACGTGGGGTGAATAGACAAGAATCGGCTTATGCGGCGAAGCCCAACCAACAGGAAGATGAAGAGATTTATTATATATGGTGGTAGTAATAAATAATGGTATATTTGCAAACTGTGTCTTCACCAGGTTCCTCTCGCAATGAAGTAATATCATTAATTCATAATATCATACATGCTCCAACAGAATATTCCTGGGAGTTCAAAAGATATGAGTAAATGAATTGAAATGAATCTCATGCTCAAATGGATCAACCACTTTGTACATACCGTACAGTACACAAAGCCTGGAGCCCTGCACATCTTAGAAGTTAGAACAGTGATCAAACGATCACATCCAACAGGTCGATATGTCCGAGTGGTTAAGGAGACAGACTTGAAATCTGTTGGGCTTCGCCCGCGCAGGTTCGAACCCTGCTGTCGACGGTCAATTTCATTTGTGTTACGCTGGTTTTGCGAGTGGTAATCTACCAAATACCAAATTGCTGCATGGGCTGGATTAAACTGAAAGCCCAGTCTATTCTGTCCAACCAAGCCTGCCTCGTGCGAATGCAATTTTGCTTGAGAATAGCATTTGGGTTCTTCTACTATTATTCCATGACTTTACACCGGTTTCGGTTTCAGAATTTGGGTTATAAAAGTGAGTGGCCCAGTACCGGGTGATAGAATTAAAATTTTTATCATAGCTGATAGGCCCCCCTCGTAGTTGGGTAGCGTAATATTTCAGCTACGCAAACAGCCAAGAAACTCGAAAACTCACTCTCTCTCACATACTCACCTACTCACATCGGCTGTACCGTTCAGATTACAAAAGCGCACGTGTGACGGGTGTATGCCTTAGATCCGTCACGAGCAGGACCGCGCAGCCGCACAGTAGACACATTATAAATACCGACTCAGAAAACAACCGAGCAGTTGGACGGTTTCGGTTTCGGTATTGCTGTGCCCACCGTCTACATAATCATTCCTACGCAAACTGTGAGAAGACTAGTCCCAGCGAAAACTCAATATACTTTCTACTCGCTCATCCAAATGGATCCGGACGCTTTGGCCAAGGCCTTCGTGGATCACTATTACTCTACCTTCGATAACAATAGGGCCGGATTGGCCAATCTTTACCAAGATGCTTCCATGTTGACTTTCGAGGGCCAGAAGATCCAGGGCTCCCAGAGCATCGTTGCTAAACTCACCTCCCTCCCCTTCCAGCAGTGCCAACACCATATCTCCACCGTTGACTGCCAACCCTCTGGTCCCGCCGGCGGTATGCTCGTCTTCGTCAGCGGCAATCTTCAACTCGTCGGAGAATCTCACGCTCTCAAGTTTAGCCAGGTTTTTCTTCCGCCCTACAGCACGTCTTTAAGTTATCCATTATCTATTGTGCTTAAACTAGGGTTTCAGATGTAATTGAGGCTCGTGTTAGTTCCCAACCTTTGTTGAATTGAAATGCTTGCTTAGTTCTTTCTTGTTTTTGGGAATCGGACTTCATTTGTTGGTTACTGCCTTACTGGCTTAATGCTCAGCTTGGATTCCGTGGTTGTTTCTGCATTAACCATATTATGTTCTTTTCTTTTTTTTCCCCTTCTTGATAAAGGTTTGTCTAGAATGCTCGCCTTGAATTTCAATTTATCCCTAAAGCTAAACGGAAATGTCCTACCACGGTGCGTGTAACGTGTTTCTCAGAAATAGTTGATGCCTAAGTATAAAGCCCTATTTGGTGCATCGCGTGATTTTTATCTACCTGGACACAAATTTGTTTAAGATGCTTAATCCTAAAGCCAAATACTCCTCGACAAGCTTCTCTATGTGGATGTTATCTTAGAAATCATAATTATCTTAATCATCCTTCTGATATGATTGGATAAGATCAATATTCACAATATCATCAGGATTTACCACTAAGAATTTGAGGTAGTAGTGGAGTTGCTAAAGTGTGATGGTATGCTGTAGCAATGGGGTGGGATTACAGAGGAAAATCTAAATGGTAAGATTAATGAATTTGTTAAAGTATGAGAGTATGTTGTAGCAATGAGGCGGGTTTACAGAGAGTCGGAACTTGGAAGTGCAAGACTGATTGACATTTTACGATACATTTGCAAAATTGGGTTAGGTGGTGTCTCACCAGGGCATTGTCTCTAACTCATGGAAGCCATTTATCTCATGAATTCACATTTCTGTAAGTCTGATTGGCTTAGAATTGCTATTCTACCTACATTTATTTTTATTTTTTTTCTGATGCCTTCTTATTTTTAAATGATTTGATATGACTTTGTACATCCAGATTTGGTCCCCATTAAACATACTAGTTTACAGCAGCACTTCCATTTAAACTTGTGATTGAATTAGTGAATGCTCCATTGCTCCAACGCTACTAAAGGAAACGTTCCTTGCCCTTCTATTTTTTCTTATATATTTATTTATTTATTTTTTGGGTAATGTTAGCCATGTTGGATCTGAAATGTATTCACGCAGACGTTGAAGTGTAGATTTTTCTCCTCTCATTCTTTGTGTGAAGGGGAGTGATGATTGATTGATTGATTTCCCATTGCATTAGTAACATTTAAGCAGAGAATACAGTCGCCTGCTAACAAACAACATGAACGCGACATAGATACTTAGAAAAGCATTTTAGATGTCTTTGAAAAATTACCCTACAATAAGAATAGTAATAGGATGGTTAAAAATATTTTTAGACTTATTGTTTGGAGGTTGATTGGACTGGGTATTTATTGTTACAATCTGAGTATAATTTGAGACTAGCAAAGTTTGGTGCAATATGCTTCAGAGACCATTCTGTAAATTTGCGCCTTTCTGAATTTTGATATTTGTCATGGAATTCATTTTAGAATTTGCTTGTGTTGCTAAGTAGCTTGGTTATCTAAGCATCATTTTATGCTAAGAAGATTATTCATTTCTTTTTCTTCTTCCTGATGTGCAGATGTTCCATTTGATGCCAACCCCACAAGGAAGCTTTTATGTGTTGAATGACATTTTCCGCTTGAACTATGCCTGAGAAAGTAACGGGCTAAGTCTGGAACTTGTGCATGGTGTCCGTTGTTGAGAATTCCAAGGAGCTGTTTTAAAGTCATATGTTCTTTAGAAGCTGGGAGATAATGATTTAATTTTTTAACTCCGATTTACTTTTTGCTTAGTTTGTTATTGTGTCATTATAAATATTTCATCATTGGAAGACTCTTACTGGTTTTGATTCGAATGAAAGGTGAACTAGGCCCTACAAAGGGCCGTTTTTTTTTTTTTTAAGGCCGGAACTGGTGGGCTGAATTGGGTTTACTCTTCGAGTTTTGGATGGATGAAAAGTTGGGGAGTGATGTTAAATTGTGCTTTGGGGATGGGGAATATATTCTCTCTCCCTAAGCAAGCTTCTGCTTTGGTTCATTCTCACATGCATGAGAGTGGATCTGTGGGTAGGCTTAGCCCCTGTTTGTAGAAATGAGTAAGGATGATTAAGCAAACGTTGAATTTCTTGGAGGTGAATCAAGTCGTGCAGATTTGAGAGCTATGTTGGGATGTTCTTGTAAGAACATGTCGTGCACTAGAGTGAGATGATGTTTTCTGGTTGTTGAAGCTGAAATTCTTTCAGCCAGCAAGTACTAACAGGAGTTGTCACTGGAATCTATGAAGTTTGATACTTGGACAAAAACTTAAAAATCCTACTTTTGCATCAAAGGGATTGGGTGGGACTAGGATCTGGAGGTGGTAATATTTATATAGTTGGGGTGTGATTGGGATTTTTTTTATATTCATTAAAAATATTTATTAGGAATAATTAAGAGGGATATTATTGATATGAGAATTTATTGAGAGGGATAGGGAATACTTATGAGTTTCAATTGAAATAATTAAATGGGTAATGATTAGATAATGTTGAGTAATTATTGGTTGATACTTAATAATCAATGATTAAAAATTAATATTGATAATTAAATAGTTAATGATTAATGGTTAATATTGATAGTTAATTTTCAATATAAAATTTTAATGAAAATTAAGAAATTTCAATTTCATTCAATTCCATTCCCTTTCAATTTAAAATTTAAAATTTAAAATTTAAAATTTAATGAGAATTATATTTTTCATTATCAATAATTCTCCACCCATTTATATTTCACTAAATTCCTTCCCAATTGCCACCCTTACTTGGACCTCAGCTTCAAATCACATTAGGATAGATGACATTATTTATTTGCATGCAGATGCACATTACTGCAAGGAATCTCAGATTGGCAACGACGCATGGGGTTTCTAATTAGAGGAGTTTTTTGTTTGTTACTTTATTTTTAGCCGTTGGGACAAGACACACACACCATGAGCGCTGACAAATACCGAAAATTTGAGGGGCAAGCAAGGTTCAAAGTGTGAATGGGTATCGGAATGGGAATCGCTTCATCGATTAAGTCAAGCAAAGTCGCCACTTTCCCTGGTTTTTCCTCTCCCGCATGTTAGCTGTGTAGGCGTATGTATCTACTGACTCTCACTCGTCCCACCGTCAATTGTCTCCCAAACCAGAGAAGAGAGAAGTATAAAAGGCATCGTTTTCTGGGGTCCCTCTCCCACCCATTACTATTTCTCGTCCTCCCTAAACGCTTCCCAGCGGATATCAAACTAAAAACAATCTGCAATCTTGGATCATAGATCTTGAATAAATAAGAGATATTAGTAGTGGAAAAGAAAATAAAAGAAAAGAGAGAATACTAGATGGCTGATTGGGGTCCTGTATTCGTAGCGGTGGTTCTGTTTGTTCTGTTAACTCCCGGTCTGCTGATTCAGATACCGGGTCACAACCGGATTGTGGAGTTTGGAAGCCTTCAGACCAGCAGTGTGTCCATACTGGTTCACTCCATCCTCTACTTCGCCCTCATTTGCATCTTCTTGCTGGCTATTGGCGTCCATGTCTACACGGGATCTTCCTAATTAAAGAACTTGCTACTCTGCTGTCTGCTCTGCTTTGCATCTCTTTCACTTGTACTCTTCTAAACTAAAATTCCTTTTCTCTTCGATTTGTGAGATGTGATTTTCATTCATTCGAGTTTTCGTTTCTTTCCGATTGAGCTGCGGCATTTGTAGAATTATATTTCCCTCTCCTGTTTTGCTTCAAATGTAAGATATCGGTTAAGATTCAAACAATGGTTTGTATTCTATGTATTACCTATCATGAGTTAAGTGGGTCAATCAAGCTTGCAAATGTAATTACCTAAGATTCGTCCATATGTTTATCTTATGGATTCGTGCGACTCAATTTCTCATCCTCCCTCCCTCACTCCCCTGTTTTGGGACAAACGGTAAGAGTAACATTTTGATACCAACTCTTACGGACCGATTATTGCGCCCGGCTGCATAAATCTAAATGACACTCTCCCTATTGCCTCTCTCCTATTTCCGTTCAAAATTAACTGCGTTACAGGTTGTCCACAGCCACATTTCCCTTTTGTGTAAGTACTGAACAAATATATTGCCTCAAATTGGACGAGGAAATTCAAATTCTAGTGGAAAAGAGATGAGTGCAGAATGAAGGAGAAATTCTTAATGCAGAAGTTTCAATCCGTTTCTTACGGTGGTGGCAACAGTTTAAATTAGTAGATTCTAGCTAGTTTGCACTCATACGCTGTTGTGGAATTTTTTTTGTGTACAACGCACGCATCCTGCCTAAAGCCTAAAACAAAAACAAAAACAAAAACAAACTCGTTCTAGTTTTGGGAAGTCATGGTTGGTTAATTCAGGAATATACTTATAGTCAGGTGTCATGGTTGGGGGCATGCTGTGGGGATTAAATATCAAAGCCTTCTGCTTGCTGCTCTTCCGGTGCTTTGTAAATTTAGTGTGGTACCCCAAGAAAAGATTAAAAAAACAAAGCAAAATTTATGTCAGCTGCTTCATAATCTCATATGGCTTGATGCAACACTGTTGTTGCCTCCTATAACTTCCTACCCTACGCATAGATATGCACGTTGAGAATAACAAGGAACAGAATAAGAAGCAAACCATAGATAACGGCGTGCAACATAATAGATATGATGCTAGTCTTCATGTTTAAGAATTCTACTGGACGATGCTTCCCTGGAAGCTGAAACAGTAATCCCGGCGACAGAAATGCGAAGAGTGCTGCTGCTATGATGGGAGCTGCCCAATTCTTCATCTTTTTTAAACCTTCCTATACTTAATAACTTGATGGAGCACCCTTTCCAGCTATATAACCGAGTATACGTCCAACCATATGTCAAACCAAGAAGAAGAAGAGGAGGAGGAAGAGGAGGAGCGAGGGCTGGACTTGGAGCAAATAAAAAGGGGTCAAAGTCTTTGGATTATGCCAAATAGTTGGAGACCTGAAATTCCCTGGAGGGAATAAGATTCCAATGATTAAAGTTAAGAACATGGCCGAAAACTAGTCATCAACTTTTTCTTTTTAACTTTTTCCCCATTTCTCATATGCGCTGCGCCCCCAGTTGGACAAAGAGCCACGCACCCATCGCGTTTAGAGAACGAAGCTCAGTAACAACAACGACGACCATCCGTGTGGGGCTTGCCCTCTTAAATAATAGTATAATACTGTTTAATTTGATTTCAATGATATAATAATTATTACTGCTCAATTAATCCATGGTTCGCGGTCTAGAACTGATCTTGGATAAAATTTAATGTGACTGGCAGTCGGTAGAGTATAATAATATCACAGTCTTTTGGTTTATTACGGGAAGGGAAGCGAGTGGCGATGATTTCAAACTTCGAAAATATAGGCAAACCACACACTCCTCATCTGTCTTAAATGAGAATTATATAATGGTCAAATGTCAATGATGGGTTGATCTCAATTCTTTTCGCAGTACTGTTGAAGATGAGGATGCCATAAAGGCTGAAAACTTAGCTTTGAAAAATTGTTAACCATGGGATAACCCTAGAAGCCTAGCGCGCCCACACACACACACACACACATATATATATTTTATAAAATTCCACTGCTTGGAACTTTCGGCTAAAGATTAGGGACTACTTTTGATTACTTTGATTGATACAGTTAAGGAAGCGATGCTCAGCTGGGTGTATGTTTTATTTCGTTTGAGCAACCAATTTGTGTTTTCTTTTGTTTTTCCTTTGGCTCCTAATACTGCCATGAGAGATTAAAGAGATTGAAAAAAAATGTAGAATTGAATGCTTGTTATTGTTTGATATTGATATTAGAATCAAATTTCATAATTAGCACAAAAAGTCTAAAATTGCTGGAAGGAATAGTTGAGTTCCCAAAACTTTTAATTTAACAGGTTAGTGAGATTAGCTGATTCTTAAGTTACTAATATCCCTAATAATACTTCTCCTTAATTTTCCCATACCCTAAAATAATAGAGTAGTAGCTCTCCTCTCACCTGCTGGTGCATAGATACTTGGTGTTTTCAGTTTGGAAAACGTTGAAGAAATCATATTCTCAGAGTCTAATAATTAAGTAGTAGTCAAAATATTGATATTAACATGATATATTAAGAACTCACTTGTACTTTCGGCTGATATCCAATAAGATGAAATTTAGGGTTTGTTTGGGGTATGATGTATTTGGAAAAAGTTGTATTGAAATGTGTTAAAATTTTGGTAGGTATTTTTTAATAGAAAAAATATTTTTGAGAGAATTTTTTTTAAAATTATGTGAAAAGAATTTGAGTAGAAAATTTTAAATTTTAAATTTTAAAATAAAAATATGTTTGATTTTTTTTTATTTAAAAATATATTTATTTACAAATAAAAATTTCTTAACTTTTAAATTTTTTGATTTCATTCTTCATTGCCAAGATTTATTTGATCAACTTATAATAGTGCTTTTCTACTCCTTGAATTGTCAGCGTTCATGGATGCAATTACCATCCACACTCCATTGTCGGGGTTTTACGACCTTTACTGAACCCAGAGAATAGATGCACCTAATACCAGTTTTCCAAAGAAAATCTTACTATATTATTTAAAGAAAGCCCCGAATAAACTTTAAAATCTCGTGGATTGGGCTCACTCAAATTATTATAAAATTCCAAAGGTGTCCCCATCCGAAGGGGCTTTGCTTTTGGAATATGAACCCAACCCTTTTTATCTGATTGGTCATTCTTCCCAGTTCCCACCACTGGATGGGTAAAGGCATCATAAATAACAGTGAATAGCCTACTGAGTCTGCGTCTGCGTCTGCGTCTGCGTCTGTGCCTGTGTGGACTTGACTAGAGGGCCGCCATATTTGTGCTTCTAACTCCAATATCCGCATCACCGGCCACCGTCTCCAGCAGAAGAAGAAAGACAGAAGCGAATACTATAGTTGGCGGTGCAAATGGCAGACTGGGGCCCGGTGCTGATCGGAGTGATTCTCTTCATACTGCTGCAGCCGGGATTGTTGTTTCAGCTGCCGGGTCCCAACAAAAGTCTCGAGTTTGGGAGCATGAAGACCAACGGCAAGGCCATTGCCGTTCACACTCTCATCTTCTTTGCCCTCTACGCCATCCTCATCCTGGCCGTCCACGTTCACATCTACACCGGCTGATTTCCCTCCCTCATTTCCTTTACTAAGTCACATCCCAATCCCTAACACTCTTTTTTTTTTTTAACATCTTCTATATGCTGTTTTTAAGTTCCTTTAATTCTACTAGTTTTATTTTGATGTGTCGGCAAGCAGCCAGATCTTATGCACAGTTTATTTGTATGTGTTGCCTTATCAGATTTTAGTACTCATAAATCATTCATTATTATGTTTCCTTGTATAATTTTTTTTCGAAAAAAAACAGAAGAAGAAGATTTTATTCTGCTAGGAGCCGGGCTCATCAGAGATCTGATCTTTGTTCGCTAAGTATGTATGCTTTAATAATAGACACAAGTCACAGAATCAATCAACCCACATGTCGTTTGTATGGACTTGAGTATTTTATTCTTTAAGATCTGTTGCGCCTCACTGACCATAGATTGTTGATAGTCTTTAATTAGTTAGTAGTAAACCCGTAGCTCTGGGTTTGTGCTTAAAATTTCCAATTTTCTGTTTTTCGTATCCGTAGATGGTCGCATGACTTGAGATTAAATCACAAACTGAATCTTATTAGTTGGATTGGGACTTTGAAGGGTTTGAGCTCACTGGCAACTTAGAAATCAATTCAATATTATGATGCCTGCTTCGCTGCATTAATTTCTTATTCCCATACCCATGCATCAATATAATCTCTTGAGGATGTGATGAAAAACATGCTTAGAACAACACGCAAACCCCAGGCGTTCATTCCAAGACTTTACTAATCTTCGGTAATCATACTCTCCGATTCAAACTCCCGCCTGCAAAAGCCAAACCTTAAAATTCAATAGTTCTTCGAGTGCATTTAAGCTGGAATATCAGAATTGAATGGAGCGACAGCATATTTATTTGGCTTACAAGAACCGGGAAACTTTGAGAAATGCTTAATATTGTTTTATGACACATTACATTGAATGATGGTCGTGGTGTTTGATTTTTCAGATTCGTTGGTGCAAAATCAGTGCAGTGGATTTCTGGGTAGTAGTAACTAGCTGATGAATTCGAAACTACGAATCCTGACAATTCAAAACCAGAAAAGAAAAGAAGTACTGGAAGCTTGCTCTTTCTTTTATCAAATGCTAAAACATACATTATTAACTTCGGTTGACAGAGAAAAAGAAGATGACAATTTACGCGATGGAGCGAGAAATCAATCATGCTCATGCGCACCGTAAAATTCAATTCAAAGGAACCAAAAAGGAAAGGGTAGAGCTCTCGATTGATTTGTGGGTAATGCGCCTACATACATTTTGGAAGTGGTTGATCAAATTAATTAGGGTGATCACCCAGTTCGTATGTGAACACCGATTGCTACAATCAAGATGGTGTATATACAAAAGTATAGGACAGCATGAACTAGAATAGAAATCCCACTGGTGTACATGTTGCCAAACTCCATGACTCTTGTTCTAGCTGGCAGCTGGAATAGCAGTCCGGGCGACAAGAGGATGAACATAGCCACCGCAACCACAACCGGTCCCCAGTCGGTAGTCATTGTTTGTCTCCCAAAACACCGGACGCTCACAGCTCTGCAAGACTGCAAAGAATGAAGAAGAGAGAATGAAGGAATGTTGGCCTGTAATTGAGTGATCAAGAGAAAAATGAAGTGGGTTCCGCGGTGTTGTATTGCATCGAATATGTAGGAGACTGTCTTGAGTTTGTACTGCTAAATTTCTTAGCGGGGAAGTATTAGCGGGATGCTATACTAAACTTGGATGGAAGGAGAGAGTAGATTTATGAGAGAAGAAAAGGCGTGTGTTTTATGGTAGTGGGATTTGCTTTTTTTTATTGGGGGAAGGGGGTTGTTTGTACCGGAGAATTAGGTAACTGTTTTGTGATTGGCTTCGAATGATAGAAAAGCTGGAAGAAGTTGCTCTTTGGTTTTGCTTTATGAGTTATGAAGAGGATTCGTGAAGGTAGTAGTCTCTCAAGCAAGTCTAGTGCGCGTTGCATATGTGTAAAGGTAAAAAAAGTGAAGGGGAAGCAGCAACAGAGGAGGAGGAGGAGGAGGAGGAGGAAGACTGGAGGAGGAGGTTGGTTTTTCAAGTAAGAAATATTTCTTTACGTGGGTGTTTGATTAACCATCTTTTTTGAAAAAGTTGAATGCATTAAGCTTCTGTCGTCTTGTCTTTGGGGGTGCGTGCTTTTAATCTTTAGGGCTTGCATCAAAAGTACTGTTTTAAAAGACGTTTTTGCATTAAAAATTTAAAAAAAAAAACATTACAAAAGACTATCTAAACAAACCTTCAATATCATTTTTACCCAAAAACTCCCATAGTGGTGCTGTCCTGCTTGAATGAAGAAGGGATAAATCCTCCCCCTATTAAATTAGAGTAATTGGGACTATTTCTTCTTCTGTAATCCGTGGTTGGGTTCAACAGGCGAGAGCAATTATGTTGGGTTGGTGCTCATGGCAATCACCCAATGCCAATCGCAAACTTGACTAAAATTCAGATTCACCCTCCTATGTCTTTCTTATTTCCCAAATACTCCATCAAAGAACATAAATTGTAGGACAGGAAATTGGTTAGTGGACTGGGCTCGCCAAAATAAATTAGTAGGCCGATTCTAGATTTGAAACGAACAACTAAGTAGTACAGCCCAGATGTTCATCTTGTTCCTAAAAAGTACTTGGTACACTTACCTCGTTGGCCAGATTATCAATAGGACAGCCGTCTAGACGGTCACTACCTACGATAGTCCACACGGGGCCGGCCCCTGATATTTTTTTTTTTTTGTCGTGACGAATCCAATGCTTCACCTTGTTGGCGTTGGGTATTAACATTTTATTCTACTTCCATATCAAAATCTATTTCGCTCTAAACCTCCATTGTCGGTGCTTAAAATCTCCTACCCCCTCCACCCAAAAAATAAAAAAAAAAAGCAACAAGAATAAGGAGATATGGCGGATTGGGGGCCTGTCGTGATAGCAGTGGTGCTGTTCGTGCTATTGTCGCCTGGTCTTCTATTTCAGCTCCCTGGGAAGAGCCGCGCAATCGAATTTTCCAACTTCCAGACAAGTGCACTCTCAATATTCATCCACACCATCATATTCTTTGGTCTAATCACTATCTTCCTCATCGCTATTGGCGTTCATATCACCACCGGTTAACTCCACAATCTTTCCCTTTTTTACAAACTTCTTCTTCCTTCCTTCCGCACTTTTATGGCCTTTTTCCAATATGCAGCTTGAACTTTTCCGTAACTTTTTTTTCTTTTTTTTTTTACCGAATCGGTGAGCTATTTATGGAATATCCAGTTTGCTGTACTTTATTTTGACACAGATAGATGAACAGTTGAATACTTATCTCATTGTGATGAATGATCATTATTCCATCTTTTTCTTAAAAAATCCCCATAGCCCCCATCTGTAATCTGTAAAGCAGAAGCGCACTATGCCGCTACAAAGAAGCTCGAATATTTGGCGTCTTTTATCATTTCTGTCTATCTAATACAATAGCCATATGATGCAAATCCATTCCTAACCAAGGGCTAAGTTCTAAAACTTTCCCGCTATCTGGTGAATAAGCATAAAAAAGAGAGAAAAAAAAATGAAGTAGAGCTCACCATGCTTCTGCATAATTGCAGTTTTCCTTCTCCCCACGCCTTCTACTCAGCAGTAAAAACAATGTTCCTTTTCTTGTCTCCTCGCCCAAGATAGCTCAAAATCTCCATGCTGTAATCATATTTCCACATCAGCCAAAGACATAAAATCGGTACAAGCACGTTCAGCAATTAGCACCAATTCCAGGAGCTACATCCATCTTAATACAGCTTTCTATCAACAATCATGATTCATTCTAGATTGTTCAGATGTGTAGCATCTTCATCCATTCATGCATTATATCAAAATTATCAAACGCCAGGAATGATCTTTCGCCAAGCACAACTTTGGCGGCCCACAACAAAATTTTGCTTCCAACACATGAATAGTATTGTAAATGAAGGGGTGTTCGTTTAAATAAAAGTCAGTTTAACAAGAATATTATTATAAAGTTCGTTCCTTTATCTGAATTAGTTAGTGATCATGTTTTAGTTTCTCATATCTCATAAAAATTAGTTAGTTACTGATCCCAGTTAGTGTGACTTTACCTTAGGCTTAGGGCCTTGAACATCCCAGAAACAACAACCATTTCAAATAGAAAGGAATTAAGGAATCTCACAAACATAGCTGAAATCAGTATCCTACTCCACAGAATTGATTTTCTCAGTAGAAGCTGAGAAACTTGCTGCGTCGGTTGTTTGTTATCTTTAAACTGCATTAGATTCTCCTCTGTTTACCCAACTTGAAAGTGAAAAGAAGTCTTTATCCTTCATCAACTTCTAAGATAAAAGCTAGTCAACTTCACCTCTCCATACCACAAGTTGCTTAACAAATGACTGTCTTCATTTGAAACTCTACAAATTTGAAGAAGTTGAAACAAAATTTTGGATTTATAATTCAAATACTGATTCCCTCAACGCAACATTCAAATATTTAAACAAAACCAGCTCGTAAAAGGTTAAGAAAATAAATAAATTAAGAGTTTAAAAAAATAAATAAAAAAAATCAGTCCATTAGAATCATACCATTACGTACGAGTAGGAGAAGTGTGAATATGAATGCGTGGTAGGAAGGGAGAAGAAAGAATGATTAAGGCAAAAATCAAGATACCTGGGGCTGGGATGTTTGAAGTAGATGGGTAGCCGGGGCAGAAGATGGTCCGGCCGAGCTCAGATAAGTTGTATATCATGCCCACAAAGTAGAAGAGCATAAGCAGTCCGATGACCAGAGGCATGAGGAAAAAACCAATGGCGAAAGTGACGGATCCAAACAGCATCAAAGCCACAGAAACTCCGAGAAAGAGGGAGGCGAAAGCCGCAGGAGAGGCCTGGGAGGTGCGGGAGGAGAGGGCCTGGCCCACGAATCCCGAAAAGGATATGGGGAGAGGGGGCGACCGGAGGATGTGAGCGATCATGGAACAGAGGTCACACAGAACCTTAGTTTGATCATCATCATCGTCTTCTTTTTCTTCTCCAAATTGTTGCACATGCACTTCACCTCTCATAGCTGAAAAACTTATAATTCTGTGTATTAATGTAATTCAATCCCTGATGTGATATATCTTGTTGGCGTAAATATAATGTAATGATATTGTGCAGGATGATGGCTGCAAAACGGGAAGAGGGAGGAGGAAGGTATCAGTCAAGAGTGTGTTATATATAAATATATTAATGAGTAGTATTCTGCAATTTTGGTATTTGATAGAGAGTAGAGTAAGAGAGAGGGTGTTGGGGAAGGATAAGATTGTGTTGCCGCTGCTTAAAAGTTAAAAGTTAAAATGAAAATGAAAATGTATGATCTGTACACTGTGTCTGTGAGAGGGTGGTGAGAAAAGGATAAATCCTAAACTATTCTCTCCCGACATTGCAGCCGCAATCGCGCTAGGGGGCAGTGGATTACTGGTACCATTCTCATTCCTATCCATTTATCTCTATCTCTGTCTCTATCTCTATCTAAGAATGGCGGTGCAGTCAATTTTCTGTTTTCCGGAACTCGCAAGTCAAGATTACATTGCGGATGAGATTTTTTTGTTATTGAGAAATGGCGAATGATGATGTCTAACGTAAGACTGGATTACGACGCGGTGTGGTAGTAGTAGAGACTTGGAGGTGGGGATGCTACTCCTGGAGCGAGGGAGATTGAGTACTGCTAAATTCTAAATCAGAATGAGAAGATGGGAAAATAATAGATGGGCCTTTAACGTCACAATCTAAAAGTCGGGGATGTAGCTCACATGGTAGAGCGCTCGCTTTGCATGCGAGAGGTACGGGGTTCGATACCCCGCATCTCCACTTTTTCTCCTCACCTTTCAGAGGATTATGGATCCAGGCTGCGGTCGGCCCAATAAAAAACGAAACAAAGTTTAGTAAAAAGCACAAGAAACATCTTATCTTCCAGGGCCAGGAACTGCATTACATGGGTGTGGTCTCTAACGTCCACAGATCAGAGCAGAACCCGTGTGGTCGGACCATTTTGCTCCTCGGAATCAACTTTTGCGTATGTATGCGTAATTAATTAAACTTAAGCGTCCTTAAATTAAGAAGAAAATTGATGATGGAGTACATGATGCATCCAAATAAAAAAGATCCACTCACTAATTAATTAACAATTGTATGAGATGTGTCCACAAGTTAACACATACTCATAAAACCATACACACGAGGTAAATAGGTAATTAATTAAACTGGTGAGAAAGACAAACAGTTATTGAAGTAACATATATATATATGATCCATGAATGCACTCTTGCGTACTCCATGCATGGATGTCTTCAAATTTCTGGTTTTATGAGTTGATAGTTTGGACTTGGAGCCCAATCCTCTCCCTTACGCATGAGATATAGGTTGATGCCTTGCTGTCCACACTTTCATCCACAGCAATCCCCCCGTACAGGCTATCCACTACAGTCGCTCGGCTGCTGCTATCCTGCAACAATATGGAAACGTTCTGCTTTGGTTGCGGGCTCACTTTTTCCTGGTTCACGATGAATTCTACCGATGAGCAAGCCGCCGCTCTTTGCCTTGTTGGCGTTGGATTATTCATCAACACGCGGTCCTGCTTCACCTTATTGTTGATATTGCTACCTGCAGCAGTGGTATAATGATGATGATGAATGGCAGAGGCTAAGGGCTGTTTGGACGTGCTGGCTCTGTAGAAAGACATCATCGCTAGCTTCCCTTTGGCCCCCAACCCCTTTCGCTTGCGGTTAGACTGATCCATTAACTAAAATATTTCCTCAGCTATTAACTGGGTAGCTACTTCTTCTTGTTGTTTTGAGTAGTGCACTTCACTTGCCTCGTGATGGGTGTTGTGTCTATCTATATTTATAGTGCAACTTTCATGATGTTTAGACATTTTTATTTCATTTATTTATAATTTCTGCCTTCAGCTTAATGGAGGGCTTAATTAGGGATTGGGATGAGGTGGCTGGCTGATGTATCTGCCAAGTAAATATCTAAATATAATATGCGTTGTTGTTCTCTTTTTGAATTCTTGGCGCGATACCACATCTAATTATTGTTTAACTGAGAGAATATATCTAGATAATTACATGAGTCCCAGCTGCCTTTTTCTCAAGTGGGGTGGAGAATTTAATTTAGGCAAGCTCCTACAAGTTCCCTGCCTATTCCATTCATTTAATGAAACATATTCCTCTTTAATTTAATTAGCCAGTTAGGCCCTCCAGGAATAAAAGAAAAAAAAGGTAGGTTGTAGGCACGAGTCACTTTATTTTAACTAGTGTAAATCATATATTCGATGGGACGCTGTTTTAGATCACTTGAGTATCAAAGAGGGTGTTGCCCACCATCGTGCTTGTCTCCTGAAATTTACATGCATGCCACCATCGTGCTTGTCTCCTGAAATTTACATGCATGGAGTATTAATGATGGTTGAATGAGTCATTCGGAAGCAAATTGAATGGATTGGTTTGATTTTGTATTGGATTATGCATGTGTAGCGGAACTTGTGCATACATAGGTATATATGCTGCTAATTATTTAAGCAACCAAACTGTAAATTCCTATTGAAATAGATAAATGCAGTGAGTGGGATGGGGTGGTCATTTGTAGGTGCTAAATGCATGATTTGATGGAATCTATTTGATTTCTGCTTGACCATACTTTTCATGTCTTGGCTTGGGTCGATCCATCACTTGTCTGTTTGGAAGCATTATGCCAAAAGGGCCAAAGTTCTCTAGGAGGATATAGCAAACTGGATAGCAACAGTGTCACTTTCCGTGGCTTAAAGTCTCTACAGATGGATCCTGAGCATCTCAGAATCGACACTATCAGGTTCCCCCCACAACTTCATTCACTAATTTCTCAACAAAATATAAAAGACTTAGCTTTATTTCATGGCAGATGCACTTCCAATTTGCACCGTCCTGTCAACAAAATCATGCCCGTGCATGTATAGCTATCGTGTTTCCTATCAGTTTAGTAAACTAATAATAACTTAATCTTTAATATCTACCCTCAGCACCATTCAAATTAATCTCTTGGACCTTTATTTCACACGCATGAGATCCTTTATCCCCAGTCAATGAATGGTGTCCCAACTCCTATAAAATATTGTCATTTTGCTTGAGTTACAGACACCATTATTTGGTTGATAGTAATACGTACGCACGTACTAAGAGAGTAACGCATGTGAGTGGCGGAACAAGTGGGCATGGCTTTGCCATAGCCTTTATCAGGACATGTACAAGACGTACAGTGATAAAAGTATATGAGCATGCATGGTCCATCTATCATACCTTTACTTCATGTGACGACCATTTTTGATAATTTTGAGGGGAAGATAAGATGTAGATATTCCATAGACATCTCTACCTGTTGATAAGTCACCTATCGGCTACACGTTGGGTCGTCGCCTGTGTTGGATATCGATATACATTTAATATTGTAGTGGGTGGCTTGGGTTTGTTCTTATCAAACATGTTTTTCTGCAGTATCCACTGACATTAATATCTCTTGTACAGTTGCATGCAATTGGTGGTTAGATTCCCTCATTTGAAATTTAGAGGAGCAACAAGAAGTACATGATGGATGCGCGAAGCTCATTTGCTTGTGCTTTCAAGTTTCAAGGCCTTTTGAGGGAAGGGATGGTCGTTGATCATCTCCTTTTGGAATAAAGATTGTGGCCCAAAAACAAAAAGTGCATGCTTTTAATTCCTGTGCAAGTCTCATTAGTAAATGGTGGCATTGTTGAGATTACTTGCTTCATGAGCAATCAACCGCACCACATATATTCGGCCTTACGTATGAGCAATATATATGTATTGGGAGTTAGTCGGAATCAAGTCGAAGTTGAGGAATCCGTCCAGATATATTTATTGAGGGATAAGATTACTTACATGACTATAGATATGGCTCCATCGCTTTTACTATGTATCTATATAGACAACTATAAGAGACTGATATACATATATATATGGAAATTTTTTTCCAAATAATGATATATAATATTAATTGTTAGGAATTTAAATATTTGTGGGTTTAGCAAATTATCTTGGGAGTGACACAGGGGAGGTTCGTGGCACTGTTTCCCCTCGATCAGATCATAAAATTGAAAATTCAGGAAGAAATAGAATAAGCAGAGAGTTTGGACAGAGAGGGCCTGGTTGAAGTTGAACAAGTACGGCCTTTTGTGCTTTGGAGAATGGTACAGTAGAGCATGCATTGAATGTAATTCTAGAATTCTTTGATTCTTCTTCAAAGTTCAAACCCACAGTTAAGTTTCAACCTCACGGAACCAATCAAAAGCTTCGGATCCCTAAGTTATTAAACAATACTATTAATTAATCAAACATTATTCATTGAGATGAGATCTGTGAATTTGACTGCTTTGCTTTTCAGTCTTCAGAAAAGACAAGATGCATAAACAAGCAGTCTTGGTTTGAATCAGGATATATTATTTTGCCTCTATTCGAACAAAAGTTTTTATGTTTTTATGAGAGGTCACATTCCTAGTGCATATAGTACATGCTACTAGGAAAGGGAAGAAAAAAACTACTAATCCGTTGGTCAAATCCTACGTTCCATAGTAGTACTTTGTCAGAGTTAATCCATTTGTAGGAGTGTTGTGATTAACTAAGTAAACTTATATCGAAATTAATTATCTTTAGTAATATGATATATACTCCTCTAGCTGTCGGGGCACAACTGTCGCATTGAGTATACAAATGAAGCTTCGCTTGTTCTAGGGCATGCGATGATCATCCCTTGACCCACCCACCCGTAGGTCCCAAGAGGCATCATTATATATATGTATCTATCATTGCATGTACATATTTTCCTGCTTCGGCGGCTATGCAATATTTCGGACTCCCCTCCACCCTCCCAAAATTTTTACCTTTTTTTTTAAAAAAAAAAAGGAGAGAAAAAGGTACGTAGATCAAGATCATAAATAAGTAAATAGATAAATTAACTTTCATATATCACCGAATTATGAGTGTTTTAAGAAATGCCTCACTTATAGTTGGCGCCATTGATCGATTTTCTATACATGCATATATACCATTGATGTTTGAACCTATGCTGATATATATGCATGAGAGTAACTCGAAGTATATAGGAGTACGGATAAATTTTGAACAAAACCTTAGTTGCATGTCTGCTGTATATGATCAGGTCACAAATATATGTATAGCTAGCGTTCGCTGATACAGAGGAATAACACACATACTGCATACGAGAGTTATACATATAGCAAGCTAATTAAGCCAAGTGATGATGAGGCGAGTTGCCTCGATCCTAGCTAATATTGACTGATTAAAGGGGAGGGTAAACATGCATCTGATGGAGGATTTGTTCAAAATTATCTGTGGCCTTTTGGGTTGGATGGAGGTGCATCCCTTCGTAAGTAGTCACTACAATGCCTTCATCTCCTGACAGTCTCTGCACTTGCTTCTTCACGTGGCACCCTGGATGTGTGCATTTGTAGTAGCTTCTGCATGCATCCATATCCATAATATTCGGTGAAAGCTCATCCACAATCGATCGATCTCAAATATATAGGTTTAATTTTCTTGCACCCATGATTAATTAATTTTAAACATCCTTCAGTACTCGGAAAACCAGAAGTTTAAATACCACCCTATAACTAGCAGATCCAAACCGACGGAGCTGATCAGGCATGCAAAGAAAAGAAATGTGTACAAACTCCAGTGATGCACTGGAGGAATTTCTTTGTAGGTACGCCCTTTTTATTTATATTTATTTCGGTTTTCAGTAATTCCTTTTATCTTTGGTGGATTGCGGTAAACAAGGCTTTCACAAGCCCGGGATCAGAGTAGTTACCAAAGGCAAATTAACGACCCGAGTTTACGCACTAGCGAGCATAACACATATATATTCCATAACTTTATGTAGTGAGAGCAGCGTAGGCAGGTTTAGTTTCATGCTTGAACTAGGCCAGTTAATTAATATTGAGCAGGGCATGGATGGATATGCAGTAGAGGTACGCATCTATACATACATGCATATTGAGAGAAACCAAAAAACTACTTCCCTAATATATTAAGGACGGATGGATGGATAATGCGTACCTTGGGAATTTGTTGTTTTTAACAGCCTTTTGACCATACTTTCTCCACCGATACCCGTCATCAAGTATATCCACATGGCTCCTCGTCTGGAATGCAAATCTGGGCTTCCTTATTTTCTTCTTTTGAGCACCACCACCACTGCTAGCAGTATTAGTAGTATTATTGCTGCTACTGCTCCAGAAATGCTTAATTCCTTGTTTCAATCCCGTAGCTAATCCATTTATTTGAGTGCCACTACTATAAACATCGTCACCACCGCCGCCCATATGAAGTCGTAGTGATGGATGAGGAGGATGTTGATAGCAATTACTAGTACCGGATGATGACAGTAATTCTGTATTTGGGGAGATCATGATCGTAGATGCATCCCCAAGCGCCACTACTGGCGCCTTTTGCTTTGGAAAAGGCAGCATTAATTCCTCCATCGATCGATATCTGAATCAATATGATGGAAGGCGGCTGCTTTCTGTTGGGATAATTTGGATATGTATGTGTCGTAAACAAGTATATATGAAGCTCTACTTTGGTTGATAATTAGTCTGGTGTACTTTTGTGGTAAAGAAAAGTCAGCATTCACGACAGTTTTTTATTCTTCTTCTTCTTCTTCATTTATTTATTTATTATTATTATTTTTGGATGGCGGGAGGGGGAAGGGTGAGGGTGAATTAAGGTGGAAATTTGAGGGTGGCGGCTTCTTCATTCATGACTAAAGTTAATTTATATATATATATATAAAAAAAAAAAAAAAGACTTTGGCATGTGGGTTGATCAAGACAGTTGATAAATCCGTAGTCCATTAAGGAGATTGAGATTGGTGGATACACAATTGATAAATCACGTGAATGAGGAATGCTACTGTTCATAACCTTGTGTATACATGTTTATGCTCATAATTTATCTCTTCGAACTACCTAATTATATGTGTTTATTTTCAATTAACAAAAAAACACATTAATATCCTCCATGATGCATAATTTTTTGCCATTTATTCTTCCTCTCAACTTAAATTAAGTTTATTAGACATTTACAAATTCTACTATATCTTTCATTTCATATATATACCATGAAATATGTTTTGTTTGCCATGCATCCACTTATTATTATTGCTATTATTTTTTTCTAGATGAAAAGGAAAAAAAAAAGAGCGACAACACACATGAATGATTCATAGGAAGACGAAGGTTTGGGAGGTGCTTTGTTGAAGGGTTTGGAGGGAATAGAATGAAAATAAAATAAAATCTAATACTTGGTTAAGAAGTATCATTTTGTGAACAGTAACTCCAGATATTAAAACTGAGATATTCTCCATTCTCCCCATTTTGGAGGATGAAAGTGATTATTTATATAAAAAAAATTCTTTAATCAAAATTGTAAAAGTAATGCTTTACTTAATTTGAAAAATTATTATTATTATTATTATTATTTCTCAAGATAAACCAACCAATATAATTATAATGAAAGAACCTATTATTATTTCTTACTATTATTATTCTCATTATCTTTTTCGGTTTCTTTACTGAACCAAGTGCCTCCTTAGCATATAAGTGAAGAGAGAGAGGTGTTGCAATTCCAGAACATACAAAATAAAATGCAATAATGGTAAGAACTCATTGAGATTAAAAATTTCATAGGTGTGGTGCTGGGCCTGAGAGTTATTCCCTGTTTTGTATGCTAACTATTTCCATGAATTTGTAGGCACGCGTCTGCCGGCGAATATTGGCAATTTGGCATTCCATTCCAAGTTGAACCGGAAAAGTCCATTCAAACTTCCGAGTGGTTGGTTATTTTATACTCTCTCCTTCTTAAGAAATACATTTGACGTAAGTATAATTTTTTATTAATTTTTTTAATTAAAAAATATTTTTTAATTTAAATATAATTTTTTATTAATTATTAAATACAATACACTTAATATATTAATTAAAAATATAATTTTATAATTTTGTTTTTTAATTATGAACATATATAATTATTATTAATAAAAATATTTTAAAATTTTAATTTAAAAATATATATTTTTTAAAACAAAAAATAAATTAAATATAACACATTTAATAAATTAATTAAATATATAATTTTATAATTTTATATTTATTTTTTAATTATAAATATACATAATTATTATTAATAATACTGAGAGAGAGTATTAATTATTACTGCCAAGTGCCAACCACTTCAATGATTATTTTCTACTATATACAGTTCAAAACGTGGATCATTTCATTTGTCGTCTTCTCAAAGTTCCACCCCCGTGCCAATCCGCCCAAAGTAATTTTCTTTTAATTTAGTTAAGCATCTTTTTACAAGAAATCTTCCATTGGTTTTTTGTCTTCTCATCTTTCCGTCAAACTAAAGTAACACCGATGGCTTTGAATTATTTCATTTGCCACCGGAGTAGGCTGTGTACCGATTTCCACATATCCTTTTCACATTTTTACGCATGAAAATTCCAAAATTAAAACAAGTCACAATTTCCGCTGTTCCCCTCCGGCAGTCGGCAGATGAGGAGGAGGAGGAGGAGGAGCACCACCTTCCTTACATGAATGATGAATCACTCACTTATCCAACAAATCATCCTATCCCAACACTAATAAAGCCAAACCCAAAGGGGCGCGCTAGTAACAATTCCTGCATTATCTGTTTTTCATCACGCTCCCCGAATAATTCCATTCACATGTAAGATTTCATCCTCGGCCTCACCAAAGATTGGGCACCATCAACATATGTGGTGGTCCCTGTCATAAATCGCGAACCGTCACTAATCAAATAAATCACAGACGAAGCTACATCTTTTTCAACATCAAGCCATCTCCGCAGTGGTGCTACTTCCTTCACCAGCTTCTCTGCCCTCTCTTTCCCAATTGACACGGGATACTCATCGTGCAGGTGCAGACCACGAGCGATAGCATTCACTCTGATTTGGTACTTTCCAATCTCCATTGCAGATGTCTGAATTCAACATGTGAAATCAAATTCAACCGAGCATCAGTAAAGTTAATGTAGCAACACCAAACTAAAAATCAACCCCATTGCCTGCTTTAAGACCAACATCCCACGTAGAGGTACCTATTGCTCCTCTCTAATGCACACTTTCTGTATGGAAACTTAACTACTCATCTTACGCTTATCGTTGATACTTAATGTCATAAAACCAGGGTATATTTACTTCAAGCCCTTGGGTTTATTGGCAAAACAGGAAACAATCCTGATGCTCACATAAAAGAACACGCCTTCAAGCATTTATTCCAGTTCAAAGGTAAAAATAAGTATGACTTCTGACCACACAGACTTTACAAGATCCAGCATGTTTTCGCTCTCCAACTTGTTTTCCGTAAGTCAAATTTTTAACCACTACGTTTGTCTTAATGCCCACCCATTCGAATCCCCTTTCTGACATTTCCCCTTTCCATCGTCCACCTCCCTCCAAGTTAAAGTGGAAGCCTTACCTCGCATTGTATAAGGCACATACACACAATACGGTTGTTATAAATAAAAAAAAAGTCAAAATTTTTAGCACGGTTGGGGCTGGGAGAATGCCAATGAATGCTGTCACAACCAAACCTAGTTCTAAAACTAGGAACAAGGACCTTAATTTAACCAGTAGGCTCATTTAATGCAGCATCAGACATGTCATAACATTCGCGTTAGGCAAATATAACACCTGAGATTAAAAAAATTCCATAGCAATAATCAAGTATTGACTGTGGAGAAGCATGTCAATAAACTAATATAAAGCAACAATGACTGAAATGCATCATCAATAAGCTAGCAAATTTATTTTATTTTCTATGAAAGGAAACACACCCGTATCACGTTCACAAATCACAATTAGTGCATTACACTGCTTGAAAATATTTAAGTATTTAGCAACTTTCAATTCATTGTCTAACTCATGAAGATGAAGTACAACATAAGCTTTTATGTCTCATTTGTTCAATTGTTTAACAACATATTTTAATGGAATGGGCTAGCAAGGCAAGGTTTTGCTTACCCTCACCAGCTGCTGTACTCCAGCCAAACAGGAACCATATGCTGCAGCTCCTGGATAAAGACCTCTCTCAGCTCCGATAACTGAAGTCAAAAATACAATGGAACCTCCAGATTTCTGATCCCGCATCCGCTTGCCAACAGCTTGCAGCAAATACCACCCGGCAATGAAATTTATTTTTACTATCTTTCTAAATTCTTCTTCAGTTACATTCAAAGTATTCTCCATCTTTCCTGTTTCATTTAATTAAATATCAGATTTCTGTATTCAACTGAAAAGAAAGGAAGTCAGCTTGGCCAATGGATGGCAATAGCTGAATAGCCCAAGCACCACTGGCATAAACCAGCACACCAATAGGTCAGTAATGAAAGGTATAATATAAAATTTTTCATGGGAAAAGGACTGGTTACAGTAATCACCGTGTTTGACTGGTAGCAGCCGCTTAACAAGGGCTTCCACTTTTCATAGATCTTCAATGTTTAACCCCCAACAGTAATTAACGAAAACTGTTTTCTAATATAAGTAATGGCTGGACACCCAAAACTCTTTTCCAATGTAACTAATCCGTAGGAAGAAAATCAGTATTTCCTTTCTGTTCTTAGAATTGAGCAAGGCAAAGAGTGAAGGTTTCATAGAGCACGGTCGAAAAATCCTTCATCCTTATTCCTTTCCGTGATTTAATCCCTATTCTACTCTTGTCGAGTCAAACAGTTGGTATTAGTACAATAAATTTGGGGCATTTGGCATAAGAAAACATCAGAAAAATGACAATAGAATGCTATGTAAAATATTCCCCAGGTTGAGTAGGTTATCTACAGAGGACACTGCAAAAAGCATATGTATTTTCAAACTTCACAGATACGAAGACAGACAGGCACCTTTCAGGAATACTCCCGAAGTTAAACAACTAAAACCAAGATTTTTGAGGGTTACATTTACAATTTTACACGTCTACCTAACCCACACTTGTCCGCAGGTTTAATTCTTTTATACTAAAAACAAAAATTTCAATCGCAAACTCAGATCTTTTAATCATATTATATCCCAGATGTCGTTTACTAAGCCGTACTAAAATAATACGTCAATCGAAGAATAACCATTTAATTTAAACCAACTAATATTTGCCCTGCCCTTGGGAAAGAAATTTTAATTGCAGGATCAAAATGGGTAAGGGCACGTAAAGTGATGGATCAGGATAAATGCACGATTACCTTCATATGAATAACAGTGAACAAAAGCATCTAAATTTCCGAGAATCGTGGAGGCCTTCTGGACGGCCTCATGGAAAACGGCTTCTCTGTCGTCTTCCATATCCAATCCGACCACCTCCACGACGTCGCTTAGAGAATGTTTAATCTTTTCAACTGCAACCCCCAACAGTGTCTCGTTCCCCAGCAAAACCAGCCTAATAAACATCCCGACGCGCCACCACCCATCCCCACAAAAAAGAAGAAGAAACAAATGAATTCAAAAAATTCCTTTTTTTAACAATTTATGTATATTTGGGGTGGGCGTGCCTACGTATGTGTGGGCAGAGCAAGAAAGGAATTAAATTTGTACCGGCAACCACGTCGAGCTAAATGGCGAGCGATGTGGAGAGAAATGTCGTCGCCATTGGAGGTGAGCAATACCTTCTTTCCAGGAATCTCCTCCATCAGCTGTGAACCCCAAAACCCAGTTGGAAAAATTAGTGAGGAATCGGGCTGCAAGCGTATTCGGAGGGAATTCAATGAAGCAAGCAAGAAGGGATGCAAAGTATTACGGGGATAGAATCACGAGTTGGTGATGTACTTCATGATTCATACGCGGATAAAATACTTATAGCGGTTAGAAAGTAGGAAGAAAAGAAAGAGCGCGTACGGGGTTGTTACCTGTTGGGCGTGGGAACGGGGAAAATGAGGTTTAGGGTGGGGGTCCCACCGTCCCGGGTGATGATGGAATTTCCTGTCAGAATTTTTTAATAAAAATTACACGTCGATGATGGCATGATGCTAGAAAATATGTAGAAATGTTCTTTTTGTTAAATATTGTATTAGAAAATAATTTCAAGTTAAGCACTCTGTGATCAATTTAATTATGAATCATCAGGAAAATTAATTAAATAGTTTTAAATAATATATATATATATGGAATTGAAAATTTTAATTTAATGTCAAAATCCAAAAAAAAAAGAGTAAAAATAAAAATAAAACATTTTAAAATGTAGATAATAAACAAAATTAAATGAAGATATATAAATGATTATTTTTAGAATTTAATCAGTGGAAGGGATGCAGTGCCGGGGTGGGTGGAAACTAGAAATTGCAATGATAGGATTGAGGAATTTCATGTCTCCTTCTTTCTTCTCGTTGGTCCACTGAGTCACTGACCATGCATCAGCATCATGAATGTGGGAATGGTGGAGACCACTAACCACTACACTTCATCCGTGCTAAAATTTTGATCATATATAAACGAAACGGGAATAGTAATCAAATGTGTTATTTATATTAAAAAAATATTGAAAATGATTATTGTTGAATGATGAATGCCTTCTAAATGTTACATGTTTTAACTAACAGTCATGGAAATAATTAATTTTTCATTTTTTTTTAATTTTATAATTGAGTGTATCGTTATGCGCTACTCAAATAAGCATTTAATTGTTATTAAAATAAAATAACCAATCAAATATTATGGTTGTTCACTTAAAAACGGGAAGCTACCTACCAGATATTTGTTTGTTAGTACTAAGTAGTACGTATAGTTTACCTCCTGTGTTTCTGGGCCATAATTTTGATCCTACTGTCTAAAAATCGACCACAAAAAATAATTATAGAATTGCACGTGATTCTGTCGACTAACTTATTAATCAATTTTTAAATTTTTTTTTTTAAAGTCTAAGACATCAACCACGAGAGGCGAGAGGCGAGAGGCGAGAGGCGAGAGGAATACAAAAATTACACATGACTCGCATGTAAAAACTCTTAATCGCGTGAATTCGTGAAGTTAAAAATCATTCTAACAAATTTTGCAATATCCTAATCAAAATCTTCAAGATTATATACGCGGAAACATTGTAAAGGCGTTTAAATGCACACCAAGTTTCAGAATATGATTTTGGATCAATAATGGAAACCAGATTTAGCATTTTTACCTACCTCAATTGATTACATAATTTGAAAGAATATTATATAGTTTGTCAACTCTTTTTCTTTTTTTTTTTTATAAAAAAAATATTTCCAAAATATATATATATATATATATATATTTTTATTGTATCCACAATTAAAAAATGCAAAATTAAACAACATATCATTCAAATGGGTAGGGTAAAGTTTGACGGATTTGCAAGGATTCTGCAAATCTCGACTCCAGTTAAATATTGAAATTGCAAAGAAAATAATTAAAAGGAAGAATAGAACAGAATGAAATACAGAAGAATAGAAGAAGTTTGAGTTTGTTGAGAGGAGCACAATCATAAATTCATAATGGCCGAAAGTTGTAGCTTCCAGAATCATCAATAATTTATAATTCTAACTGCCAACCCCCCTAACTCTTTTAACTAATTAATTCTGTTAACTAACTCCTAATTGTCTAAATCTAAATTTGTTTTGTTACAAAAGAGCCCAAAATTGTCAGTAGGCCCGAACGAATAGAGTCGCTCTATCTTTTATCGGATCGCTTACTTTGCTTGGTTACCCAGTTACCCTACTCTCGTGTCTCTACAGTCCAAACCACTAGCGCAAAGACCCCAAAATAATAATAATAATAATCCAGAAGAATTAGCAGAGTCAGTGGAAATCGCAAGCAAACGAGTGTGGAAGATGACAAGTGTTCCGTGTCAGCTGGCTGCCGGAGTTAGTTGGCCGACGACGACGACGACGTTGACGTTTTTACCTCAAACAAATCTCAGGCAAGCCTACAGCCTTAATGCTAGTTTGCGCGACTCTGCAATTGTTCTATTGAATAGTTCTGATTTTAGTTTTGCGTTTTGATGGTGCAGCGTCAGTAACAGAAATCATCTTTCACTCAAAGTCTTCTGCGATCATTCCAGCTTCGAAGTAAGCTTTTCTTCTCTCTCTCTCTTTTTCTTCATTCGGATTTTAGACACCAAAAGCATCTATACATGTGATCTTAACGGGCCGTTCTGCGGAATAGATTTCAATTTAGCAATAGTCAGGTAGAAGCTATAAATTACTATATTTTGTCATCTATAAAATCGCTATTCATTATTCAGACCGTTGTCTGATAGAATAAGAATAGGATGGATGATGGATGTGGTGAGTTCAGAGTGATGGTTTAAATTGAATTTGGCCTACATTACTAATTAAACTAAATTCAAACTAAGTTCGGATTGATGCCCTTTGCTTGCTCTGTTGCTTACATATCTTTGGCTAAACCAATCTCAAGAAGCAAAAAAACGGCTCCACCATTTTTTATCGTGAATGCACACTGATACACTTCCTCTCAGTGTTGCCATTAATATTTGCAATAATGTCGTATTCAGCATAATTGACTGCACACCGCTTCTAGTCTCTGTATCCCATTTTCATTGTTGGATTGTCCTGGAATAGTCGTACACGTTCAAAATTCAATTATATTTACTTTTTATGCCATTCATAAATTACCCTTCATACGTTGAGACCTCCAAGTTTTAAAACCCCTAACCGAATAATGAAATCATTGTAATATATACACATAATTCATGCACTATTTTTTCCGTATACTTACCTGGCCAACTGAAATGATAAGATTCAGACAGCATTGTTTCTTGGTCATCCTTTGGACTCCATTTTTTAAGGTGCTTCATTTGCTTATTGCTATTTTTCTTATTTAAATTCCCTATCACGCTAGTTACACATGCATTACTTATTTCACTGTATATTTTTAAGAGGTTATATGGAACTAACGTTGTCTAGTACACACCTAGGAGTTGTTGCATTAAACCGAAGGTGATGACCATTGCCAAAAGTATCCTGATTTTTATTTTCCTGAATTTACCCACTTTTCAGGTAAGTAATGTCGGTTACCGACCCCCGGGAACAAAACTCAACCTTCTTGATGGTGTGAGCTTATCCTTGCGTGAGAAAAGGTTAGCCAATGTTTTTGCTATTTTGGGATGAACTTGTGCAGTATTTTTGGGATAGCTTATGCCTGTTTTGCTTTATCTTCTCAACTAGTCCTTTAAGCTGTCTAAGAAAACTTTAGTAGATGGTGTTCTTTTGATTAGTTGTTATGGAGATGCTAAATTTGATATTTTGATACTTGTGTGTGTCAAATTTTTGCCAACATAAAATTTATATTCTTCAAGAGATGGTCAACATTGATTCAGGGCCTTTTTCTTCTAATGGATTCTTACAGTATGGGCTTGATATATGGACAGAGTGGTAGTGGGAAAACAACTCTCTTGCAGGTGCTAACTGTGATCAGATTTTTATTTTTTTTTTTAAATTAAAGAAAGACTTTTTCAAATTTGTCCATCAAGTTACATTTAAATTTGATTTGCATCTTTATATTATCAGCTGATTGCAGGGTTTAGTAAGCCCACATCAGGTTCCATCTATGTTCAAAGATATGGTCATGATGGCCGTCCCAATAGGTTCCCCAAAATTTTAGATTCAAATAAAGTTGGCATTGTCTTTCAGTTTCCTGAAAGGTACTGACATTCTGTCAAAACTTGCATAATTAACTTATCTCTTTCTCTCTCTCTCTCTCTCTCTCTCTCTATATATATATATATATATATATATATATATATATATATTGCATTGTTACAGAGATGTGCAATATTTGGATGCTATAAGTTTGTGATTCTTCGGGAGGCAGGATGAAAATGATATCTTAACATTGAATAAATGCTCTAGTTATTTTTTTGGAGAATTTTGAGATAGTTATGTAAGCTTGGTTAGAATTGAGTAGTGGAGGGTTGTCTTTGATTTTGAGAATTTTCTTACAGTAAGCAATGGCTAAAAGAAGTTTTACGTCAATTATTACTGGAACTTAAAGATTCTGGAATGCCACACCCCCGCATAAGGGCCTTTCTTCTCCTTACTGTTTTCTTTCTTGTAAATCTATCTCCAGTATGCTTGGCAGACAAAATATGAAGATTTTTTTGCTCCTCTATGCAGAATTTTTTAGCTTTACTGTCAATTTTGCAAGATTATACACTCTGGACTAGGTATTTTGTGGCAGAGAATGTACTTGATGAGGTTACCTTTGGGTGGCCAAGACAAAGAGGGGGCAGTCAGTTGAAAGAGCTACTTGCTTTGAGACTTCAAAAAGCTTTTACTTCGGTATCTAGTCTCGTTGAGTTAATCCCAAGCACTTTCTCTCCTTTTTATTCTTCTTCAGACTTGTAATTCATTTTAATTGTATGTGAGTACCAACACCATTCCTTGTGGTTATTGCCACTGCCAGGTTGGTCTACCTGGAATTTCTTTGGATCAAGATCCACAATCACTAAGTGGTGGCTACAAACGTCGGCTTGCATTAGCTATTCAGTTGGTAAGAGACTGGTCTTCTGATAATGAACTTCTTGTTCCATGCTTATTATGTCTGCACTAGTTTGAAGCTACACCTGCTCATATTACATGATTGGTGCCTACTTGACTGATTTGATTGTTTTATGCAACTCAGGTACAGGCTCCAGATTTGTTGTTGTTGGATGAGCCGCTTGCTGGTCTTGGTATGGAGATGCTCATTGTTACTTCTTTTTTCTTTTGTTTTTCTGAATTTCTTCCTAGCTTTCACATTTTACGAAATGTAGTAAATATAGTTTGGCTGACTCAGATAACAAGATTCATTACTACAGGTGTTTAGCATAGGTTATATGTAATAGTTGCACACACAGTAAGTAATTGTGGAGCAAGCAAAGGGATGTGCATTTGGGGCAATGGCTTTTGAGTTCACAATTCTTCATTGATTTTGTCTTCATATCTTTTTTATTGTTATTATTGTTATTTTTTTCTTATCTACATATGGAAATGCTTACATTGTCATTCAACTGGATCTGACTGTGTATAACACTATGTTGCTGTCCACTTTCTAGAATTATGTTTTCTTGGTGAGAAGTTAGGAGTGGAGGATGGGGGTGGAAAAGTGGTGTTGTTGAAGATTATGCCATTTCTGACTTATAGATTAATTGTTAAAATTGACTCCATTGTTGGGTCTAGCTGTTGTTGAGTCTGGATCCTTTCATATTTACGCATCTTATCCGGTGTACTTTTCCAATATTAAGATATTATGTGCTCTTTCTTCAAATAGCCATTCCTACATCTCTTAATACTCATCTTTTTATGGAACACTAGATTGGAAAGCTCGTGCAGACGTTGTAAAACTGTTAAAGAATCTAAAGAAGGAACTGACTTTGCTCGTTGTCAGCCATGACCTCAAGTAAGTACGCTTTTTCTTGATTTCTGCCCTTACTGATAAATATACATATTACATTGTTATATGCAAAGGAAATTTGCTACTCTTTTAATTTATTCATTTTTCTAAAATTCTGTTCTATTTTAATTGTTTATTGCATGGTACTTTTCAATAATGAAAAAACTATTAACTGAACTCCAGAGAGCTGTCACCCATAGTAGATCAGTCGTGGAGGATGGAGATGGGTGGAATACTTAAAGCCAAGCCGCTACCAGTTTAGGTTTTGCTTTGTGTTTTACCCAGTTGAGCAATACAAAATGTAAAAAGATGAGATATGGCAACAGAGCTTTTTATGTTTTTTTATTTTTTGGGTTATTTTTGCATCTGCAGTTCAACTTGGATCATGTCTAGATGCCATGAGTGACAACAACAGCAGCTACTTCTAAGTACTAACTCTTTATACCACTCGCACTGTATGGATTAGTTATATGAATTATAGATGGTCATCATTTTCTATGAAGTACATATTTTTGTTTAAATTAAAATAATTCATGTCTAGATGAAAAGAAGATTAAATTGAGTTGATTTAGTACCAGTTCTTGGTGTCTCCAGGAAGAAAACAAAGGTGGGGAAAGAAGAAACGTCATGACAAAATCAATCCCCGTTGTTTAGCTTGATAATTCCGGATTTTTATTTTCTGTTTTTTGGGTGTTTGATCTCATATTCATTGATGGCGTGATAAGGTTACCTTTTTGGTGCACGTATTTGCATAGGATTTACCTTTGAAAATAAGATTGCCAGTGATAGCATGAAAATCCATCATTTTGAGGAAAAGGTGGTTTGAAATTTAGCATAGTTACAGTACAACCCGCTTAACAGTTGCTTAGGTAGCACACACATGGAGATCCGATGGACCCATTATTATTCTTACCAATTCTAAAGTTCAAACATCACCATCCACGGATAATTACGTACTCATCCTTGTAAAAAATAGCGAAACATACCAATCTGACGAACGGGGGGAGACGTAGCGACCCTTCTGAGTACATCTGTTCTACAGCTCCAGCACTAAATCTGCATATCAAATAAATAAAAGAGTTTTATAAATTTTACATGAAAGGAGGTTTCAATTACTGATGGACGTCAGAATGATATACATATATATACGTCTATACACTTACAGTCATCAGTTTTAATCCAGCGCTCCCTATTCACTGTTGCGCCGTGACCGTTAATTTCCCTCTTTAAAGTGGCCATCTCAGGAGACCTTTTCTTTTCTTCACCTTCCGCATAAGGAATGCTGGACTTGTCTGAAACTTTTGTCATTTCGTCTTTCTTTGCCGGGATGATATGCTTCTCAGCACTTAATCCTTCCGGATGTACTTTACTCTGGAAGAATTTCGGTTTCAGGACCTGCGCAGTGCACACATCACGCAGAATTACCATGAATCCAAATTATCTTGTCTTTTTACAGTTATACACCTAAAAATGAAACAATCGTGATTTAACACGCTCAATAGGTATACAGAATGGTTCCATTCTACTGAAAATCCAGCTGAGAGTCATCTATTACTAAATGCTATGACGTCAAGCCACTACAAGCCTGTTGTAGTAAAATTTTGAATTCCATTTCTATGTTTCTTTATGTCTTTGGGTAGTGCTTATATATTGTTCCCGTAATGCCTCGCGGAATCATTGTTGTACCATCTACTCGGCTATGATAAATTATGTATGCCTAAACTCCAATAGAATCTGGCACGTTAAATCGTCTGGTCAGTGGTGAGTACAGTTTTTGCTGCTTGTTCAGGCGGCATTCGAATTTTCCTATGAGTTCTGACTTAGTTCATAGAATATTAGAAATAAGCGAGGCTCATAAAAGAAAGAAGCCAAGTTTGAGTTTGCGTCCAATCCTTTTAAGTAAAGGATGTAGTACCCTCACAAAGACATGAAACCCATATAGCAAGACCAGTTTTAGGTCCATGTATCTGAGCCTAGTCGTGGATAGACAGGACAGGAAAAAGCCATCTTTTGGGCTCTCATTGACCTTAGCAGCCTTAGCTTTAAGGACCACATTTTGACTATTCTTCTTATTCAAGAACTAACGTGCCAGATCAATTTATGTGGGTTCAAGATTAGAATACGTAATTTCCAGCACCAACCTTTGGGAGTTTCCTCTTGATTGCTTCCGATTTAGTTGCTTTGTCATTGGAAGCCCGGGAAGGAGTTGCACAACTTGTTGCTGTTGAATGGAGCTTCTTTAGAATACTCTTCATGAAGTGCGTGGCATAACTTTGCTTATGTGCTTTATCTGCGCAGTCATATTTCTTTGTAGAATTCTCACGACTGCAATCCTTCACGCGAAAGAGCTCCTCTTGTGACATCTTTTCTTTCTCGCGTCCTACAGCTGGAGCTGGCAATTCAACTGAATTGCCCAAGAGATACTTCTGAAGTGGACAGCTAGTTGAGTTTCCCGTGTCTTCCACATCTGTATAATCAAGCTGTTTGTTGCTAAAGATAATGCTGCTTACTTGACTGCCTCTTGCTGATGATTCATCAGTAACCTTTCTGGCCTCAGCTCCAGTAAACTTTTCTAGCTCATTGTTTATGAGTTTAACTTCATTTTCTGCGATATTCATCTCTTTGTCGGTTATGCTCTGAAAAGGCATACGAAATGTTGGTGTTGGTGCTTCTGTGCGGAGTGATTCTGAACCCAGAGTACCAATTGCAAGAAAGCCCTGGAAGAGTTTATCATGTGATTCTTCTTCAAGGATCTCTTCCGTTCCAGTTTCCTTCATTTTGTTTAATAACTTTGGACATTTCCTTGGTTGTGCGAAGCTGTAGGTTAGCTCATCATGGAACAATTGCTCATTAACTAATGTCCCTGATGAATAGCAGCTAGAAGGATTTCCTGAAACCAAAATTGTGAAATTCATGCAACTCATGCTTCTATGCCACTTGTGCTTGTATTACATTCTTTCAGGGGACTGAATTAACTCGATTACCCTCTAGAGACCTAATAGAAGCACCGGCGATAGGGTAGCCAGTTATGAGTGATCTGTAAGGTTCTTATGATTTACTTCTTGTTAGATTTTGACTTGTTCAGCTTTGTTTGGGAGTTCGTTGACTATATTGTATTGATCTGAGGCAGATATTAACTACAAAATTGACCTAGTGTCACATTTCTTTTGTCCTCGAGTAAGATTGTATAATATCTCAATCCTACAGGTAATGAGAATGGTGGGCAAATAATCAAGAAGTAGAGGGAGTGAAAGAAAAGGAAGAGGAGGAGAAATAGATAAAAGATTTAATTATTGGAGTTATATCAACGGGCAAAAGAAGTTATGTGTGAATTACCGGTAAAGTTCATCAATTGCCCTTTGCTGTGTTGGCGTGGTTTCTGGTGTAGCCATCCTAGTAGCTGTTTAAAACAAAAACAAAAAAAAAAACTTCTAAATCTGTTGTGGTGATTTTAAGATTTAAAATAATGCATGCTAACCTTCATTATGAACCTTCTTTGGAGGGGTTGCTGAAAGATTCTGCTGGGGCGTCAGTGAAGACGATTGGATGAATCGGACAGAATTGAAGAGGAAAATGATTTATTGTAGAGGGAAGACTTGATTTATATTGTGATCATGATTGCTTAAGAGTGATAATCTTGGTTTTCCTAGAAGAGTCTCGGATAGAACTGAACAGAGAAGAACATTGAGAAAAATACAAGACCTGTTGGCCATCCTGGTGTGTGACCAAATTGAGGAGTGGGCTGCAGACCCACATGTTGGTGATGCTACTAGGAGTTGGTGCATGAGGCTGAAATTATGAAAAGCTGCTAACCATGAACAAGAAATAGGCCTGTGTAAGTTTTATACTTGGATGGAAGAAACATTTTTTCACTAGGAACAGGTAAGCAACAGATGTATGAGTGTTATATTTTTGGTGTATGAGCATACGGTAAATGATAAAACCACCCATGTATTCAGTGCCAGTATGACTAGTTGACTAGTTGAAGTTTTGATGAGGTCGAAAAGGTATTTGGATCTTGACAGATATTTTTAAAGCTAGGCGTTAAATCCGGGAGCTTATAATATATGTATTATGGGTCCTTGGTTAGGTGTTTTTGGTTTGGAAAAAAAAAAAGGTTAGGTGGTTTTGGTATGGATTTTCTTTCTTTTCTTTAAGATTCTGATTTGACAATTTACCAAGTTCCTGATTCAGACATCTATATATGCGAGCCAAATTTGGTTAAACATATCAACCTGCTGTCGCCACGGCTTTGCAGTCTTGAGAAGAGAAACTCCCAAGTTTTTTCTCCTAATGAAATTTACAAACTAGACTCTAATAAAAATACATGTTGGGATTGCTTTGTCTCCTGCATTACATCTTGGTAATAAGGAACTAGAAAAACTGTAGACACAGGGAGAAGGGTATTTGGTTTTGCGCATGGTTTTCCACGTTTTTTTTCCTTTTAAATCGGCTGGCGTACTGGAGTAGCAGAGGGCAAAGCGAAATCAAATGTATTTGTAGGCAGGAGCAAATGTGCAAGAGAACCCCATGCCAGCGGCATCATCCTCGACTTGTGCTTTGACAGGGGAATGCAATTTGCAGAGAGAAAATATTTATAACTTTGATATTTTGTTCGAAGCGAACATTGGTAAGTAGAGAAACTCTTTGTTGACAAATTTTTAGCTTAAATTGGTAGCTCGATTTGTAAATTCGAATGCGGGCGGTTTGCAGTTGGGTTGGTGGTTGCTGCAGGACTCGTATTGAAGCCAACTACTCCGTTTTAGTGATAAATCAACACTAACTAGACAGATTGGAATTCCAGCTAGCAATGTGATTTGGCATTTTGGGTCATTTGGTTATTAATATAATTGGCTTTAGGATATGATGAATTGTCAAGTTAAACAACTCCTTTCTTTTGGAGTTTGTGATTTGCAAATTACTCGCAAGTCATAATGTGGCACGTACGAGATGATTGTAGTGTTGGTTTTGGAGTAACGTGCCTAACCAAATGCGGAGATCATCAAATCATTTTAGAGTTGGTGTTGGATTGACATGCTTGACCAAATGCATGCGCAGATGAGAGAATAGAATTGAAAGGAGTTCTGGAGTCGTATCATGCCTGCGCGCATTGGTTATGCCAAAAGATGTGTCAGTTGACACCAACGAAGAGATGGGGGATGGAAGAGAGGTGGCAGGTTACAGATATGGAAAATACTCGGGTGGGTGGAGAGTCCACACCACATGGATTGACAAGGGAAGGCAAAGTGATGAAAAATATATGTACACTAGTAATAAGTTTGGCTAGTACCGGTACGAGAGTGTAGTGGAGTAGTAGTTAATAAGTTTGTGTTTGGTATCCGTCGGTTCCATCTTCCATGAATGAGAAGCAACCGCGTATAGATACGCAGGTGCTGCGGAGGGATGGATATAGATTTTGGGGTAAGCTGCAATCGAGGGTTGTGCTTGTAAGCATGCATGCAGGCATGAATGAAAGGCAAAGCATTGGGAATCATATGGTCGAAAGAAAGATATTATTATTACGGAATTATTGTAAAAGTGAATATGCAATAAATGCAGAAGTACGGATTGCGGATGAGATGGGCAATTGCAATTATAGCACCGCAACCCTCAAAGTCAGAGTCTCCCTAAATTTACAACAGTGCTGCCTCGTGCGGCACTGGCAGGGTGGTGGGCCGTAGAGGAATTCAGAAATTGGGTGGCTGTTCCTAATTTGAGCTATCAGACAAGAGGGAAATAACACTGGGTCTTTGCCTTTTTAGGTGGACAGCATCCCGTACCCTGGCTTCCAAACAGACACAAAAGAAGAAGAAGTCTGCAGGTATCTGATGGAATGTGGTCCTTTGAGTCTAAGCCCGCGGGCGTGAGGGGTTGCGCTTTTGTGCCTTGTGGTTTGGTTGCTCCTGAAAAATTGAAAATGACAGCCCCCTTGTGGTTGCTCGTGGGCACCTTCACCTCTTGGCGTTTTCGTTGGACAGTTGCACGTCCCCGATTAGAAACAAAACATCTGCAGTATTAATTACTTGGTTGGACTTCGGTTCATTCTCACATATATCAAGGATCGTGTTCAGTCAGGGTTTGGGGTGTCTTAATTGTGTTAGAAAATTTAGTTTAATGCCTGGTTACGTGGGTTATTTAACTATAATGAAGAGTTGGAACTTACCCTATCTACCCATAATGAAGAGTTGAGACCTACTTTATCTATCAGGATTCACAAATCACTGTTTGGAATGGAATTTAAGATATATATAGTAAGTGAATGTAAAAATACCTTGGGGAGAAAAAAGAAATGGCAAAGACCATTGTGTTCTGTACACTCCGAAGCTCAAAGGCCCAAAGCCCAAGGAGGCCCATCCATGTATCAAATCATAGTGCGACAGCCTGCGAACTTTTCTTTTGGGGAAAAAAAAAAGGGAAAGAGATTCCACAACTAGAAAATAACCCCCTTCACCCATTCACTCAGTCACTCTCTCTCTCTCAATGGGTTGGGTGTTTTCCTTTAAGATCAAACCCTGATGTGCTAATAACCAAAAGTCAAGTGGGAAACTTTAAATTGAAAAAGGGAGTTCGGGGAGAGAAAAAGCAGAAAGAAAAGAGGAAAAACGGAGAGGAAATAAAAGGGCAGGAAGAGCGGAGGCCTGCAACTTGCGACTATCTGTTTTATTTCTTTATGGCTGAATATATTAAAATGACCTGAACTTTGCCTCTTGTAACAATTTTAACCCGATCTTTCAATTTTAACAATACAATACCTAACATTTTCAATTTGTAACAATTATGCCATCTATTAGTGCGCCGTTAGGGAGTCTCTTCTTTTACAATTTTTGCCGCCCAAACCTAACAAAATTCTACAATTCTTGAATTGTACCAGAGGAGTTGCCGGTGATGATGACGCTAGTATTTCTGTCAATTGATTCCAAAGGGTCGGGTTTGACATGGTGCATAATACATCTCGCGGCCTGTTAGTGAAGGCGGTGAATTTGGGGCGTAGAAGAAGTGGAGCAACCCCAGAACTTCCATTTCTCCTCTATTCTTGATTGGGTTGCAGTCCTGGCGTAGAAAGAGAAGAGGAAGAGAGGGAGATGGTTTTAAGTATTTAAAGTGCGACGGGGAAGGGGTTTAATTTGATTCTGGGAAAAATGTGATTTTATTGGTTTTGGGGAAAAATATTTTTATTTTAATTTTCATAGCTTTGGGTTCTGACAAAAAGGTGTTCAGGAAATTCCTCCAAATGCAACAATTGAGGTGAAGAACTTTTAAAATTAAATGTCTTTGATATTGCTGTGCAGATCACCTGTTAAAGTCATTGAAGGATAATTGGTTTGTGCTTGATTGACGCTTTCCATTTCATCATGCATATGAATCTGCAACACCAATGCAGGAAATTTGATAGATACTCTATTTTTTTCTTTGTTTCTTACAAGCTGCAGTTGAATCCACTGGGAAAATCAGTCATAATAAATGTTGATGAGTTTGTAACTTGTAAGTTGTGTTTAAATCCTTCCAAGTCTTTTCTCATTTGAAATCCATATTTTCAGATTTATGGAATTATCACTGATATATTTACTTTAGACTACTAGAGAAAGTTCGGATTGAAATGATGATTCCATGCTCACTTATGCCACCACAAAAACTTTATGTGAAGAATATTTGGAAAAGAAGGCCTCAAAGAAAATTGACTTGAAATTGTAACTTTCGGCAAACATCTTGGACTCTGAATGTGTGCCCCATGCAGTGTCGTCATTCTTTTGTTGTTCCCCTAAAATATGTGCACCAGTAATAATTTTGATTACTTGATAATCACTTGTGTCGTATCATATCCATTATTCAAGAACTATGCATAATCCATGTCGGTTCATCTGCACTTGTTCGTAGTTTGCATTCTTCATTATAGAATATGTAGATGTGCCCCGTGTATTTTGCGTTCATCTGTACTTGTTTGGGCAACATCTTGCCGCACTTGTTTGTATTAAGGGAAAATAATGGACTTGGGAGGCCAAAATTGTAGAAGGAGAGATCTAAAAAAAAATTAAATTTTTTATTGACTGGTCATCCACGTGTATGCCACGTGCTGCCATGTCATCAATTTAACAGACTCCCTAACGGCGCACTAACAGATGCCATAATTGTTACAAATTGAAAAGGTCAGGTATTTGTTAAAATTGAAAGGTCGGGCCAAAATTATTACAAGAGGTAAAGTTCAGGCTATTTTAATATATTAGGCCTTTCTTTATTTTTCCTTTACTCCTAGGCTAATGAGTCATGACATAATAGACATATCCCCACCGTTCGGACAATGGCATTAAATATTCCAAAAATTTTAAATATCAATGGTTAGTAACAGCAACCAAATATAAATAATATAACTCGGACAAATTTGCATTTGTTTGGTATTTTGTTTTATTTTTGCCAAGTATTACTTGAATACTAAAATGATTACTAATCCTGTTACTCAATTCATGTAATTCTTTTATCTGACATTATATTTTATTTTTTTAAAATATCATAATTTATATATAAAAAAATATAAAAATACATTTTAGCTTTCTTATTAATGTCGTAGAAAATGCAAAATCACTGGTGATGGCGATGGTGATGTAAAAGAGAAAAAAAAATCAATTATCCTAACAAATCTAAGGGCATGCACAGCAATTATTGGCCCATATTTAGCTTAGCTCATGCCGCATGACTAGATCGCCACTATTTACACAGTTATCTTTAAAAAATTGCCCATGACCTTATTTTTCCCTTCACATTATCAATTTCTCTCTTATCTATATAATTTTTCACTATTTATTTAATATATTTAATACTTATTATTTAAATTAATAATTATTAAAATATTATCTATTTTTCATTTATCAAATTTTATATACATTAATAATACAGCTTGTAGTTTTAATTATCATACATTAAATAATTCAAAAAAATTAAAACATAATAATTTTATATTACATTAAAATTAAATTTAATAATACATTTAAAACATGAAAATAAATACTCTAAATTAAACATAAAAATTAAAAAAGGTTGAGTATTTGGATTTCAAATGATGGATAATCATACAAATTTGGAATGTTATTTGGATGGAATTGATTATTTTCAATATTTCTTGAGTGATATATTTTTTATAAAGAAAGTTTGAGAGATAAGAATATCAGATTTTATACAAAAACTAGATAAAATAAATATTAATTTATAAAAAAAATATTTATTTCCTATTAGTAATTTTCATTTTTTTTAAAAAAAATAAAAGAAATAATCGTTGTAAATCGGTATTTAATTTGCAATAGCCATATAACGTGGCATGTGCCCATTGGATTCACGTTATTTTGCCGCTAAACGGCATCATTTTAACTAACAAAAAAAACAGCCAACAGATGCAGCCGGATAATTCCAAGGCCACGCCACATCAGCATCGGGCTGATGTGGTGTGACCTAGGCCATCAAAGGCCAACCCAAAGGGGCAGCTGCGGATACGTTAAGTACCTAACCAGGATGCAGCCCAGGTCCCATATAAATGGGGAAGGAGATATTTATTAATTGCCCCGTACTAAATAGTGAATAGTGAAGGCAGTGTTATAATTTAAGTACTAAATAGTGAATAGTGAAGGCAGTGTTATAATTTATAGGTCTTGCGGTGTAATATGTAATATAGTCATTTTTTTTAAGTACTTGTTTGATATAATTTTTTTAATTTATAAAATATAAATTTTTAATATATAATTTTATATTATTATTAATTTTAAATTAATTTTTTTAAAAAAAACGAAAAAGTATATATTCGCTACTCATTTCATGATACAAATTTATATTTTAATACAATTTCTAACTAAAAAATACAAAAATAAATTTTTCCTTAAAAAAAATGACATGATAATTCATGAAGACCAATAATGAGACATGGGCATATTATCTTATTCTATATATGGTAATAAATAAGATAATGGCGTGACCAGGTTTTGGCCTGGAGGGCCGCAACTTTTCAAACACGTCAGCCATATCGTGTTCATTTCTAATTTCTCATCAATTACGGATCCCCGCCTGAGTTTGGTTGTCGTCTTTAGAGGTTTGACCACCTCGCCGGACCACCCACCAACCCACCCCGTATCACCAGATATCAACAACCTCAACCATATAGATTGACAGAGACACAGAGATTGACTGAAATTCAAAATGGGGACGGAATCCTCTGCTTCGGTGGAGATATCAGAGCCTTTGCTGGATGAATCTGTCCGCCCTGCCCATTTGGATTCCATTCCCCCTTGGAAACATCAGATCACCATCCGCGGTCTCCTCGTCAGCGCTCTCCTAGGCGCCCTCTTCTGTATCATCACCCACAAGCTCAATCTCACCGTCGGGATCATTCCCTCCCTCAACGTCGCTGCCGGACTTCTGGGTTTCTTTTTTGTCAAGAGCTATACCGCCTTATTTTCCAAATTAGGCTTTTCCCTTCAGCCTTTTACTCCACAGGAGAACACCGTTATCCAGACCTGCGTTGTTGCCTGTTATGGCCTCGCTTTTAGTGGTATCTATCTATAGTTTACTACTTCCTTCTATTCTCGCTTGCCTTCCTTTTAACCTTTTTTCCTATCAACGTTGGTATCTTTTGCCTCTTATTTCCTTGTTTATTCTTCACTTTATACTGGATTATCTGTTTTCCCTTATTACCTGAAGAATGAATAATTAAATAAAATAACCGGGCCTACTTCCTTGGTTATTTTTCAATACATTCTAGCTGATCTGGTTTATTCGGGGGCTGTAAAAGTCTGAGCTCCCTTTTTGCAGGGCCGCGGACTCTCTACTATTAGTTATTGTTTCTTTGATTCTGATCGTGAATCTCTTGCCTTCTCTGAATAAAATGATTTTTTCCCCACCATTTATTATTTGTTTCCGAGTGGTTGATTTGGGTTCTACGGTTTCTGCTCATACGTATACTTATTTATACTATTTACTGGCCTATTATTTATGATAGGGGGCTTTGGTTCTTACATGCTTTCTATGGATGAGAAAACATACAAACTCATTGGTGAGGACTATCCTGGTAATCGGGCTGAAGATGTTAAGAATCCAGGATTGTTGTGGATGATGGGTTTCATGATTGTCGTCAGTTTCCTTGGGCTTTTTAGCCTTGTACCCCTTCGTAAGGTAACTTATGCGAGCTGCTTCTGTTTGATTTTGCAGCTTGTATGATGACCAAAAGCACATCATTGTTCTTCAGCTCAACATTCTTCATTCTTTTTTGTTTATGGGATTGCAGCTTACATTTTTATCCATCTCCTGTCCCCACTAATGCATTGAGGGATAGATAGTTAAGTTTCAAATTTATTACGGTCTCTTGTATTTTGTGTTGCTTGGTGTGATGTAGAATGGCCATTTTTCCTCCGTGTATTTCTTTCTTATTCTCCTTTTGGATTGTACTCAGGTTATGATCATGGATTACAAGCTAACGTACCCCAGTGGGACAGCCACAGCAATGTTGATCAACAGCTTCCACACAAGTACTGGAGCTGAACTCGCAAGGCAAGCATCACGTGATTATAGAGCATTTTGAGATGGATGTGGAGGCACATCTTTTTGGTTATCTTCATTTCCCTGTAAACAATTTCTGTTACTCAAATTGTATTACTACTTGCTGAGATTTTGGTATGGATTTTCCAGGAAACAAGTGGCCTCTCTTGGAAAATACTTGAGTATTAGCTTCTGCTGGAGCTTCTTCAAATGGTTTTTCAGTGGTATTGGGGATTCATGCGGATTTGACAATTTTCCTAGCCTTGGGTTGACGTTGTTCAAAAACACGTAAGTTGCTGGGTTGATTTGGACTGTGTGGCGATAATGTCAGTACTTGTATTATGTGGACACACATACTCTCCAAAATCTCATTGCTTGCCCTGAGATCATTTTCCTACCATTATGCAAGTGCATATTAGAAGTTTTAGGATAGCTTTGGTTAGAAATGGCATTAATAACTGCAGACGTAGACTGCATTCGGTTAGATTAGATTAGTAGCTAAAGGGGTACAAACAGGAGTGAAAGCCAAACTATTCCATTGATGAGCTTGGTTAGGTATGTGTGCAAGGTGGTAAGAGTTGCATTGCATATACTGGGCCTAGGGATGTTAACACTAACTTCTCACATAATTAATAACGAATCTTATCTTGCTTTCTTCTTTTGTGGCTTCAATGAATTTTTGAGAACTTACCCTTGATGTGCTGTAACTTGTAAATGTAAGTAGCTTCTAAGTCATGTTTCCTAAATATATAAAAGGAAAAGTAAATACCTTTTCTACACTTTTATGGTAGATTTAAACCTTGTCATGATCGATTTTACTTTTGGCATGAATTTTGTTCCAAAAACAAGAGACCTCTTCATAGGGTACAGACTACATGTGTGGATATTGTTTGAATCAATTTGTTCATACTAGTGACTTTTGGATCTTGTCCCTTTCATGCAGATTCTACTTTGACTTTAGCCCTACCTACATTGGGTGTGGGCTTATCTGCCCTCATATTGTCAACTGTTCAACTCTTCTTGGAGCTATTATATCATGGGGTTTTCTCTGGCCCTTAATTTCCGAGCATGCTGGTGATTGGTACCCAGCGGGCCTTGGCCCCAATGACTTTAAAGGTCTCTATGGGTACAAGGTATGATTGAAAAGTTTTTTCTCAAATTGGTTGATGGGAGATTTGAATGGAAGTATTCTATGAGAAAATTTCTGAAAAGGTTATGTTTGTATGCTTTATCAGCTAAGTATATAATATTTACCTACGCGTGTCCCAAAGTGATCTAATGAGAGACAGACATGGTATCATGCTATGTAACTTCTAGTTTAAAGGGTTGGCTGCCATTTGGCGCATGGCGTAAAGGGATGCTTTCTTGTTCTTTATAGATCTGTGACAAATTTCTCAACCTTCAGTTGCACGTTAATGGAATACTTGCTGCAATGGAATGTATGATTTTAGGGATTGGCAGCCTGAGAAATTTTCTTTGAAAATTATGCTTTCCCTTCAGTATAACCAGAAACTAAAATAATTGTTTGATTGCTAGTTAAGCAGGATTCCTTATTTCAAATCTATGAAGTGTCATCAATTGTTGATGGCTTCGATTGTTCCACAATAGGATATGATGCTCTAAATATTTGGTTGCAGGTGTTCATAGCTATTTCACTTATTTTGGGTGATGGACTTTACAATCTGATTAAGATAATTACAATTACTATTAGGGAGATGTGCAAATATAACACCAGGGAAAAGGATCTTCCCATTTGCAAAGAGGTTTTAGGTAAGTAGCGGTGGGCCTATGATCTTGAAGTACTATTTTATGTCTTTGTGGCAATTTTTTCACTCGCTGTTTTTTTGTTGTCATGTTACCTTTTGAACCATTTGGTGATCACGCATGGAGAAAAAATTGAAAACATGAAGAAATTATGCACCTTTTTATTATTTCTTCATTCTGAGGACTCAAAGCTTTAACTCAAAATCAAATTTGAGCATTATTGAAGTAATGGGAGGTCTCATATGGTGATAATTGCTGCCAAATAGAATGAAACGTGTCAAGACTGGATTAGTAGCATGAACATCTGTAATATGTTTAATTCGCATGCATAGAAATTAAATATGGCTTGTTTAGTATTCTTTCCTGGTAGGAATGCTGATATGTTCATGTTTCTTGTACTGATTTCCTTTCTGTATTATGCTTAAACAGATGGTAGGAGTTCAGAGTTATTACTGGAGCAGAAAAAGCGGGATGAAGTATTCCTGAAAGACAGGATTCCATTCTGGTTTGCTGCCTCTGGATATGTTTGTCTGGCAGCAATATCTACTGCCACTATGCCGATAATCTTTCCACCCTTGAAGTGGTATTTGGTCCTCTGCTCATATATAATTGCTCCTGCCCTTGCCTTCTGTAATTCCTACGGAGCAGGGCTCACCGACTGGAACTTGGCTACCACCTATGGCAAGATTGGACTTTTCATATTTTCTTCGCTGGTTGGAAGCAACGGTGGCGTTATAGCTGGGCTGGCAGCTTGTGGGGTGATGATGTCCATTGTCTCAACTGCTGCTGATTTGATGCAAGATTTTAGGACTGGTTACCTCACCTTGTCATCAGCCAAGTCGATGTTTGTGAGTCAGTTGGTTGGAACAGCTATGGGTTGTGTAATTGCTCCATTGACATTTTGGTTGTACTGGAGTGCTTTCGATATTGGGTCTCCTGACAGTCCCTACAAAGCACCATATGCTGTGATCTTCAGGGAAATGGCTATTTTGGGGGTCGAAGGCTTCTCTGAACTTCCGAAGCATTGCCTGGAGCTATGTTTGGTTTTCTTTGCGGCGGCGATAGCCATTAATTTTTTGAGGGACATGACCCCAAAAAGGGTTTCACGGTTCATTCCTGTTCCGATGGCAATGGCAATACCATTTTACATCGGAGCGTACTTTGCGATCGACATGTTTGTTGGAACTGTGATACTGTTTGTGTGGGAGAGGATGAACAGGAAGGAGTCTGAAGATTATGCTGGTGCGGTTGCTTCCGGTTTGATATGCGGTGATGGTATTTGGACAATACCGTCGGCAGTGCTTTCAATCTTTAGGATCGATCCTCCCATTTGTATGTATTTTGGGCCATCTTCAAGTAGCTAAGGAAGCGCGACAGTTAGGCGACTGTTGTGATTGCGACAGTTAGGTGAGTGTTGTGATTGATTATGTCTGTGGGGCTATAATCCTGGACGTAGTAGTAGCTAAATAAAAAGGAAGTGTAACAATGTTGTTGAACGGGGAGGGCATTGTGAAAAACCTGCACGCTTGTACAAATTACAGGGCCCCTTCCCCATATTCTTTCTTAAGTTCTACCACTGCTGCTGCTATTACTATAATTAATGGTTGTGTACATTTGGGAAAGATTCACGTCAGTCAATAGAACTTTTGGTTTGATTATTAGATTTACGATAGCGTTTTGAACACCAGAGTTTATAGTTTTTATTTTTGAATGGAGGAAAATTTGGACGACAAGATCCTGGAGTTGCTTAGCATGTTTTGTGAACCATGAAGTCAGTAATTAAACAAACAAATTTCAATGACAGTATTATGTGTAAAATCTGAATGAGTAATGAAATGAACCTTCAATGCTACTAAATAAATGCTACTGGAAACCAACATAGACGTGGCGAACGGAATCATGGAATGTTGTTGACGATGAGTACGACGGAACCATCAAGTAATACTTATTGGTACGTACTTCTTCATATTGTCCACCAGGCACCGCCACCGCTAGGTACTTGGTATTATTTTCTGATATTTGATGGAGAGAATCTAGAGAGGAACCCAGGCCCCAACCCCAAAGCAACCCCTTCGTGCTTTATTTACTCACAAGTAAGAAAGAAGACAAGCCATCATCTCTTAAATCAAGAAATCCACAGTATACGGGACAATTGGAGCTCATCCGATAGATTGGACTTTGGCAGGTTTCGTCACTCTCCTATGCAGCAGGACCACTAGAGCTCATCCGATTAGTATTGCAAGGTATTCATTATTTCTGGCTCTTAGCCCTTCTTGTGCAGGCCTCTATTCTAGAAAGGGTTACTAGATTGTGCAGAAATTTCCTTTGGGACAGAGGGAAACTATTGGTAACCTGGAAAGATCTCACATTACCGAAGGAGGAGGGAGGTTTAGGCTTTCAAGACACAAAGGTTTGGAATGCAGCGCTCTTGTCCAAGGTATTATGGAACATCCATAGGAAGAAAGACTCGTTGTGAGTAAGGTGGGTGCATCACACATACTTACCTTCTGGAGTTACTATCTAGGACTTGACATCTAAGAAGGACACTTCTGCTCTAATGAGCTAGCTCTTAGCCCTTCTGTGCCGGCCTTTGTTCTAGAAGGGGTTACTAGGTTGTGCAGGAATTTCTTTTGGGACAGAGGGAAACCATTGGTAGCCTGGAAAGATCTCACATTATCGAAGGAAGAGAAAGTTTAGGCCTTTGGGATATAAAGATTTGGAATATAGCGCTCTTGTCCAAGGTATTATGGAACATTCACAGCAAGAAGGACTCGTTGTAGGTAAGGTGGGTGCATTACACATACTCACCTTCTGGAGTTACTATTTGGGACTTGACATCTAAGAAGGACACTTCTGCTCTAATGAAGTGACTTCTAGGTATATGTGACTGTTTGGTGCAAAAGGAATGATCGATACAGAGGGTCATTGACAGAATCGATAAACTACACAGAAGTGCATTGGGGCTTATGGCTTACCACTACTTCAGGCAGAAGGCGCAGAAGGTCAACTGGACGAAACTGGTTTAGAATGGCCACACATCTCCAAAGTACTCATTCATCTTATGACTTGCTATTAAAGGGAGACTTCTTACCAAAAATCGGTTAGGGTTTTGGATATTGATCTGACTTGCGACCTTTGCCATGTGAAGGATGAATCGGCAGGGCACCTATTCTTTAAGTGTCCCACCTCAGCCGCCATATGGAAGGAAGTCAAAGAATGGTGCGAGATACGAAGGGGTATAATATCGTTCATAGCTACTTTAAAGTGAATCATGAAGGTTAAAAGGACGACTTGGATCAGTAGAAAAAAATAGTTGGCTTTTGTATGCATTGTGTATTATATCTGGTTGTCTCGAAATCGGATGCAGTTTGAGGGACAAATTCCTGTTTCTCTACATATTGCACATAGGATCATGACACAAGTGTACAATGTGGGATACATATTGTACCCAAGTGTCATGATCTTATAGGTATGATAGTGAGATAGTTTGGAATTTGTTCACTGATGTGTTTGCCCGAGAATGCCCAGCAATGGTATAAAATCTCATTTTTTATCTATAGTAAATTTTTACATTTGATAAAAAAAAAAAAAAAATCCACCGTATACTTACATATCTATGGTTCTCCACAATTTTTCCTCCTACTACTTCTACTCCTCTTAGACTCCCTTTTTTTTTTTTTTTAATAATAATAAAAGGCAGTTAACACCTGAGCCTGACGCATGCCAGCCAAATGGACGGTCGAACTCTCTAAAAGATACTCATTATAGACCAAGTCAGATGACAAAAGACGCTGCTCGGCATTCGGCATGCAGGCGAATCTGTGACCGGAACACTAGAGAGTAGAGACTTACGCCACTCAAAAGTTTTCACCCTGCCCAACTGCCGACTCCACTCGTTGGGATCTCAAACTCATGTACAGATGTACTACCGTCGTCTTTCACATCTTTTTCCAATTTTTTTTTTAAACTTTCAAAAGTAAAACTAATCAAATTGCTTACTCTGGTTGATAATTATGGCGTACTTAATGGATAATATACAGTTGTTAATAGTATTTTACTGCTCTACTAACACAGTACAGTTACGTTGATTGCAAGGCAAAAAAAAGTTGTTTGCAAGGACTGCTACTTGGTAGTAATTAGTTTCGGACAAAAGTCTAGGACAGTAATTGACAATTTTTTATTTGGACACCCCGACTTAGGACTTGGTCAGTGCCGACTTGGGACTTGGTTGGGGTGCTGAAAAACATAAGGGCGCCGCTGGATAATTGGATATGGTGGTGGGGTTGCCAAACTTGAAACTTCTTTAGCCTCCCACAAATCCAACCACCAACCACAACAACATGGGTAGCTCCGAAAACACCCCACACCCCACAGAAATTAAAGATTTTCAGATTTCTCTTGCTGACAAGGGAGGAGGAGGAGGAGACGACAGCAACAGCGGCAACAAGAAAAAACAACTGCTAGCCCCAAAACGAAGCTCTAACAAAGACAGGCATATCAAAGTCGAAGGCAGAGGGAGGAGGATAAGAATGCCGGCCTTGTGCGCCGCAAGAATTTTCCAACTCACCCGAGAATTGGGTCACAAGTCTGATGGCGAGACAATACAGTGGTTGTTACAGCAGGCTGAACCCTCTATTATTGCCGCCACTGGCACAGGGACCGTGCCTGCCTCTGCTCTAGCCGCCGCTGCCTCCACGCCGTCTCTTTCTGGCAATTCCTCCATATCAGCTGGCCTGCAACTTCAAAAGATTGATGATTTGGGCGGCGCCCCCCAGGCGGGTGCGGCTGGCACCAATTGGCCAATGGTTGCTGGGAATTTGGGAAGACCCCATATGCCCACTGCTGGGGTATGGCACCCTCCTCCTCCTGCTGTTGCTGCTAGTGGCTTTGGGTTTCAGTCCTCTGCCTCCTCATCATCCCCTGGTCCTTCTACACCTAACCTGGGGACTGAAAATCCTAGTTATTTACAAAAGATTGGGTATCCGGGGTTTGACTTGCCACCCACTAACATGGGTCCTTTGAGTTTTTCCTCAATTTTGGGTGCAACTACAGACCAGGGGCAGCAACATCCCGGTTTGGAACTGGGTTTATCGCAAGATGGTCATATTGGGGTTTTCAACCCTCGAACTTTAACCCAGATTTATCAACAGATGGGCCAGGCTAGAATGCAACCACAATTATCTCCCAAGGATGATTCTCAAGGATCAGGATAGTAGAGTTTGCAAACATGAGGAACTGAGTTTAGGAGAAAGTTCTCTCTTTTTTTTTCTTTTTTCCCTCGTTTTATCTCCCCTTTGTACGGGGGAAAGCTGAAGTTTTTGGATGAGTAATTTCTGTATCTTAAGAACAAAGGATTGCAAACAGCATAGGAGATTGTGCGGTTATGAGAATGGATGAAATTAACAGCAAGTCTGATGATTACTTGTGGGGAAGATTCCTTAGAAGGAAGAATATAGCAATTCCCCAGTGTTCTCCTCGATGCCTGCCCCATCCATCCTGTCTCAAGCTGCAGGTGGTGTAGATTATTCAGTTTTCTTTCGGAGTATTCGCTGTATAAATTGTAGAGCTTTTATACGGTGCTGTTTTTCCTATACCGTTAGCTGCTTATGATGCTCTGCGATTTGGACTTGGACTTGTAATTTACGTTTTGTTAACAGGCTTGTTTGAATCATTAGACTGTTCCTCACTTCTCGATTGGTTGAATTGATGGAGTTGCATAGCTTAGTTATATTTGTGCCTTATTTGCAGTTGGGTGATTATGTAATTTCTCTGCATTCAAGATATGATTTCGTTATCTTTTACAATTTTAGAGCGCAGAATTGTGGATCTTAGCGTGCTTGAATCAAATTTCTGAGAACTGTATTAGTTTTGGAAAGAAGCAGACAATGTTTTTTTCTGTTTACAGATGAGGACCTAGGCCTCTAGATCAAAGCTCCAGAGATCCACTTTCTGGAGTCAAAATTATGGAAATAATGTATGTACATTTTTTATGTTTAACCTTCCAAGATGATCCGATTAATTCATCCAGGAGGCAGTTCTTCATCAATTAACATCCTAGTGCAAGTTACGAGAAAGATCAACCGTTAGGAACATTATGGTCACCTCTTTCCTGTCAGTAAAGTCGGACTTTGCTAGGCTGATTACTACATGGCTATCAATCCAGTTTGTCTTCCGATGTTTGCCTTTGACAGCCGTCGGAATTGGAAGGCTAATATTGTGGGGTAAAACTTTGGTGAGAAGTATGTAAGGAGCTACGTAGAGTACTTGTTTTAGTTATCATACCATGCACTAGGGTTAATTTTCCAAACTCACCCGCCAGTGCAAAAAACTGAAAGCGCCTTTTATGCTTAGCAAAGTTCTCCGGCCATGGTGTGACAACCTCTGAGGTGCTGGAGTCTTGATACGCATTATTTTGCTTCGAGATTTTCAACACCTTGTGAAGCCAAGAGGAAGGAAGGGTCTGAATTGCTGCATTGTAGAGAATGATATAATAGTAGAAGTTGGTGCCATAATGACAAACCTGCAGCATCTACAGACTAGAGTTGATACTAATTGGTTTCCATCCAGTCTTCCTAACCTCCGGTATGTGAGCAAAGGAGCTTCCTATCCTAAATTCCTAATCCAGTAGAGGGTGCACCATGGATGCAAAATTTTGTCTGCTTTGGTGTGTTGTGCGATCAATCGGGTCCAGTATTCGAAGATTCTGAATGGATGTCCGTTTGGCAAATATGATACTGTTAACACTTCCACGATGGTCTGGGTTGATGGGCAGCTTTACGAGTGTCTCAGACAGTTATCAATTCATTTACGGCTAGATATGGCAGCCATAGGAGATTAGTATAATCCATTTAATTCATTTACGGTTGCAGAAGAAGAAAAAGAAATTACGTTCATGATTTCGCCAAATAATAATAATAATAATAACTCTTACTATTACAACTAAAACTGAAACATTATCCCAACCAAAACAAAATATCTTCTATCCTTCTTCCAGGACGACTCCAGTTCCAGACATATTGGAAGTACGGATTACATAAAACAGATTAAACTGTGCTGTCTGAAAAACTCCAAGAAATGGATGTTGAGTATGCGAAGCTTATCAGGAGGATGAATCCACCCCGGAACTTTCCTTTTCTTTCACTCTTCCCGCCCCATTCCCCCCTCCCTTCCTTTCTCCATACCCATTCCCTTCTTTTGGTGCATTACTGCATTTTGCATGACGATCATTCATGATTTACTACTCTTCATTGTGTGATTGTGATTATTATGGGCTTTCAAAGTGGTAGAGTTTTGAATTATTAATATTTTAGTTACCAATAATTACGTCTAGCCAGGGGTTCAATTAACCATCAAGTCAGGCCTTATTTGTTTGTTTGCATGCAATAATTGGCTAATAGGCTTTACAATATGGGGCAATAATTCATGCTTTCCTGTGGATTCCATTTAAACAAACATATACTCAAGTTTTCCAATTAACGTTCCTGCTTCTTGACGTATCTCCTATTTCAGTCCTGATAAAAGTTGGTTGGTATTACTAGTGCTAATTGACGAAGTTTATTTCAGTCCTGACAAATCACACCCATCACCCAAAACACACGCACCTTCTCAGCCAAATCCAGCATATTTTCTGATCCTGGGAGAGCATATCATATCCTTTTGCTTTTAACAGTACCTAAGGTCCAACTTGAGTCCCTGCTGTTCTTACCTATTCTTTGTGCCTCATTAATCTCTGCACAATCATTTTTTATTTTCTCCATTTGATTTCATACTGGCTTATTCAATTCTGCTCGATCATTTATCTTCTCCATTTCATTTCATATACCTTTATTGTTTACCGGAGGGGTGGTAACTTGATCGCTATAGCTGTCTGTTCTTGTTGCAGAGTTGTAATTGACAATAATTCATGTGAGGATGCAACCGTTGTACAGGTGTTTCCATTTTCCTTCTGTAAATGGTTACATAATTTCTAGATCCTGATTAGGCTTCAGTTTCTTTCAATATTGTTGGACCAAATGGTTTGTCTTGCATTTATTCATGTATGGCGCGTCTCATTCAGGTTGTCAGTGTCAATAAGCATGGGATTCTTCTCGATGTTGTACAAGTTCTAATAGATTTGGACCTTGGCATCAAAAAAGCATACATATCGTCAGATGCAGGATGGTTCATGGATGGTATGTCATACTGTACTAACTGAATTCGAAATAATCAACACAGCAATTGCTTTGTCTGCTCCTAATTATTAGTTTTTTATTATGTATCTACATTTGCTTACTGCATTTGAAACATGCAGTGTTCAACGTAATTGATTGTTGTGGGAACAAAATTAGAGATGAAGTGGTCATCAACCATATTCAAAAGGTAGAAATCTTTTGAGAGGTTCTGCTAGTTTATCAGTTTTTATTTCAACCAAAATCACGCTTTCCATATAAATTGAATTGAAATATGTGAATTTTAGAAGTTTTGGTTCCAATCTACGAGGTTAATTTATTCCAGGTGCAACTAAGTTCTTCAGTCTATCGAAGTTTGTCAATTGACACTTGAAACTATTGCTCCCAAACTTTCGTTTCTTTACAGTAGAGGAGTTCATTTCCACATGGCCATATTGGTGTAGGAGATGTTGACATTTTGGAAAATTTTATATTACTTTATTTGTAATAAATGATGATCTGCCACTTTTCAGACTCAAGAAAGTGATGATGTCTCTCCAGCTTCTTGAGGGGAAATGTTGGATTGATGCCCTCTAAGGAGCACACTTCTATTGAACTAACTGGAACCGACAGGCCTGGTTTACTATCTGAAGTATGTGCAGTTCTTGTTGACCTTCATTGCAATGTGGTGAATGCTGAAATATGGACTCATAATGCTAGAGCTGCAGCTGTGGTTCACGTTTCTGATAATACCGCAGGATATGCTATTGAAGATCCAAAATGTCTTGAGAGTTGAGATCATTGAAGAACTGCTTTGCAGTGCTCTCAGGAGGAACAATGATTTGAGGTCTGCAAAAATGACTGTGTCACCTCCTGGGTCACCCGGAGGGAGAGGAGGTTGCACCAAATTATGTTTGCCGATGGGGACCATGTGCAGGTTGAAAATGTACAAGGCAGGGTGAAGGATAACAGTTCCAAACCTCAAGCTAGTGTGTTGGGTTGTAATGAAAAGGATTACACAGTGATCACTATGGTGTCAAAAGATCGACCGAAGCTATTGTTTGATATTATCTGCACTTTAACTGATATGCAATATGTCATATTTCACGGGGTTGTTCATACAGGAAGAATGAGAAGCGTATCACGTAGAACCAAGTCTCTTTGATAGCTCTAACGTTAGAATGTTAGGGTTTTTGTGACTCCCAAAAAGTTTTATCACATTTGAACTAGGTCCGGGTCTCTAAGTGGTTGAGCTCATTTGCTTCATGTGTATTACTTTATTGTGCATCAACTGCACAAACCAATCTCATAAGGCATTTGGATTATATTTTTGTTTAATTGTAGGAGTTCTATGTTCGACATGTTGATGGGTTTCCCATAAGCTCAGAAGCTGAAAGAGAACGAGTTGTTCAATGTCTTGAAGCAGCAGTTGAAAGGCGAGGCTCTGAGGTGTGGCAGTGTATGCTTAAGAGCATTCTACTTCCGGAATTGATGATTATGTTCCCAAATGTGTGTTCGTCTGTTTGCAGGGTCTGGAACGAGAATTCTATGCAGAAGATCGAATGGGACTCTTGTCTGATATAACCAGAATACTCAGGGAGAATGGTTTGTGTATAAAAAGAGCAGAAATTTCAACAAAAGATGGGAAAGTAAGAGACACCTTCTATGTTACAGATGTGACGGGGAATCCAGTAGAGGATAAAACCATTGATTCAGTCCGTCGTGAGGTAGGAGAGAGTGTTTTGCAGGTTATAACCAACTCAGGCTCTCCTGGTAAGCAAGCAGAAGCCAACACAATCAGCTGCATCTTGGGGAGCTACTTCAAGGCTAGAAATCTTCAAATTTTCAAATTGATCAAATCCTGCTCCTAAAGCATGAACATATGTACTTGACACCTATGAATACTACGTTGTTGCTAAGTAATTACCTCCCACTCCTTTGCTATGGGAAGAGGGACTTAGGTTTCTGTATGAATTATGATCAGCTCTACGAGTCCAGTCCATGTGTGCATGCAACTAAGGACGTCCTCTGTATTGTAAGTTGTACAGATACTAAATGTAAATGGTACGTAAGATTCTTTCATGGGCAAAGCTATGTAATCAGATCTTCAAATTGAATTCTGTGCATGTCTTGAAGGCATAAAATTGCTTGGAATTGTCGCTTCTTTGAATTTAAATACTGTCTGCAGCAGTCCTGTCCATTGAGCATCGCATTATTACCATGAGAAGCTGGGCGGCGGGTGAGTTAGCGAGAGCACTGATCTCTGCTGCTTCCCACCAACAGAAGCCAGTCCCATCGGGGAAGTGGACTCCGTCCCTGGAGCAAATTCTGCACAGCTACGGTTGCCGCGATTCATTGACCCCAACACTCGTAGCCCGAGTCATCGACCCCTTCCTACTCCATCACTACTCTCTTGCTTTCGGCTTCTTTAATTGGGCATCTCAACAGCCGGGCTTCTCACATACTTCCGCTACCTACCAATCCATCCTCAAATCTCTCTCCATTGCGCGCCAATTCAACAACCTGGAAAAGATCTTAAAGCAAGTCAAAGCTCTAAACATTCACATTCATCCTTCTGTCTACGGGGCCGTTATTTCTTCCCATATCGCCGGGAGAAAATCCCAAGTTGCATTCTCGATTTTTGACCAAGTTCGAGCTGCAATTTCCGAAATTGGATCCCATACGTGTAATTCACTTCTGGCTGCTCTCTCTTCTGAGGGCAATATTAGGGATGCCCAAATAGTGTTGGATGAAATGCTTCACAGGGGAGACATCCCTTTGACGACTGTTGGTTTTGGTGTGTTTATATGGAGGTATTGCAGAGATGCTCAAGTTGGGCAGATTTTGAAGTTGTTAGATGATGTTAAGAACAGGGATTTCTCAGGGATTAACCGGTCAATCATTGCAGTTTTGGTTGTTCATGGGCTTTGCTTCGAGTCGAGAGCACAAGAGGCTTTGCAGTTGTTGGATAACCTGAGGAAAAGAGAATGTAAACCTGACTTTATGGCTTATAGAATTGTTGCTGAAGCGTTCCGGGATGTGGGATGCACAGTTAACGTTGAGAATGCACTGAAGAAGAAGCGAAAGTTAGGCGTGGCGCCCCGGGCCAACGACTATAGGGAGTTTATTTTCGCTTTGATAGCAGAGGGACTCATGTGTGAAGCAAAAGAATTGGCTCAAGTCATTGTGAGTGGTAACTTCCCACTCGATGATGACGTTCTTAATGCTTTAATAGGGTCTGTGTCGACTATTGATCCGTCTTCTGCAGTGTCCTTTTTGAAGTTCATGCTTCGAAGAGGAATGCTTCCTACGCTTCTTACTTTGACCAATCTGAGTAGGAATCTTTGTAAGCACGATAGGTTAAATGAGTTAGTTGAGATTTTTGAGGTTTTGTCTGCAAATGAGTACTTCACTGATATACAGAGTTACAATGCAAAGGTTGCATTCTTGTGCGAGGCAGGGAAATTGAAAGAAGCTTACAAGTCCCTGCAGGAAATGAAGAGAAAAGGTTTAGTTCCAGATGTATCATGCTATAATACTCTTCTGGAAGCTTGCTGCAGGGAAGATTTAATACGGCCCGCAAAAAGATTATGGGATGAGATGTTTGCAAATGGCTGCCAAGGAAATATACAGTCATACTGTATCCTCATCCAAAAGTTCATGAAAATAGGAGAGGTTGAGGAGGGTTACACGCTGTTTTGTCACATGCTGGATAAAGGGATCTTACCTGATGAGACTATATACACATCCCTTCTTGCCGGACTTTGTCAAGCTAAAGATCTTGACACTGCTCTTATGGTTTTCAGCAAGTCTGCTGAACAGGATACAGAGCTTGGCCACGCCACTTTGAGGTCATTCATCCTCCACCTTTGTAGAGAAGGTAATGCTCCCATTGTCTTATTTGAAGTACTGAGATGTCTTAGAATCAGGGGTGCCATTTTGTGGCAACACATGTTCAAATTCAGATGGCTCCTACCTAATGACACATTTGTTCCCCACTAGGCTATATTCCTCCATTGTGGTAATTGTTTCTAAACGAACATTTTGTCTTAAACAACCAACTCAGTGATTTCTTATTAGATCATGATCAATTTAGCAAAGCTGTGATCTTGCTTCCAACCCACTTTTGCCTGGAAGGCTAGATTGTAAGTAGTCCGTACATCCTGAGGCTCCCAGGCAATCAGTTGTTTGACCCTTGAAGCCATTTTAAGGCTCATCAGGAGTTCCGCATGTCATGGGGTGATTGATCCAATTGTCTATCCCATAGCAACCGCTTGGGTAAATTTTATTTTGGCCTTTCTAGCATAATTGTGAGTAATTGTTGGTACTGTTTCCGGCAATCTCTTAAATCTTCTATCAATGTTGAACTCTATAGTTTGGCATTTTTGTATTTCGTAGTAATTCTTCACTGAACTTGCAGGTTTCTTTCTTCCTGCTTCCAATTTGCTTACAAGTCTGATCTTTGACTCGGGAAATTTAGATGCTCATGTGACTTTTCTGAAATTTTTAGCTGAGGTCGGAGAGGTGTCATTGGCTGTTAAACATCTGAGATGGATTAGAGACAAATCTCCTCATATGTTGCATGCTCTTCATACTTCAATACTATCATTCTCACCCTCATCAAAGCTGAGGGCAGTCCTAAAGTCATTTGAAGAAGTGCAGGAAGTGTTATCAAAATTTTGAACTTTTAGATGCAGGAAGAACGGAAATGCATAGCAGAAGGTTTGCTGGATGTTCAGGTTGGTGGCAGTAAATGATAGATTTGGTAGGGATCCATGGATTAGCTCCCCCCCTTGGTAGATTGGTATGTCTGCCTTTTCTATGAAACAATACCACAAGTAACAACAAAGTATAGTTATCAGGTATCGAGTACAAATCCTAATGGCCAAGTGCTTCAAATAAAAAGCCTCGTCTTGAATTGAAGGATCCAATCATAACCAGTGCAGAGGGTATTATTCAAATTAATCATACTTTTAGTCCTTGCTGATCCACAGAATGGATATGGTTAACACTTAACAGAAGCATATGGAGCTGGTGATTAATCGTCAGTAGTGGCTAGGAGGACTCTGGTAATAGTAGTTGCTGCTTCTGACCAGATTTTGTTCACTAGGCCTGGAGCCGGAGGTGATAGCAAGAACTAACTAGAACGAGAGGATCACAAATCTGATAAGGAGAACAAGGCGCCATTTTCACCAAATCTGATAAGGAGAACAAGGCAAGAATGAAAAACTTTTTCTTCAAAAAAATGCCTTCGTTTTTCGAAAGAAAAAGCTTACTCTGTTTTGATAGCTGATAGACAACAGAAAATGAAACATGCAGAAGACACCATCTATAAGCAAAAACATGCAGATGACACTATCTATAAGCAAGATTCACCTGATTATTAGTTACGTCTCTCGTATCTCCTTAAAAATCTTTTCTTTGAAGGAGGCAGGGGAATAAACGGTCCAACTACTAATGAACTCCAAACACTAGCGCACACAAAGAGTCCACTTAATTCTTAGTTAGAATTAAAAAATTACTTTAAGATTAAATACATTTATATAAATATTGGCCTTAATTTTCAAAAAAAATAAACAATAATTTCAAGATATTATAAAATAAATATCATAAATGATTTAAATTTTTTGCCTGAAACAATTCTACAGCAAAATTTTAATCCCACTGAGAACCCAGACAAACATACATCCTGAAGGCCAACCCATCGACGACTCTCCGTTTTAATTTAATTTCGGCAAATAAAATCATCTACTAACTATAATCCGTATCACAATCACCGATTCCCATGTGAAAATCGTAGGCTGCATACATATGGACACCATATCCACAAGAATTAAACTACCATCCATGCGTCAAGCACCACAAAATTGATTCATTCCAAAAAACTTTGAAATCAAACATTCTGAATAATGTCTACCAGATATATATGTATGTCAAAGCAAAACTTTAGAGAAAACACATGAAATTCCAGATGTTCGAACCAACAACACAATTAGAAAACTATGCTCTCTTAAGACATCCTTTGAGCTGCTTCTTTGGCAAGCAGCTTCTCCTTGGCCTTTGTTTTAGCTTGGGATTTTGAGCCCATGATTCCACCACCCCACTTTTTCCTGTATTCTTCAAATTTGTCATTGAAGTTGGCCTGTAACAAGAAAGCAGATCATTACATCCATTTCACGAGCAACTACCACCAGCATACGTGCACCAAAGATGAAAAATCAAAAGCTTCACCTTAATAGCCTCCAAGATTTTGCTGAACTCCAATTTATCTTCGTTCTTGACTGAGGTCAGGCACAAAACTGATGCAGTTTTCTTGTGAACAATCTGCAAGAAAAGCAAGCAATTCAAGTTAAATTTGGGCTACAAAACCAGTATACAAGGATCCAAAATCAAGAAAACTTACTGCACCCAATCGCGATTTCCCCTTCACAATACAGTAGGGAATTTCCATCTTCCTACACAATGCAGGAAGCCAAACCACCAGCTCAATCGGATCAACATCATGAGCAATAACCACCAACTGTGCCTTGTTCTGCAGAAAACCATCATCGGTTGATATAGCTACTACTTACAAAAAAGACAGCAGAGAAGCAGCAATAACTCAACAAAAAGGAATCAAAACCTGCTCAACAAGATAAGTGACATGCTTCAAACCATATTTGACAACTATGGGCTTCTTGGCCTCAGAAGTTTTCCCTTCAGCCTCAGCTTGGGCTCTTTTGAGAAGTCGCTCTTTTTTGGCTGCTTTGTCCTCAGGCCTGTACTTAAGGAGCATCTTGAACAGACTGGTTGCTGCACATCAAAATAAGAAACAAAAATGTGAAATCAAAAATTAACTTGCTCTAAGATGGGGTGACACTAAGTTTAGCACGACCTTGACAATCATTGAAGCTTTTTTCGTTGCAAGAAATGTGTAGATAAAGAACAGCTACTGCAAAGTTTACTAATAGAAAAGCCTAATCCTCTAACTGAAACACAGGTACCCAGTTCAAACGTCTTTAACACAGGCTCTTCTAGAAGAAGAATAAAACATCTTTTGCAAATGCAAAAACGCTTAGTAAGAACTTTCTATTTCCAATCTCAAGAGTTAAACAACAACCAAAAAATTTAAAAAAAAAAAAAAAAACTACCGCACAGCAGAGTTTTTAACTATCAGTTACAAACGCGCCACTGCACCAATCTTATGCAGATAATATTATATGCCATCAAATACTTATTAGAAAACGTCAAATATATACATTTTATGGTTCGATCGGAAACAATATACAAATTCAAGAAGACAACATTTAAAAAAAAAAAAAAAAGGTATACGGGAAAAGAAATAATAAAGGAAGGAAAGTGAAGCTGACCAAGATTTTTATCAAGCGTCTTGGAGAACTGGTTGAGGGCAGGGGGAACCTTCAAACGCTGCCTGAGAATCCTCTTCTTCCTCTGGATCCGGACGTTGAGCGGCCATTTGACAAACCTGGACAGATCCTTCTTGGGTGGCAAGGCCCCTCCGATTCCGAACTGCTTTGGTCGCTTCTCGAACAAAGGATTGACCACCTTCTCCTGTTTTTGAACATTTTTAACACATAAAATCAGATTCATTCGTTAAGAGTGCGCACAGCGACAGCGGAGTTAAAACAAAAAAGGACAAAAAGAGAAACATACGGTTTTCTTCTTCGCAACTGCAGCCGGAGGCTTTGCACCCCTCTTTGGAGCCTACACAAAATCAATCATCAAAAAGCTCAATTCTTTCGGAGAAATGCAACAGAATGTAATTGGAATATCAACGAATGTTGTGAGGCAAAAAAAAAAAAAGAAAACATATATTAGGGACAAGGCGGAGAGGGCGCTCACCATTTTCTGCTTCTGCAACTCTCTGGTTTGAGACTAAACGGCGAAACTGAAAACCCTAGTGTCTTATATCTATATACATATATATATAAACATCCAAAACCCACCAGCCCCAACTGTACGACGCTAATTCTTAGGGAAAAATTACATATACCCTGAAGTTTCTTTTTATTACTAATTGGAATATATAATTTGTCAAAACTACTAATACCTACTAAACAGCAATATAAATAGTATAAAATTGTCCATAATATTCTAGTTATTAATTTGTATAAAAAAATACTTATAATTGACATTTATTTTAAAAATAAAAATAAAAATTATTTATTTATTTATATCAAATGTAGAATACATAAAAATGAAATAAAAAAATATTAACTTAGATAAAAAAAAATCAAATTAATTAAATAGTAAAAATTAAATTTATCAAAGAATAAATAATATATCGTATGTATGAAAAAATATATATTTTTTTATTTTGTTAGTTTAGTGAATTTGACTATAAAATGAATTTTAAAAATGTTTATACTGTATATTTTGATTTAATTAATTTGAATTTTTTAATATAAGTTAATATTTTATTTTATTTTTTTTTTTACGTACTCTGTCTTTAATACAAACAAATATGTATAATTTTTATTTTTATTTATAAAACAAATATCAATTATAAATATTTTTTATACAAATTAATAATTAAAATATTAAGTATAATTTTATCTAAATATTAAAAAATTTTACTGTTTATGAACAGTAACAAAAAATTACTTTTTAAGATGGAAATAATGTTCAGGGAATAAATATTAAATGTTTTCAAATCTTAATGAGATATTAATAGTTTTGACAAATTATGAAATCTAATTGGTAATAAACAAAAATTTCAGGATTGTAATGTAATTTTCCCTAATTCTTATATGTAAAACCTAAAGAGCTGAAAACAAAAATGGGGCTCCTTATCAGTTTAGCCTAAAGAGGCCATTGAACCCACATGATCAGTGGTCCTGCCCACTTCTTTTTCAGTGTAGCCTTAAAAGGGTTATAATAAATCAGAAAATGGCCAGCCCAATTATATCGGGCTTATGTCTCGGTATTGGAATTTATTTATTTTCAAGCCGACCCATTTACTGGGAAAGAGAGCATGCAATATTCAAATTTCAAATTTAGACCAAGATCTTGTTTTATTTTTTATCAAATGAAAAATATGTTTTCATTACAAACATTAGTCCCAAAAGAGCTCTCAAAAAAAAAATATTGTGATGAAGTTATGCCTTTTCCTTTTGATTGGAAAAAAAAAATTAAATGTACTAAAAAATTGAAGTGCAATGTGTGATCTGACGTAATGGAAACACCTTCCCCGGAACAAGAGGGAACGAAAAATAAAAATTAAAAGATGGAATATGGGCTACAAGATGGAGCGTGGACTAAATAAAAATAAGGGGACGCATGATGCTGTCCCATATTATTACGGTTACGGGGGTAGCAGTTTGTTCCTTCCTCGCCGGAGCACTAGCACCACTATACCATGCAATTAATTTAGTTATTATAACCTGGTTAATTGGTTTTCAATAACCTTGCAAAGTCATCCCTCTTCAAATGAAAGGTATTACGGACACAGCAATAAGTACACAATTTGTACGTACATGGTTGATTCAAGCAGAAAAAACGGAGCAATGAAACAAATGCAGGGTGGCTCCGGCTGAGCTTGTGGTGCATTTGCATAGATAGATAGATACTAGGTAGAGTTTGTGTACCATACAATCAATATATATACAGCACTCGGTAAACCATTAACTAAGGCATGCCAATGCCAACATAAGATTGAATTAAAGTAAAAGGTTTTTCCCAGGTGGGCCGGTAAACTACGTGCTGCCTGCCTGAATATATATAAAATAGACACGCGTATGAATTGTGAGGGATTAAGGGATGGAATTCGCGCACAAGGCAGTGTTTCTAGTGGAGGGTCTATAATTCAAAGCGCTAAGGCTGTAGATGCAGGTGTTTGCTTGTGTTGATTTGATGGCAATCTCATCGGATGTGGTTTTGGAACCAGGGACATCACAAGCCGCGGAAGAGCTGAACAATAAAGTTGCCCGGCAGGAGTTTCCGATGCCATTATCCCTGGCGCACTGGATTCCATCCACCGACGCTATTTCCAACTTGTATATTCCGTACCTGTTGGTGCTTCTGTTTACCGAAAATGATATCTCTTTTGCGGTTCTCGGAGAAGTGGCCGTGAACTTCCGCACCTAGTTAATTAGGTTGGTAGATCAGGAAGGATTAGGGTACATGGCACATCATCATCAATTACTAATACGTGGAAAAACTTAAATAGCAGCAATGAAGACCTGGCAAGAAATAGCCGTGTGTGGAGAAAGAGTTATTGTGGCAGATGTCACAGTAAACCATACCCATTACGGTGATCTGAGGATTGTTGGATGTTGCGGCTTCAACTCCACCGCAACTGAAAGCAGGGAGTAACAACATTGCTGCTGCTAACAGAATGGTAGAAAGCAACGGGGCTACCACGAACTCACTCACTCATCGTTGGAATCTGCAATATCATGACTAGCGAATAAACAAGCAGTTGTATGCAGTAACTAATTTAATTAGCGGGTGATTGTGTGCGCGGGTGTACTTGTGTTTTTTTTTTTTTGTAACATGTTGTGTTGTGTTGATAAATTAAGATAGAAAATGAGAAAACGAGCTAGGGGAACTCTCCTAAAGTCACTCTGTCAACTGTCAACTGTAGGTACCTTTACCTCTGGCTCTGGAAGATGATGATAAGAGTGGAATAAGCGGGGCTAGTATGAAAAAAGAAAACAAGAAGATGTCCCGTGAAAGCCTTTTGGCAGCCTTTGTGGCCATGGCTGATGTCGTAGGCGAGGGGATGATGTTGGAGATGGAACAAACTCACTCTTTGCCCCTTATTTATTATTATTATTATTTTTTAAGATAATCCCGTTCTGTTATATGAGTATGTGCGTGGTATCTGCTCCTGATTGGATTATTATTAATATTCCTCCTGCGTGGGAATGTAAATAGTAAAATACTATAGTAGTACGGTATATGAATGATTGGGTGGTGGGCATAGGTATCAGAATCCCGATCTTATAACATCGATTTTATGATTTTATGATTTTATGCTAAAACGATCCCAATTTTAATTACGATTATATCTTATTATGTAAATAAAATATAATTAAATTTACTCAAAAAAATTTCTATATCTAAATAAAATTAAGATATAAATAATTTAATTAGTTTAATAATACTTTTATTAGTTTTTAACAATAAATAAATAAATAAATTGGACATAAATACCTTTTGAATGTGGCAGCAACTAAAATATTGAAAAAATCATATAAAATGTTATTAGAAATAAAAATTGAAATAAAATCATTTAATTATAAACTATATGTAAATTTTCTACCAATCCATTCATATATTGATTAATAATTTTTTAAAAATCACTTATAAATTACATTTTTTTCATTTTTCCCTAAAATCTTACGATTCTATGATCCAATTTTATTACCCTAAATTAATTTTGTGTAGAATCCGGATTCTATAAACTATAGCGGTGGAAGTGACGAATAATTTAATAGCAATAATTATTTATTTAATACCAAAATATGATAGCGTATAACTTAAAGAAATTTTGCATACTGTCCGTATCTTCCGACCGAACATTACAGTGACATGTGATCCGAGTTTTCAAAAAAAAAAAAAAGCCCACTAAGAATGGCCCAATGGATCGTCCCCAAATCAACCTTACTGATGTTCCGGTTGAAACTACACGTGTGTGTAAGTTAAACATAAGTCTAAGCAAGACGGCCCACTTGGGACTGGGAAATTTCCTAGACAAATACTAAGCAGAATAGGGCAATGGATATTTATTTATTAATAATGATATTTATAATAAATTTTTATATTAATAATTAATAATAATTAATATATAATTTTGTATTTTTTATTATTTTAATAAATATAATAATTAAATTTTAATTTTTTATACTTATGACATCAGTTAATTTTAAAAAATTATTATATATATTTTATTATTCTGTATTGACAGGTATATAAAAGGGTATGTAATTAAAGGGTAACACTAACAACTTTTTTCTGAAAAAATAATTAGCAGTAGAAACTGGAGTGTTTGTTGGGAGAATTTGAATGTTATTTATATTTAATATGGATTGATGATTGCTAGCTTTAGGATATATGTGTGGGTGTGTGTGGGTCCCCAACCTGGACAGAGACAAAAGGTTGGAGTGAGGAAGAGGAAGAGGAAGAGGAATGGGGGATGGGGTGGTGGGGGGCGAAGAGATATTTATTTAGAGAAAGACGAAAGTAGGAATTTGATTGGTTTGGGGAAATTGAGAAATCCAAAGGCCGGGGGCGACGCCACCCATGTCGGTCGTTGATGGCATGACCAGCCAAAATCAAATACGCCACGCCCACGCCCGCGCCCGACGTCCTCGCCTATGTCCCAACTCTCTGACTCGTTTGTCCCATTCCAATTCCCCCATTCCCTTAAACGAATTTAAAATTCATTCAACTCATCATTGTCACTCATTTTACATGTACGTACAAATTGCTGCCTTCTCCATCATTCTCTTTTACAACTTTTGGGCTGGCCGTGTAGCGGTTGGAGTAGTAGTAATAAAGTTAAAATACAGAACACATTCCATTCGAATATTTATATATATATATATGTGTGTGTATACACGTCATACTTTCTCGGTCTTAATAAAAAGTTTATCACCTATATATGAGAGACTTAAAGCTAAAATAAATAGGTGAGCGTTTTCGTGGATGGATTCAAACATACTACTTTACTATAAATAGGCAAGGGTATGGTGTACAGTGTGTATAGTAGCTTGGTTCTTTTCCCTTTTTGGGCCCAAAAAAAAAAAGAATCATCTTTTTATACTTACTTATTTATGTTAAAGTAATGAAGATGATATTTACAATGAATTAAATTATGATTGGAGTATCATCATTGGCATAAAAAGTCTTTGGAACGGAATATCATTAATAAGTATACTTAGACCAATCAAACGGAATGTTCCATCCCTCCAATCCAATTCCAATATGAAGAATATCTCACGACAAACAGGAGAGGAGGAAGAATTGGGAATTCCGTGGTTCCTATAAAATAATGAAAACATTGTTATCAGGGTGGGGGCCGGGGGGTCCGGCCCAAGGACAGTGGGACCCCTTCACATTCAATCTGTCTATTATTACTTTATTATTATTATTATTGGAGCCAAACGACGGCAACAAAGCACTAATTATTATCAAACTGAATACTAAAAAACAGCAGTAAAAAAGTCACAAATCAAATGTCGCTCGTCCGTAATTCCGTATCTTTCAATTCAAAGAGCAGGAGGAAGGAGGCATTACGCACAATTATTTACCTAAGCACGTAACGTGAGTCGCATCCTTCAAAAGCAAAAGGCAAGTAAATTGCAAATAATCTCACAGCTTTGACGTTCTAATCTATAAATTTAATACTCCCAAAAAAATTTAAGAAGAACATATAAATGACCATCTGGAAATTAAAATCAAAAGTTTTTAGCTGGAAAATGGAATCCTACCAACCGTCATCTAATTACATCCCTCATCATCAGAAGTAACAACACTTCCAATTTTCCCCTTTTTTTTCTTCACCAAAAAAAAAAAAAACACGGGGGCCATTTTGTCTTCACATTTTGTTTCAACCTTGGACAAAAGGCCAAACACCTGGGCGATAAATGGAGAGAGAGCAAACATTAACGCCCTCATGACATCGTCCGCCACCCAAATCCACAATAACTACATGTATGATCTTTTTGTGGTTAGGTAACTGAGAAGAGGTAGAGAAGAACATGATCAATGCTCTGTGTGGGAGCATGGGGAGTTTGAAGAGCAGTGAGTTGGGAAGTTTAGGGAGTCTGAAGAGCACTTGTTTCAGTAGCATTAGTAATGGCGAGGTGATTAAAGATGACAAGAATAGGACCGATGATCATCTTCCCCTCAGGAGTAGCGCTGATCAGATTCAGATTGAGATGGACAGCGGTGGTCTAACACTCAGGAGACGCACCCCTCCTCTTGCTCCTAATACTACTAACATTCGACTTCCTCCTCCCAAAGACTCCGATCCCCTGCCTTCATCATCCTCTGATTTTGACCCTGGCTTAGTTGCCCCTGCTCTCAAGTTTCCTCTCCAAGAGCAGGAGGATGGCGACCGCCGCGACGCAGTTGAGAATATTGATCAATCCACTGAACGCTCCTTGTGGGAGTTCTTTGCCGATCAACTGGAGGGTGACTTTATGATATCTTCCCCAGTTAGGAACGTCCCTCCTACTCACCCCCACCTGCCATCAAACTACCACAATCACACTAATAACGGCAATGATGATGATACGGTTAATAGCTCGATAAACTACGACGACCACGCGTTGCGGGGTCATTCTGGACAGAGTCCCATGCCCATGAGCTGCTCTCCTTGTCCCGGTCCTTCTTCTGCTCATGGCATCATGATGTCCTTGTCATCGCCATCCCCGCTTGGCCCAAACTACAATCTTAACAACAATAATAATTATTCTAAAGGGGCAAGTACGAGAGGTCTGAGCCCAATCCACAGGGTTCTTATGAATTCCCCAACTAATCAGTATATGCAGATCGAAAGCCTTTCCTTGCCGGCTCTTGAATTCTTGGATGATCTCGAAAAAGATGACACAGATTTTGGGAACGCAGCTTCCGATGTCGGAATTGCTTCTTCACAAGATTGTTTTGATTTATCTACAGTTCCAGAGTTATTGGAGTGCTTAACAATGCCTGATTCCTGCGCCAGCTCAAGGTTTTGTGATTCCATCATCGCTCAAACTTCCTTTCAAGGAGTTGCTGCTGCTAATAATAATTCACACGTGTCCACCCGAGATAATTCTTCTTCTGATACTAGCATTGGCTACCGGATGGGTTCCCGCGACGCCGCCCCATTACTCCAACAATTACAACAGGAAAGGCTGCATGAAAAGCAACAACAACAACAGAGAAAGCAGCAGCAGCAACACCACCACCAGGCCTCGCATGATCACCAAACACACCAACTGCAGCACCAAATGCAGAGTATGAGCAGTTCCACTTTGATGGTACCTCTTTCTCTCGGACCAGAACAAGTAATTAACACAGCCTTCGAATATTTTTTTCGTATTTTCCTTACGTGTTTTCTCTCCTATTCGTCAACAAGAGTGTGGATTTTTATTATTATTTTTTTTTTTAAAAAAAACCTTCCTTCCTGCGGATAGTGCACTTTACAACAATTATATGATTACAGTTCCAAATATTAGGACTTCAAGTGCTGGATGTAATTCTTCTTGAAAGAGGCCTGAAAGCCATGTGTCACGATTGAATCTAAAGGTAGTAATTAACTAAGAAGTTGCTGCAGGGCGTCTGCGTAGTGGAGAGTATTATTTATATAAATGCTTAATTATGATATGTTCACATTATTCATTTTGCCAGAGCATTTAAATAACCCATGGTATGCAAAAGAGTTTCATTTGAGGCCACAAAAAAAAAAAAAAAAAAAAAAACGAAACATGTAGAAATATAGTACTCCCTTGGTTCTAAAAAAAAAAAAGTATATTTGATTAATATATAATTTTTTTTATTAATTATTAGGTACAATTCATTTAATATACTATTAAATCTATAATTATGTATTTTTTTAATTTTAAGTATACATAATTATTATTAATAAGAATATTTTAAGAATTTGTTTTAAAATATGACTTTTTTTGGATAAAAAAAATTTTCAAAGTGAATTTTTTATTTTATTTTTTTATGGAAGGAGTATATACTTTGCTTTCTGCATCCAAAAAATGCAATAATCATGTCGATAAGTAGTTGTGCTGGAACATGTATGCAAATCAAATCTGGTAATAGCAGTCAGTCCTTTCTGCGAGTTGGATTATGATTCAGCCAGTACATGTAACTACAGGAACAGGATAGTGGATTACGTCTGGTACACCTTCTGCTCGCCTGTGCAGAAGCAGTAGCAAAAGAAGACTACATGTTAGCCAGGAGATATCTTCACCATCTCAATCGGGTGGTGACACCACTTGGAGATTCCATGCAACGAGTTGCTTCCTGCTTCGCCGAAGCCTTGGGTGCAAGACTTGCAGCCACCCTAACTGCAGCAGCAAAGCCAAAACCAACCAGTACTACAGCCGCCTCCTCCTCCTCCTCCTCTTCCTCCCCTGCCCCAAAACCCTTTAATCCTTTCCCCCCTAACTCTCTTGAAATCCTAAAGATTTACCAGATTCTCTACCAAGCCTGTCCCTACATCAAATTTGCTCATTTTACTGCCAACCAAGCCATCTTTGAGGCTTTCGAAGCAGAAGAGCGTGTCCACGTCATTGATCTGGACATCCTCCAGGGCTACCAATGGCCAGCTTTTATGCAAGCTCTGGCAGCCAGACCAGGCGGGGCTCCATTCTTACGAATAACTGGAGTTGGACCCTCTCCTGAGTCGGTGAGGGAGACTGGCCGATGTTTGGCCGAGCTGGCTCACTCTCTCCATATCCCATTTGAGTTTCATCCGGTGGGAGAACAACTTGAAGACCTAAAACCACACATGTTCAACAGAAGGGTAGGGGAGGCGCTGGCAGTCAACTCAGTCAACCGGCTGCATCTTGTGCCCGCCAACTCCCTAAGTAATCTTTTGGGAATGATCAGAGATCAAGCTCCAAACGTAGTGACCATTGTTGAGCAAGAAGCAAGCCATAATGGACCCTACTTCTTGGGCCGATTTCTGGAGGCCTTGCATTACTATTCCGCCATATTCGACTCCTTGGATGCAACCTTTCCACCTGATTCCGCTCAGAGGGCAAAGGTGGAGCAGTACATATTTGCACCAGAGATAAGGAACATCGTGGCGCACGAGGGCCCCGAGAGAACAGCGAGGCACGAAAGGTTGGACAAATGGAGGAAGATCATGGAAGGGAAGGGTTTCAAAGGGGTACCACTGAGTGCTAATGCGGTAACTCAATCTAAGATATTGTTGGGTTTGTATTCCTGCGACGGGTATAGGTTGACAGAGGACAAAGGTTGCTTGCTATTGGGATGGCAGGATAGAGCCATCCTCGCTGCTTCCGCATGGCGATGCTAGATTGAGATCTTCGAAGCTCTTCCTTTTCGTCTGTGTGTGTCCGATGACATTGGGCATTCTGTCCCACCTTTTCACACACCACACAAGGACTTCTGTGTATGTAGTAAAAGCCGGACCATAGGATTAGGTCATTTTTATTTACTAGCAATTCAAACCCCGAGTATATCTTCTGTGATATTGAACTTCCAATATTTGTTTATTATGCCGTATCTCTTTAGCTCCTGGCACTAAGATGTAACCATTCCTGCTTCACTAATAGGCCCAGTCACAATTCGCAGGTGCCGCACAACTTGAGGCTTTTATGGGTTTGAAATTCTCAATCCAACTTCAAGTTGCTTCATTAAGTTTAGGAATAGGTTTCAACTTGGAATTTAATTTTTTTGTAGTGATAGGAGTAGTAGGGAAACAAGGTTGACACCTTACTGTCCTGCCTGCAAGGTGAGAATACAAGTCCTGTAGCAAGCAACCATGATTGTATTTTATACCACGCAAGAGCCTGAAACTTTTGGTGGGATGAATTATGAATACAATTGAAGGTCGCGTCCTCACAAGAGCAGTTCAGATTAGGACAACAGAAACGGTATGGCCTTTAGCTGGTAGCTATATAAAACATTATGCTGGAGTGCTGAAACTACTACCCTCACAGGTACGTTAGCCTAAAAAAGCAGACACGTAACGTCCATCATGGATCATGGCAGAACGCAGAGGAAAATAATGTAATGTCAAAATTCCAGGATCATCATCACAGATCAAAGTTAGCCAGAGTGATCTTAGCAGGAAATTAACATGCAATCGCCAAATTCGTAAGAGAAATTCCCTAATGAGAAATGTAAACAAATTAGAAATGCTATCCCAACTGTAGTAGAAGCCATTGAACAGAAAAGCACGCCGGAGTTTGCAACAGATGACCAACCAAAAGTGCAAGCAAAATAAAATGCAATATGTACGTTCATGTACGTTCAATAAAAGCACACACGGGATTAGAAATTAACAACAAACCCCATTAGGAGCAAAAGAGATTTTCAGTTACAAATGTACCAAAGAAACCTGAGCCAATGTAAAACCCATTCATTAGTACTTGGCCACAAGGCTTGTATTTATGTGAAGTAACTCTGCAGCTACAAATATGCATTAAAACCAAATTTGTAAAACACACATACATCTTAAGAACTTGGAAACTGTTCAAGGGACTACATGTAACAATGAGGTACACATATGTTTACAAATTATTGTTTTTCCTGACTACAAATTCCACAACCAGGTAACGAAGAGATACCAAAAGATTGAATCTGGCACAAACTTACATTCTCACAATATGGAACATGCACAGATGCCTTTCTTTGGAGCCTCATCAATCTTCTTTTCTGCTAGATCCAGAAAAAACCACCTTCAGCAGTTAAAAAAACAGAGCTAGAATCTACAATGATAAACTTCGCAAGACAATGAAGAAAAAAAATATGAATGCTCGTCCAACAAGAAGGGATAACACAATTGTGTATACAAGAAATCAATTGACCCCAAAACAACTAGTCCGGGGATTAAACTTTTCTTTTCACTGTCAATATCTCAATTCCCCCATCACAGTTATTCCCCAGTCAGATCTCAATTACAGTAATAATCTCCAGTGATTAATCAAGGTTTGAGAAACCAGTTTCTTTCTTCTGCTGAAAGTTAAAATTTAACACCCGATACTTCATAATATCTAACAAACGAAAACTATGGAGTAACTTTAGCTATGAATTATATTGTACAACTTATTTTAATCGCACACAGAATTATATTGGGAAAAGTCAGAAGACTATATTTATCATTCATCTTTTACACAAGTAGAAGAATATTGAATAGTATACAAAGACGAGAAAAAAACACTCCACAAATGTCCAAGCAATAGCCAAATGAACCAGTAAACCTCCTCATCCCTCTCATTTCCAATTTTGCCTTTACAGAAATGTCACATTTTACTCCAACCATTCACATCACACTCCAATTGAGAGCAGATTGCCTTTCAGATAATAGAATGCAAAAAGCTTAGAATCTCGTATCCCCAGAATAACTGTTTTAAGTAGATTAATGTCCTCAAATGGTACTCCTACACCATCATCTTGTAATGGCACCCGATTAAAAAGTCCGCCTCTTTTCATTCTCAGCCTCCAAATTAAAATATGAAGCATAAATTTTTATAAAAGAACATAAACCAATCATTAGAATCCAAGCCAGAATAAGGGTGTTAGTGGAGAAATTTCACACTACAGTTAATGAAAGTAATTACAACAAGTGCTGTTGATTAAAGAATTAGGAGTCATGTTCTGTACTTGTTGTATCACCTTCAATAACCAATATTATTTACAAATTCAAGCACCAAAAACAAAAATTGCAGATCTTTAGCTTCAAGGCATTTGCTTCATTGCATTTCACTAGTTCTATTTATACCCCCATACCAAAAACACACAAATCCAAGTCAGGCAAAAAGTTTTACAGCTAAGCAACTATTTGGAGCATGCCCCCGGAATCTAATATTTCACCCATTTCAATGGAGTATCATTCACATTGGAACAATAAAGTGAAAGAAAGAAGACAGGGGAGGAGGCCACGCTGAGAATGCACGTGTGACTGGGACAAGGTTGACCTAAAAATGATCAGAAAATATAGAGGGGTAAAAAAGAGGAACTAAGGGCTGGATATTGTATTTTTGTTCAATCCACCTTCAAGATCCATATCTGTTAGCTTTAACTTCTAATGTAGGGATAAATTGCCAGGAAACCAGTAGAAAAGTAGTGTTCCATGGAAATTTGCACCATCTTCATACAATGCTACAAGGGAAAACTGTTGGTGCATACCTCACCAACATAAGAATGAACATGTGTGGACACTGGAACAATTTTACAATTCAAAATCACGATAAACTGAAACCCTTGTCTAATGGAATAGAAAGCTTGAATTTTACCAAACTAACAGAATGCAGAAGGGAAAACATTCTACTTTACATTGGTTGATTTAAGGTGTGTATATATCACAATCTACAAAATTTAAACTCAACTCTTGGAAGAACAAGACTGTAGCATATGAGGATAAAAAACAGTTATAAGAGGAAAAACCTGTCTTTGCTTTGGCTATAGATGGCTGCACGACAGCGTGCATTGTAATTACAACGTTTGGAAGATCTCCAAAAGGCATCTTGCATTGGCCAACAGTCCTGTTATTTTCCAATATTTTCCCGGCACTTATCAGTTTGACATCATTTGCGGCCTTTGGTGCAATTTTCTTATCTGCAAGAACAGAGCATTTATTGGTCAGAGGAAACAACTTACAATACTTAGACAGATAAAAATATGAAGAAAAAAGAGAGAGAGAGAGAGAAAGAAACAACATGCTCCATGGGCCATTAGTTTGATCTTATCTAATCACTTGCGTAGTGGGGAACGACAATGGTATAGGTCGCATTAGGAGCATATCCCAGTGAATGTGAAAAGCGAGGTCAAATTTTCAACTTTTCCAGATAAAACTAGCATGAAGAAAAAAAAAGGAGTCGAAGAAAATCTTCATGTTTTTGTGTTGGGTGATCGCTTCTTGTTTTGCATGAATTCGGCCCCGTTTACGGCTACTCTGTGCTTATGGCGAAACATGAGGAAATGAAGGTTACAAAGAGCAAGAAAGCAAATTGAACTCCAACTTTATCTGACCACGTAACATATGGCAAACTAAAAAGTTTGGAAATTAAGCAGGTCGTCCAAATTTTTGCATCTATGGAGGCAACAGCTATCCAGCAATCGGCGCAAATGAGGGAATGTTTTAACAAAAGAAGGAGAAAGAGGGGCAAGCAAGAGTAACAAGAGAATTGAAAGGAAAGCAGGAATTTCTTTACAGTGCAGTGGAGCATGAAATCAAAGAAATGGAAGTGCACAACCAGAAAGGGGGAAAGAAATCAAGATAGGATGGGAGACATGAATGAAAAGCAGTGGCTAGTAACAGCCTCCGATTATAGAGAGTAAAATAGTGGAATAATAAAAGCGAAGCGTAGAAACCCTAAGTAGAGGAATCAAAAAACACAAGAGATAGCGGAAGGCAGGAAGGAGTGGAGTTGAGTAGCAGTGAGTAAATTAAAAAAAAAAAGGGATACCTTTAGGCCACTCGGCGACGATTCTTTCCTTGAGCATAGCAACAGTAGAAGCCGGGGAATATCGGAAGGGGCCGATGTCTGATCCATCGTATAACCGGAACTTGAGCTCTACCAAGTCCTCCTCCGGCATTGGCAAAAACCATCAACACCCCCCCTCTCCGATCAAAACCACCTCGAATTAATTTAAACGCACGCGCCTCCTACCCGTGAGATTTTTTTTGGTTTTTTAAAAATTTTAGTTGGGTTTGAGTTTTTTTGGTAAATTAACTGCTCCTTCGGTCCTTCCCTCCCTGCCTCCTTAATCCTCACCAAATACAATGATAGAAAAGCTACCGACACCTAAATTTTGATCTAATAATAATACTCAAAAATTACTACCAAATATATATATAGTAATTTGTAATAATAAGAAGATGGGAGTAGTACTGGTACAGTAGTAACAGTAGTAGTAGTAGTTTATTTTTTAAAAGAAAAATTGAAAGTTGCAACATAAAGCAATAACAAATAAATTTTTATAGGATTCACTCATAGTAGTTCAGTAGTTCTGGGTTGTTGGTTATTGGAACATTAAGCAATAACCATATTAACATATAACATACGGGTTGTTGGTTTATTGCAGCTGATTGATTTGATTTGATAGGTTTTCCGGGTAACGGTTAATGCAATCACCTACTAATACTATTACTTCTTCCTAGTAATAGTATTACTACAAGTCTACAACCAACCAACCAACCATTTCGCATCTACGTTTTGATCGCCTATTATTTACAAAAATTAACTTTTCTCAAATAAAAAAAAATTTAAACACTTTTTTACTTTAAAATTTCTTTATCAAATTCTCATCATAAATTTTTTTTTTAAATTTTTTTTTTATTTCCTCTTTAATTTTTTTTATTAATAAAATTTCTAATATCTAATTAATATAAATTTTATCAAATAAATCAGAATCCAAACATATTTATATTGAGATTGAGAGTTTCACAAATTAAATTTTATTTAATTTATTTTAGGGAGCGGAGACCAAAATCAAAGTATCTCCCATTTCCAATACAAGACTCTCTGTGTCAGTCAGACAAGTGAAGTGACATCCGTCCGGCCAGATACAATAACTTTGTATTATTTGTATGTATTCTTGATATTCTCTTTGCTGAAATGCCAGTTGCCACCCAACATCTCAGCCAATGTTTGGAGTGTGATGTATTTTAAAAAAGTTATATTAATTTGTGTGAAAATTTTGATAGGTATTTTTTTTATAGAAAAAATATTTAAAAAAAAAATAAGAGAATTTTTTTTTTCAAATTATGTGAAAATAATTTGAGTGAGAAAGTTTAAATTTTAAATTTTAAAATAAAAATATGTTTGAAGTATAATATTTTTTATTTAAAAAAAAAATTATTTTTTCTATTTGTAAATAAAAACCTCTTGTCCAAACATACCTTTAATTATGCAAATAAGTAATTCCGACTGAATTTTCCAATAATGTCTAGGGCCCGTCCTCTTTAAAGAATGAATGTGTCATGGTTTGGGAACTAATTACAAAAATTAGGTCGTGAGATAAAAATGTTTAAAAATATATAAAATACACATAAAATTTCATACTTTTTATGTAAAAAAACAAGTGAAATTGTTATAAAATAATCTACACATTTATCAAGAAACCAAACGGCCTAACCCAACCCAATCCAATTTAGATATTAAAAAAAAAAAAATCATCTTTAATGATTTGGTACGTGCATTGTACTAGAATTATGTATGAGAATGTTCCATTACTACTAAAATCCATTCCACCAAACCACACCACGTAGGCCTCCACACTGCACCTTACATCACGAAAACACAAACAAACAAATTTCATAGTCGGCCCATAATACAGTTGAATGGGCTGATGCTATTCCTATAGATTATGTTGGTATACATTATAAAAACGTAAAGCCCGTGTTCTTGGTGGACCGCAGCACACAGCAGACAGGTAGGGCTAGGCCTAGGCCATGCGGTGCCCACGTCTGTGTCACAAGTCACAACTAAACTCTTTAAGGGCAGGAAATCAGAACTCAATAATTATGCAGCCTTCACGGCACGGGGGGCTCAACTCGGCTGATTTTTTTTTTTTTTTTTCAGAAACAATAGTGTATTAAAAAGAGGCACAATAGCCAATGTACAGAGCCGCAAGAGCTAATAAATCTTCGTGGTGTCGCAATTATGCATGCATTATAACCCACGTACATAGCGCCCACACAGTGACAAGACACCCGACAAAGCGGAAAAATCCCACAGGGCAAAGATTCGACAAATGACACAACCGACGAGCAACTTAAATTACAAAAGTCCTATATATCGACACTAAGATTATACAAAGGGGATGCTACTCATCCCAAGTGGCCCACCACTAATGGTAAGAATGTAAACTAAAACTAAATCCCTAACTAAAGACCTAATGCCAGTGTCAACCCGCATACCGACGATTCAACGACGCCCGTAAAAAAAACACTGTTTATAAACAGTAAAACACTGTTTATGAACGTTAAAATTTTGAAGATTTTACTGTGCGATGAACAGTAAATATTATTATCGCACAGTAAAATTTTCGCACCGATTTCGCACCTTTTTGCCGGTAGAAACAGTAAAAAAGGGAAAAACAATGGCCTCTGCCTAAAAATTTCCCTCAACTCAACTGATTACAAAGAGTAAAAGAACAATGAAAAGAAGAAAGGAAGACCAAAGATGAGAAATACAGAATGAGAGATAGGAAGAGAAGATCAGAACTTCATTAAGCAACAAAAATCAATTACATTCCAAAACCTGAACCTCTTCCTTAGCTTTTCCCCCCTTTTATACCATTTCCAGAGTTAGTTGACAGTTAACCAACTTCTGGAAAACTCCCATTAACTAATCGCCTTTGTCGGATCATGACAGTCTTACGCCTTTTCATTTTGCTGCGTGGCAATGTAATGTAAGGCCATCAACCACAAATCAAATCAAATCAAATCAAATCTTCTGTTGCCAAATATGGTGTTGTGTCATGCTCCAAAACCATATATAGTATTCTTCGCTACTGAATCACACACTCTTCTACTAAAATTACAAGCAAAACAACGACATCATTTTAGAGAACCATTAATACACGATCGACGGTTAGCATAAATGTATGTATAGTGTTTTTGTTCTGGGGTTCCTCCCACTGAGGGACTGAGGATGGAGAGCGATTACAGATTTTACACGGAGATTACTAAGATGCATGGAACTCTTCTTCCTCTATACTTGTTTTTAACGCCTAAGCAGAGAGAATTAGACAGTTTTTGGTGGGTGGGGGGCCTCAGAGCCAGAGAGCACCGGAGTCCTTGAGAAGTGGAACAAGAGTGCCATTGATGTGGGTAGCCATCACACTGTCCATCCCACCCACTAGGTTCCTGCCAATGAACACAACTGGAACTGGTGATGCTGATGAGGTTGTGCAGGCCGCAGGGTAATAATGGCGTCTTCCATATGATTGCCTCTGGGATCCTCATGCAGCTCGTATGCTGTTGGCTTGGCACCCAGGCCGCAGAACAGCTTCTTCACGGTGTGACACATGCAACAAGTGCTCGCGCCGAATATCACCACCGCATTTTCTGATGCCAATCGCCTTATCAGCTGCAATGCCGATGGCACTTCTTCTTCTCTTTCCCTTTCCCTTTCCCTAGTGGTAGTACCATCAGTACTACTAGGACTGCTGCAGTTTGGCAGGTAAGAATTCCAGCATTAGTGTGCTTGGTAATCCATCTTATGTGCATATATGTATATATGCAACAAGTGCATACAGATAAATTGACAAGATTAATAAAGATGATCGATGATCTAAAGTATCATTAGCTAGCTATTGAAGATAAAGAAAAGATGGACTTGTATATGAGTAGTAGCAGCCACTTAGCCAGCGAGAGATTCCACATTTTGAGTGGGAAACTTGTCGTAATTACCGTTTGGAGTACGTAGCTGCAACTACTGTTGTGCTGTAAGTGAAATGGGTTAATTGTTGGGTTCATGCTCCGTACCATCTGTCGGGTTAACTTCCACGTACATGTCCATTCATTCATGTTATATTCAATGTACCGAGGAGACACAAATCAGTCAATCCAGTTTATTGTTTGATAGTATATATACATATAATTCTTTTATATGTGTTTTAGGGATTTGTTGTTCCAATATCACCTTTGTTTATTTATTCCCAAAAATTAACAAGGTAAAAAAGATCAAACCTGCCAGAAATGAACTGAACTGAATGGGCTAAGTAGCCCATCCAAACTGGGAAATTTTTTATCACATGATAAGATGAAAGCGTCCGGCTCCCCAAGGTTGCATGCAAGTGTACGGGCAGCCTTCAACATACATCCATCCGTCTAACATTTCTCCTCTGATATTAATGTACACTAGTATATTTATTGGATGGATTGATTATAAACACACTTTTTGTCAAACAACAACAAGAGACAGATTATTAATTAGATATAGAAGGTGTGCATTAAGTAGCAGTACTGTTTACCATCGGTTGTGGGGGAGGGGTCGGTGGAAATGTCTAGCCCTTTGTTTTTATCCAATTTGTAACTAAATCAGAGTGCGTTTTGTAGCCTGTCGGGGGATCAAGGCCGGTTTAACATGTATCTCTACTACGTTAAAAGATTCATGTACCCAGACCCCACGACCTGAAAATTAATCTTCAAGCGTTTCGCAATCCGCCTCAGCTATTTTTTTCTCCCAATACATGTATATGGTTGAAACTTGAAGATCTCAAACATCGGATCGTCGCAGAGTAATGCACATCTTACTGGCAAGTAAAACAAACGCCAATTATCCCCCAAAAAAGCCCACCTGCTTTATGTAATGCCTGGAATATAAAGGTAAAAACAAATTCTCCTTCATCCCAAGGCTTTCATTGAGCATTTCATTCATGCGGCCCATTGCTAATTCTCAACACAGATAAGATTAGCCTAATTTACAACCTAAGGGTATCGGTCTGACCCCTTGTATATCATGTTTCCCCTACAAGTCAAAATCACAACTCCACGCAGTTACTTCAAGTCCTAATAATTACTAATGCTAGTTAGTAAAATGAATCAAACATACAAGTCACAAACTTCTCTACTTACAAATTACAATGTGCATATATACTAGCCCCAATTACTGCTCTTAAATTCCTCTCACAGTTATGTGAAAAGCGACAGAAATTGTACTCTTGCTGCTTAACATCAAAAAGATCCATCTTCTCGTAATGCCCTAAGCACCTAAGCCCAGCTATAAATGCACAAAGTGGTTGGTTTCCCCCGCATAAACTCTACTGACGAGTTACAGGGGTCATTGGCAAGGATGATGTCTGACTGTAGAAACCACCGTCAGCAGGATAACCCTGGTATGCGCTCCCTGTCGGAGCTGTAAACGAGGAAACCCCATTTGTAGGAGGCCCAGGCGGATAACCAGGTAAGGATACTGGAATTGCTCCATAGCCATATGGTCCAACACTTGTTATTGCACCAGCAGATGGCAAATACTGAGGCACAGGGTATGGCTGCATCGGTGGAAGTGGTGGCAATGGGGGAGGAGATGACGGCGGAGGTGGTTGTTCATTTGAACTCACACTCTGAGACAAGACTGGGATATTTTGTTGGAAAGATTCCGGCTGCGAAAAAGGTTGAACCTGTGCTTGAGGATTCTGAGAAGGAATGTACAAGGAATGGTCATTCTCAAGCTTCTGTCTTTTTTCCAAGGGATAATCACCCGAAGATTCTTTTACCGGATTTCCTATGACGCCCTCAGATGCCAGGGAAGACAGGACATAAGTTAACATCTGAGCTGAGGATGATGATGCTGTTAGCTTTGCCGCCACGGCAGCTGCAGCAGATTTTGGATCTTCTTCACCATGGCCTGATTTTTCAGTAAATGAAACCTGTCTACTGTACATTACAGGAGCTGATTGCTCTTTATTTCCAGATACAAAATTATGGGGCCCTTGGGAAAGGTGATTTTCCTCAACATCTTGCTCAGCAAGAATTTGCTCACTGTTGTTGCTATTTAGTAACCGTCTGCAAATATTATCTGCCTGTTCAGAGTGGCCATGAGCAGCCTACAAGAGAAAAAATACATGACTAACCATCAACCATCAAAAGCAGCAAAATATACCAATTGTAATAGTAACTTGAGCACTGCTGCTCTTTTTATATATAAATATTTATATATATATATATATATATATATAACTCCCTTCCCCAACTTCAAAAGTTGCAATAAATTCATTTAGCAAAATAGAGCAACAAATCTCCAATTTCCGAACACGGTCACATCAATTCCAACAAAATTTGGGAAGGATGTGTATTTTTCCCATTGTATTCTAAGATCATTTCCTCGGCTGGTATTCCTTAATATCCTAGAATTCAACCTATGTCCAATCAGGAATTCCACGAGAGCAAACAGCAAGCAAGTACCTTAAGGGTGTTTTTAGTGTGTGATAAGAAAAAGAATTGAGTGATAATTGGAGGTAGTTTCTATAAAAATTTAAACCAAATCTATATCCCTTCCTTCTTCTGAGTAATACAATTAAATGTCTCTGAATGAAGAAATAATTATCAAACAACCAGAACTATTCAGATGACAAGCCAAATAAAAGTCACGTCTAAAACTCTAAAGCACATGTTTCCTGTAAGTCAGATTCTGCAGGACAAACCATTGTCTTTTCATTTCCCTACCAGCTGTTAGATAAACCACCACTTTCCTTTTCCAAACCCTACAGAAACATAATTAAACCCAACAAACTGAATAAATCCACAAACAATGCTTTTTAGTCAAAGGCCCACTGGAACAGGAAATATTGTTATGAAGGGATGCAGTCTCAAATAAACTCTTTTAAGTCAGTATCTTTCAAGGTTTATTCACTGAGCAACGATGCCCTATAGTCAACCAAAGTTTCAAGCACACAGGGATGAGATATCAGAACATGATCAAAATCTATATATAAGAATATAACGTTTTTATATTACACAATAGACTTGCAAGGAACCAAAATTGTAGCATGTAAAATTACCTGGAGCTGATTGCGGACTTGATCAAGTTTATACTCCTAAAAAGTAAAACATGAAAACTCCCATCAGTTTTTTAAAAAAAAAAATCATATTTTTGCAGTACGTTTAAGCTCATAACTTGGCAACAAGATAATTAACCTGCTCCTGAAGAGCCTCTCTCAGATATGTCACCAGGTTTGCCCTTGACGATTCAATAGATGTTAACTGTTGGATACAGTCCCTTAATATGGAATGCTGCCCCTTAACCTCATCCATGATACCAGATCCATTAAGTGACCCTGTATGCAAATGGATGAGAATGAGATGGACATGAAGACAAAGAATCACAAGCAAATGACTCCCCACCACTATTCTAATCAAGCACAGCGGTAGGACTTCCATCACAACTTTACATTTTGCTTTTTCAGTCCTTTCTGGAACAATGTATAATTTCCTTATTTCAATTATGTTGGCCCTGCATCTTTCCAATCTTTTCTTCCCCTCAATGCATAGTTCCATCTTCCTATGTACAAATATTATAAATCTCCAATTAAAAATCATGCGAGTAAAACCAAAAAATCTAGTATTATTTCAATTAAGTGGGGCCCACATATTTCCTTACCCTTTCCCCATTTTTTCGGTTAGCTATTATAAATCTCCAATTATGCATTTGAACTCATGTAAGATTGACTAAGAATATCTAGTCTGGCATGTAGTAGTCGCTAAAAATTCATTAAAACCACCATGAATGCCTAGCTACCTGATCCCAAATCACCTCCACTTTCCTGGTCAACTTTCTCAATAGAGTCAATTGCATTCCTACATTTGGTTATTACAGAATCTTCATTGACTTGACCACCACAAACAATTTGATAACTCGAAACTATTCTGTCCAAAGCATTTCCAGTAACATGTCTCTGCTTGAAAAGAGAACAGAGAAAAATAATGGCTCAGCCACATGGGAAAAATATAGACAGGATAGCTTAAGAATCGTACAATTCAAAAAAAAAAAATTTACCGGTTTGAATACAGTCTGCTTCCCATCTCTATTCCCATTATCAACTTGCCTTCCTACAAACTCTTCCTTGAGAATCTGCCCGCGAGAACCAAAAACCTTTCTTTCCTCCCAAATACTGACCTGAATTTGATAAAATTGAGAGCAGACACAGAACAGAAAACAATTTTTTGCAAAAAGCAGAGCCAATCAATGTTTCCTCTACATTTAACTTTCAAAAGGAAGAACAATGAAAGCTGCCACCACATCAACAATTAAAGAGAAACATAATATATAAAAATCCCTCTTCTTTATTTTTTATGGCATAGAAATATCAAACAATAACCAGCATCTTGTATTGCATCGAATCAGCATAAGGTGATAAAACAACCCAGAGAGTATGCCCATACCACCAACCATTCCAGTCTTTCCAAATATTAATAATTACCTTATAAGAGCAAAATCAAAATAATAAAAAACTGAACTCATCCTGATGCAATTAGCTAATGTACATACATGGAATGATTATTTCACAATGTCAGTCTGGAAATTTCATGATTGACTGAATTACTTAGCTCCAGAGTCCAGACAACCACTCGATCCATATAGCATTTAATGAAAAACAATCTTTTCTCCTGTTTCTTTATTCTCCTTTCTAGTGATGAGCAGAGAATAATCACAAGCAAGGTGAAAAAACTGCAACAACACAAAGAATGGTTATATAGTGTGATCAGTTTCTGCTAATGGGCATCTATGCTAGTATTAAGAAAATCTGCGCCTAGTGGTCATCATAATTTGTTCCCCAACAATGTATCATCACTGTCTAAACTAAATGCACTATAAATTGAATCATGCATCACAAGAACCAACCAGGCCCTGAAGAAATTACAACTAAAAGTACAATCTAAGCAATAAGATTTAAAAATAAAAATTAAAAAACTTTTTTCTTCCCTCTTGGTAACCAGAATTTGGACAGGAAAACATCAAGGCATAACACGCCAGTCTACAGGAGAAGTTAAATACAAAGCTCATCACTGTAACTGGATAAAAATTACATCTACAGGAGAAAAATCAAAATGTTGCTCATGCTTGTGGGGAGACCAGGAAGGGTTGGAGAGGAAAAGAGTACGAGATAAGGCAGAGGAACAAGGACAATGTCAAATGGGATGTCAATCATCTAAGAGGCAACATTCTTTGTGTGGTGTTGTTTATCCAATCATAAAAATGGCCAGCAGATCCAACTTTTCTCCGTCAGTAGTCAGACGAGAATAATTAGAAACAGACCAAAATATTATATGATCACATAAAAACCAAAGCTAAAAGATATAGTTTAGACATTACACACTAAGAGAACATACCATCCGTACTGCTGCATTCCTTGCAAACTCATCTTCACTTTCAATCACATCACGAAGTGCATCTGGAAGAACCTTCCAGAACTCACCAACAAACTCTGAACCCTTTCGCCTACTGTTCTGAAGTATATCATTTGCAAGATACAGAAAAGCCAATCTCTGCTCACGAGGAGAACAATGAAACTGTCTATCCCAAGTTTCAACAACTTGTTTCGCTTTGTTCATGTGAAAAATACACCAATGTGATAGTGCTTAATTTCATTAAGGATAAGATATTAACAGCATCGACAAACCCAGCAACAATAAATTGAACAACATTCCTCAAAAAAAAAAAAAAAAAAAGCCCCTCTGAAATTAAAAAATCTTGTCTGCGGCTTGACATAACATGAATAATGGATATTTTGGTCTTAACAGAGTATATGCAAAGCAAAATGAAAGAATTAGCCATGAAAGGTCAGCCAATAAAAAGTAAATTGGCCAAATTAAAAGTCTTCAAATAACTGGAAGATTGCAATTAGATACTCTAACATTTCAACTTTCATTTTCCATTGAAAAATGAAAGTTGAAATACAATAACAAATCCTGTGACTGGCAGTTGATAGTATTCGGGTCACTTGAAAAAAACAACATATAAGAACCATAAAATGAACCATACGAAAAGAAAGATTTCAAATCAGCCATACAATAATCCTTTCTCATGTCAATCATCACCTGTGAAGGAGAACAATAAACTGTAACAGTGCATGCAAAGGGTAAGGATGACCGAGAAATGCTTTGCCAGTCTATCAACAAACAAGCAAGGATACTCTCAATACTTTGTTGTGAACTATTCATCCTTGCCAGCTTTTCCACCAAAATCTGCGTATTGAATGTGCTTCCCATGATTCTACCTCAAACTTAGTGCAGTAATTACACCGAACAGGCAAGCTCTTACGACAGATACACCCTCTGCATAAAGTAACATTAAAAATTATAACAAAAAAAATGCAAAATTAACAAAGAGCAGATTCCTGGCATGAGAACAAACAATGAGTAACTTGAATAAGTACCAAATATCTGACCATCAAGGCTGGATGGAGACTAATTAATCATAACATACTAGAACGAAATCGTGCAAAACCAACAAAAGTTGAATGTATCTTAGCTTTGCCGTTCGAAGGTGAAAGTAGCTAAAAGCTGGAATTTTTTAAGGAAAACATAAATTAAAAAAAAAAAAAAAGAGAAGCTTTTCTAAAAAAGTTAGACATGAAGAAAGCAAAATAGAGATAGAAAGAATTCAGGTCTGAGGAATGAGAAACATATAATTACAGAGACTTGGGGAGTTGAGTGGATTTAAATATGGAAGCAAGTAATAACCTTTGTTAATTAATGAAAAAATGTCTAGAGACTGAAGAAATAAAGAGTGTGCGTGGAAGCTCTAGAGGTGTTAAAAGTTCAATGTTTCGAACTACCTTTCCTGCAACCAACGCCACAAAGCCACCCCGGGGGAGTGATAGAAAATTAAAATACATTAACAAAACCCTAAAATCAGGGAAATATATACCGCAATGGGAAAGCACTTATTTAAAACGTATATATGAGGTTGCTGAGAGCGACTTGCAGGGACTCAACGGAGAGAGACAAACCAAGTAGTAGCTGAAAGAATGCCAGAGGGATAGAGGAAGCGTGCAACTGGAGCTACTCATGCAGGAGAGGCAGCATCAGCAAAGGGGAGGTAGGGCAGCCGTCCCAATAGCAAAATGTATTTATTAGGGTTTGGGTGAGAAAAAGGACGATGGAGGAGGTTACAGGAGGAAAATTAATGGAGAATTTGGAGAAATGGGGAGGCGTCGAGAGGAATGAATGGAGTTGGGGGGGGTGGCGCTGCCGCCAATTCTTCTTGGCAGTTTAATTTGACTCGGACAGAGGTTTCCAGTGTTTAATAAATTCTTAATGGGTGGGAGGAGGGGAGCAAAGGGACTGCTGGTCGGGATTAGTTTAGATTTACACTTTTACGGTACAAATTACGAATCAATTTCTACGCACTTTCCCCATGTACATGTTTGGTTTATAACGTATTTGTAAAGAGTAAAAAAAATTAATAAAATGCCTAAACAATTTTTTTTTATTCTATTTTAAAATTTAATTCTTTACTACAAATTTCTCACCTTATTCAAATATATATATATATAAAATATCCCATCTACCTTTTTTATATTTCTCTAAATTTCTTTTTCTTTAAAAATAATTCACAAAAATATTCACATATTTTAATATAAAATTATCAAATACAATACCATCTTATCCATCTTCTTCCAAATAAAAAATTAAAATAAAATCTATTATAAAATTATATAATTTGTCCTATCAATTATAAAATAGTACGAGTGAGATTAAATGACATTGTTTTTTTTGTAACTTACAGCTGAACTGATGGAGTTTAAGACATCAATATCACCCAAAAATTAAACCTCAGGTTAAATGAGTGTTGTTAAGTGTACCATTTTAAATGATTGATTTGATGTGAAAATTTAAAATATATATTAAAAAAAAAGTTTCATTAATTTCTTGGTACTCCAATAAGTTCGAAATAGTACGAATAAGAGTCTTTCTAGTTACTTGACCTGAAGTATCCTCCTACACTTGATGTATTATATTAATTAAAGTGTTATGTTACCACTTGTGACATTTCCCATTCGCATGAGCAGCCAAATCATATACAATTTCATCCAAATGAACACCCTACCCGCCCATTATGGCATTTTGAATTCATCTCGCACCACCCCGGAGGTCACACACATTTTTTAGGCTTCATTTAGAGTGTAATGTATTTGAGAAAAATTATATTTGAATATATGAAAATTTTAGTGGATAATTTTTTGTAGAACAAATATTTTAAAAAAAAAAAGTATGAGATAATTTTTTTAAAATTATGTGAAAAAAATTTAAATGAGAAATTTTAAAATATAAAATAAAAATATGTTTTGATAGTTTTTTTTATTTGATAAAAACTAATTTTTTTCTCATTTACAAGCAAAAATAGCTTGTCTACCATAGGCTCATAGCCATGTAAATTGCTCTCACTCAATAATAAGTAGTAGCGCGTATTAAAATTGATAAATTGCAACACCAAATTAAATGCACGAAACGTACCCATGTATGTACTCTGATTATATGCATTTATCGAGTACGGTTTCCCCAATTACATTACATTTAGAATCAAACAAGTTGCACCGTATTCGCCAACCACAACAATTCGTATTCACGATTTATACCCACTTGACCTTGAGAAAACTGGAGTCAGTCAATGACAAAACGATGGGGATTTCTATACATATATATACACACGGTACTAAGTAATAACACGGAGCACTGGCATCGGCCCAAAACAATAAAGAAAATAATGGGAAAAAAAGATGTTGGGGTACATGTTTCTACAATTCATCGTGCATGACACACACAAGACAAACATGATTAGGAGCAAGCTAATAGAGCTTCGGAATCAAATGTACCAGTTAACTTAGAAGAAAATTTTAAAAAATAAAATAAAATCTCTAACGGGGGGGCGAAAGCAAGAAAAATGAAGTTTGCTGATCACACTGGCTAACTGGCTTTTCCAATCCCATCCATGCCAACACGGTACTGTTTGCACGCCGACATGACTACTTAATTGGATCAGGGGGACACGAATACGACTGATTATGACTTTCTTTTCCCAGTAGGATTTGCATTCCCGTCGAACAGCTCGTCAAGGTACGTTTCTATGTCTTCAGGTTGGTACTTGACGTACTTCTCAGTTTGCCTCCCCGGGGTCAAGGTCTGGCCGTACCTAGCCAAGAATGCTCGATACGCCGGTATTACCATATTGGATATTGAAACCCTCAGCTCCGACTGAAGCTGTCCGTCGCTCACCACCCAACTACTCTGCGTCTTGTGTATCTCATCGAACATTGCATTGAAGCTCTTGAACCTTTCTTTTAGAACTGGCTTCACCACCTTCCCGTTCACAGTCAACCCCTCGTGGTTCATCAAGCAATTCAGGGGCTTACCCCATGTTTCCCGTTGGTAGTTTTTGTGATATTGTCTAAGATCCGATGATCTCTTTCTGCACCACGCATCCCCCATCAAGTTGCTAATCTCTGTTGATCCTCTCACTTTCTGTAGAATGTATCTCCCGTTGTTCATCATGAATATCGAACTCAGCGAAAGATCTCTGTAAACTTTTGATTTTGCATCCAGATTCGCATCCAGAAGATCCATGACCTTTGCTAATTGAACCTGGAATGAAGACTGTTGTACTTTCTGATGACTGCTGTTACCGTAAGAGTTACTGTTATTGCAGTTTTGTTGCTGCGAATTGTAATCAAAATCTGATCCCGCACCCGAGTCCGCCCGTTCGATCTTCTGATGTTCCCTAAACACTTGCTCTAGCGTGTCTTTGTACTCGCAGGCATATTTAAGATAATTGATGGTATAGCGAGTCAGGGGGTGAACCGCACCACCCGGAACAGGGGTCTTCCCCGTATCGGCTTTGATGGAGTTTTCGAGTTCACAGAAAATGCTAACCATGGCTTCGCCGAGTCGGCTTCGTGTCAACGTGGACTCCCACTTTATTTCATCCACGAACTCCGCGGGGAACAAACCGTCGGCCGCCGGAAGGACATCTCTCAGGGTCTCGTATATGTCAAGAAACTTGAATAGCTTCTCCGAGGCCCGCTTAGTCATTGCGACCGCTTCAGAAAAATTGACAAGTTGTACTATTACACCACGCGACAGGCTACAGAAGATGGCTTCGGAGACGCGTGGATAGTTTAGGAACACGTAGTCTGAGAGCTTGCGTTCTCTAGGGAATTCATTGGCGGTGGCGTGCTTGAATGTTCTGATCCAGGCCACAATTTCTCTCTCCAGGGATTCCCAATTCATCCTTTGCACATCGTCAATGCTGTGCTTCTCAAACCCTAATTTATGCAGGGCCTCTTCCAGCGCATTCCTCCTCGTGATGAAATAGACCTGACAACATTCAGTCTCGTATCCTCCTGCAATCATGGCTTTGGACAATTTGCTCAAGCTTGACAACGCCTCATCTGAGTATCCGATTTCAGGGTGATCAGCAGCAGCAGTGTCAGTTTGTTGAGGGGGATCATTTTCTGGCCCTGGATGGGGTTGTTCTCGGTGTTCTTGATGATGACTACTGTTAACATTGGAGGATGAGGATGAAGAATCTACATCGGGGATTTTGTAATCTTCAAGAAGGGATCTGAATTCCTCCTCCAGATATGCCATTGCACGCTGGAGGACGCCACCAACGCTGTTGATGGAATAGGCGTATTGGTAATCAGAAGAGTTTTCACAGAGCGCTGCGTATAATTTGGAAAGACGGTCAACTGATTCAAGAAATGAAGCAGAATCCTCGTCCGTGAGGTGGGTCCATTTGACAGGGTTGTCTGTGGATTCATATTCGTCGATCTTTGCCTCAACAAGAACGGCGAATTGTTCGACAAATATAGGCACGGCCTCATGAGGCTTGGAAAGTTGGTCCTGTTTTGATGGCAACGAAGAGATGTATTGGTCAATATCTCGGGAGACCTTGGGCAGATCGGGAGGCAGCGGAGAAGGCTCTGGTATGGGTGCTGAGTTCTCTTCTGTCGGCTTGTCCAGGTCATTGGTTTCTGAACCGGGCAACTCTTGTATTTGAGGATCTGGCGGTGGTGCAGCTTGATGATGTGGTTCAGAATCAGCTACGTCTGTGAGAATGGGGGTTTCAGCGGCTTGATCAGGGGGTGGTGGCTCATTTTGAAGTTCCTTGCTTTCAGGTGGATCTCGATCAAGATCCTGGTGGTCCTGTTGGGCGTCATCATTGTTTCCATTTCCCGTGGAGGGAGAAGTAGAAGATTCATCTGGAATAGGTTTTTCTTGGTCTGTATCCATGACGGACATATTTGGGAACTAGCTAACAAATAGCATATAATTATTAGAAAGATGATTGTTGTTGTTTAATTATGTGATTCGCGGAAAACACAAATTGAAGGGAGAGAAGAGGGGGCAGGAAGGATATAATTTTGCAGGGAAGGGAAAGAAGAGAAAGAAAGGAACATGTCGAGCCTCAGAAAATAAGGCAAAGCATGCAGAGAGAGAGAGAGAGAGAGTGCGTGCGTGTTACTGATTGCCAACAACTCGACCCTTGGAACTTCCCCTTTTTTTAATTCTTATGCTGAGGAAAAAAATAGTTTAATTTGTGTTTTCTCATAGTAGGATTGAAATGGTCATTGTTGGGTGGCAGTTTGATTTTTGATTTTCTTACAACTCACCCCCACCCCTAAACCGAAAAGGGGAAAAAAAATGAAAAAAAAAAAAGAAGAAGAAGAAGAAAAATCCTATGAGGATGGAAGCGGTGAGAATTGAGAAGATAAAGAATTTTTTTTTATTTTTTTTGGTACCCTAAAAGTAAGGTTTATATTGATTTATGCAAAATAAGTATTTAGAAGAGACCAACTGACGGGTATTATGTTGTTGGACTGCGTTTGAGATCCAATCAAAAAAAGGCATGACACGGATGTGAGATATCTTATTATTCAAAAAAGCGTAATATTGGTAACATAACAGCCCCAATTGTGGCAACAGAATTTCGAAGGCAGTGGGAGGGACGAGGGATAACTAAAAATAGAAACTGGTCTGTGCGGCCGCATGGGATGGTAAGGATTTATTGGTTGAGAGAGAAGTACGTGGGATTCTGTTTACCGTTTAGTCAAGGCTGGATGGATAAATAATTTGTGATCATCAACGTGTCGCTCCCTGACGTTGGCACTCAATTTTCTAGTTAATGGCCACCCCCAATGAGGACTGGCTTGTTGCTACTCGCGTTAATGACTTAATGTGGTGGCACGACTAAGACTATCCAATATTTTTAGATTTATTACCAATAGTATTTTACAATTTGTTAAAACTACTAATAGCTTCTTACTGTTATATTTAATGAATTTAATGAGTAAAATAAAAAAAAAAGAAAGAAAATGCAAATATAAATACAATATAAGGCAGTAAAAAAAATACAAAAAAAAAATCTTAATATCTTGCAAAATTTCGTCTTAAAATTTCATGTTAAAAAAAAATTAAAATTTCATCTCCCAAAGGCAGTACAACACAAATGCAAATGTAGCATAAGATAGCAAATAAAATTTAAAATCCAAAAAAATTAATCATGATATCTTGTAAAATTTTGTCATAATCTATTGCAAAATCTTTTTCTAAAAAGAATACAATGCATATGCAAATATGGGAGTAAGAAAGATAATTTCGTCAAAAAATTTTAGACTTTTTTTATAGTAATAATGGAATTCGTTAAAATTGACTTATATGTTATAGGTTTTTAAAATCTATAAAAGTATTAATAGTTTTGACAAAACACAATGTGTGATTGTTAATAAACATAAACCACAATGGGTGTCGGTAATTCTCCATATATTTTTAGTACTTAGTTATATTTTATAACGTTAATCATTATTTCAAATTAATAAAGTACTTTTTTTATTATTTCATTACTTGATAATAAAAATTTCAATTCAATTATTTATTCAAAACATATTAATTTATGAAAAAAAATACTAAAAGTTAAATTGATGCTTATCGCTTATATATTTTAAAAATAATTTATAATTTAATTGTCAAATTTATCTTTTTCTATCACATAATTATTTATTTTTTCTTTAACTACAAATAATCCTTTCTTTTTTTTTTAATATTTGTTTCAATGAGGCCCTACACTATTACAATGGGGAAGTGGAGGTACCTATACTATTACAAAGTGAATGCTTTACACTATTACAAGATTTTTTTTGTGACAAATGTCACTAGTGGGATTTGAACATGCGTCTTCTCGTATGAATACCTTAAGGTTTTACCGCCGTAGCACTGGCTCTTTTCCCAATAATCCTATTTATATGACGCTGTCCTCACACACACACATCTCATAGCCCATATTTTCGACAAAATTTTCATATTTTTCCTCTATAAAATGTTAAATAAATTTATATCTTTTTTTTTAGTATACATTAATTTTGATAGAATAATATTTTAGTATACATTAATTTTACCATTTTCATGAATAATATTTGATATTTAATTTCAAAACATCCTTCATATAATAACTAAAAAAACAATAGAGGGGGACAATTTGAATTCGACATTCAAAATAAAAAAATTCCAAACAATATTAATTAATTTAACATTTTAAGATATTTAAAATTAAGTTTTAAATATTCACAATTAGCAACTTTATTAAAATTTCAAACTGAAAGTTTGTTTGGAGTGTGATGTATTTGGAAAAAAGTTGTATTAGAATGTGTGAAAATTTTGTTGGTTATTTTTTGATATAAAAAGTATTTTAGAGGGAAAAATAAGAGATTTTTTTTTTAAATTTATGTGAGAGAAATTTGAGTGGAAAATTTTAAATTTTAAAATTTAAAATAAAAATATGTTTGGATAATTTGTTTTTGTTTAAAAATTTACTTATTTGTAAACACAAATTCCCTGTCCAAAAATAGCCTTATTTTTTTATTCAAATTTAAACGCTCTTCGGTGCATCTGAGGTACCGTAACAACCCGGTGCTCGTGATAATGTACGTTTCTTGTGTGTTTTTTTCTACTTTTTCTTTTTGTGTTTTTTCTTTTTTACGTTTACTTTCAAATTAAAACATTTTATTATTCAAAAAAGTTTGAACGAAATTTTTATAATATCTTTAATATTAATGATTATGCATGGTTATATTTAAAAGGTAATGACATATTAATTGGGTGTACTCAATGATTAAATATATTATATACATGTATATATTCAAGTAAGTTTTTTTTACTTCACCCGTCTTAAAAAATTAGTTTATTTTTAAATAAAATTTTAAAATATCATTACTAATAATAATTATGTATATTAAAAATAAAAATAAAAATGTAAAATTATATATTTAATAGAGCATTAAATTAGTTGTACATAATAATTAATAAAAATTTATATTTTAACAAAAGTAAACTCTTTTTTGGGAATAAGGAATTAATTAATATTTAAAAAATAAATAACAAATCATTATGTTTAAGTTATTACTAATTGATATTGTGATGCACATATAGATAAAAGTAATGATATTTTTAATAACTAATTATAGTGATTTTTTCATAATAATTGATGTTATAAGTATAAAAAAAAATCACCTATTAACCTTCTTAAAAAATATAAAATAATAAAAGATAATTTTATATTTTCATACATACTATATCAGTTATCATAAAAAATCATTATAAATATTATTACTCCATAGATAAATAACTACGTGCGTACATAACATACTAGAATTCAGCAGCCAAGGTGCACATGTTCGTTGATTATTAAAACAAAAATATCTTATTATAATTAATTATGCTAAAATTGACACATACACGAACATATATAATTTGTGTATGTACGTATACACATTCATGTAAAATAAACCATGCAAGGTTGTCTAGATAGTACTTTACACAATCTAATGGGAGCCTCCGTAGTAAATTCAATAAAGAATTTCTTAAAAAATGAACTAAATCTTTTTTTACAATAAAGAGAGTATAATTTTAAGTAAACAATGTGAAATAATATGGTCATAATATAAAAATTAGGTTATGGTTGGACAATTGATTTCTATTTTGCAAATAGAAAAAGTATATTATTTTTTATCAAATAAAAACATCACACTTCAAATATATTTTTATTTTAAAATTTAAAATTTAAAATTTTCCACTTAAATTCTTCTCACTTAATTTTAAAAAACTCTCCTTCTCATTTTTTTATATAATTTTTTTTTTTTATAAAAAATACATATCAAAATTTTTATATGTTTTAATATATTTTTTTTAAATACATCACGCTCTACATATATCCTTAGTATAGACATAAGTAGAGCCAAAAATACAGAAATTAGTAAATTCGATGTCAGAGAGTACAGGTACGTAAATAAAATATTCCAACACAGGCAGACAGACCGACCGACGGGCAATACATCACTTGAAAAGCCGTCGTTACATAATTGGATACCGATTTCAATAGTAGGCCTGATCAAATTTGTTATCATCAAAATGATCTCATCTGTTTTAAAAACCCAACAACATTGTTTTGCATTGGGTTCCTTCATAATTAACTTATCAAATATTAGTTAATTTGCCATATTTTTTTATTTTGATAGAAAAATAAAATAAAAAGATGATTCCACACACTCTGATTTCTCATTTTGAATTTTGATCGAAAAATACTACCAAAGTTTTTAATGAGCAAAATTATTTTGACGTCACTTATCCATATCAATTTAAGTTAAATAAAAATTCTATCGTTTTAATTATAAGGTGAAATACGAAACTTCGTATACCTTAATCCATTATTCACTCAGTGAAAATAGATATTGGGTGTTTTCTCAATAAAAGTCAAAATACAATTTTTATGGAAAATTTAAGAAAAACATGTATCAATTACCAAAATCTTTGTGGTATCCCCACGTAATTTGTTGGTCAAATACTGTAGAAAAGAGAAAAAAATAAAATAAAATCCTACCATTTTTTTAAAGTAATAATATCCTTAATTACTAATTAAAATAATGATATTTTTAGTAACTAATTAAAATAATTTTTCATAATTACTATATGACAAATATAAAAAAATAAAATTCTCTTATTATTTCTTTTAAAAAAATACAAAATAATAATAAAAATTTATACTTATCACATTAATAATTATAAAAACTTAATATAAATATCATTATTATTATTTTTTAAATTAATAGTGAAAAAGACAATAATGGATGACGTGGGGGAACACAGTTCATCAGTGTCTTATCCCATCCACCATCACCCACAAAAAAAAAAAAAAAAAAACCAACAGAATATACTTCAAATCAAGTTCAAACTTCACATTGTTAGAAAACGTGGATCGATCCATCTGCTATTCTGGTGGTACTCTTTATTCTTCTTCCAGCCAATTAATGAGGGTGGGGGCGGTGGTGGTGCTCGGATCCCGACGGAGGCGACTGTCTTTGTTGCATTGGTTTTTGATTGCCAGCTCCGCCTTCATCACTGGCCTTGGCTTCTTTATCCTAACCCTCAGATCCGTCGGCATCGACGCCGACGATTCCACCTCCACTCTGGGTCTGGGACGCCTACAACGACGCTCACGCCTACACCAACCGCGAGTACCACAAGAATTAGAAATCCACTTTGAACAAGGAGAGGCAACGGCATCGCCAGCTGCTGGGAATGTCAAGCTCATCAACAACACTACACTTATTGATAATACCCAGGTATCATCAAAAGCATGCGCCACCGTTGAAGAAATGGGCAACATCTTTGGAAGAGGTTTTGCAGAGGAAAGTCTACGAGCCAGGCGTATTATCCACCATCACTTTGCTCTCTATGGTATATATCCCCCATTCCTTTCCTTCCTTTCCATTCCAATGCTTGCTCATCACTAGTAGTATAGTCAAGTTCTTGCTGCTTAATTAATTATCTGATTTTCTATTTAATTACTCGATGCATGCATGGATATATGGGTTTCGTTGTAGTTCATTACATTCGCATGAAAGCCCATGACTTGGATCCAACATAATTTTGTGCCACCTCAACAAACTGAATGTCACTCCACTGCTACTATTCATTATTAATTTGACTCGGAAGAGGCATGTAATAGATGAATCTAGTTGAAGGTGGGCGTTGGACAAAGTCCATTATCATGTCCAATCTGTGCCAAATCATGTTCTATGTCGATTACTTTCTGGTAAAATTTTATTCTATTTTTTGATTGTCTGATAATTAACTTAATGAAAGTACACTCTCTTCCTATTCCTTCATTTAATAGCTTCCATATCAAACCCGACTCTTTCCATTCATTTGACTCTCAAGCTCAGTTACTTTGAGTAAACACTCATATCTTTTTATAAATGTAATGATAAGCCTATCCTCTCTTCTTTGCTCAGATTCAAAACGAAAAATATCTAAAATACATAATATTCAGTGAACTCTGTTCCCAAAAATATATAATTGTCAACAAAGTCATTTCTTTCTTTTATCTCTCTCTTTAAAAAAATAAAAATACAAAGAATTGTTCTTATTTACGCAGAGCATATAGGTCGCTGATTCAGAATTGGATAAAAGGGTTGAAATGTGCTGTTTTACCCTGGAAAAATAGGGGAAAACTAATCTCATGCTCATACCAGAGTTTTTTTCTTTCAGGTGCTTCAAGAGTCCGAGCATTACCTCCAGAGGAGTTCTGTAAACATGGTTTTGTGCTAGGAAAAGCTTCTGAAGCAGGTTTTGGTAATGAGATGTACAAAATCTTAACTGCTGCAGCATTAAGCGTGATGTTAAACCGCTCGTTGATAATTGGGCAAACCAGGCACATTGGTTCTCTCTCAAGCCTTGCTGTTCATGTTTATATTATATTTGTTATTAATATGCATCTAATACATGCTTCTCTGCTCTTTTACAACTGTCCATCATGTTGCAACAGTCACAGAGCTCCCCATAATTCTTCATATAAATCTGTTGTGAACCATCCAAAGCTGTAGTTGGCTTTCTGTTCTCACTACAGGATGATTGTTTCTAATTTATAAAGTGAAGATAAAAAGATATGCTGGGAATGCCATTTTGAAACATGAATATATGGACAGTACAATAAACATGTCTATTGCTAATGAGTTAACTTTTCTCTTACTATTGTTTTAGTCCTGATTACAGAGGTAAATATCCTTTTGGGGATTATATTTCGTATTCGGATCTTGCCTTTACCTTGAAGGAAGTCAAGCATCTTTGGAGAATTAATCATTGTGTGACTACATACGGACGACGTTTGGTTATGAGAATTGATGACTTCCAGAAGCCAGCACGGACAGATGTTCTATGCGGCAATTGGAAGGAATGGAAAGAACCTATTATATGGTTAGATATAAAATACAATAATTCTTGGACATTTATCTCTATCTAGATAATTTTAAGCGTTCATTTAATTTGCTACATCAGGTTCCAGAACACTACAGATGCCATGGCAGCTCAGTTTTTCTTAAAAAGCAGGCATCTACAAATGAGGAAGACTGCCTCTAATCTTTTTGGAAGCCCACAAAATCTGCAATACAGGCCCAATGTGTTTGGGGAGCTGATGAGACTCCTCATATTTCCTTCAGAAAGTGTTGAACATGCGGTAAATTGGTCTCTTAGGGGTGGAGGTGATCCTGATATTGCAGTGCACATGAGGATGCTCATGAATAGGTAGTGCACCTTGTCCATTTTAAGCTTACTTTACTGATCCTCAATCAATGTAATTAATCTTCCTTTTCTTGTGAATCATGTTTAGTTCTTTTATGAATAGCAGGAAAAGATAATTATTCTTTAACAAAATTCTGTTGTAGATTTTGTTTTACAATAACCACAAACCCTGCAGCCCTCCTGGAAATGCATGATGCTCTCTGATAAAGAAAACACAACTTCTAAAACAGGGAAAAAAAAAAGAAAATAATTTGATTGGATACCATATGAAAGTAATGCTATGCTCTGGAACTGGTCCACAGCATGACTATTGGAATTATTTAAATATCATTTCAGCCTTTGATGGGCTTGCTTTACATGTCATTCAGTCATACTCTCCCTGGTATGCTTTTTCAGGTCTGTCAGAGCAGTGCAGGCAGCTCTGGAATGCATTAGAAAATCTGCAGGCAAACTATCTTCCAGGCCCAAAGTGGTATTAGTTTCTGATACTCCTTCTCTAGTGAAGGATATTAAATCAAAACTTGCGAAATTTGCTGAAGTAAGAAGTTATTTTCATCAGAATATACGCCTCATTTATTCTCTCTGAAATTTGAACCTGGAATTCCAGTTGTTTGAATTCCAACTTGATGCATATAAAGCTAAAAACAAACATCTCTAATTGGTTTTCCTAGGTTGTCCACTTTGATTATGAGCACTTTGAAGGAAATATTAGCGCAAAGATGAGTGGAGTTGACAATATCCATTTTAGATCAAGGGATTGGGGTCCAGCACCCAGATGGGTTGCATTTGTGGATTTCTTTCTTGCATCACGTGCAAAACATGCTTTCATTTCTGGTGCTCAGAGGCGAGTGGGGACAACCTACGCTCAGCTGATTGCAGCATTGGCTGCTGCTCACAGACTTGGTAAGAACTATAGGCTTATAGCTTTACTGCTTCATATTGCTCTTGCTACCATTGCTGCTATTGGCCTTGTTATTGGTGTATTTTTCTGAAGATGTCCTTGATATATTTGGATCTGCAGCAGACAATTCGTCTATTGGTTCTGATTTTACGTACCTCAGTAGCTTCCAGTGGAGTTTGCTATCAGAAGGTTTAAAGAATCAAATTGGATGGGGCCATGTATGGAATAGATTTGCGGGTCCATTGAGCTGTGGTAAACAGTCCAATCAATGTGCTTTTACACCGGTTCTACCTCCAGCCTGGTGGGATGGTCTATGGCAATCACCAATTCCACGGGATGTCCGCAGAATGGACGCCTACGGCATTCAACTTTCCCGTTTGGGAACAGTTGACGAGGACTACTTGCATTCATTCTGTAGTTCAAGGAAGAAATCGAGATTGGTTGTTACTCTGATTTGAGGTTGAAGTTCTAATGGTTTCTTAGGGTTTGTTTGGAGTGTGATATATTTGGAAAAAGTTATATTGGAATGTGTAAAAATTTTGGTGGGTATTTTTTTGATAGAAAAAGTATTTTGAAAGGAAAAATAGGAAAGAAAATTGTTTAAAATTATGTGGGAGGAATTTGAATAGAAAATTTTGAAATTTAAATTTTGAAATAAAAATGTGTTTGGATAGTTTGTTTTTGTTTGAGAATTTACTTATTTGCAAACACAGATACCTTGTCCAAACAGACATTCAAGATTGCCTAGCAGGCTATTGAAACTCACTCCCTACTTTCTTCTTCGCTGAAGGAGAGAAAGTGTTAGATTTAAAGGGGGCCACGGTTGATCTACGAATTCACGGAACAGTGTTCAAGAACCGGTCTGAGCAAGTGCTGGAGAAGCCAAAACACAAGGCCTTATTGAGGATCTGATGATATCATTTCCTAGTCGGACAAAAATTATTCTGCCATTGGTTATTTTGAATGTTGCATTCCTTTGATGACATCCTTCTGGAAATGTAGGAGGAATGCTAATTGGGGGACTTAAAGCAATTTGTTTCCAATGGAACAAGATTTTAGCATGTGCAATAGAACAGCAAATATACAGCTAACAGCATGGAAAGTATACAACTTTGAGCTTGCCAAATAAAATCCGCTTTTTAGCTGAAGATATCTTTGAACGGAATTTTTAATCTCAAAATTCTGGAGAACTTGGGGTCGGGTTGAAGAGATCATTCATCCCGAGTGAGGCGGAGGAGGAGGAGGAATGATGGTGGACAGAGCGTTCATAAGCCAGCCACGACCTTTGACGATCGAATAATGCACATGGCTTTCCTCAAAGATTTGAATGCGATGGATGCCATTTTATTTGCTTTTATTGGAGTACAATCCTAGTGAACTGGTTTTTTTGAGGGCTTCATGTCCTTTGTTTGCCTTTCGGAAACGGGCATAAAGGATTCCACTTCCAAGGGACGTTCTTGCGATCTTAATAAACACTCTCCCTGTGGGCCTGTGGTCTGACGGGAATAGATTAAATTGTCCTCTTTTTCTCCATTAGAATTAGAATTAGAATTTGAATTTGAAAGGTGAAATTAAGGATCCGAGTACATAATTGGATTGTCAGAGCGTTTATTTATTTTCTTTGAAGTATTACTTGGACCAGAGTGAAAGGCCCTTTTTGCTCCAACCAACCAACCAACCAACCAAAAACACTTTAATACGCATAATATGTTTAGGGGTGCTTGGTGGAGGGGAATGGAAGGGGGGAAATGGAATGCATTCCATTTCTAGTGCTTGGATTGGGGAATGGAATGGAATGCTAATAATTTGATTAAATAAATAAATAAATAAATAATATTAATTAATTAATTAATTAATATTAATTATTATAATTAATATAAATTAATTTATTATTATTAAGTAATAATAAATTAATTAATCAATATTAATTTAATTAATTATTCATTTATTTATAATTAATTATTTACTTAATATTATTAATTAATTAATTAAATTTTTAATCTTATTTTATTAATAGTAATTATTATAATTAATGTATAATTAATTTATAAATAATTAATTGATAATATTAATTAATTACTAATTGTTACTAACTAATTAATTAACTAATACTAATTAATATTAATTAACTAATTAATTCATATTAGTTATTATAATTAATACTAATTAATTAATATTAATACTAATTAAGTAATTAATATTAATTAATATTAATTAATATAAATTAATTTATTATTAACTTATTATTATTAAGTAATAATAAATTAACTAATTAATATTAATTTAATTAATCATTCATTTACTTAATATTATAATTAATATTAGTTAATCTCATTTACTAATATTAACTATTATAATTAATATTAATTAATTACTTAAAATTAATTTAATTAATATTATTTTTATTAATAATTAATTAATTTAATATTATAATGAATAATTAACTAATAATAACTAATTAATTAATACTAATTATTATAATTAATTTATAATTATTTCCATTCCTCAACACAAACCAACCACCATTATTAGTAATCATTAATTATAATGATTATCATTCTATCATTTTCATTACCTTTCCCATTTCTCCCTTTGGACCAGGCAGCCCCTTACTCTTGCGTAACCCAATGAGCGGCACCCGTTTCATGGTATTGGATACTTTCTCGAAGGCGTGCATTATTATGTTAGTGACGAGGGCCTATTCTTCCGTGTCGTATGTAACGTAAGCATGGACGAACAAAAACCCCCAAATACATTAATTTCCTTTGACCTCCGAAATTGGATTTTTTTTTTCCGACAGAAGGTATCCCATATTCACTATTATCCACATGGTACATAGTTATTCACTAAACTCCTTCGTTACATACGAGCCATTAGGTCCTACAAATTCCGATTAAAAATCATCAGGAACTTTGGTGACAGTGCTCATCATGGGATTCGATCGCTCGTGTTAAAGAAATGAAGCCTCCGTGCTTGCCATTGATCTGAGGCCCTGGGGCCGGACCTCCGAAACTGGATTGGAAGAGTAAAAACCAGATGTAAAAACTGAAAACTTTTGGGGAGTTTTATGAAGTCCCGACCGATAATGAATATGTGATCGATCGAGAACAGATAACGGGGGAAGGGAACAAATTAGAATGGGCATTTGTCCATGCTTTGGAAGGAAGAAAGGCGACAGCATAATCATGAATAAAGAACCCGACACAGATTGCGAAGAAGCCCTGGCCAGCTCCCCCCTACATCCTTCCTCGTCTCCTGGTTAGCTCTTAATTCCTAATATACCCATCATCTCTCATCTTCTTTTATCTTTATGTTATGCAATCCCTTTTCTCCTTCTTCCTCTCCTTTTTTTTTTCTTTTTCTTTTTTGCAAGTATGGGTTCTCTAGGTTTAATTAATGTATTGAACCATGGACCCGTCGGGGTTCTTGTTCGGTAATGTTACTATTCATTACAGTAGCAGTAGCCTGCTTCGTGTTTGACCTTGAGGGTCGACAATGAGGAGGGTTACTTAGACTGGTCTGCATGTCCAACCCACTCTTCATTCTCCAAGATATTATGGTCTGCATGTCCAAGATATTTGGGACTCCGCATGCAAGATAGGGAGTTTGCGGGGTGCATTGATGTTCCTTTTCCTGGATAAAAAGTTATTATCTCCTGTCAGCTAGGGATACAATAACATGTGTTGAAATGGAGGTACTTAGGTCGGGACTTCAGTTCACTGAAGTCCATGAATTCTGAACCTCCAACTGAAAGTTATTTCCCTGTCCATATGAAAAATATTGCCCCGTCTCTCTCCTGGTTAGATTTTGAAATACTTTTGACACTTGAGATTGCGCTATTATTCAACACTTTGTACAGGCGTTTCTTATCCCACCTTCCTGTAATGCTTACAGTTAAATTGACCCCCAAATTAGAACCAAGATTGAAATGTGCTGTTTCACTGGATAGTGCTCGTGCTCAAAATTCAAATCGTACATTCTCCTATCGGGAACTTGCTGCCGCAACAAACAATTTCAGGAGTGAGTGCCTTATTGGAGAAGGTGGCTTTGGATCAGTGTATAAAGGGAAAATTGAAAGCACTGGCCAGGTAACTCTAAACGCTCCCACGTTTACTCGCGGGGCTCGCTTCTTTCGCAGTGTTGACTGCCATTTGCGTCTATTTTCAGCAGTCGTGTTATTTCTATTCCTTGCAATGTTTGTAGTCTCAGGACTTGGCAAAGTTGTGACCTTTGGCAGGTTGTTGCTGTTAAAAAACTAGATCCTACAGGTGTTCAAGGGTCCAAGGAGTTCCTTGTGGAGGTTCTCATGCTTTCTCTTTTACACCACCCTAACCTTGTTGATTTGGTCGGTTTCTGTGCGGAAGGGGAGCAACGTCTACTTGTATATGAATTCTTGCCTTTGGGATCTCTGGAGTATCACCTCCATGGTAACTCTTGTCTATCGTTTGAGATCATGTTTTTCGTATATTGAAGTTTGTATCACATGACTCCTGCTGGGGAAACACGGAGAGAATTAATCTTTTTAGGATTGCCTCTCCTTGTCATTGTTGTTGATCTTCATTGAAAGTTTATGATCACAAAAATTCATATTTTGGATTCTACTGGACCTGGTCCTTTTTGTTTCCGGTAGCATAGAATTAATTATTCCAAGTAATAATGTGCAGATCTTCCAGCAGATGTGCAGCCACTGGATTGGTGTACAAGGATGAAGATAGCAGCAGGTATAGCTGAAGGGTTAGATTACCTTCACAACCAAGCTGTTCCTCCTGTCATTCACAGGGACTTGAAGTCGTCAAACATATTACTGGATGAAGGGTTCCACCCAAAACTTTCTGATTTTGGGCTCGCAAAGTTTGGTCCATTCGGGGACAAGTCCCATGTCTCTACCAGGATCATGGGAACTGAGGGTTACTGTGCACCTGAGTATTATAGCACTGGGAAACTGACTACAAAGTCTGACATCTACGGTTTTGGGATCCTGTTGTTGGAAATAATCTGTGGGCGTAGGGCAAAGGACGCATCCAGGGAACGTGGGAGACGTACCCTGCTTGAATGGGTAAGCAATAGATTCGAATGTGTAGATTAGATTAGGATGGATTGATTGATCTGGCGTAGTGTATGTATAAGTTGTTGGTCGGTGGGGGGAGATTTCTGTGAATGCATGGTTGTAGTTGTGCCCGTCTCTGGTTGTAAATTGGGGGTAACTCTCTAATATAGTAGTAATTTTGAGCATTATTTAAGTAATTAATTTTGGGATGATTTTGGTATACATGTGGCGACAGGCACGTCCTATGTTGAAAGACCCGAAGAAGTTTGTGGAAATAGTTGATGAACGACTGAAAGGGCAGTTCTCAGAATCTGGTTTGCACCAGGCCATAGACGTTGCATTGAGGTGTCTTCAGGAAGTACCTCAATCGCGACCTTCCATGAGAGAGGTGTCGAGTGCTATGAAGTTGTTGAGGAGGCAGCCAAAAAAGGAGCGCATGGGAGGACATGGGAGGGGAGATGATGAGGTACGGGAGGTGGGGAGGGGAGGTAGGGAAAAAGGCGAAGAGGAAAACACAAGCAGGGAGAGCAAAGGAGCAGAGGTGGATGGTTCAGAGGAGGCAAAATCGTCAAGCAAGGATGAAGAACGAGAGTTGGCAGTTGCAGAAGCCAAGTTGTGGGGAGAAACTTGGAGAGCGAAAATGCAATTATGTGGAGGTAGTGAATTTGAGAAATCAAATGATTAATATTCTCTCTGTCTCTCTCTGCCTCTCTCTTTATATATGTATATGTATGTATGATTGATTGGGTGTAAGCCTGTAATGATACATACAAGAGTAGATTGCACATTTGCGCCGTATTTTAAATAAAAATAAAATATTTAAATAAATTTTATTTTAAATTTTATCACTTAAATTTCTTTTACGTAACTTTAAAAAAATAAAAAATTTGGCTAATTTTTTCTCAAAAAAACCCACACCCACCACACCAATATTGGAGATTGGAGTTGATTGATTATTTAAATAAATTTTATTTTAAATTTTCTTCCTCAAATTTCTAACTTTATAAAAACAAAAAATTTCACTAATTTTTTCCAAAAAAAACCCACACCAATATTGGAGATTGGAGTTGATTGGTTTTGGAAAAAGGTCCCACCAGGAGTCGAACCCAGGTCGCTGGATTCAAAGTCCAGAGTGATGACCACTACACCATGAAACCTCTCGGATGCTGGCGAGGTAGGTGGTAGATTACCTCTAAAGATGTTGGCAAGAAGTCGACTGACGGGGCGGTGTGCCTGCCTGCCTGCCTCCGATAGTCCGATGTATTCGTTAATAACAATTCATCTATGGTGCGTTTATTTTAATTAAGTAATGAGAAAAGAACACTAAAAGAAGCAGAGCGAGCAGCAGTGGAATATCAATATATAATGATAGTACTTAAAAGAAGAAGAAGAAGAAGAATATTTTGATATTGGGTTCTCTTTTGGGCATTTCACCAATACTTGCGTGCCTCTGCCACTGCCACCTCATTTTCATCTTCATCTCCCCTTAAGTCATCACTCCCTATTTATTGCAATTACGCAATGCCTAAACCTCACACTATTTATCCTCCCTCTTATTCTTTATATGTCCAAGTATATGCATTATTAAAAAAACCATTCAGTGAAGTATTATATAAATTAATTAGTTGAGCGACACCCGGTTCAGACTTCACCGGACTCACGAGTCACCCGATTCACAACTAAAAGGAGCCATATGGAACACACTTTTTTGTTTCTCTCTCTCTCTCTCTCTCTTACTCTGACTGACTCTGCAGTAGTGTGTCCCTCCCTCCCTTTCTTCTTTGCTTTCCTTTGCTTTATGCCCAAACATACCCTTAAACCTTTCCTCATGGCCTGTCGCCCCCAATCCCCGCTTTAACAAACCCCACCCCTCTCCCCCCCTTCCCCGTCCCCGGAATCTCATCTCATGCATCATCCCCCCACCAACGCCTCCGCCTCCACCTCCACCTAATTTTATTCCTCGGAAGCAACCTTCAAAACCCTGCTCTACTCTCTTATGCTTTATTTTTTTTTTTTCTCTTCTTTCCACTCTTTCAACTTCGGCATTGTGCTTCGCATTGAGATTTACCGCTCTCAATAAGATATGTATGTCGTTCCTCCCCCTAAGCGCCCTGATCCGCTCTCCGGATCCGCTCTTCCCTCCGATGCTTTACGGATTTTCCAGACATGGAAAGGCAGCAATGTCAGTGTTCTCTCTCTCTTCTACTTCCTTTTTTTTTTCATATAAATTTTGTTTTCATTTTTCTCTAGGGTTTCCATATTGTTTATGCATTGGGTCATCACTGTCACTAGCTCATGACCTGTTGTTCTTTTAATTTTTTTTTTCTCAGCTTAATCTTAATTTGGTTGACGCTGATTTTTTTTTTGTTTTTTTGTTTTTTTGTTTTTCGTCCTTCTCCCAAACCCCAGCAAAAGCTTAACCCCCAACAAACTCCTCCGAAACCTGTTAGTTTCCAGTGCATCTCCCGTCGCTATTGAACCAGCTGCTTGTGCTGATTCTGTCCTCTTTAGACATCATTTGGGTGAAAAACACTTTTATTTACTTTATATTCTTCCTACTCTTTTGATGTCATTTATCCAAGATGTTCCTCCTTCCTTATAATCTCCACATTCTTAAATTATAAGTTTTTATTGATCAAATCTAACTGATCGATTGATACGGGATACTCATTGAGATTTTCTTTGTGTCTTTCTTTTCCTTAAGCTGGCTCTTTGATAGTACTTGATCACTTTAACTTCGCGTGAAAATTACACCAACCCCGTGATCAAGCTTGTCATTGATTCTTTTTTACTCAAAAGGGAATGAAATTTGTTGCTTTATGGTCTGTCCTTCTTTGTCTTTGCTATGTACGTGTGTAGAACTTTTGCGCTTTATGTTTATTTGCTTGGGAAGTTGGTAGGAAATGTAAAAATATTTGTTATTCTCTCTGGATTGATATTTTCCCATTACCTCCTAAAACTTATACTTCTTCATACACAAACGTCATGTTTAAAGCAAATTTCTTCCAATCTTGTATTCCGTTCTTAACCTGGTGTTCGAGGATTGATCAATCTGTCAATAAATGTGTATTTGCTTTCAGAGGACAAATATATCTTGAAAATATTATATTTTTGGTTTGTTTTGTGCTAGTTATAGAATTGAATTTTTAGGTATGCAACTTCAAATTTGGCTTCCTTGTGGCCAGGAAGATAACTCAAAATATGAGCTTGTTTGCTTAGGAGTCTTTGAAGTTGATGATATTGTTGTAAATACATTCATTAGTTATCATTTAACTGTTGAAGAATAAATGATGTCTTTTAATTCTGTGTGTATGTGGCATCATTTTCCTTGACATCGTTCCTTTTTGAAAATATATGACATATATATATTGGGGATATGACGACCTGTGGAGAATTTGGTGGAGTAACCATGAAACTACAACAGAAACCATTAATTATGATTTACTTTACTTGTGCAGATATTTTTTCTTCAGGGAAGGTTTATATTTGGACCTGATGTAAGATCACTGGTGCTGACCATATTCCTCATTGTGGCTCCAGTCACAATTTTCTGTGTTTTTGTTGCTAGAAAGTTGATGGATGTCCTTTCAAACCACTTGGGAATACTTATAATGGTTGTTGCGGTTGTCTTCACATTTTATGTAACTCTCTCTCTCTCTCTCCCCCCCTTCACAGAGACACAGAGCACAAATATAGAAATTCATCTAATACATTTGTACACTTATACTATTTTTGCACCCTCTCTTCCTAACATGGAAGCTGAATTTCCTGAATTATGCAAATTCTTCCTTGCATTCCTCGTGAAAGTTGAAATGTTCTAACATCTGCGATCCTCTTGGAATAAATGCTATTTCCTAATACTAGCACCCCAAAAGGCATTTTAAAGTAGTGTGCTTAAGATCGTACTTTTTCGTTCTACTTGACTAGAGCATTTGATCTCTTTTACTAGAATGTTTGAATTATCTCCACTTCTGTCTGTTGAAGGCGAAGGCATTGCCTCGTTTTACTTTTCTTGATGAATGTTGAGAATCTTGATGATGGGGATGAATGTCTCTCTGGTGTTTCTGCAGTTCTAAAATCGAACTATCATTGTGGTAAAATATCTTTTGTATTTGGTGTTTTTAAAATATTTCTTATACTTGTGGTGTTTGCTATAATGCAGGTTTTAGTTCTTCTGCTGCTAACCTCTGGAAGAGATCCTGGTATAATTCCTCGCAATACACACCCTCCGGAACCGGAAAGCTATGATGGGAATGTGGAAGGTGGTGGACTGACCCCACAGTTAAGACTGCCTCGTATTAAGGAAGTTGAGGTCAATGGAATTACTGTTAAGATAAAGTATTGTGACACCTGCATGCTTTACAGACCTCCCCGCTGCTCTCATTGCTCAATATGCAATAACTGTGTGGAACGATTTGATCATCACTGCCCATGGGTTGGCCAGTGCATTGGGCTGGTAATATATGTCTTCTTTAATTGTTTGTTTAACAGAGATAAAAATCAATTGGTAGGATGCAAATTCATTACACTTTGTAGTGCTTCTTAGCATGAAAACCTATTCAATCATCTACTAGTTTCAATAAGTATGAAATTTAGGTGTGAACAAAACTTCTCGTTTTATTTTATCAATTTTCTCAGATGAAAGACTGCAGATTGGTCTTTGCAACCTCTGATTTCAATCTTCACCTCGTAGGGTTTTTATGCATATATTTTCCTCAGATCAGTTATTAAGAGCTGAATGTTGTCCACCCCACCAACTGCTAAAAAGAGCATCAATTCATTTTGTTGTTTTGGCCTGAATAGACTTCTGAATATCTTTGGTGGTAACAATGACAGAGCACTTTTGTTAATTTTTTCTGTCTTTTAGATCAGCATATTGTCTTGTTTAGTTATTGTTTTGCTTTGCATTGATGGTGCCATTGTGTCCTGATATATTTGAAACTTTTGGTACAGCGGAACTACAGATTTTTCTTCATGTTTGTGTTCTCGACGACTCTTCTCTGTATATATGTTTTTAGTTTCTGCTGGGTCTACATCACAAGGATCATGGATTCTGAGGAGACCACAATATGGAAAGCAATGATCAAGACCCCTGCCTCCATTGTTCTAATTGTGTACACTTTCATATCAGTGTGGTTTGTAGGTGGTCTTACTGCATTCCATTTATACCTAATTAGCACAAATCAGGTTGGAATTTGATCTTGTTGAATTGAATACTGTTATTGTTTTGGTTATCAAGGTTGTTTGTTCATATCTAATCTGGATGAAGGATAGCATAGTAATCAATGCCCTGTGTTTCCTGTATGTTTTCGGCAGACTACTTATGAGAATTTCAGATATCGGTACGATCGCCGTGCGAACCCCTATAACAAAGGAGTAGCAGAGAACTTTAAGGAGATATTTTGCTCTTCCATTCCCCCATCTAAGAACAACTTCAGGGCAAAGGTTCCAAAGGAGCCCCCTTTACCAAGTCGATCAGTTGGAGGGGGCTTTGTGAGTCCTAACATGGGTAAGGCTGTGGAGGATATCGAAATGGGCAGAAAAGCAGTGTGGGGAGATGTTGGTCCTCTAACAGATAATCCAGAAGGTCAATTTAGCGACAATGATGGCCTGAATATGAAGGATGGTGGATTTGGTAACATATCTTCTCCTGAGATAAGGACTACTGTGGATGAAGGTGATCGTGTTGGAATACATCCTAGACGGTCAAGTTGGGGAAGGAAAAGTGGAAGTTGGGAAATGTCACCGGAAGTCCTTGCTTTGGCATCTAGAATGGGAGAACAAAATTTAAATGGGGGGAGCAGCAGCAGCAGTAGTTTGACAACTGTGCGAGCCACGTAGCCCAAGGTTTACATTTGACATACTACCAGGATTTGATTTGACTTGATTTGGTGATGAAGAAGTCGCAAATTTCAAGTTCCACGAATTTGTTGTGCTTGCGCCGGTGGTTAAAAAGTGTTGCTGCGGCCACCTAGCTTTCTGTGAGGCAAATGGATGGTTTGGTTTGGTTTGGTTTGGTCTGGTCTGGTTTGGTATGGTGTGGTGGAGGGGTGCAGTTTTTATTGTTTTGTTCCTTGTGTTGTATCGTAGTATTTGTGGAATTGGTCAGTATGTAATGGTTGCCTTGGATTTTCAGCACTAGGCCCGCCATTTTGGATCTCTTCTCTCTTTCAGGTGAAGGTGCAGGTGCTGCTTGTTGATTACTAATTCTATCAGATAGTTGCTCCTAAATGGTGTGCTCTCTCTCAGTTTCTCCATATATCTCTAGGCCTGCCATTTGTGGCCTGCTGGTGTGGTGGGGGGAATGAAATCATGAATGCAAATTAGCTGTTAGGGCTTTTGTAAAATATTTACTACAAGATAGGAGGGGCCAGATCTGTGGAATTTGGAATTTGGAATTTGCATTGTGGTCAATTGAGTTGTGGTGTATGTGATGAATAAAATCCGACTGTAATGGAATGGAATATTGGAATGGAATGGAATGGGGGACTGAGACGACATTTTGAGGGGGGGGGGGAAACTGAAAAAGAGTTTTTTTTTTTTGACAATAATGATAAAAATTCCATTGCAATTCTAATTTGGTTGTTTTTTCCACATGTGGGAAAGTTTTTGTCACAATCGTGAAATCCAATTCGAGCAAATGATCGTTTGTTCTTGAGGGTCGGTTTAATTACGTGAAATTCAACGGTTTACTAAATGTTCGGTTTACAAAGATTAACTATAAAATTTAAAAATATTATATTTTCTGTTGCAAAAAGAAGTTGATTTTTTAATTATGAGTATGTTTTTTTTCAGTTATAAGTTAAAAGACATGTAGTACACTATTAAATTTAAAAATATATATTTTTATCATTAATTTTTAATAGTAAAATGCAAATTGTCATCACTGGTTAGAATAACATAGGAATTTTACCTAATTTTAGTTAAAAAAAATAATAATAATTTTTTATGGTGATAAATAAAAGTTTTGTAAGTAAATTTTTGTAGGGATAAAGGAAGTAGTAGATTTGAGTTGGCGGGCAGAGGTGGGGGACCAAATTGGATGGGGCCATCCCAATTCCCTCGTACCCATCAGAACGCCAGGACATAGTACTGCTCGCTCGGGGGCCTGGCGGGGCGGGATACACAGCAGACAGAACAGATTCTTCCGGGTCTAGTCAAGGAATCGTGGATCCACATCAGATATTGATGGCAGAATTGGGATAACTCTTAATAACGTCAAGATTAATATTAGTAGTCCATGAGTCATTTGATTATATATATAAACTTGAATACTTAATGTGAAGAGAGGATTTAAAAATAAAGGATCTTGGGGAATGCAATGCAATGTAAGGTGGTGAACGCAGATGTGAACGTGAAAACGAAACGGTGCAGCTGTATTCATATTGTAGCTGACTCTATAAGAATATTATTATTTAAGAAACCACCAGGCAGGCACCGGGGAATGGAATACAAGAGAATATCCAAAAGCATATAGGGATAACCCCCCCGACTAATAATGGAATATTCGAGGTTTTGTGCTGTCCAACTTTCCCATTTACTTGATATCCGTATCAAAACCCAACAATAGCCGGTGGCCAGGACTTGTCTTCTTTGTCTAATTCTCTTCAACGTTGCCCTTTACACAGATCCGACCTCCATCGCCCCCATTACCATTACCATTACCAAAGGAAAGGATAAATACCGTCCCCTTATTGGAGATTTTACGACACCCATCCAACCACTCCCCAACCAAACTCCCCTCTGTTATCCACCCCCCCTCCTCTCTTTCCATTCCTCTTCCTCTTCCCTCTCTCGATCCCATCGGATTGAATTGGATTGGATTGCATTGGAGGAGCTGTACTCGAGAAACATTCATTCTTATTCTCTTTTTTTCGTCTCAAGGCCACATTAATAATTACATATTATACATATGGCTGCTCTTAAGGCCGTTCATGTCTCCGACGTACCCAATCTCGATCAAGTCCCCGATAACGCTTCTTTCGCCCTTTATTCCTCTCGCTTCCCTAAAGGTGACTGCCTCTCCCTTCTCAATTGCTTTCCCCATAATGTACATAAGCACGTCCCTATTATTATTATTATTATTATTATTATTATTATTATTGTTACTTTTGGTTGGTTCGACGTTGTATTATATTCACCTCGTTCGCAATTCAATTACAGGCGGTGCCGATCAGTTTGGGAGATCAATGTTCAAGCCCCCAAAATTTCTGGTCATCGGACATAGGGGGAATGGAATGAATGTATTGCAATCCTCCGATCGGAGATCGAAGGCCTTTAAAGAGAATTCCATTATTTCTTTCAATGCCGCCTCTAAATTCCCCGTCGATTATGTTGAGTTTGACGTTCAGGTACAGACCACCACCACCCCCACATCTCCTCTCTCTCTCTCTCTCTCTCTGTGTTTATCATGATTTCCGTGCTTTCCTTTTCATCGTCGAAAACGCAGACGCCGTCACCCACTTACCTTCCTTTCCACAATTTTCAGTTTTTCTCTTTCGTTTTATTGCCAGTCCCTTAAAATTATATCCGGAAATTTTCGTTGTTTGTATCAAGCCCTCTGCCTCCAGTGGTCGGGTGGGGACACCGAACACTTGACTCTCTCATTTGTTTCGGACCATCCACCCGGTTTCGTTTGCGTTGTCCTCCCTCCGCATACGTCGCCAACATGCACTTATTGTTGTCCGCATCTGCCACAACAAGTGATTCTATTCTCACGATACGGTCTCCTTGTTTCATCCCAAAAAAGAAAAAAAAAAAAAGTCATACTCTATTATTCTGGAATTCTTCCAAACCTAAGGCCTTACCCCATTCCCATCTTATTAGTTTCTATTGAAATTATTTATCGCAGCCCTCACAGCCCCCTCTTGTCTGGTCTCTGTCTCCTGAAACTTGTACTGGTATTACTTGTCTACGAAAGGGGAAAAAAAAAATTGTTAAAAAGAGAAAGTAGTGGTGTTTTAAATAAAGGAAACAAAATGATGGCAAGAGGAGTCGCTTAGACTGGAAAAGTGATATTTTGCAGGTCACGAGCGATGGCATCCCTATTATTTTTCACGACAACTTCATCCTCACTCAAGAAAATGTAAGCTCAACCATCACGTACATTTCCCGTTTTGTTTGTTTGTTTGTTTGTTTGTTTTTCGTCGCTCCAATTTCCATGTGAAATATAATAGTAATTCGGCGTTTGACTTTTCAGGACATAGTATGCGAAAGGAGAGTAACAGACTTGTCTCTGTCTGAATTCCTGTGTTACGGCCTCCAGAGAGACTCTGGGAAAGTTGGTAAATCGTTGTTGAGGAAGACTAAGGATGGCAGAATTATGAGCTGGAATGTCGAAACCGATGATTCCCTCTGTACTTTGGAAGAGGCCTTCCAGAATGTTAACCCCTCTTTAGGCTTCAACATCGAGTTGAAGTTCGATGATTACGTCGTGTATCAGGAAGACCATCTCATCCGGGTTCTTCAATCCATCTTCAAGGTGGTCACTGACCATGCCCAAGACCGCCCCATCATCTTTTCTTCCTTCCAACCGGATGCTGCTCTGCTCGTCAGGAAACTCCAGTCTACCTTTCCCGTGAGTAACCACCTCAGCTACTCCTCCTCCTCCTAATCCTAGTTTATTCAATTCATACTTGTTTGAATTAATTAATTAATGATGATGATGATGAATCAACCCGCCATCTCCATCTCCAGGTGTTTTTCCTCACGAATGGAGGGACTGAGATTTACTATGATGTGAGAAGGAATTCCTTGGAGGAGGCCATCAAGCTATGCTTGGATGGTGGTTTGCAGGGGATCGTTTCTGAAGTCAGAGGCATCTTTAGAAATCCAGGGGCACTAAACAAGATTAAAGAGTCGAAGCTCTCTCTCTTGACATATGGCAAGTTGAAGTGAGTACAATTTCCCTGTTTTCTTTCTAATAATTAAAGCCCGTTTTTAAGTGGCAGGTTTTTGATTGTTTATAAAATTTTCCTTGGTTGTGGTTGTTGCTCAGTAATGTGCCGGAGGCCGTCTACATGCAACATCTAATGGGTGTTGAGGGAGTGATTGTTGATTTAGTCGAACAAATTACGGAGGCCGTCTCCAATTTCATGAGACCATGTAAGGAGCCGGCATCCGCTGGTGGAGAGGAGGAGATACTGCTGGAAGGGGAGGAACAAATTGAATTGCTACAAGAAACGAGGCCTCGATTTTCCCAGAGGGAGTTGTCTTTTCTGTTGAAGCTAATTCCAGAACTTATAGGGCAATAACAGAGGAGGCGTCCCCAACTTCCCACATACATACTAGATGAGTAATTTGGTCTTAGTAAGTAGTAGTCTAGTGGATGTGCTAATTTATCATATGCTCCTATCGCCGCACTGCGTTATTGTATTACCGTTGTTGTACATAGATAGAGGGGGGGGGGGGGGGGGGGGTGGTTTCACTGTCCATTACACAGAGCTGATAGCATTTGATCAGATGCCTATTGTGATAGTCTCTCTCCTCTCCCCTCCCCTCTCCCCTCTCCCCTCTCCTCTTTTTTTGCATTCAGTTGAACAAGAAGAAGAAGAAGTGGCTCCGTACTTATAATAAGAGTTCAATGGGGAACTTCCTTTACTGCTTCGTAATGCTTCTTTTACCGTTGGCAGGCCGTATGCCGTATGCGCACATTAATTAATTCTGTTGTTAATTTCGAAGGAATCAAAGGAGTAAATTGACAGAATATATATTTTTTTAAATTAAAAAAATATTGTTATTTTGTGGGGGAGTGTAAAAAATGTTGAAGTCAATTTTGGAAACATTGACTCTGACTTTGAAAGGAGCCCAGATAAAAATATATATATATATAAATGAAGAAATGTGGACTCTGCAACTCTGCTGCAAAAAATGTACTGCGAATTCCGATCAAGCTAGCCTTTGTTGGAATTGTGATACATGAGTTCACACGGCTAATTTCCTTGTAGCAAAACATCTGAGGATTCTTCCGTGCCATGCCTGCCAATCTCCAACCCCATGGACTGCCTCTGGTCCTAAGCTTGGACCTATTGTCTCAGTTTGTTTCCAGGGAATGGTTGTCTCAGTGGTGCGGCAGGGCAGATTGGGAGGGGGGAGATTGGAGGGGGAGGTAGGGGTTTTTTTTTTTCTTTTATATATGGTTCTTTAAATCCACATCTTGTATGTGTATTTTAGAGTAATTTTTGTTTTTTTAATTCCGTTTGAAATGGACGTTTTGAATGTGGACTTTTGTATTTTTTAAATATATAATATTTATTTGATTTGTATTAAAATAATAAATATTTATAAAATAAAATAAAAAATCCCCCCAAGCGGCTATATATTACTTGTCTTTGTTCGCGTTTGTTGGCAATTTTGAATTTTCCAGTCCTCTTTTGATTTTGGGTACCAAACAACTTGGCGACAATTCTCTGGTAGTGGTTGGTGCAGTGAAAATGATGATGATGGACGGGGCGCCTCCAAAGGATTATCTTCAAATTAAAAGATTTATTTATAGATGGGACTAGTAAGTTAAGTTGTAAGAAACCAAATACGCAATTTAGTACGAGAGTAAATACTAGCAGCGAGACACATTCATCTTCTTGAACCTTTTTGTTTTGTTTTTTTGGGTACTCGTACAGTCGCGCTACTGCTTCTAACGGTATTAGACTTACACGCCTTTCCAATTTGTAAGTTACAACAGCCTCCAACTGGGATAAACGTAAACTAGCATGGTTGGCTGGTCAAAGTGTCAAACAAACGAAACATTTTAAATGCGTCAATATCGGTGGCTGCACAGCGTAAGATTATACCATTTGAATACTATAGCGGTAATATTATAAATAAACATCGCCTGCCAAATTTAGACCAAAGTATTTGATCATTATTGCGTACGTTTTTTTTTTTTTTAAATTATATTTTGCTTTAAAAATATGCTCACTCCATTAAAAAAAAAAAACTTTCAAAATTTTTATTTGTCAAAAAAAAAAAGAATAATTAAATTTATATTAATAATGATGACGTATAATAAAAAAAATATATAATTAAATATTTAATAATATTTTTAACGTATTATATTTAATAATTAAAAACATTATATTTAAAATAAAGGAGTGAGTAATTAATATTGACCAAAATATGTAATAGTCCACATTTGGGTACGTGATTGAGAATGAATGCAACATCGATCATACTTTCTACGTATACATACGCGTTATTAAAAAGACACACGGACAATTTGAATTAAAAATGTGTATAATTTGGGTATAAATAATTGTTTTTTTTTTTCTCAAAAACAACAAGTAGGTAGAACTTCAACCTGGACTTGGCTTGGGCAATGTATGGTTTGACCGGTGAAATTACCAAAAGAGGTCAGAATGGGACAGGTGTCACGAGACGACGCGAGTGTTGGGTATTATCAGTTTTCACCGCGGCGCGTATCGTATCAAGGTGCGTAGCTGAACAAAAATTCACCCCAAAACGGGAATTGAATTCGCATGATTTGGGTGCCTTGGCGGGGGGGCCGAAGCAGTTGCAGTGGGACAATTACCAAATCAAAGTTATGGTTACGAGGGTAAAGATTTAAGAGAATTGTTTTATCCTTTTCGATTCGTTGGTGCACTACGCTTCCCTTCCCTGCGAATTAATTAGTATTTCTGTTTCCTGAGAAGTGTTACTGATTGATTAAATCCCTGTGTTTGGGAGGAAAGCGGAAAGGGATTAAAAAAAAAAAAAATTAAAATCAGAAAATTGAAGTCTGGAGTAGATACATAGAGATAGAAGGTAGGAGGGAGGGAATTTTTTTTTTTTTTTTAAATTTTTTTGGTTTGAGCATGAAGTCATCTCTGGGGAAGCAGCTCAAAAAATTATCACTTCACAAGACTACCGATGCAAAGGGGAAGAAGGATCATCACGCCTTGGCGCATTTGGATGGACTCACTCAGGTTTCTCAGGTTCAGTCTTCTCTGTTTCCCGACATGTATTGCTGTTTTTATTTTATCTTTCTTAACCCTATTTCTCCGCCGTTTTAGGGTTCCAATGTATAATTCTTGTATCAATTCTTCGTGTATGTACGTGGATTCTGCATTTCCATTTTGTATATGTTGATTGTTCCTGTGCCTCGTGAGGCGAATCCAAGTAACCTCAACAAGTCTCGTAGGATTAACTATATTTCTCCGTTTTAGGGTTCCAATGTATAATTCAAGATGATGTGTCTCGGTGCTAGTATTTACTCTCGTACTAAATCGTAGCATCTAATTTATGTATTACAAAACACTCTCTTGTCAACCTCTCTGCACTTTATCCTTGCTGCGTTATTTTCTTATTTACTTGTTACTTTCTGTGCAGGATATGAAGGACATGAGAGATTGTTGTGATAGTTTGCTTTCTGCTGCTGCCGGCACGACAAACAGTGTTTATGGTACTTGCTTGATCTATTCCCTAAGCAGAATTAATTGTTACCCGACACGTTACCCTGTTGTAGGACTAAGAGAACTCCTATGAAGTTGAATTCTTGAATTACGTTCTCTTGTTTGCTGATCATAAACCAGTAAATACTGTTGAACAAGTTTCTTCTGGTGGCAACTGTGATTCAACAACCCGATCATTTAACTTGTCCTTAAAAAGTAAAAAATTTACGAGCCCTATACTATTTACAGATATATTTATAAATTCCAAAAGATTACTGTTGAAAACTCAACTGACTTTTGTATGTTATGATTGGTCTGCTTGAGGCCTGATAATCTATGTTGAAATCTCAAAAAATTATCATTTGGCCTTATTTCTTATTCCGAGTTATCTGGACATCAATTGGGGATTATATATGTCTTGTTACAACTTTAGGTTCAAAATTCCTAGCTTGCGTGGGAAACCTGACTATATCATATGTGCAATTTTGATATATTAGGGAGAGGTTGAAACTTTGCATCCGTTAAGATAAATAATTAGGAAAGGAAAATTTAATCAGCAAGCGTCCACCATGGTTTAATAATAGGTGTTGTGTTTTGGGATTGACATCTTCTGGATGCTTATGTTAGTAATGTACTAGTCAATTAGTTTGTAGAGTTCGAATTGTAATCTATGACAAGTGCTCTAGATGATCTTTAATTTAAGATTCAGGTGGCATTATGATTTTCTTAATATTCACAGTTAGAGTGTTAAGATGCTTGCTTATTGCCACAGTTCACCGGGCAATAAAAGCAAGCCCTATTTTGTGATTATCACAATCATTCTTTTTTTCTTGCACTTTATACAAGTCCTAGCATTTTTCTCCTTATTTTGCTGATCCATTGCACTTAACATTTTCTGTGCTACAGTTTGCGCTAGTGATCACGTGCAACTAGCAATTTTATGATTTAATTTTTACTTCACTACTAAGTCTCACCAGTTTAAACCTTGTCGATTTGTAGAATTTTCAGAATCTCTATTGGAAATGGGAAATTGTCTTTTGGAGAGGACTGCGTGTGCTAATGATGGAGAATGTGGTAAGTAACTGATTCAAATATTGTGTAAGAGATTACTCGAGTTATTGCATACCATAAATTGACTGCATATCCACTGGAAGCTTGTTCCATGAACTATGTCTACTGCTAAGAATTTTAGTATCCACCCTGGATCTTGTATTCAGGTTGTTTGAATTTATTGCCGGCTTTAGCTTGTTTTATTAGGAAGTGCCCCCTCCCCTTAATTATCAAAGTTGAAGGGGATGGATTCAATTATGACTCAGCTCTTGTTCTTCAAGTTATGGCAGATGGCATGTTATCTGTTCACATTTCCATTTGCTACAATGAATTTCCTGCTTATACGCGCTTGTCTTACTCAGTTACTCTTATTTGGCAAGTTTGAATTGTAGGTTGAAAACTCTTGCCTTTACTAGACCCAATTACCTTTCTGATGGCTCTTGAGTTGTGCTTGTTTACTTTCCTCTTTTTGACACACGCAGCTTGTAACAAAATTTGAAAGCATGATGTCTTTATTTCATGCCTTAGTGACTTCCCTTGTGGCGCAGGCAGAGCATTGTCAATGCTGGGAAAAGTGCAGCTAGAGCTCCAAAAACTTGTTGATGCTTACGTGAGTTCATCTATTCTTTTTCAATTTTCGGAGGGGGCGAGGTTCACATTCAGTATTTTCATCTTCAATCTGGTCTTGACTATCGTATCTCCATTTCAGCGTGCTCACGTCATCCTGACGATCACAAACCCATCTGAGTCACTTCTTTCTGAGCTTCGGAAAGTGGAGGTTTGTATGATCTCTCTAATTGACTGTTGCCTGCTGTAATCTGGTTTTTTCCCAGTAACTTTACTGAGGTTGATTACTAAGCTTCATCTGGAACTTTAAGTGCATCTATGATTGGCTTTCTATGAAATTAAGTAGTTAATGATTACCTCTCGTGTCACTGGAAAAACTTTAAATGAATCCCAAACCCAGTAAGGAGATGCCTGCTGTAAGTCAAATTCGAGAAGTAATTGAAAATGAACAGTAAATAGTATAAAATCAATACCACAGACCTAATGTTGTGATTAAAAGGCAGTGGCTATGTTTGGTTTGTGTTGTATTTGAGAATTTTGTATTGGAATGTGTGAAAGTTTTGGCGGGAATTTTTTATAAGAAAAAGTGATATGAAAAAGTAGATCGGAGGGAATTTTTTTTTGAAATAATGTGAGAAGAATTTTGGCTGGAATTTAAATTTTAAATTTTGAAATAAAAAGTTGTTTGGATGTTTTATTTTTGTGGTAAAAAAAAGTTAATTTTTTGCAAATAAAAACACAATCCAAACATAGCCAATATGTTTTATTGTAGCCATTTTCTTTTAAAGTAAGGTACAAACATAGCCAATATGTTTTATTGTAGCCATTTTCTTTTAAAGTAAGGTATCTTCTCCAATCAAGGTAAATTTATTACCCCATAAATTTCTGAATAGAATTCAACATAAAGTTTGTCTAAACCAGTATGAGTAGCAATAGTACTTCCCAAGAAGCTAGCAAAGGTGCATGACAACTTTTCATAAAGAATAATCTGTGAGAAGCCTAACTGAGCTACTTCTTGTGGTTCATATTTTAATTAAATTCTAAAGGTTCGGGAGATCTTTTTCCCCTCTTAATAGTTTCTAGTTTGTGGATCCTTATCAATTTTCTTTTTTCCTGCAGTTGTTCTGATGTGTCCTTGAGTAAGGATGAGTCTTAATTTGGTGTTTCTGAATAAGGACGCAGCTATAAAATTTTGTAGAATAGATTCTTATTGCATATCATATTGTCTTATTTGATTTTATCTTGTTGCTGGTGCAGGAGATGAAACAGCTGTGCGACGAGAAAAGGTTGAGTATTTTACATAGAGTGTTTTTTTCCCCCACCTTTTTATAGCAGTTGTTTTTGTGCACATGATCAGGTACATATATGAACACATGGTGGCACAGCGTGGTGACAAAGGGAAGTCTAGAAGTGGTAAAGGAGAGAGCATTACCACACAGCAAATACAAGCAGCTCATGAAGAGTATGATGAAGTTGCTAGGCTGTGCGTTTTCCGTGTGGAATCCTTGAAGCAAGGGCAGTGCCGCAGTCTTTTAACACAGGCTGCTCGTCACCATGCAGCACAGGTAATCTTTTGTGAATTAGAATAAAATCTCGTCTTTTGGCTTTGCGTTTACTAATCATCTTTTTTGCTTTTGCCTTTCTATCATACTTTTATTGCTTGGAAACAGTTAATTTTTTTCCGAAGAGGACTTAAATCTCTTGAAGCAGTTGAGCCATACATGAGAAATGTTGCTCAAAATCAGCACATTGATTACCATCTTAGGGACTTAGATGCAGCCGAAGATGTGCAGGATAGTAGTAACAGCGATGATACTAATTGTGATGGAGAGTTGAGTTTCGACAACATACAAAATAAACAAGAACATGAAAATGCTGGCATCTTAAGGAACTCAATGGAGGTAATGTTACTTTGTTTAAGGATTTTCGGCAAAACATATTTGGTTTTTAAACTCAGGTTGAGTAACTCTTTTGGTCAATTATCAAATATGTTTCATATTGCATATTGTAGTGCTTTCTTCTATGTCCAAAACAGTCAATGAGATATAGCTGGAGCAAAATAAATAATGAGCTAAATATTGACTGCTTTTACAGATAATTTTTTCTCTTAAGTTATCCAAAAAATTAGTTTGGCAGCATGCCTGTTTTTCCACCTTGCATCCATTGTGAGGTGAGAGCTAGTGGACTAGACAGTTCCAGTGTCATTAGTGTTGAATGACAGTTGTGTGAGCAAGTGATTCGCCCTTATTCCCCTTAACCTTATTCTTTTCAAACATGTAGTCTGTTTATAGCTGAGAATTTAAAAAATGGGATGTATTGTGAGTTCTGATTTATCTTTCCATTATGCTTCCAGTTGGATACAATCCGGGGTGATGCTCCGGTTCCACAGGGCTTTGATGATGTAGAGGTAAAAAATCTAGCTGTATAGAACACATCTAAGATCATCATGAATGCTCTAAGGAAATTTGGACAAGTGCAAATTTCTCCTTTAACTTTTCCATAAATCTTTTTTATAATATGATGGAGAAAACCAATTCGTTGCATTTAAGTTACTGAGAATGAGTGCACCACTTAGTTGCAATTATCAAATAATCATGTTAGAAGTTGATGCCTTTTTCTGTTACATTCTCTTGTCACTTATGAATTATTTAGTGTTTTGTTTTGTTTTTGGTTTCTTTTTTCGTTTTTTAAAGGTGACTATTGTTAAGGCCTGCTACCAATATCTGGTGTTGTCATTTATACCATATTGTCTGTGCAGATAAATATTGGAAAAAAGAAAGGGGAACAGGTTTCTAGTAGGAAGTCTCAAGTGAGCAGCCACTCTGCTCCAATATATGCTGACAAGTTTGATCCATCTGAAAAGATTAGAGAAACGCAGATATCAGTTCAGAAATTTCACGCGTATGCGCTACCGACTCCCTCTGATGCAAGGATGAGCAGTTCTATCCTTAATTCCAATGCTACTAGTGTTAGTGGAAGCACTAACAATCTGTGGCATTCATCACCTCTTGATGCTGAGAAGACCGGGAAATTCATGGATGATAACTTGGTGATGCGCTCTGCCTCCAAAGCATCTGGCATAAAAGATAGTGACCAAAATAATTCATCTGTTCCTCTTCCATCTCCCTTAATGGAGGGGATTTCACTTCCGCAATTTGATATGCACAATGGATATGATGCCAAGAAAGTTAAAAGACAAGCTTTCTCTGGTCCATTATTGAGTAAGCCATCATCTAGCAAACCTCTGTTATCTAGCAGTGGGCCCATTGGCCCTACTGAACTACCACAAGTAGTTTCTGGAATGCTTTCTAGAATATCAACCTCCCAGCCATCTTCAACTCTGAATGCCTCCCAGAGCGTTTCACCTCCCCTTGCATCTTCACCCAAAATTAGCGAGCTTCATGAACTCCCTCGCCCTCCTGGTTCTTTAGCCAACAAATCAGTGAGTCCTTCTGGTGCAATTGGTCACTCTGCCCCTTTAAGTAACAGAAATCAGGAAGTGTCTCCAACAAATAGGAGTTCTGTGCTGGCATCAAACACAGGATCTCCACTTCCCCCTCCTCCTCTGACTGTTCCCCGAAGTTTCTCCATACCACCTAGTAATCACAGAGTTGCAGTACATGTCACCCAGCTATTGGATTCTCATGAGAAGGCTGAAGAAGCACCTTCTCCTCCATTGACACCGATGTCCATATCTAACATGAAGTCAGCTACTGTAGTTACTGAACTTGCTTCCAATTTGGGCAGATGAGAGGTAAGATATGATATAATTCTGGTTTTTAATAGTGACTAGTTGACTTTCACGAAAGATTATATACAATGAATTGAATATTTAATATGTGACTGACTTGTTTTGCATCACCATTATCGAAGTGTATGTGTGATCAACTTTTTTGCCCGTGCATTTTTTTAATCTTTTGAAATTCCACACATTTTGGTTGAGGACCAAAATCCAGTTTTTTCTATCTTGGATTGCTCAATATTTGCTTTCTTTATTGGTGAATATCCTTCTTGTTTTAGATTGTGGAAGTCATTGTGGCGTAGCTAGGTTATATGATAGTTGCTATCTTTATTAACAGATGAACTCGGAAGGAAAATGCTCTATAGGTATCTTAATTCATTTACTCCTGATCTTGAATAACAGTTTTCAACCTTGTCGTGTTTCTAGATTAACTATCGCTTGATTTTGCACTCTAGCGTAACTGAGGAAATATTGACTGCAACATACCTTGTAGTTTTGCTAACTTCCAGTTCTTGCAGGTAAGAGGCAAGCGTTGATGCCTGACATACACTTTGTACTTGGATCAAATACACAGGGGGTAGACTCTACTTCTTGTCTGCTTTGCCTGCCATAGGTGTGTAAATATGTAATTGGTTACTGTATTTTATTTGATTTTCCTTCTATTTTTTTCAAAAGAAAAATCTAAATTGAGAACTCACCCATCACAATTTTGACTAGTATAATTTAGTAGTATGTCATGTATTTTAGTGGAAGTTGAGGAAGAGATAAATGTTGGCATGAATGGAGATTTTATACCAAAAATTTTTCCTCCCCCTTCTGGCAACCGAAGCCATATAGTTCCAGGAACTTATAAACAGAAATGGGTGGTTCTGTTGATGAACTGGTGGTGAATATGAATAAGATTGATGTGGATATAAATTTAAGAATGGAGAGATACGCCTCTTTTGGAGCCATGGCTTCTAACATTTGAGGTTTAAAACGTATTCGTTCGATTTATGCAAATCGGCAAGAAGTGTATGTTCAGTCTGGTGTGGGATAATATGAATTTGAAGGATGAGAAGCGGTGTTACCTTTGAAGTACAAACTTTAGCTTGGGAAGCATGGCGGCAAATTATTTTCAATGATGTTATTATGTCTAGTGCTGAGAGATGCTGGTAATGCTGGTAATTGTGTCATGAAAATGAAGTATAACCAGGGGATTCAGATCCCAAAAGCCTGAGAACTTTTTGCTGGTAATCAACATTTGTGATAAAAAAGGGCCGAAAACCAACAAATCTAATCCGACCCAACTGTTGAGCATTCGAGAGGGAGAAGGTAGATAGCATTTTGAAATGTGTTTATATATTGTGAGATAAAAAAATATTTTAAAAAGTATAAAAATACATTTTAAAAAATTAACCCTACGACCCAAAGTCCCATTCGTTACAGTGATTAACCATGCAGCCCAGAGTCCCATTCATTACAGTGTGTTATAATTTATCGTATGAATTGGGCGTGGGCAAAAAGTTTGGGAATTCTTGTAAGTAGGGTAAGTTTGGACATTGGAAATTTATTATTAAAAGTGGAAAAATTAGGGAATTATTTTCGCGAAAACGACAATAACTTGTACTCTTTTGGTGTTAAAAAAAAAGTTTATTTTTTTAAAAAATTCTTTATTAAAAATATAGTTTTGAAATAAATTTTTATGTTATCTTATATCAATTATAAGTGATTCACATTTAAAAAGTAGAGATAACAAATATGTATACACATTAAATATTAATATTGTGGAGGTCTGTCTAGAGTTTGGTTTGTTAACTCTCTTTTTCAGGCCTTTGTCAATTCATGTACATTCTTCGATTTACATTCCGCCTAGTCTCTGGGACGGATAGAGGAGTTTCGCCTTCACATGAGTAACTTTTTGCAAATAAAAAAAAATTAATGTATTATACTTCATAAATAAAATAAATTTATACGGATTTTCTTTCCTGAAACGGGGAACGTAATAAATATAAAAACCGGTGCGTATGTGGGACGCGCTTAATCCGGAAGAAAATAGGGAGGGCGGGGAGAGGGAGAGAGAGGAGTGGGAGGAAAGCGAAGAAAGGATAAAAATGGAGATAATACTAGGAGCCGTAGCCGTTTCCAGTTGGCAGTGCTCTCCTGTTTCTGCTTATGCTCTGAAATCATCTGGTATTCGGAGTTGGAGTTTTGGACGGCCTTTTCCGGCTTCTTCACCAATTTTATCATCATCGTCGTCTTCGGCTATGGGAACTCACTTGCACATCGCCTCTCCCTCTCCGAAAACCTTCCTCACCACCATCAGCCGTCCGGCATTCCTACACGATCATTCTGCTGCTGCTTCTTCTGCTGGTTAGTCTCATCGTCACTCACCGACTCACGTATCACCTCATTTATATTGCCCGCAAACACACCTATCCCATCCCTTACCCACATGACGTATAAATGAATAAAATCCTTTTCTTAGCTTGTATTAGTTTCCACTCTAACGTTTCGACTTGTTTATTCTATTTGGTTGGTCGTTTTGTGTTTGGAAGATGTTGAGGCTACTGGGGTTGCTGCCGAGGCTGATCCTTCATTGTTAGTGAAGGTCAGATTTTCTGTTCATCTCTACGTTTTGTTTCTCCCTCCCTGCATCCAGTTTGTAATACACACAGATCATTTCTGAGGATACTCTGTACGGTTAACTCACTAATAAGTGTATTCTTTTGTGAGTGTGGGTGTTTTCATCTAAACGATTAATTGCCACTAGTAAGTTTTTAGTACCTGGCTTTCTGGGTGTTTTTAACCGCTCAGTGTCATCTCAGAAGAAGGCAGCAGAGGTGGCCCCTGTGTTGAAAGGAACTTCTATCTTTCTTGTGGGTGAGCTTAGTTATTTTCTTTCACTTTACCTGGATTATAAACGTTTGTACCATCAACTGACTATTCCTATCAACACAAAGGGATGAACAGTTCCATCAAATCCAATCTGGGGAAAGTTCTTGCTGATGCATTGCGATACTATTACTTTGACAGGTATCTAACAAAAACCTTTTTACTAGATACTTCTTTGTATGTTTTTTTAACAAGTATTTGGTCTCGTTAAAATCCTATGCTTTCTCTTGGTTCTAGATAGAAGCCCCCTCTGACATGCTATTTCTCTCTCTGTATGCACAATTCATGCAGTGATAACTTGGTAGAGGAAGCTGCCGGTGGAAAATCAACTGTCAGATTACTTATTGACAAGGATGAGGAGGGATTTCGTGAATCAGAGGTGACTGTTGCCATGTGCTCTGTGACTTTAACAATCTGTAATGAGCTGGGGTGATTAAACTCTTTGTCTTCCCAATGTTCCCGTTGAATTTATTTTCTTGTAACTATAAGGGAATGATTGACCAAGCTCTTGACTTCAACGGCAGACTGAGGTACTGAAGCAGCTGTCATCCATGGGTCGCCTTATTGTTTGTGCTGGAAATGGTGCTGTTCAGAGTGCAGCCAATTTGTAAGAACATTGATTTACAATGATTTTCTTTTGCAATCATCCTGATTAAACTTTTTATATTGCTCCTTTTCCAAATTATTATACAGGGCACTTTTGAGACATGGGATTTCAATATGGATTGATGTTCCTTTAGACGTCATAGTCAGGGAAGTTCTGGAACATGATCTTCAAATTCCAGCATCAGAGTCAACAATTTCTGGTTCTTACCCAGAGGTGCATTAGTTTCACTTCCTTGCTAAGATAATTTGATGCAGTACAAAAGATCAATAATGCTATGAACAAGAACAGATTTTAGAATCAACTAGAACTATAAAAATTCGATGCGTATGCTGGTGTTATTCAGTTATGAAAATTGTAGTTATGTCGTTTGCTACAGGTTTTGACCGAGCTAACCAGACTATATGAAAAATGTCAAAGTGGATATGCTGCAGCAGATTCAACTGTTTCACTTCTAAGTAAATCCTTATTTCATATGATATCTTGCTCATATATGGAGATTCTCCGTCTACTGTATCTAACAGCTTTTCTTTCTCCGACAGAAGTAGCATCTAAATTAGGTTACGAGGACCTGGCTGAGGTAACTGTTGAAGATATGGCATTGGAGGTAACGTCCCTTGAGGTTTTGGCTCCTGTTCCTCTCATCCTGTGGTTATGTGGCTCGTGATATTTTTTCATACTCAAAAGTAATCTATTTAATGCAGGAGGAATGCATTTGTTTTATACATTTAAATGAATTATTATAATTGTAGGTTCTGAGGGAACTGGAAAAACTGACTAGAGTCAAGAAGATGATGGAAGCAGCTGCAAAACCATTTTAATCTCCAGTCTTTTATGTTAGTATGTCTCCAAGGGTCCTTGCTTGCCATAGGGAATATTTATATGTTAAAGCAGCATGAAAGTGAAGATTGTTATTAGCGGCCAGTGCACGGGAACTTGAGGATGTGATGTGCAGCTGCACCTCTGAACTTGGCTTCTTTGGCTTAACTTTACTGCTAACGTAAGTTGATTTCAAGCTGGGGGATTAACTTGGTTCGGATGGAAGACACAAGCTCGTTGTACGCTGTGGACTGCTGGTGTATTTTACCACCTCTAGATTTTGTGACACTCGTTCTGAAATATGTTATTGATAGAACTACCTCAGGTAGTTGATGTGTGTTGATTTCTGCTGAAACTAGCTGAAAGTAGTGTTTATGTGCAGAATTTTCACACGGTCGTGGTTTTTAGATGGAATTGCAGCTATGGACACCTCTTCACTTCTTGCCAGCCTTGGTTGTCTCTTCTCTGGGGACATTGAGGGGTGAGAATGGCTCGTGACGTGGTTTGGGAAAGCTGACAAAATTGTTAATAGGCAAATACTACTCAAACTGCCATTGCCAGCTGATGCTCTTTTCTTTTGAGTTACTTTATTCAGAAGTGTTTTATTTCCCTCTTTGTTTTTTCCGCGTCCATAAGATCAGTGATCATCTTTGAATGTTGTGCGAATCACCATTGTTGAGGAAAATGAAAAATGGAAAATGGAAAACGAAGACAACATAACGTCAGCATGGACGCCAGGTAAACTTGGACGACAATTTTTGAGGATTATTACTCACACAAACAAACAGATTCGGGGAACTTTTGGGGCGGAGGGAGTAAAATCAAAAAATGAAGCAGCAGCCAGCATGATGGGTTAAATATTAAATATTAAATAGAAGAGCCTGATGAATGGGCTGGGGAGACCAAGAAATGAATGATGGCGATGGGCTGGATAGAAATAAAACGACTTGCTAGCTTGGGCTTTCAAGTTTGCGTCCAAGAACCGCAAACACAACCCAACCAACACCCATTCTCCCCTTTTAAATTGTTTTCTTCCCCGCATTCTCTACCAGCCCGCCCTCCTCCATTCCTCTATTCATTGGTTTAATCAATTCTACAAATTTTTTTTTTTTAAATAACAAAATAAAATTTTGTTTATTAATGTTTTACACCTTGTTCTAATAGTTGTATTTTCTTAAAAAGTAAAAAGCTCAAATTCGACCTTTTTTTAATTTTTTTTTTCTGTTTTTAAATTACGTACATTTAATAATAAATGGAAGAAGAAGGAATGAAGGAAGGAAAAAAGCTAAGAAGAAGAAGCAGCAGACGAAAATGACGATGGAGATGGTGCCGTGGCGGGTTATATGGTGGTCTTATTCTTAAAGAATAGAATAGAACAGAACTAAAATGTTTGATTCATTGTGGCGCCACGCCAAACAACTCCAACATTCTCATTTCTCTCAATGAATGACTGATCATTGATTGATTAATGAATTTATCTGCTTCACGCACGATTGATCGCTTACCGGTGCGTTTCATCATCACTTTACCAACTTACTTCTATCCATTCCTCAATTTCTTATTTTTAGTTTATCTGTCACTGTGACCCAAAAAAAAAAAAATGCAGTAAAATTCTCGATTCCTCATGTCCAGGATTTCTTTTTCTTTTTTTTTTTTTCCAATAAAAAAATTCTTCTTCATTTCAGTGCTGACAATATTTAGTAGTAATATGTTGTTAGTAATTTCCTTTCGATGTCTGCTGTTACATGTAAGTTTTGCCTTTAATAATAATAATAATTTTAAAAAGAGAGACAGAGAGGACTGAGAGTGGTGGTTGTTTTAGTGTCGATCGCCTCTATATTGATTTGTTGTGGATTGGATTTGGGGTTTATGGCGCCGATAGATTTGGTCTTTACTTGCTGTTTTGCCAACAGATCGATCGCTTGATTCGACACTGTTTTTCCTTTATCGTATCGTAGATTTTATACCTCTCGGTTCGCTGGCTTATCGCATTTACAAACCCAGACCCGTTTTTGCATACTTTTATTGCAGGCTGCAAAGTGAGTTTTATTCTTCTGCTTACCTGGTGTTGCATTTAGTATTTTTTGTGTTCTACAAAGGAAAATTCGGTTCGTATAATACAATTAAAATTCCATTGAACTTTTTTGTGCCCTGTCCACGAGCCAAAAAAAAAAGAAAAAAAAAAGGTATAATTCTTATTAAGGTTGGTAATGGGTTTGCTACAAGTGTCATCTGGTGAAACATCGGAAGATGTCACAAGCTCCTTAAGCATCTTTCTTCCCTGTCAACCTCAAGTATTAGCTGCGAGCTCCTGTAATTTGGATGGAACATGTGTTGGTGGAGTGAGCCGATCCTTTGGCGATTCCATATCTCCTTCTTTGGGAGACTTTAGGACCGTAACCTCATTGGAGGCCTCGAAGTTGTCTGCTACTTCATTCGGGCAGCAATCAGAAGATGCTGCAGCTGGTTTTCATGTATCAACACTTAGTTTTAGGGACAGAATCGACTTGCTGGCACCAAGTGCCGCACAAAATGATCATACTCCTGCTTCTCGAATCGTTGGTTTTGAATCTGCTAAGATGGATTTCCTCTCTGAAGAAATACGTGGTGTTTCTACCAACCGCAGTTGTTGTAATGTTGTTGGTACCAACTTGGATGAAAATGAATCCAACGGAACTTTTGTCAGGAAACGTCTGTTGTCACCACCCTTGAATTATGTACCTGAGCAGTTCAGAGGTAATTCTTTAGACATTGGCGGGAGCATTTTTCAGACTAGTTCTCATGCTGCAGGTGGTTGTCATTCTGCTTATGTAGCACGAGATTATAAAAAGGCAAATACTGGTAGAAAGAAATATATCAAAGCCCAGATTTCCCCTGTGTCCGATATTTCTGAGCAGAAAGAGAATTGTGCTTATCATCAAGCAGCCACCTTCTGGTTTACTGATGGCCCTTTGCTGGAGGAGAAGGAAGTAATCCCATTCAGTGGCCTGCCTTCATCTGGAGTTGATTGTTTAGGACGATTGAGGAAAGTGAGTTCATCATCTCAGGAAATACCAACACTCACGAGGAATGACAATGCTACTCCACTTTCTTCATCTCCACTTGGTCCTAAATTTGCAGAAAAGGTGAGGATCTCAGGCAGAGGGCCAAACCTTGGAAACGAGACAGATATATTTGAAAGCTTTGCATGCTCATTTGAGGATGACACATCAACAATCATTTCTTGTTGCGGAGAAGAGGATTGTGGGTTACCAAGCACATCATATGAAGATTTTGGGTTTCTCATGAAAGATGCTCGATCTTCATTAACAGAAAGTAACACTGGAAAAAGTTGGCCTTTCTGTCAAGATCTTGGAACTCCCTTACATTGCATGAAATTTTGCAGAAGCTTGAGCGGACTTCCCGTTAGAAGATCATTGGTTGGTTCATTTGAGGAATCACTATTGTCTGGTCGGCTTCCTACTGGAAGGATCAGTCAGGTTTTAATTCTGTTATGAAATATTTCTACAATCTATAAATGATCTCTTCAATCTAGCTAGCCATTTTAATCATATCTATCAATGTTGTGTTATCTACTTTTCTTTGCTGACATGAAATGTGCAGATAATAGATGGATTTCTTGCTGTCCTTAGCATAAGTGGAGGCAATTTTTCTCCTAAAGCACGGAAACTTCCTTTTGGGGTTGTCAATGTTGATGGCGATAATCTTTTGCTATACTATGCATCCATCAATCTTGCTGGAAGTTCACAATCAAACAAGTCCAGGGGCCAAATTATCAGAAGAGGGATCGCTTGTGATGAATCTAAAAGCGGCAAGAGCCACCTGCGCATTCCAGTGAAGGGGCAGATACAATTGGTATTATACTTTCTGCCCTCTTACTTTGATGGGGACTACTTGAGTCCAGATAGTTCTATGCTGTTGTGTCATTACTCTTGCAGTTAACCTACTCCATTAAAACTAAGTAAGACCCCGACAAGGTTGAATGTGGTTTCTGTTTTTTGTGTTCCTTTCTTTGGGTAACTTGTCTTTGACCTTTATCCACCTATCATTTTGGATGGAATTTGAAGTTTTGCAACCAGTGACCCTAGTGGATGAAATGTCTCTTTCTTCTCCTGATCTATTTTTGAAGGCCTACTTCTATTGTAAAAGGTCCTTAAAATTGTTAAAAACATTTGTTCATGGGACATTTTAACATATCAATTCATTCAGATTTAAATGGTTAGTTTCTAAGCATGGAACATTTGAGTCAAATCTTTAATTTAACAAATTTTCTTTTACCTTCATGCTTTGTGAGCATGAAGAAACTTAGTATGTTATGTTAGATAATATCTTTATGGAATGATATTGATTTCGTGGGCTGCTTAAGAATCTTTTCCTTCCATCATTAACTCATTACTCTTTCTATTAAATGCATGCCATGTCTTGTTTTTATCCAATTCTTTTTGTTTCTTAAGGTGCTGGTTTGGGGTTTAAATCTCTATTTTTTCTGTATTTCTTCCATGTGTTGGTCTCTTTGATTTTGTATGTGCATGCTTCTCTCCAGTACTTATGTAGTAGTTTGCATACGTCATCAAGACACTGTTTTCGGCAATTACGTGCTAGCTTTTAATGGTATAGCAATGCTAATGGGGCATCAACTTACTATGAAGATGGATTGTTTTAACAGGTGCTGAGCAACCCTGAAAAGACCCCTGTTCACACTTTCTTTTGCAACTATGATTTGGGTGATATGCCTGCTGGTACTAAGGTGAGGTTTAGTGAATCTACTTCTTGTTCTGATTAATATGGGGCCAGTGAAGTCATTCATACTGGGGAAGAAGGGAGAGATAAAAGTATCTTCATTTATAGTGATGGAACCAGGACTTTTACTACATTTGTGTCTTGACTGGGGATGTTGTCAGAAATTTAGTTTTGAGATGAAGTTTTGGAATAACCCTAGGACTTTCATTGTTTAGCAATAAGATCTCCATGTTTATACCCCCTTTGTTTTTGCGTGCTGATTTCTTTTTGGTTGGAATGATCCATTAAGATCAATCCATATGCTGTTGTTTTATATTCTTTTTGGTGAACTTTTAAAAAAATTTGGTCCTGGTAAAATTGCCTTTTTATGTTTGTTAACTGATGAAGTTCAAGAACTTCTTGTGTCAATCAGACTTTCTTGCGTCAGAAAATGACCCTGGCCTCTGTTGGGTCACATATGACCTGTCAAAAGGAAGGGCAGCGCAATACCGACACAAAATTGGAGAGGAAGGGGACTGTAGACACAGAGAGAAGTTACCTTGATGGAACTGGGGATGGAAAGGAAATTGCATGTCAGAGTTGTAAAGGGAAATGCAGCAGTGAAGATGCATGCCGTGAGATTGATAGAAAGTCTCACCATCCTTGTTCAAAAGTCAATGGGAGTACAACCAGTGCTGGGTCTCTGCGTTATGCACTTCACCTACATTTTCTGTGTCCTCCGCATAAAAAAAGTGTAAAATCAGCTAACATTTGCAAATCCGATTCTCTATCCATGGCTCGAAATGCAACAGACAACAAAGAGGAGCGAAGATTTTATCTTTACAATGATTTGAAGGTGGTTTTCCCTCAGCGACATTTAGATGCTGACGAGGGCAAGGTATGTTGTTTGAACTGTCTCTCCGAGCAGAGGAATACGCTCATGCTTTGCTACTTGTTATTTTTGCCAGTTTTAATTTCTGGAAATAATGTAGATGGCATTGGCATGAAAAATTTTGGATCTGCGGAATCTTTGGTTCTCTAAGTTTGCATGTGAGCTAGTTTTTCTTTTCCAACTGGTTTACTGCTTGGTCTTCGGATCGTGTGTTCTTTTCCAAAGTGCTATTGGAATCTGGTGGGAAATAGTTCTTTTCCTCAGTGAGGTTTAAACATGCCTGGGGTATTTTTCTTTGCCGGGGGGTGGTGTGGTTGGGGAAAATATCTCCTTCTTCTTCTGGGGATTACAATCTTTTGCATATGTGCATATCAAACATCTTCTAAACTGAGGTTTATCTTTGATTTGTGTCGGCAGTTGAACGTTGAATACCATTTTCCAGAAGATCCCAAGTACTTTGACATTATGAGCTAAAATGGAATGGTGCATCACAGCGTACGCACATAATTCCTCTGTAGATATCTTTGTATTTGCAACTTTGACACCCTGGCTGGTTTCTCCTAAGTTAGGGGTGATAATCAAGTCGTATTTTGGGTTCACATGTCGTATTTAAACATAGGTATTATAAGTTTTACACGAACTCAAATATGACATGTTTAATTATACGTGTCAGGTAACATGACCTATTTATTTCATGGGTAACACGACACGACACAGAAACGATACGAAAATACTTATATACATATGTGTGTGTATGTGTGTGAAATTTATAAAAACTTAATTACTTATTTATTTCATGAATAATATAATTAAAAAATATATTTATATATTTATAAAAAAATTAAAACACCAAAAATATTTTAAAACATATCTTGTATAATGTTTTTCAATTTTATAAAATTATTATTAGATAATTTTTTAAATTAATTTAAACATATCAAAAGGATTGATGTGATTAGACCTATTTATTTTTTGGTGTTATACGAGTTCAAAAAAGATGCGAGATGGTGGGCTTGTTATGTTGGGCTTTCTTCTTAACACTTCGTCGGTGGTACCTAATGCTTGGTTTGGACTCTGAGAACTGGAGTACCATTGATGTGGGGTGGTTGTACTGAATTCTAGCCTAGGGTGTACGCTTAGGTTGTTTAATAATCAATTGAAAACGAAAGAAAAAAATGGGATTTAAGATTTTGTTTTTCTTCTTTGATTGAAAAAAAGAAAAGAAAAGAAGGAATTGAAACATTTGATTAGACCTATTGTGCCGAGGAAATTGTTGTGCCGTGTATAATTGGTGTGAGGGTGGGAGAGTTAGGACGGCCCAACAGTTTGGCTGGGGATAGTAGCTGGATGTCCCAAATGGGAGTGCGTGTTGGGTTTAGGTTTACAAACGGTAATTTTGTGGTGCTGTTGGGCTCTGGGTCACCACAGGCTACAGAGGTAAGGAGTATGGTACTGAATTGTTGGAATCCATCATTGGGGATAGTAGTAGAGAAGAGGAGGCAGTGAAAGTGTTTGCGGTGGCATGAAGAAACAGTTTGTAGTTTGTAGAAATAGTAGGTGTAGGTAGGCTGTGTTTGTGTTGGAGGATGTTAAAATGGTGGAAGGCATACAATGTGAAATATGATTTGATTGACATGTAGTAGAAGTGGGGTGGTTTCCGTTGCCGAGGAGTAACCAGGTTGATAATGATTCCTCCAATTGTGACGCACGCATTATTATTGGTAATTCTCAAGTGTTGTAAATATGAGGACGTACTTACTAGTCCTACTACTGATCAAGTGTAGGTAGGGTGGTAGGAGTACTTGAAAAAGTTTGAAAAAAGGGTGAGAGATGACAGGTGAGTGTGAAATGATTCGCAAAATTGAAAGGAAATAACATCATTGGCGACATGCAAGCTATGCATCTATTTAAAATCGATGTTCAGTTCAGAGTGTATTATACCGTAATGTGATTGACACCTAGTACACGTAGGAATTCGATTGGATCCCATTGGATTGAATTGAAGTGGGAAACAAAAACGCAATCCATTTGAGGAAACTCTGTAGTAAAAAGTAGTAGTAGTAGGCAGCTAGGATCCTATCCTTTTTAAAACGTGCACAGTTTTTGAGGATAAGGCATAGGGGGATTCAGAGGTGTCCGGTGATGGAGAAGAAATAGAGAACGCATGGGCCGGGAAAGAAATACCCAAACCCCTTTTTGTATAGTCGTCAACGTACTGCATGTGTCCCTGTACAGGGGGATCTGGGGCTTCTCAGCTCTCTCCTGCTCCCCTGTTCAGCATGCATTGCTAAAAGTCTCTGGTGAATTTAATAAAAGGCAAAAAACCAATCCCTGCATGCATGTTAGACCATGCTTAAACAAACCTTCTTTTGTTTAAAACATCTATTAAATCGCAGACCGTATTTGATCATATGGGTAGTTAGTTAATCTTCTGGATTTAATTTCTGCTGAACCCCAAACGAATTTGGAAATTAGAAAGGAGCATGCAATCATATATACACATACACATTACGCGTGCACCACCTAATGAAACTAAAAGCAAAAGGGATTGAAATTGAAGTTAATAATTTTGAGATGCAATTGGGTGTTTGTTCACAATGAATGAAATTATATAGGTGCCATACCACCGATACTACAACCATCCAATTGAAGGAGTCCATCTGAATTGGATGCTATCTGTGGAGGAGTACACAAACAAAAAAACAAAACAAACAAACAAACAAACAAACAAACTGTGAAACTTGTAACTGATAGATCCTCTCTCTCTCTCTCACTCACTCACAGACACACACACAGAAGGAGGTGGTGAGTGAGTCACTACTCAGTACTGAGGATCAGCAGTCACATTGTGCCGTGCAAAACTGCATAGTTGGACGGACACAGAAAAAACCCCAATCAGTCCACCGCGCCAGTCGCCCACTAGTAGTACACTAGTCCTAGTACGTTTACAGGGTCCCACTTCATGGAGATTAGAGACCCCAACAAACAACCCCATATCATCGTCAATCATATATATGTATGTATGTTTACACAGAGAGAATGGTATACAGTACAGACACTTCAGAGTAGAAGGCAGAAGAAGAAGGGTATCCCCCAAATGAGTTTACAAATGGCGGAGCCTCCCAAACACCATCCTCACCATCAAACTATTACCAGCAATGTCGTCTTCTACGACTTCATCAACAAACTGCAACCTACTACTACTACTACTACTACTACAACAGATCATGACGAACCCCTCCCTGAAACTGCTACTGGAAAACCATCATCATCCTCCTCCTCCTCCGCAATTAATACTACTCCCCCTCCTACTACTAGAATGTTCTCTTGTCTCTATTGTTCACGTAAGTTCTGCACTTCCCAGGCCTTGGGAGGCCACCAGAACGCCCATAAACGCGAAAGAGCCGCAGCCCGTCGAGCTACTAATCATGTCACCTCCTCCTCCCACCACCGCCACCTCCACGCTCCTCCACCTGACCCCCACACTAATTACCCTTATTACCCACATTACCCTCATCCTCAGCCGCTTAACCCCACTTGTTCCCTCCACCTCGTCCATGGCCACCACCACCCTCAAGTACCATCAAGAGTAGTGCCAGTGCCACCCTCCTTTTCCGCCGCTCCTCCATCTGCTGCTGGTGCTGGTGATGATCGTTTTGATATTGGTGGAGCCTCCAGTACCCCGGCCGCAGTCGTTCATAACCACCAGCGGTGCCCTAACCTGGACCTGACGCTCCATTTATGAGTTGTCGTTAACTGTAGAAAGGTGTTAATTAGATTTTGTTAATCAATGGGTAGTAGTAGAGAGGAGGAGAGGAGTGGCGTAATGAGTGGATTTTGTGTTTGTTGCCGTCGCTTTGGGAATTAATTGGTCGTTGAGATGAGTCCAGTTAGGTTTTTGGGTGTCGTATAACTATAATAGATGTAGTGATCAGAAAGAAGGGGGAGTTTCAGAAGAGATACTATATGCATCGCATCTTGCATAATAATAGTATAATGAATACGTACATACTCGGTGTTTAATTTGTTATTTATTTATTTGGTTGTTTAGGGTTTGTTTTCAATTCTAGAAATACATTACAAGTTTTTTTTTTATTTTTTTATTTTTAATTTTGAATGAATTTGAATGCGTGTATGGGTTGCAGAGAGGAACGATGGAGTATCAGCTAGAATCAATGATGCATGCATGTATATATTATATTAATGTGTACACATGTGTATGTTATTTTTGTGGGTGGATCTCCAACAAGTAACAACAACTCATATATTAGCAATATATAGTTTTTGAGTGGGTGGTCAGTGAGTCAGTGGTGGGTGTTTTGTGTAGAAGTATAATTAAAAGTGAATTAATTTGTTGGGGGTGTGCAGGATGTTGTAATTTGGTGGCAATGGTGGTGTGCGTTTGCATTAATCATAGGAGGGAGGATGATAGGCGAAGGAGTTGTGGTGCTACTAGTACTAGTGCATGCAATGCAAGCGCTACTAATACTGCCGCTACTACTACTGCGTAGTGCGTAGTGGAGTAGCGGAAGAGTAGGCAGTGGTGAGTAGTAGGTAGAATGCTAAGTTCCGATGGGATCATCAACTGCGGAGTATCAGCTGGATGGGCCTACATGTATTATTATTATTATACATGAACTTAGGTACGTAGTAATATATATAAGTTAATTGGGAATATCTATATCTAGGTATCTACATCTATATCTTCTGGATATGTGGAATGAATGATAAAATTTATTAATTTGAATGTGCATAAGTAAGAGTAGTGTAATTAATAATATTTAGAGATGAAAGGTAGGGAGGGGAGAATGAAAGCTTAAGCCATGCATGGCCTGATAAGTGAGGCGAGCAATTATATTCCTGTATGGATCCTTCTCCCTTTTCTCCTTTAAGTAAGCAATGTGACTCTCAACCTCGCCTTTCACTCTTGCGTACAATTCCTCTGCTTCTTCTTTATTTCTCAACTCCTGCTTCCTTCCTGCATGCCATCCATCATATGCCCTCATCAACTCATATACATATCATACCACTCTCATCAATTCAATATATATATATATTAATGAAACACCACAAACAAAGTAACAAACATATTTCTGTAGCTAATAATAAGTAATAGTCCATACCTTCTGTTTCAATTGGCTTCCCAAACAAGAAATACAACCGCCCGGGAAGCTTAGGTACGATAATAGGAAGATGTATGTCTTGATTTCCGACCTCTCCTTCCACATTACTCCTGCATTCCATTCGTTAGAAGCATCAACCAGATTAATTAAATACCCACCCCTACAATCCCATTACATTACCTACCTTAATTTCTCCGCTTCTTCAGTTACCTCCGCTATGGCACCCTTAAAATATGGAATCTTCATAAGGTCGTCATAATCAAAAACCACCTACACGTAGTTTTCACAATATGCATACAATATTAATCACCACATCCCTATTCCCTACCATTCATTCATTTCAGTAACCAAATTAAGCAACCCCCTACTTAATGTCAATCAACCTAATCTACGCTCACTCACCTCTCCAAAATCATCTTCTCCAACCGCTCCAAACGGTACAATTTTAGCTCCAAATCTGGCAGCCATCCTCACAAACTCCGACTGTTCCGGCCAAATTAATTTGTGCTCCTCCCCCTAGTGATTTTTTAACTTTTCATTTTTCACCCAAAAAAAAAAAAAAAACAAAAACACAGAGGATTGATTAACATGCACCTGGCTTGGTGCCCAGATTCCATTTTTGCTTCCTTCACATAGCCACGCACGACCACCACCAACAGAGTTAATTAATTAATTGGATCGAAAAAACGTACCTTCCGATGAAGAGCCTCCCTCATCCCCCCTGGATACAGCAGCACATGGGATTTCGAAGATAAAAGCTTATAGAAATTAGTTGCTGATACTGGAACTGCACCCATAGATCTAAATGCATCGAATGTTGATAAATCCGGTAATTTCCCATCTTTCAATTTTTTAAACGCCATTGGATGCGCAATTCCTCGCAAAACAATCCTTCTTTCCGTCCAGAATCGTGCAACTAGAGGGATCAACTCAAAACCTAGCATCATGTGGTACCCAACAAACAACACCGGTCCTTGGGAAGGAATCCCCGAAAGACCTCGGACCACCTTCCCATTTTCCAACGTCGAAAGCATCACCGGATTGCATGCCACCTCTGTCCACCTACACCACATCACACCTTCATTGATTTGCCACTCTCACTACTAAACCAATATGTTAGCTAGCATTAAGCATCCAAAAGCAGGTGAAATTAATGGTAATGCACCTGAGTGGTTCATATCTTCGATTGAATTCACAAGGTTTGGGTGGCAAGTAATCCGAGACATAATCCAGGCGTCTTCCGCGTTGATAAAAGCTCGCGCCTTTAATCACTGTCGCCAGATCGAAACCATCTTCCTGTACGCACCACAGGATTTGTCCACAACCAACAATCACTTACGTACTCAACAAAACTTGCGCAGCATACGAACCATTCACTCCAAAGTCCAAATATATATATGTATGTACGTCCCACGTGGGCTTGCTAGCTAGCTAGCAAGTCTTCCATTAACACAGAAAAAGTTGTGGCTAGTTACTAAAATCTGATGGTTGCTTACCAAGAAAAGCACATGGCCTCTGTTGCTAAACGTACGGATCTCACAGTTAGGCAACACCCTCCGAAGTCTTTCGCCTTCCTCTTGACTTGGTAACAATGGGTCCCTTCCGCTACATGGATACTTTTAAAGTTAAATACAACTCTCGTCAACGCACAAAATTTTATTACGATTTTCACATCGGGGGTAGATATCCGCCCTAAGCCCCTCCAAAAAATTTAGAATAGCAAGGTAGATGATGAATGGCACCTGGAAAGAATTAGGGTCCGAGCTTTGACAGCATGGAGACGTGAATTAGCAAATTCTGAGGCTGATTTGAGCATCTTCAGTTTCCAGTTAATTGTTTCTACACTTAGCAGTTCAGCTAGAACCTGGGACCTCAATTAGTTATTAATAAGTTTGATTGGAGTTCAGTTCCTTAAAATATGTATATAAGAGATCAATTCCAGAAGTATATATATTGATTGATGGACATGGAACACCAACAAGAGAAGCAATTAAAGATTGGGACTCACAGAAAGGCAGGATGAAAAGGCTGCACTACCCTCAGACAGGTCTCCAAATGTTTGCTGCAGGGGAAGTCCTTTCTGGAAAACATCCGTGGCCACCCTCAAGGGGAAACCTGTATATATAGCAAATTGAAGGTATAAAGAATATTAATTATTTGCTGGATGGTATAGTCAAATACTAGTATTATATAGCTGAGACGGGGGGGGGGCGGGATGGATGGATGACATTGGTGTTGAGACCTGATGCTAAAGATAGGAGGAAAAGCGAGCCGGGTAGCTTCACATTGGCATGCTGATCGGGTAGCATTTGTGAGAAAGGAAGGAGAGCGTGGAGCTGGGATTTGGTGAAGCATGTAGCTGCATGGACGGAAGTAAAGTGAATATATGCACGTAATATATTATTTTTAGGAAGAAGAATAATTAATGGGAATATATAAAAGGTAAAAGGAAACACCTGGGTTAGCCAAAATTAAAAGAAGATGGAGATGAGGATTTCGGGAAGCAACAGCAAGGGCAAGGCATCCGCCAAAAGATTCTCCGACGAGATATATGGGAGTTGATGGCCTGCGGGAGCTCTCTGACCTCACGGTTTCTTCCACCAGCTTCACCAGCTCTAAATTGAGTTGAATTTGGGTAGATGAATTAATAGACCAGTGGGGAGGTGCGTAATCGCACGTAGTAAACAATTAGTGATCAATGATCCACTTTAATAAATAATGTTTCCATATAGATATAATATTAACTAAGCAAGAGTATAGAAGTAGGTGATTGGGATGAGATGAGATAATGAGTAATTAAGCAAGCTAGAGTTACGTTGTGATACCTGAAAATGTGGTTCGATCCAAAATGGGAATGTGCAAGCACCATACCTCAAACATCCTGCCCAGCACCCGCCACCAAAACAACATAGCCACGTATTTATTATTGGGTTGATATCGAAGGATCCATTTTTTTAATTTTTTTTCCCAATTCCCAAAAAAAATAAAAAAAAACTCACTCGCTCAGTCCATCCATTTGCAGCAGCAGTCCAGATCCTACACCATCCACTCCTGCCAATATGTATACATCTATTTATTATGTATATATAAACATAAACAACCCCCAATAAATAATAGTGATGATGGGATTCATCATTCATGAATCATGATTAATTAATTTGATTTTGGGCTTCCTACGAGCAGGCGAACGACATAAACATACATACAAACAAATTTGGGTTGGGACTTGGGAGGAGGAGGAGGAGGAGGAGGAGGAGGGCTGGGCTAGGCTGGGCTGCTGGTTTGGGTGATTCAAGATTTAAGAGGGGACATGCTCTTGGGCCGAGGAGCCCAAAAATAATAATTAATGGATACCTGTTACTGTTGAAAGCGGGTTGGGGGGGGGGGGGGACATTTTTTGTTTGTTTTGACTTAGGTAATTAAATAGGTATACGTAAAAAGTTTTTGAGTATTAATGAATTATTATATTTCTCTTTTAACTCCGTGCCCCATTGGTTATTGTCTTGATTGGTCTTCCCACTGCGCCTACTGGCTACTCGAGGGAGGGAGGGAGGGAGTCGAATAAAGGAAGAGAACAGAAATCAATAACATCATCAAAGTCAAAGTCTATCAAGGAATGAATGAATGAATGAATGAATGAATGAATGAATAAATGAGGATTATAGTTATACTGATTCATACAGCCAGATAGGAGTTGCAGATGAAATTAAAGTAGGACCTGGTAAATACAGCAAGATAGGAGTTCTAGATGCAGAAGCCGAGGCGGCCGCCGCCCCCACCCTGGGATAAAAGGAAAACCAGCGTGGAGGCCCGCGGTCGGCGTTGGATCGGATAACCAATTCCTTCGTCACTTGGAAGTAATCCGATAAACGATTCATCACTACTTCTCCACCGCCAACTTCTTGGTCTGGGGACCTATGGTACTGTTGTTCCTTCTCATCATCCACCGCTCTACGTTCCTGGCGGCGTAGGGTATCCCTTTGGCCTTCATCTTGAGTTATTAGTTGATGATGAGTTGAACATGAGGTGGTTGAGGTTGAGAGCGGTGGGGTAGAAGTGGAAGAATTAATGGTGGCAAGGGATGGAAATGGTTGGAGGTAGAGGTAGTTGTTAGTGGTGGTAGGGTAAGGGTAAGATCCGTGAGTGTTGAATAAAGATGAGGGGCGGCAGAAGAAGCCGTGAGTTAACAGAAACCCATTTCCTGAAGCAGCCATTTTTCAGCTCCGGCCTCGGTTCAGACTTATTAAGAGTTGACGAGGATTTGATATTATTATGAGTATTTTCAATACATACTATCTATATATATGTATATATTTGATACCACGAGTCTTTTCAATTCAAGATATTAATATTTTTATTTTTTTTATCATTTATTTTACAACTATGGTGTCCTGTTTATGTCCCACCCTCACTTGAATGTCAAAATGTGAGAAGAGTGAGGCAATCTAGTTTAAATTTATAGGGTTATATGGACTCTCTAATCATAAACTTTCTCAATAAAACAAATCAAATTCTTTCATAGAGATGAGGGGATTTGAACCTCCATCCTTTGAGACCTGACTCACTTTCAGTATAATTAGATAGTCGTTGGATTAAATATTAATAATTGTATTACTCTATTATCGCAAAATTTAAGTGTTCCCACCCTTTCTACTCAGTACTCATCTTAAGTCAGTCTTGCGGGTGATTCGTACTGTAATTACCGATTAGTTTAGTACAACACTACAACCTAACATTTCTTTGAGTTTTGGTTTTGTGTTGTTTTGCTGAGATGGGGGTTCCTGAATCCTGATATTGATAGTTGATGATGCCGTACCTAATTTTGTATTCCATTATTGCTGCTTTGAGTGTGAGTGTCAAACTCAAACTCAAACTCAAACTCGTGCCTCTCTCTCTTTCTCCTACTTTGTCTATACTTGACTTGGTAATTGTTACGTTTCAAAATGAACTTTCAAAATTTTAAAAAGAAAGAAGACTGAAAAAAGAAATTTCAAGCCAAAAAAAATAAGAACACCCCGTCTTGAGGTGGGACACCTGTGGACAATGATGTATTTAAAAAAAATTTATATTAACATATATAAAAATTTAGTGAGTATTTTTTTATAGAAAAAATATTTTAGAGAAAAAATATTTTAGAGAAAAAAATTAGAAAGAAATTTTTTAAAAATTATGTGAAAAAAATTTGAATATAAAAATTTTAATTTTAAAATTTGAATATAAAAATTTTAATTTTAAAATTTGAAATAAAAATATATTTAAATATTTTATTTTTATTTTTAAAAAATTATCTTTTTATAAATATAACAATAATAATCATAACAATAATGAAACATTTGGGTTGGACAAACTTTGGGATATTTTATTTTTATTTTTAAAAAATTAACTTTTTATAAATATAACAATAATAATCATAATAATAATGAAACATTTGGGTTGGACAAACTTTGGGGTTGTGGGGCCGTCATAACGAACATTGAACGATTAATAATGAACCAAATAAATAATACGCTAATAGTGATTTCTTACCAAATTGGGCCAAACAGCCCAACTCATCATCAATCGGAGCCTAGAGCCAGAAATCGCAACTCGCAACCCAATGCAAACAGAGGATCTGATGGAAGTGGAACGACCTCGTTTCAAGAAGCGTCTCACGACGTGGTCGGTCTGATGAGATCAACAATTAAAAATAATAATAATAATAATAATAATAATAAAAAATTAGGCCTTTTGCCACAACCATCCTTCCCTACCACCAAACCCTAAGCTGCGTCAACTGGGATTTCTGGGAAAACACAAAATGGCAAGCTCTCTTCTCCTCTGTTTACTCGCCGCCCTAGTTTTCGCATCGACGGCGACTTCCGCTTCAGACGGACCATTCCTTGTTGCCCACAAGAAGCCCACCCTCACTAGGCTCAAGTCCGGCTCCGAGCGTGTTTCCGTTTCCATCCATATCTACAACCAAGGAACTGCGTACGTTTCTTGTTCTCTCTTGTTTAATCCCAGATCTCCGGGGATTTTCTTTTGTTTTTGTTTTCGATTGGGAAATTTAACTAATTAAATCGTCTGCGCCTAACTGCTTACATGTTAAATTTTGATCCATTTATTTGTTGACTTCCAATTTTCCCAACTCTTATGATATTTGCTTTACCTCTCCTCTCACACTTGGTAAGAAAATGTAAGACTTCAGAATCTTTATCGACAGTAGATTGTCTCCAGATGCACCGTCTTTGCTCTTCCATTTCTAATACCTACTTAAACTCCCTCTTAACTAATTTTGTGCTTTTACCTGTGGGCTAAGCATTTTTCTAGAAATTTTGAGGCTTCACAATCTTCAACTGCCATTTCAATGTGGAACCTGATCTTGGTTTTGAATCTGATTCCTGCATTATGTACAAATTTTATTTGGCTGATGATGTTTGCAGTCGCGACATTTCAATGTTTTCTCCTATCACTTATGCCTAGTACTTCGTGTAATACAAACAAAGGAATGCGTATCCTTCTTTTCCCTGCTGCTCTCAGTTCAAATCTACACCATATGATGCCGCTCAGTAATTTGTCCCCGTCGTGTCGTTTCTTAGAGCCTGGTGTAACAGTGTTATATAACTTGTTGCAGGACTGCATATGATATTTCTCTTAATGATGATAGCTGGTCTCAAGATGCATTTGACATCGTCAGTGGCAATACCTCTATGTCATGGGAAAGGCTTGATGCGTGAGTATCTGACTTTACCAATGCTAAAGGGATTCCTATAAACTTTCCCAGCCCTTAAATTGCTGCTTCTCTTGCTCCTGTATGATTGCAGTGGTGCTGTTCTGACCCATTCCTTTGAATTGGAAGCCAAGGCAAAAACGCTGTTCTACGGCGCCCCAGCTGTCATCACTTTTCGCGTCCCTACCAAGGCAGTTCTACAGGTCTGGCGCTCAATTCTGGCTCGCACCTAATCTTTTTGTTTTCTGGCACTTTTTGTCACGGATGATGATGTTCTATATTTTGATGGTTTCATAATAGGAGGCATACTCAACCCCAATCCTGCCCCTTGACTTGCTTGCTGACAGGCCTCCTGAGAAAAAGTTCGAATGGGTAAGCCTTATGCCAACTTAAGTTCGCAAATATTCCCTTTTATTTTTCTTGTTGTAATCCAAACTGACGGTCACTGTGATTCTTTGCATGGAATTTTGTTGCTGCTGGTTTGCTTGATCTTTTCAGGTTAAGGTACAGTTTCTTGTCATCTTCTTGTTTGGATTTCAAATTGCCATAGGTCAAATATCTGTGGATGCATACAGACAATCAGCATTAGTGTTGCGCTCAATTTACTAACTTTTTGTCTGTTTTAGATTCATTATTTGTTTGCTCTCCGGATTACGTGTGCTTTTTAAATAAGATATTCAACCGTAAACCTTTTACCTTTTGTTGGATTACTTCATCGTTTTTTTCCTATTTGCAGAGGTTCTTGGCAAAATACGGATCCTTAATCTCTGTTATCTCAATCGTAGCCTTGTTTATTTATTTGGTTGCAACCCCATCCAAATCCAACGCTGCAAAGACAAGCAAGAAGAAGCGCTGATTGTGGAGGGAAATGGAAGGAGCATTTCCACTCACCCCCTGGCAACTGGACTTGCATATATGCAGCACTATTGCAAGCTCAAATTGGGTTTTTCTTCTTCATCATCCAGTGTTGTTTTCACTAGACATAGTTGTTGTCCATCATCAGTTGAGTTGTACTTTTCACGTTCCTAGAACAGTTTTGATAGTTTATAAGCAGCCAAACGGGATATTATTGATGTGTAAACTATGGATTTGAAAAAGAAAGGCACTGATGCAGTTTTATGGTTTTGCGTCGAACGAGCTGATTAAGCTGATTAAGCTGTTTGTGTGTTCTGTTTTGGTTATCACGGGTTTTTGGGAGAAAAAGAGCATATGTGAAATTTTAACTGGTTTCCCAAGCATCGTTTGAAGCTAGGGGTGGCAAAATTAGATCCAATTTAAAAAATTAACTTAATCTATTTAGTATTTTAATTTGTTTGTTTTTTGATTGGGTAAGAGTTACTTGGTAGGTTAAGTGTTTTTTTTTCTTTGAATTTTTTTTCTGAAATACTATGAAAGTTATTTAATAAATAAAAATAATATAATTTTTTCTTAATTTTTAAAATGACAAAGTAATTTTGTTTTTTAGATATAATTTTATTTTTTTAATTTATGTTTAATTAAATGTATAATTTTAAAAGACAAAATATAAAATTAAATAATAATAGTTTCTTAATATCAATACAAAAAAATAAAAATGTAAAAAGTTTTAAATGAATAATTACAAAATTAAACATTTTATTCAAAAATTTAAATTTAAATTTTGTCCTTTTTTTTATGAACCTAAATAATATGTAATAAAAAAATAAAAATAGTTACATAATTATAAATTATCAAAAATAATTTACTATTTTGATATTTTATTTTTAATTTTTTTTTGTGAAATTCAATATTAAATAGGGCAAATTACATATACCCTTGAGGTTTCTATTTATTATCAATTGAATCCTGTGATTTGTCAAAACTACCAATACTTCATTAAGGTTTCCATGACCTTTTATTTCTGTTATGAACTGTAACTTTTAGTAAGGTAACAATAAAAAATTTAAATATTTGAACAAAATTACTTCTAACACTCCAGTTATTAATTTGTATAAAAAAATACTTATAATTGATATTTACTTTAAAAATTAAAAAAAAATTATACATATTCATTTATGTTAAAGGCAAAATACGTAGGAAAAAAATAAAAAAAAAGTATAGTATAAATATTTTTAAAATTCATTTCATAGTCAAATCCACTAAACCAATAAAATAAAAACACATATATATATATTTTTTTATAAATTTGCTTTTTACCCCGTTTACATACTTTTTTTCATAAATATCAATATTCTACTTTTATTTCATTTTTGCGTAATCTGAGTACCATTCCCTGATGTTTTCTTTGATGAAATGATGATTAAAAAGCATGTCAGTGCTCCATCTTGAATTCACGTCCTGGAAGCAATTCTTCGAAAATCTTTCCCTGATTCTGATAAGTATAATGGTATCTTTGCTTCAAACTGATTATCTTTTTTTCAAATTTGTTTTCCGCCATTCATCATTAGCGGTACTATACATCCAATGACCATATGTCCGTTGTAGTTCGCTGTGACCCCGGTAGTAAAGATTCCGGAGCTGCATAATATGGTGTCCCCCAAAACTTGAGTCTTGCTTAGCCCAAAATCAGCAATTTGAAGATGGTGTAAACCCGTTTGACTTGGAAAAACAAGGACGTTTCAGGCTTAAGGTCACATTGAATAAACCCTTTATTATGAATGTGAGAAAGGCCTTTCAGATGCGATTCCGGCAATAGCCTTTGTAACCGTGAATCAATTCATCAAAAGTGCCCCCAAATGCGTACTCCATCCAAAGATTGTAAAGGTATTTCCCTATTTCTTCCAAGCTAATGTCTTCTCCGTAGCGCTGAATAATGTAAGAATTACCCTAAGCGCCTTCAAGAACTCTGCAAACTCACAGATTTCTTCAACTCTGCGATTGACGGTGATGACAAGAAGCGGGAATCAATCATCAGCAACGGCTAAATGCAGCGTACCGTAAGATCCTGCGCCTAACTTCTTGTACTTGTTCCACATGATTGATGGTGGTATGAAGTTTCCAAAATTAATCAGTGGTGGTGATACATAGACGGTAAGCAGCATTGTTTAGATTTATAGAAGAAACTGCGTTTGGAAACAGTAACCTGAATCCCAAACCCATGCGGAATCGACAATCAGCTAAATACATTCGCGATCAGGGAACTAACTGACATTATGTAATATAAGAAAGGATTTCCGGGTTGCTTGGGGACCGTCTGGATATACTAATGAGCAGAATTCTGAGATAAAGGAATCAAAATTCTGCCCTTGGAAACCCAGAAAGGCCCATCAACACTGGGTGACATCTCTGCCCTTTCGACTAACGAAGCATCTCGAGAAAAGCTGACAGGAGGCTTCCTTAGTTGCAATAATATCCGAGTATTGTATGTACTGGAAGGTGAGAAGTTAATGTTGTTTTAGCATCTGTGCCGGCATTGGGAACTTGTGAAATCATTCGAGTTTGTAAGAGCTTGCTGGGGGAAAGGGGCCATCATTTTGTTGGATGCTTTAAAAGCTGGTTGAGCGTAGAGAGAGACGTGGAGGGTGCGAGTACGAGGGAAGCGGGAAGACTTGGAATCCTGGGTTGGGTCCTTAAGTTCTTTGGATTTAAGGAGTGCGCACTGCGTAGGATATGTTTCCGCGGAACCAAAATACAATACTACTAGTCTAGTCAGCGGCGTCAAAAAGAAGTAAGAAGTTTCGTTTTGATGATGGATGAGTGTGCATTTCTTGCGATTATCATTCAGCTCCGAACGTTTCTTTTTTTAGTTTTTAATAAAACTTTAATTTTATAATTATTATTTTTAAAAAAATACAAAAAAGAAGTTTTAAAGTGTCATGATGATTTTGAAACAAGCCTATTATTATATATTACTGACATGAGTAAGAATAATAAAAATAAAGACAAATTATAATAATTTTGTATAATAATTAACGTGAAAATCATTAAAATACAAACTTATCTTATTATGCCATATTTTTTCATATTTTATCATATTAGATATAACATTTTTTTTATTATTAATTAAAACACAATTAATACATAAATTTTCAATTATTAACTAAAACGCAATTAATACAAGTTGATATAATATTTTTAATTATAAACTATAAAAAAAATTTGAAAGACTTTGGGTCCGTTTGGACAAGCTATTTTTATTTGTAAATGAGTAAAAGTTGTATTGGAATGTGTGAAAATTTTGATGGGTATTTTTATATAAAAAAAGTATTTTAGAGAAAAAAAGAGGGAGGAAATTTTTTTTAAAATTATGTGAAAATAATTTGAGTAGGAAAATTTAAAATTTTAATTTTAAAATAAAAATGTGTTTAAATTGTTTGTTTTTATTTAAAAATTTACTATTTACAAATGAGAAATCCTTGCCAAACAGATCCTTAGTAATGGTTGTAGGAAATAGGAATAAAGTACATTAGAAGGCATGGCATGGAGTGACGTGGCGCCTTAGGATTGGGTGTGGTGGTGGCGGCATCGAACAGTTGAGTAAGAAAATCCAACAGTGCACAATACACAAAAAATGGATCTGTGCGCGTGAGTGTGTGAGTGTGTGTGTGGTCATTCGGTATTTATTGTGTGGGAGCGGTGTACTTGTATTTTTAATTTGGTGATAGACTGATTAGATCTTCGGGATTCGGTGGATACTCTGTGCAACACCCATCAGGCATCATCATCTGTGAGAGAGTGAAATGAGTTTCCAGAATCATCATCAGCATCATCATCATCAACCTGATGAATCCTATCCCCCTCCAGGTAGGTAATCATATATCCTATTTCTATTCTTGTCCATTGATTAGGTTTTACGAGTCATTGTTGCTTTTTGCTCGTCAACTCAAATTTCTTTGGGTTGGGTGTCTTGTACTTGTAGTCTGAAATATTCATTCAATTCAATTTGAATGGGAAATTTGGGAAATAACCACTCCCTCCTTTTCCCCCTTATGAAATTTATTGTACAATGACATAATCAGGGACTGCGTATCATCCTCTACCGCCAGGATACCCACCGGCACCAGCAATCCCAAACCCCTACGACGGATACCCCCCTCCACCCCCATCTTACGAAGGCTATCCTTATCCACCTCCACCCGCCCTCCCGCCCCCTCACCCTCACCCTCACCCTCACCCCCAGGGTTACCAAGCTTATTTCAACCAAGGCTACGCCCCACCACCCCAACCCCCACCCCGCCCTTATGAAGTCTATCATTATGATCATCAACACCACGATGATTCTTCTGGTTGTTCCTCTTTCCTACGCGGCTGGTATGTCTGCTTTTTCTCTACTCCATTTCCCCCGTCTTGCATATTGTGCCTATAATGAATGCATAACATATTTGAGCCCAAAAATTTTGCCTTTAAAGTCATTGGCTTTATTTAATCTCTGATTTACTTTCTAATTCTATGCCTGAATTTGTTTATAATGCGTTAGATTCTTTCCTTAATCACCAAAAAAAATAAAAGATGATGGAGTTTGTACATACATTCATCCACCCTATGATGATCATGTTTCTTTTGCTAATAAATTCAGTTTGGCTGCCCTCTGTTGCTGCTGTTTGTTGGAGGAATGCTGCTTCTGAGCTTCTCTCGATCCAGATATTATGAGAAAAGATATATATATATATTATGTAGTGTCCCTCCTGACAATGTATCCTCTGGATATAAAGCCAATATTTCTCTCTACATTTGATAATCAGTAGTATTATCTGATGGTATTATCGGGCGTCACGTCATGTTGTTTGTTGGCTTGATCAAATTGTATTGTGTAAGATGTGAGCTCCTGGCTTTTCTTTTCTTTTCTTTTCCCTGGATATACATATGTTTATCCTTGTGTGGTGGATTACTTTTGTTTCCCGCCTTTCAGTGAATGTAAATGTTTGCTATCAGCTGTTAATCATGTGAATTCTTAATTTGGTTGAGCAAAATTTGGGGATTACAGCTCCCGTGGCTTACTCCATCAGCTTGTTATATCGGACCTCCTCAGGAGTCATATTACATCAATGATTAAGCAAGTGCGGAAGAGTAATTCTTTTGATCTGCAACTCTGTCCTATAAAATTGAGTTCCACCATGCTGCACATTCTTAGGTGATCAAGCTTTTGCTATCCTAAATAATTTCAGCTTGTGTGTGGATTTTTTCAATCTCTTATTTCTAACCCTACCTGCAAACTTTTCCTAACCGCCTACAACTTAGCAGAAGTGATCGACCACCTAGCAATCTTTTTTGCAAAACCTTCATCCAAACACCACTGATCATCATTTCTCTCTAGTGCACCGATCATGGCAATGGAGGAACTGCTGTGGAGCTAGCATCTTTTTCTTTTTTCCAAGAGCCGTTTGGGTCAGCGGCAATCGATCAGTTTCACATATTTTTCTTTCGTCTCTTTCTAATAGTGGAGAAGAGAATATTTTTCTTATGTGGAGCGTACATGATTTTTTTTTCATTTTCTTATATTACTAAGTCATACTCATACATGACTTCTTTTTTTTTAAATATTCTTTCTAATTGTAGCAGGGTTACTTTGAAATTGGAGAAATATTTCGTAAAATAATTAGAGACAAAGACAACCTATATGGTTTGTCTTGCATTTGGAATGGAAGTTGGGGGTTGTCTTGGTAGGCATTGTGCTGGTGCATCACGGGGCTTTGAGGGTTATAGTGGAACTGTGGAATTTGCTGAAGAGCTGATTAGGCCGAACATATTTCTCGCATAAATTTCCACATACATAAGAGCACAAAATTACACTTATAAGATTTCAATGTTCCAACATCAGAAATTACACTTCTTATAAGATTTCAATGTTCCCAGAAACTTTGTACAACATTATTCATATCATGATCCGCCCTACAGAACAAAATGCCTGCAAAAGTCTAAAGATGTTACACTTACAAGCAAAACTACAGCAAGCATTTGAACAAACAGTTGAAATGATGATCAGCGGCCACAAGAAGTGTTTCTGGGGACTGGGAGACCGCATTTCCAACATACATGCTAGGATGAATCCCCCAACTTTACAGTCCTAGAATCTAAATAGAATTCAAGTTCCAGAGACTATTAGGATACAATAAAAGTCCGCACAAGAATAAAGATAATTCACCAGCCACCAAAGGATAACATAAATATATGGTTCATCCAAACGAAATGCAGGTACAGAAGATGAAAATTGGACGTGCCACAAATAGATTTTTGTTCCATCTACAAAGTCCACACAAAATCTGGAGCATCTTTCCGGGGCCCAACCAATGAACGATACAAGTACATCTTCTCTACTATTTGTCTGTCATCAGGGCTAGTTTCTAGCTGATCACTTTCATTAATAATCTCCACATTTATCCTTGGCATCTTCCTTGCAAGGGTCTTGCATGCTCCTAGGGTCACTTCACAGGACGACATCCAAAGGGATCGCATTGTTTCATACTTTCCCACGTCCGCTAGAAGTGCCATGTTGCCAAAAGGGCTGTCCCTAATCTCGAGTTTTTTAAGCTTCTTGCACCCATTCAGCACATAGAGCATACCCTTGTCACTCTCCCCAGCAAATGCTATTGAGAGCATTTCTAGCTGCTCAGCATACATTCCTATGTAAAGGAACAATTGGTCAGTCAGAAGGCCAGAGACTGACAACCGCTTGAGACCCTTGCATGATTGAACAATTGCCCCAAATCCTTCATCAAGTGGCAGCTGAGTGACTGCATCGGGTACAATTGGGTTAAGAGTACACAGTCTGAACCTAATAAAATTGGGGCAGTTTTTGGCTACAGTTATCAGTGCAGCATTAGTCATCTGCTGGCAGAAATAAAGTATTGAATTCAGCTTGGGGCAGCCAGAAGATATAGCAACCAAGCCCTCTTCAGTTACTGCTCCATAACCAACTCCTTGGGGGTCAGACGGGAAAACCCTCAACTCTTGTAATTCTTTACACGTGGAAGCCACAACGCCCAGTCCCTTATCACCAATGGTGTCCAGAATCTGTAAGATAAGCAGTTAGTTAGTTACTAGTAAGTTTTTCAACCATGAAGGAGGGAAAAGATGAAGAAAAAACAAACAGAAGCAGAGCTAAAAGATCAAACCCATAGGCGTTCAACTTTTTTGCAATGCCGAATTAGGTTCACAAGTTCATTACTGTAGATTCCCGGTGCATAGCTCAAGTTCAATGAGGTCAAATTTGAACATACAGGATAGATGGCAGGCAAGCAACGAGAAGTGACTTCAAGAAACCCTGACAAGCTCCTAATAGATGTAGACTTCCGGAGGGTGTTTCTTAACTTAACGTAGATCTCAGAGTCTGGATCGTGGACAAAAGATCCTGTTCCTAAGTCCACCAAATGAGGCGCATGCATAAGGATCCTTTGAAGGGCGTCAAGTGGCACAGCATGATTCAACCTCAGACTTCTGAGGTTATGACATCTCGCCACAAGCCTCTCTAGAGCAGCAACGTTGACTTCTCCCTTGAGGCATGCAAAATTCAAGGAAACGAGGGATGTGCAGCTGTCTGGAAAACAGCTGAGCCACTGCCCTCTTCGATCATCAACTTCATTCTCTTGCAAGTCCAGCTCCCTAAGCAACCTGATATCAGCAGCGCATGAATCACATTGCCAGCAAATTGAATGAGATATCATCAGAGGAGACTAAAGGTTTGTGGACATTGGCCACACCATATTATATGATTCGTTGCAATGTCAAATAAACCCTACAAATTTTTTTAAAAAAATTAAAAAAATTGGATGATATTAATCACTACTGTTGGAATTCTTAGTTATAGTGATAATTATATGTTGGAATTCTTAGTTATAGTGATAATTATATGGTTCATGATCATTGAGGTGAGGTCTTTTGCTTATATGAGTTTTTTCAGTACTTCCAGGCGAAGACCTAGTTCTATTTGATACAAATTCATACATTTTTGGGAATTAGTAGGTGTATGCTCCTATCTATTAATAGGATTTTGGTTTACACGGCCTCTTGCAGCAAATGCGTGCCAAAAACTTGTCACTAAGGGGATTTTGGTTTATTATTCGGAATTTTGGGTGCGGAGATCATAACGGGAAATGGATGAAACAATCTGAAAAAGGTTTTTTTTTTTTTTATAAATTTTTTTTGCAAGTGAGAGTCAGAAAGTATAGACATACTACCGAGCATCGATGGCCACATCCGTTCTCCTAGTTTAGTAGTTATTATTACACTGGTCTGAGTAGTTGTAAACCGGGGGGGGGGGGGGGGGGGGGAACAGAGTACTAAAATCAAACATCCATATTGTTGTGGACAGAAGAAGAGAATGGCGGGGAGCTGACCTGCAATTGGAGGCAATGGCGGCGAGACCATCAGTGGTGAAACCTTCACAGCTAACTAAGACCAAAGACTTGAAATTGGGAAAAGAACGGGAGAGAAGGTCGAGGCTGTCATCAGAGACGACCATCCTCTTCAACCTAAGCTCCTCGAGATTGATGTTGGCCTTGACCATGGAGTCAACCCAAGGGTAGAGGTAGGCACCCCAGTCATGGGGGACCAAATTGAAGTCGGCAAAGTGGGGCTTCCCTTTGAGGGTCAAGGAGCGGACCCTGGGAAACCTGGAGATGAACCTCTCGGGACTAATGGCGTAGCAGTTGCCAATGAAGACTCTCTCCCTGCTAAACCTCTCGACTCTGTACCAAGACTTGCAAACGAGTGAAACCGAATTCCTGTCCTTGTGGGAGGACAAGAAGTCGAAGACGTGCTCGAGAACCTCCTCGGGGAAGTAATTGATCATAGTCTGAACGCGAAACAAACACATCCGATCCGATTGGGGTGAGATTGGTTTGGGAGATAGGAGAGAGAATAAAGGCAAGTTGTGGGCAGTGGAGAAAACTCGGTGTTATGGAATGCAATAGTTAATTATAAAGAGAACAAGTTGGGGGGAGAATGTTTGTATTGGTTTGGGAGTTGAGAAGATAGATCTGAGAGTGGAGTAAGGTTTGAAAGGAAAAAGAGGATGAAGAGGGATAGGATTTGATAGGAGTTGTAGATCTGAAGGTGCCTAAGAATGGAGATGGGGGATGGATGGAGTGTTGAAGCTTATGGATGCATACCGGTGGTGGTGGTGGTGGTGGTGGTGGATTAGGTGAGATCAGATCTGGAGACAGACAGCAGGGAACGAGTGAAAGAGATTGATGATAAGATGATGAGGCAGTGATAGGAGAAAAAGGTATACAGATCTGATGAAGATAAGCACATAATAATAATCATATGATGCGGCTGGTGCTGGGTGCTGGGTGCTGGGTGCTGGTGCTGGCGCTGGCGTATTAAAGCTGGGAAGGGAGAGGTGAGGAGAGATAGAGAGAAGAGAGGGGGGACATGATTATTGTTCTTTGTTGGTTAAGCAGAGATTATTATGGTTAAAAATGGGAGTAATAGAGTGTATGTATTTCCAATAATCAGGTGAGGTGAGTGGGTGAGTGAATGAGGAGAGGATGGATAAGTAGGAAAGTAAGTGAGTAAAAGCATAATGATATGATGAAATGGGAATGGATGTACGGATACTGGATTACATGAATTGGATTTGGGGGTACTCACTGCCTCGCTAAGCACTGTGGTAATGCTAATAATATTTCAGCAGACATGAGACTGATGAGAGAGAGAGAGAGAGATTGGAAACTCATTAATTTGACTCTTCATCTCTGAAGATTGTGACTCTCTCTCTCTCTCTCCTCAGAAGGCCAAGAAGAAGATGAAGATGAAGATGAAGATGAAGATGAAGATGAAGATTGAATCTGTATCCGTCCGCCGTCCCTCCTTCCTTTATCATTTATCATCTATCTCTAATCTCTAATCTCTAATCTCTAATCTCTTTCATTTGAGATGAGGATGAAACAGAGTTACGAGAACCGCCACACAAAGTACAAACACGCACCCTCTCTCTCTCTCTCTCTTATTATAATAATAATAATAATGATGGAGTACTCATAATACTAATATTAGTTCTATTTCTTAAATAATTAAGGTAGTATAGTAATAGTACTACTCACTTACTCAGTACTCCCTGTCCCATCAACTACTTAAGTTAAGAAGAAGGGCGTTCATGTTTACCTTCGTATTGGGCGTTGCTCTTCCGTTCATGGGCCCTTCCACTTCCACTCTCCCCACACACACTGTCCATTTCTTCTTTTAAAAACCACCAAACCCCCCAAAAATAAAATAATATAACTTCGATTCTACATAAATATAAACTACTTGGGGTTTGTTTTTATAGTGCTATTTTTCTCTACAAAAATTCACTTCCAATATTTTTTCATTTGTCTTAAAAAAAGTGCATCTTCAACTCAAATTTGCATCAAATCTATGGTTCATAATTAAACAAAATAGATATAAAATTATGTATTTAATTGTATTTATACATGATTGATTTTTTTTTTTTGAAAAAAAAAACAAATAAATTATACTTCATAAAAAAATTAACAAAAATTTTTTAAGACAAGAGGACTAATTATATTTGTTAAGCTTACTAGTGCATAGATTTATTATTTGTATGATATGTTGTTGTCTCTTGTTGGTTGTTTTATTGGTCCATATTTGGAGTTGCAATTATTAAAAACAATATCACAAAACTAATTTTGAATATAACAAAATGGGAAGCGTCTTCAAACTTCAAATTGGAGTTATGTTATGAATTGATGGACATGCCCAGGATTTGTTGTTGAGTGTGTAACGGGCTTTGCTATATTTGTCAAATGAAGGAATATTTATTTGGGCCACGTACAAGGACTTTTATTTCCCACCCCACCTAAATTGAGTTTGAGATGAAATGCAACCAAGGGCCCAATATTTTCTTTTTTCCCATTTGGTGTTGGATTGGGACGGAGTGGGAGCCGTCAATTGAATTAAGTAGAATATAATAAGTGAAAAACACATTTGGGTACGCGGGTCGGGCGAGGCGACCGAAAGAATGAGGTATGTATACACTAATATGCCTTAGTTATACGCAAGCAAGTAGGGGTGGTCATCGGTTCGGTTTTCGGTTTATTCGGTTTATTCGGTTCGGTTTATTCGGTTTGACATTTTGAAACCCCCAAACCGAAAATCAAACCAAAAACCAAATAAAACCGAATAAACCAAACCGAATTTCTTATTCGGTTTTTGGTTTTATTCGGTTTAAACCGAATAAAACCGAATAAGAATTCGATTCGGTTTATTCGGTTTTATTCGGTTTCACAAACCGAATAAGGAATTTGGTTAACCAAATAAACCGATTTTTTTTTTCTTTTTTTTTTTGAAAACTTCACAAATAAATTAAATAATTCGGTTTCATTATTCATTAATGATAACAATAGTTTAGTATATAATATATAGTAAAATTGTTTAGTATATAATATATAGTTATATACTATATTAATATTACTATATATTCATTATATTGTCCATATCATTATTCATTAATGATAACAATAACTATAGCTCTATACATGATAAATTTTATAAAATAACAATAAATTTTATAATAACAATATAGTATATTAATGAAAACAATATTAATGATAGTATATTAATGATAACAATATAATATTAGTATATAGTTCTATACATGATAAATTTTATAATAACAATAAATTAATTATACAAAAATATATATACATAACTACAAAGTCTACAATAGTTTTATAAACTATAAACCATAACTATTCTATAAAATAACATATATTTATATTTATACTTATATATATAAAATATATTTATAAATTTTGAAATTCGGTTTTATTTGGTTTATTCGGTTTATGCGGTTTATTCGGTTCGGTTTTCTTATTCGGTTTATTCGGTTTGATTTCCTTATTCGGTTTATTCGGTTTTCAGTACCCCAAACCGAAAACCGAACCGAAAACCGAATAACTTATTCGGTTTGGTTAAAACCGAACCGAATAAACCGAATTCATTTTCGATTTGGTTTTTTCGGTTTTTCGACTCAGTTTTTTCGGTCGGTTTATTCGGTTTAACCAAATCATGACCACCCCTACAAGCAAGTACATACAGTTGTGACTTCTTGTGAATATTATATATATATATATGTAATTAAATAAGGTGCCGTAACAGAGGAGGCGGTGGCGCAGCTCTCCACATTAGATGATGAGAATATATATACATGCTCGATTTAATCCACTGGAAGCGTATTAGGTATTACTACTCCCATTCTTTAGAGAGTTTTTTATAACACTTTTCAAAATATTTTTTTAATTTTTAATATATTTTTAATTTTATAATTATTATTTAAAAAATTATAAAAATATATTTTAAAATACTATTTATACAAGTTATAATCTATATATATGTATATATACATAGGATTCATAATTAAATCAGTGGGGCGCTGAACACGGAGTTGGAATTAATATATATACCCACATTTCATACGTGTGCAGGCCAACGCATGCCTCATAATATACTACTACTGTGTATACTATATGTTGTACATTATAGATATAGATGGAGACGGAGCAAATTAAAGCCAAAGATCGACCGACCCAGATGACGGAAACTCCAATGCAGGCTGAGGTGACCTGAGCTGAGCCGAACTCCCTAATTTCCTAAATGAATTCATTTCAACGTTAACACGCACACCAAAACAAAACTAAACTAAACTAAACTAAACAAAAAAAAAAAAAAAAAAAGGGCGTGAAAAATAAAATATAGGAGAATTGAAGCGGCATTTGTTTTTGCTGATGGATCATCAAAGAAGGCTAAGGCAGGTGCAGAGGAGGAGGAGGAGGAGGCAAGTAATTAAAAGTGGCAGATATCTCAGAAGCATTTCAACACCTGGCTCTCCTTCTAGCTCCCCATCTGCCCACCCTTTCTTTCTTTCTGAACTTTCTAACTTTGTTGCCTTTCCTTGCCTTTCTCCACCCCTCTTCTGCCTCTCTCCCCATTCCCATCCCCATCCCCATCCCCATCCCCATCTCCATCCCATGCATGTATACTATCAGGTATGCATCATCAACCCAACCCTCCCCGCATCCACTTCATTTTTCCTTTCCAAGTTTTATCACCCTCTTTTGCATTAATGCAGCATTTGCACAGTCGAATATACGATACCCAATCATACCGTATACACAACATAGTTTGTACCCACTACACTCTCCATCCATAAGTCACATAATTACCTCATCCTGCGTAAACCATGCATACATGTACCAACTCCTTGAATGCATGCATGCATGCATGCTGCTCTCAAACCCATTACTGAATAATACATTAACACGCGCGTGTATATATATGATCTTAATCTACATATTCTAAATGCATTACTACACTTCCAATTTAGACACCATACGCACCCTCCGACCAACCCAAATCCCATCATTTAATCTCAAGCTTTCAATGCTAATTATTCCATACCAATTTACTACTTATTAACTACACTATATCAACTCATTAATATTCCATCATTGATTACAAATGTAGGATCGATAAAGGGACGATAAGTTAAACGCAAGGCCACTCCGCCCCCACTTTGAACGAACCACGAACAAATGTCATCAGGATCAGGGCCTTGGTTATCTCCATATCCTTTGCCAAATTCTCGAAGAAAAAAACAACGGAGCCACTAATCCAATTACTTAATTCATCCATCTCGCTTGCTTCTTTCTATCATTATTTATTATCGGCAGCTCCCCAACTTCCCCTTCGTCACCCCACTTTACTCGCCTCTTTTTTCACCTCACGAAACTAAATTAATTGAAAAGAAAAAAAGAAAGGGAAAAACTAAAAAGAAAAAGGCACCAGAAACCCAAGGCAAATTGCCAAACGACAACCACTTCAACTAATAGTAATGGTGTAGCACCCACCAGTAACACAGACCCTTCTGCTGAAAAAGAGAAAGAGAGCAGCCGGAGCCTAGCCCCCACAATTTACAAAGCCCACAATTAAGGAGTAGCCAGTAGCCACCCCACCACATCTCAGTGGCGGCACTGCTGCAGTTCACTGCTTCTTTCGCACACATACAATTTTGTCATCATCAAAAGGATACACATGGAGAATATCGAGGCATATGGTCCATTGGTAAGTGGGAAGGAAACGTTGATGAGTCCTCTTGCGGGAACACCCAATCCAGCGGGAGACGACAACAACAAAAAACACAGGAGCACAGCCATCAGCGGTGATTACGTGGAGGGTGAATCATCGACATTTTGGTTGGGAGGAGCTGGTGGCGGTGCGGTGGAGAATGCGGCTCCTCCGGCGAACAACAACGGGGGAGGAGGAGGAGGGAGCTTCAGACATGGGCAGAAGAAGAAAAGGTTTGGAAGGAGCAGAAGATCGTCAATGAGCAGTATGCGATTGCCTTTCTCCAGTGACTCCCATCCCTCTCAACTTGTTCCCGCACGTGTAAGTTTGTTCTTTTCTTAAATCTAATTCCTTTAATTAATTAATTCATACTCCCATCCCCTTCTATGTATTCCGTACTACTCATTTTTAATTTGCTTTTTTCCTTCTTCCCCACCTTTTTTCTCTCTGTTTTTCGTTTTCGGAGATTTCAATCACAATTAATTAATGTTGTCAATCCATCTCTATATATAATAACACGTAGGATAATTAATATTAATAGCAGACCCTCTTTATCCAATAATTCCAATCCAATCATTGTCTAATTAACGCCACATTAACAAATAACTCTTCAATTCTAATGTTATCCATCTTTTGCCCTTAGTTAATCTTTGGATGAGTAATTACCAGGATCGACTTCATACATATACAAACAAACTCTATTTCTGCTAAATTGTAATTACCACGCATGGTGCGTCACTGTGTGTTTTTCCTTGGGCGCGCGTATGTATATTGTGCTCCTCGGTAACATTTGAGTTGTAAGTGGTGGCACTACCCTTATTTTTCCCTTTTACAAATGTGTGTGTGTGTGTGTGTGTGTGTGTTTCTCTCCATATATTTGTCATCTTGCGATTTGTCTAAACTCGTTTTGGTGTTTTGTTTAGGAATTTATATTTATATTTCTTATTATAGGGGCCGCTGCAGTAGTGGCCTTGGTTTAACAAAAAAAAAAAAAAAAGGAGAAAAAAAATTGGATTGTTGTGGGGTTCCGTTTGTTTTCCTGCTTGCTGGTCTGCTGGGAATGGAAAGCGTAACCACGGGATCAATGATCAGGGAATGGATGGATGGGATTTTCCATTTGAAATGATCAAAAGTTTTTCCAACTTTGATTCCCCTCTCCTTTGGGCTCTGGGTCTTCTTGTAGGACTCGCCGGGGTACACATTTTGTACCTTGAATGGAAGGGGTTCACCTGCATTTTGGTTGGTGTTTTCCGACCAAATATACGACACTGGAATAATCAGTCTGCAAGTTGTTGTTGTTCTAATATAAATCAATACATAAAATTGCTTTTCTTCCAATGAATGATCACTACTACGTGCCACACTACTTCCTAGTTTTCATTATTCATTCTTTGTCAGGACAAATAAACGCAAAAACGCCAAGCACCACCAGCAGCAGCATCATCATCATCATCTCTAAAACTGAATTCTAGCTTTGCATTAATCTACAACTACTATAATACTCCATCCTAGTATCTATCTTAATCTTCCAGGGCAAAAAACTCAAGTGCACAACTTTAGCTAGTCTGAGTTTTGCCCTTTCATTTTCTTCACTCAAATCTCAATCACTCTTTTACCACCACAAAACTAATCTATCAACTCCAAATTAAACAGTGCAAGGCTGCCTACATTTTTTGTTTTCCAAGGTCTATCTTTTTCAATATCTTCATATTTGCACGTCCACTTTGGGTTGGAAATCCCCACTTTTCACAAATGGAGGTATAAACTTGAGCATCATTAGCTGATCAGCTCATATATAGACAATTATGGTACATGAACTTCAAACCACGCACAAATTGATGGCTGATTCTGGTCTAGACTGAACAAGCATATCGAAGATGACCTGCTTCTCAATCTTTGTCTCATCCACTAATTCGTCCAATATATCGATGTGGGAACTAACCATCTTTGTGTTTGTTGCCCTATTATATCAATACGTAAGCATGTCTGTGGCTTATTTGTACTAACTATTAATGCTCATTCTCCAGTTTATATGTTGATAGAAACTTAGCCTTCTGATGAGGAGAGATTCAAGAAGGTTTCCCTTCCTCCTGATGGCAGATTGCAGATGGTGCATAGCTCACTTTTGTAAATTCACTGAACCACAGTATTCCTGCCTTTGTTGCTTCATTATAGCCAAGGATTTAATAAGAGTTTGTACAAGTACAACACCAACTTATAATAAAAGCATGATATTTATATCTGTCACTCTTCTAGCTAATCAACAAATCTAAAACCAGGCCTTCTCAAGCTTTAACTTTTCCCCACCTCATTATCTATTCAACTATATGCTACTTTTTGCAACTGCTTAGAGCTTCTGCTCTGATGATTCTTGGCCGCAGTTCTATTCCGCGAGCCACAATCTAAAGAACTCTTAGCTTCATCAGCGGCAATTGCGCTGCTTCTTGATGTGACCTTTTAATGACTCATCTACGACATGCATATATTAAGATATATTAGCTGCTTCTTCTAGTGACCTTTTAATGACTTATATACAACATGCATATATTAAGATATATTAGCTGCTTCTTCTAGTGACCTTTTAATGACTTATATACAACATGCTGCTTCCTGTCCTGACCTCTTAATGACTTTCTACGACATGTATATATTAAGATATGTTAGTGGCGGTCAAGCATAATCAGAGGCAGTTGCACTGCTTCTTGTAGTAAACTTTTAATGACTTTATATGATGTGTTGTGATATGTTAGTGGCGGTCGATCAGGAGAGCTCATCATATGGTGCTGCAGCTACTTAAAATATTTCCTTCTGTGATCAACAGAATCTCTATAATTAGCAGCAGCAACACATATTTTAGCTAGTGCCACCACTACTCTCAGTTGCTTCTTCATTGTCTATTATATGGTGCTGCAGCTACTCAAAATGTTTCCTTCCGTGATCAACAGAATCTCTAAAATTAGCAGCAGCAACACGAATAGTCACATATTTTCACTAGTGTCACCACTACTCTGGGTGGGCTTTGTCGTCATGTCTTGTGTCCAGCGCCAGCAATGATGGCCGACAATCGCCTCTTCATTGTTGTGTCACGTTTTCCCATTTGTTACTCAAAGTAGGCTATTTAATGGTGTCTTCTATTCACTTTAAACGGTGGCCAGGTAACACCTCCACTATTTTAGGAGGTGCTTTCTCCTTTTCAACTATACTATAACTTTATCAAAATGCAAAATCAGCTTGTATCCCTGTGCATGTATTTTCTGTTAGTGAAATCATCCTGTGCAGTTGACTGTTTCATTTTTAGTGGTTATCTATGTGCTCCAAAAATGAGTAAACTGATGTTACACAATGGCTATATGCTATTTAGGTAATTGATCCTACAAGGCTCAGGTTTCTTTTTGAGAAGGAGCTTCAGAGAAGTGATGTAGGTCCTCTCAGGCGAATAGTTCTTCCTAAGGTTAGCATTTAACTTTTCTGACTAGTTTGTGTTGTTTGGCGCGATAAGTATATTTCCATGGCGCTATAAATGCTGATCCTATTGGTTAATGTGAGTGATTCTAGAGAGCAGCCGAGGAATATCTTCCTGTACTTGAGAACAAGGAGGGGATGTTCATAACCATGGATGATATGGATGGTAAGCATGTTTGGCGACTTAAGTTCAGGTATGGTTCATTTTTCCTTGGATTATTTTGCTTCTGTTGTTGCTTTTTTCAGTTGCAGATTCACCATATCATTTTAACGACCTTAGGAGCTATATTAGAGCCAGACTGAATATCGACCTAGCCATTTTGAAACCCTAGACCGATGGATATTAAGACATGAAGCTGCAAATCAATTTAGCTCTAGAATAAGAAATAGTAAAACCAAACAAGGTTTAGGTTCTGTGGAACTCTCTCTTTTTATTGAACTTCTTGTTGAGATTCAACACATCTTTACATGGAAGATTACTAGGCAATTTGTGGAAGCAACTGAGGATGTTTTTGGTTCTCCTTCCATTATGCAGATACTGGCCTAACAATAACAGCCGAATGTATCTCCTTGAGAATACAGGTGCAAATAGTAAAGCATCTTGTGACTTTTCATAAATGTACATGTAATGTTTTCAAAGAACCTCACATCATCAATTGTAAAAATGTCTTAAGGGATATTCATCAAGACTCATGGCTTGAGAAATGGAGACTATATTGCAATGTATAAAGATTATGTTAACTGCAATTATGTAAGTAGTTATCAACCTCAGTATGGCCATCTATTCCAACAATTTCTAACGTACTTCACTAACCTCGTATTCAAACACTGACGCTTCCGTTGAGTTTTTCGTCAGGTCATCCATGCTAGGAAAGCTTCTGATTTAGTTATATATGGAAGTGAATCTCAAAGCGCTGCCCAAGGCATTAATGTTGTCCAGAGACCTGAATCTGAGGTAACTGCAATTGGTTACTATCCAGAGATGTTCCCTGCAGTGGAAGAGACAGGTGGAATGTCGTTCATCTATGACACTACCTTCTCAAATGACTCCCCACTTGATTTTCTGGGTGGACCAATGACGGACTACTCAAGGGTTGGAGGACATGAAACAAACTTCGGATCCATCGAGAACTTGTCACTTGATGATTTCTTCTGAATACACCCTCTGAAATGTTGTAATATGAATTCAGATAATAAGATGATGAGAGGTAGTAGTACTCAATAAGCTCGTAGCTTCAGTAGAAGTTTGGGTGGTTTTGTTATATTAATGTCATCGGCACTGAACCTTCAGCTACAAACTCCATGAAATACACCTCTGTAACATTCTGTCTGCTAATGTCTGACGAGCTAAGGATGAAGTTAAAATGACGAAAATACATGCTCAACATGAACCATATGATTATACACCTGCGTATATGGTAATAATCATGATCATTTTTTCTGTCTATGGATGTGGCCTATGTCTTACGCCTGTATACGGTAACAATCATTCCGAAAATAAACTCAAAGTCAGCTGCAGGATCACTGTGCTGGTGTAAGTCCAGTAAATTTGATCCTCACCGAGCTGGTGTAAGTTCAATAACTATGAATAGTCCTCCCCTGGCCAAACCGAGGTGCCAGCGCATTGAAGCATAAATTTGCTCGGACAAGTATACCCAAATTTTGGGAGAACACGAGACCAAAAAGATGCACAAGGACTGTAAAACCAAAAATAAAATAGATTCCTTTTTTCCCAAAAACAAAATCGCATGAGAAAAATCCCTCCTAATGTGATGCAAACATCAAGGGAATAAACGAGTATTACAAATTCACTGTAGCAAGGGCAAACCACACAAGATACTCTTTTGCTTTAAATAAATGGAAGCAGGTAACATGTTATTGCACCCATTATTTCCGAGTAATTGTGTGATAACATGTATCACAGTGATAATCTGTTTCTATTTCTACAAAAACTTCATTTTAAGTTCAAAACTAGCTGAGATCCCAAATCGCTAAGACAACAAAATCATCCAAATGCAATTGTCAGAATTCTATAATTGCCAAAAATTTGACACTCTTAGGACATTACGTCCATTAGCTATTTAAAGTTTATTTTTATCCCGGGAGATCTAATTATCTGCCTGCGGTCAAGAACTTTAACACACCATCCTACACCTTTGCAGGTACAGCTGCAGGGGCAGCGGCAGGGGCAACACCACCAGTGGTTGGCCTGAAATACCATCAAATAGTTAACCAAGTCAGCCCTAATAAAGAACTCAAAAACCATTAGAGCTTTCACAGAAAGCATAGGCCACATCCCTGCAAACATTGTATCATGCAAAATAAACAAACAGGGCAGGCAGAAGGAGCAATCATAATGTTTAGTGTATTGATGAAAACAACTTACAGTCCAACAAAGACTTTGAAAGCATCATAGATTCCCCATTGGGCTCCAGTGAGAGTTCCAATCATCACAATACGCAAGGGAAGTCCTCGTGTGAAAAGGCCCCACAATCCCATCTTTTTAACAGCCTAAACCACAAATAAGAACCCAAAAAAATTAGGAAAACAAAAAACAGGTTATAAAGTACAAAAACTGCAGAGCAAACTCACATCACCAACAGTGGCACCCTTGGCATTGTTGAGGAAAGAGACGAGATTATCAGCAGGATGAGATACAATAGCACAGAAGACACCAGCAACATATCCACCAGCAAAACTCACGCCAAGTTGCAGAGGTTTGCTGCATTCATTTTTAGGTGTAGGGATACCATACTTATATATCATTTCGACAATGGTCTCAAAAGATGCAAACTTCATCATCGTATCTACAAATAAATACTATTATATTAGCACTCAAAACAAATTACTGTTATGTCTCAAAAGATGCAAAATTCATCAACGTATCTACAAATAAATACTGTTATATTAGCACTCATAGGGCACTTCCATTCAGTATGATTGCCGAAAACAGTCAGAGAAGTCTGTCACTCACAAAAACCCAGGAAGATACAAGAGAGAAGGAACTAGAGTTCCCAAATCACATATCAATGACTGCATTGATGCAACCATTTGCAATCTAATGTATGAGTTTTATGGAAAAACATTGATAATAATCACAACATTTTGTGTAGCAGTATTGGTGAAAAATAAGTTCTTATAAGTGAGCTTACTATAAGATCAATATTACGGTAACAAGAATCAAATATTCAACTATGACATCTCTCTCTCTCTCTCTTTTCCGGGGGGGGGGAGGGGGGATTGACGGGGTAAGAACTAATACATGGCATGTGGCTAACTCTTGTTAGTTGTTACCCCAAACACCAACATCTGTTGTAACTCAAATCTTGGTATATGACCAAAATGTCAAATCAGATCTGTCCACAGGAAAAGATGCGCCTTAGTCATATGAAAAGGTAAACAACAAAATGGGACCACCGGTAAGTGGCCATGTTATATCAGGAAATGTGGCATTCCCCTGACCTACACTCAGAAGAGAGCCTGTGTAGTACACAGACAACTAGATGAAAATTGCCAAAGCTTAATTAAGGCCACATAAACATATAACTATCACCAGCAGCGATTACCCAAACAAAATGAAAATATTGACAGGATAGATCTCTAAATCAGATATCAGCAAAAGCCAGGAATAACATGCACATTTTAAAGAAACTAAATAGCCGCATCTGTTCACAATCTAATGCCATTTCAAGGGTAGATAAATTGGGGGGGTTGTGGGGAGAGCAAGGCAGATGATGAGTCGATAAACAACTAAACTGTGCGGGAAACTTCAGAGTGAAGTTGAGAAATTAATAAGCAAGTTCTGCAGAAGAGATAAGCGAAGGACAAATGGAAACAATCAGAACCACATCACTTCACAAGTTCATGAATTAATCTTTCAAAGCAAAACTAATACAGAATAATAAAATTAAAGAGAAAAAGGTTTTAGCACACGCGGATCATAAAACTGTCTACAAACCAGAATAAAAGTTTGTGCGAAAGATTAGAGAAGGCTCATCATTGCATCTAAGAAAAATAGGAAACATTAGCTAAGACAAAGCAAATATGAATCTGCAGCGAGCAAGTACAACTCATGCAACCACAAAAAATATGTTGTCAATGGAATGTCAACTCACAAGGAATTTGACGTCCCCAGAGAGGAACCAAGCCCTTGTACAACCTGCAGTAATTCAGACAACATAAAACTTTTTTAATCTAGCAATTTAACAAAAATCAGGTAAAATTACAAAAGATGAGAGTATAACATACCCAAGTGTGCCTTCAGATTTGACAAATTTAGGAAGCCCGTCAGAAAGTCCTCTTGCAAATCCAGGTTGAGTCTGAACACGAACCTTGACAGCCTCAAAAGGGCAAAGAGCAACATCGGCAATGAATTCAGCAGAAGCCGAGCCAGCAAGATAGATCAAAGTCTTGTATTTGGCAGCATACTCAGGTCCAGCAATGTCAGAGTAGTACTTCTTGAAGAACTCATAGAATCCGAACTTGCAGGCACCCTGAGCGCTATAACCAAGCAGGGTTGGCACCCACCCCCTGAAGAAGCCCCTGATACCTTGTTCTTTCAGCAACACTCCAAAACCAGATGAGATGCTCTTGTACTTGGAAGGGTCGATCTAGTGAAACAGTGATCAATCAAAATTCACATTCAAAGCGCAAGGATCAAAATTAGGAACGGGGAATTCGAGAGTTTTTAGTCTATCACTGAGCAGTAATCTTTCATCTGGCAAGAAGTTTCTCATTCCCAAATGCATTTTAAACCACAGATATCCCATTGTCCAGCCTTGCCAAAGAATGCTCACTGAACAATATTACTGATATCACATCGCATGTGTAGTCATAAGAACAAAAAAAAAAAAAAAAAATACTAATACTCATGAACCAAACTGGAAATAAATTTAATATGTCAAAAGTAAGCCAGTGTAATTTCAAACTTACGATGAAGGTGAAATCAAAGTTTGGGCAACAAAATTATGAAGTTAATCAGAGATCCGTATCTTATAGCAAAGTACACATAGAGTGGTAGCAGATTGATCTACCTTACTGATATTTCATGCCTAACTTTTTTCTTCTTTTTTTTTTCCCAAATATTTATTTATTAAATGAAAGTAAGGTTATCAAAAACGAAACCAAACAGGTAGAGAGAATAGAAACTCCAATAATTTAACTGATCTGATCTAGGATTTAAAAGAAAAACAAAAATCGGATTCTGGGGGTAAAACTAACGGATCAAAAGAAAAGCGAAGAATAAAAAGAAAAGAAATTAGATCTGGAGAGTGCGTAGGCCGTAGGGGTTGGCACCTGCATGTTGCATTTGACAAGGTCAAGGGGAGTGACGCCCGTGTGAGTGAGACCACAGCTGAGGATACCACCAACGGTGCAAGCAGTGTAGAATTGGGGAGAATAGAGTTCGATCTTGCCGAAGGGGGGCTCGGCAGGAGCAGGAATGAGAAAGGAGACGGAGGAGTTATTGGGAGGAGGAGAGGAGTTGGAGTGGTTGATGAGGGTAGAGTTGAGAGGAGCAGAAGCTCTAGAGGCATAGGGTAGGGTTTTGGAAGTGAAAGGAGAAGAAGAAGAGTAGAGGAAGGTTGGAATGAGGGACTGACGGGGGGAGGAGTTATCGGGGAGAGGTAGAGCCATGGCGGACGCCGCCGATTGGTAATGGGAAATGGAAAACGGAGAGAAATCGAAGAAGTTAGGGCAGAGATTAGTGAGATCCCGATTTCTCTCTCAGACGCAGAGTCGCTGGATGTCCAAACTTTTCAAGCTCCGAACAAATTTTACCCGTTTTATATCATACGTCTCGGCAGTCCGCCCTAATTATTATTATATTATATTATATTATAAATCAATTGTGAGAGTAAACAGAAGAGAAGGGAAAGAGAAACAGCCGCATCCCATATTCCATTTCGACATTTTCATTCACGGAAAAACTCTCTCCCTCGTTCAAAACTTCTTTTCTTTTTTTTTTTTGGAATAAATATTTTTACCATAATTAAATACACCACTACTTGTTATCGGATATTCAATCAATGATCTCGTGCCTAAAAGAGGATTGGTAAATTTTTCTGTTTCGTTTGGTTGGTTGGTTGGTTGTTGCTGTGTGTACTGTTTCTATATGTATATTTTGATTCTGAATCTCAATTTCAAGCACAGTATATATTTGACAATTTGTAATGCACTGCTAAAAGTGCAAAACAACGCAACATACTTTGTGCGGTGACAATTCCAATTTCCAATGCTTCAAACATTGGGAAATCTGGAATTAGGACGTGAGAAAGGCAAGGGCAGGCAAGTGAGTTGGAAAAGAAAATGAAAACGTTTTTAGACAAATGTGCACCAATTCTATATTTATAGGTTCTTTTTTTTTTAAGAGATTTCTGGTAGTAATATTAGTCGAGATAGAGAGAATCTATTATCAGTTAATTTGTGAAAATTGTTAGTTAAATTGTGCTTTTTTTTATTTAAAAAAAAATCTTATTTTAAATAGTTGTTCTAATCTAAATAAAAATGGTATGACAACAGACGGGTGTGTAATTGTGTATCAGTGTATGTATATATTGCATTTTTAAATTATAATTATAAAATAAAAAATATATTAAAATGTATTTTGAGATGGGTGCGGACGGCGGACGGCGGACGGCGGAGGAGTAAGGCACGTGAAATGACTATGTAAAACAAACGACGACAGATACCAACGGTAAACTGAAAAAACAAAAGCGGACTAGCGGAGGCGTGTTTGTGAAGTTGTAAACACTATTTCTGCTTTCCCAGTCTTATTCCGCGTTTGCTTTCTCGGCATGTTAGACGCATATGGCATATTTCCCCAAGGGAGTAGGGAGTAGGGAGTAGGGACTCAATCTTTTCTTGGGTGTTTTTCTTGTCCCTTTCTAGAACTCCATTTGCTATAATACGTACCGCTACCTCGCTTTAAAATTTCTAAGAATACAACTCCAATCATATATATTATAATGATCGCGGGTGGCGTAGCGTCCGTCCATGCTCCAGCTACCCATTCCTTAAAAATAAATAAATCTCATTGCTCTGGGAATAGCCAACTTAAAAGGATTGGATGACAAGTGGTACAAATGTTCATTTATTTGCCAAATTAAAAGATTGAGGTTTCACATTCTCATTAGCTACAGCAGTTGTATGCGTGAATATATATATTTTTTAATATATATATATATATATATATATATATATATATATATATATAAACAAAAGAAAACTTGGAAATTCATCTTAACTACTAGCATCCAAAATTCAACTCACAAATCCTGTTCGATTTAGCCAGATAAAAACAACATTTTTCCATTAGTCATGTCATATGGAGCTTCGAGCTCCGAGTCATCAAATTTCAGCACCAGTTGCACAGCAAAACTCAGTACTGGACACATTGTGAACATCCGCTCCTTTAAGCATCTTCAAGAGAAAAAACACACTAGTAATACCAGAACTACGTGAAGCATATTATCACAACACTACTCGTTTATCCTGCCAACAACTAGTAAATGAATTGAACTAGAGCCCCATGCATCATCTCCATACTCCGGCAACAATTTGCTTACTCTGGAGTCAAAAAACTGGGTAACAAATGTAACTAACAGAAGCAATAAACGCCCAAATTCAAAATCTTATGGCTGCTTACGTGTTTTGAACACGTTCCAGATCCGCAAGGCCAAACACCATCCCCCTTTTGTCTCTCCCTTATCACCTGTCCCTGGTGTGCGGATCTTATAACTCACACTAGAGAAGCCTAAGGTGTGCAGTATCATTCAATCTTTTTATCTGCCATCCCATTTTCCACGAGTGCTGCAAAACTGTAACGGAAGAATCTTCGATGCAGATTTTATTTGACATTGCCACACTGCATCCAAGCACACCGGTGAGGAGACACTTTATAGGCACCGAGTGTGTGAAAACAGCAATGCACGTAGACACACAAGAAGGGGTGCTCCTCACGTTCATCTCACGAATGGGGTCTTGATTCATTGGTTGTCGCGGAGACATCTCATCATCAGCCTCGTGATCTCCAGTTGTCGTGACAATCTGAAGCCTGCTCTTACCAGACTTCTTTCGGGGAAGACCTTGGCGATGTTTCTGTAGCAAATCCCAATGGGGTGGATGCAGAGGTGCTCCATCTCTATCATGAATGGAGTCTGTAAATGCACGAGTACTGCGATGCGGAAAACTCTGCATCTCACCCTGATCTGGCGGTGAAAAATCAGATCTGAATTTTTCAGGCAATGCCAAAATTGTTCCATTTAGGAACTGAACCATTCGGAATTCAACCTGTCTCAATGATTCTCCAGATGGAGCAGAAAAATCAGGCTGGAACCTCTCCATTAAGCTCATTGTTTCAGCTGTAAATATTTCTGATCGGTGGCAGCCTTCCCAATGACCCTGACTCATTTCCATCAGTGCATCCGAAGATTGTATCTGTTCCTCTGAAAGATTTAGCTCCTGCATCATCAGTTGAACTGTCCAGTTCAGTGGAAAGCTAAGATCAAATTTAAAGAATGTCTATTACACGTGAAGTCAATCAAATGCAGTAGAGTGCTTTGTTGATCCGATAGTGCTATTCAGGCAACACCAAATATAAAGATTGAGGTGCTTGAGGATATAAGCTACTTAACTGAACAAGATCTTAGCTCATAATGAGATCAAACTTAATGATTTATGCCTTCAGAAACATCAAAATCCAATCACTGTCCATATATAAGCAGCTTCTGCATTTTTTAGAGCACATTACAGCTTGTCTTCCTAATTTTACTGTGGACAAGACTTATCACTCTCTCTTACTTTGTTCATATTAACACATCAGGTTAATTACTTTTGGTTCAATCTCATAAATCAAGGCTATTATCACTCGATCTTTCCCAAGCATCAAGGCTTCAAAATGCACAACCCAATTTATTGCTGCAAGATCAAACACACACCGTCACTTATTTGCTCAATTTAACTACGAGTTGTTCAAAACTATATTATTATCAAAGATGCAGTAGACAGATATCCCAGATAATATGAGCTGCAAGTGGCATATATTTTGGGCGTCAGATAAAGTATCCTAGAGGATGGAGTTAGAATGCAGTGAGGCTAGAAACCACTGAAGGATGCAAGAGTTAACAAGGTCCAGATTATGATTGATGAGTCGTTTAATATCTGTATAGAATCCACACAAAAAAGTTGCCTTTTTCTGGATATCTTCCTTTTCAAGAACAAACGGAGCACATTCAATGACTGACAAGTTCCTCATTTTCTACAAGAGATCACCAGTTGACAAAAGAAATTGTCCAAGCCAGCTCCAACTAGCTTATATTTGTGCCATACAATATCTTTACTTGAGCAAAATGAGAAGAAAACGAAGTCATATGAATATTGAAGAATGAATCATCGAGAGTTCTGTACTCAGGAAAAGCGATAGAAATCCTGGCATCTTGGACCAGAACATTCGAGGTTTAAACATAGGTTATCTAAAACTGGAAGAATCTCTAATCGTCAATGCCAGAAGTTGAGGCTTTCTGATTTGTCCAGTGCATCTCAGCAACAAAAGGTGGCAGCTAGGGATTACGAGAGTAACCAAGATTACAGACATGATCACCATGTCCGTTTCACTACGTAAAGATTACCCGCTGGAAAAATGGCTAACATAACAATAAAAAATGGTTGCATCTAAACAAACTCAATATTCTATGGATGATCCCACAAAACCATTTGATTTGGTTAGACAATGTGTGGTTGGTAAACAAGATCCGTTTTTTAGCAAAAATACGGAACGTATCATCAATATGATTCCACAGAATCCAGAGGCATCTAAACAAAAATCCCACAAGACCAAAGTGGAGTGCGTACAACAACCATGGCTGTATCCCTTTGAATTTTCGGGGTTCAGAAACATATTGAAAATGCAGGCGAATATAAAAAAGAAAGAAAGAATGAAAGCATATCAGGAGAGGAAAGTGGAGAGGAGGTCTGACCTGGCAAAGCAAGAGTGCAGTAGCACGGGCCCGATCCAAAGGGGAGGTATAAACCGCATTAAATCGCACACCCTGTGACTTCAAGAAGACAGCTAATGCCCTGGCCTGACGCTTCCCGTTAGGGGTAAGGGCAGCTTCGGGACACCTGCCGGCAATCAAATCTGGCCTCAAATTCATATGACACTCGCCGTGGCAAATCAAATAGACCTCCGTGATGGTGCGATCTTCATCCAGCGCCGACGCATCGGAGGAAAAGGAGCGAGGGAATTGGGGAGGAGGAGGGGGAGGGGGAGGAGCCAAAACATGGTAAGGGTCCCACACCTTAATGGAGGGACCAAGGCGGGGTGTGCCCAAGGAGGAGAGCTGAGGGGAGAGAGGGGACGCGGAGGCGTGGCAGGGTAACATTTCGGGCTCTTGTTCCAGAACCTTCTTGACAAGAGTGCCGCCGCCGCCGCCGCCGCCTCGTCCGTTAACATCACCCAATTGCCTAATCTGGTTGTTGTTGATAATTAAATTGTGTTGGTCAGCGTCTTGTTCGTCGTCGTCTTCTTCTTCATCTTCCTCTTGTTGCTCGTCTTCTTCTGAAGGGAGTTGGGCAGACTGGGTGGAGCCCATTTAAATATACGAGATGATCAATTGATCCGATATATTTGTGAGGGAATCGCAATGTATATTATGTATTCCAGGAAAATAAAATATGGAGGCAATGCAGCAGAAGAAAGCAGCATCAAATGCAGATGCAGATATGATGATGATGATGCTGATATGGGATGCCTGGATGGGCCGCTTTTTTATTATTGTTACTGTGGTGATTAATTTACTACTACAGACCTATGTATCATGTTTTAGTTACAGCATCAAACGACAAGAAGAACAAAAGTAAGGAGGAATTGGGCTACTCGTTCTTCTTCTTCATCCTTAACTCAGCTCTCAGCTGAGCAGTAAAGTGAAATTGGTATAGACAACAATGATGAATGATGAAGATGGGAATGGAATGAATTGGAGGGGTAAAGATTTACAGGCACTCACTCACTCATTCGCTGCGTGTTTTTTTTTTAATAGTTAAAAGACTTTGTTTGTTCACGGTAGTCAGAAATAAATGGGTTAATTAATTTATTTTTGGCAAATGGTTTGAGTATTAGTATGCATTGAAGGCCTAAATGCATCATTCATCGTCATACATAAGTTACTGAAGTCTAAAATGCTCCCTTCCTCTAAAAAAAAAAAAAAAGTTCTGTTTTAAAAAATTTATTTATCCAAACAAAATCCGCCTATAGGCAAAATTATTTATCATATATTTATTAATAATAATAGTGTATGATTTAAATTAAAAAGTGAGGATAAAAATATAAAATATATATTTAATTATACATTAATTGTATTATATTTTGTAATTTAAAAAAAATTATCAAATGAAAATTAAACTATTTTTTTGGACGAAATGAGTATATAAAAATAGTACTCTTTCATATTAAAAAATCGTGTATTATAAGTTAAGTATAATTTTCTAAATTATTAAATATAATATTTTTAATATATAATTTTATATTTATAGTTATTTTTAATTATAACAATATATAATTATTATTAATACAAAATATTAAAGTAGCTTTCATTGAAAAGTAAGCTATTTTTTAAATAAAAAATATTTTGAAAGTTATTATTTTTTTAAACGGTGGACTACTACTTTCATATTATTATTATTATTTGAAAAATAATATTGTGTATTTGTTTTCAAACAATTGTTTTATATAAGAAAAGTATAATTTTTTCATAAAAAAATAAAATAAAACATCCAACTGACATTTTATTTTATTTCAAATTTAAAATTTAAATTATTACTAAAATTCATTTCATGTATATTTTAGTTTTCCCTCAAACATAATTTTCTTTTTTTTTCTCTCTCTAATATATATTTGTTTTAAAAAAATTTTATTAAAAAACTTTTACATATTTAAATACAAAATTTTCAAATACTATAATATAATTAATTTTGGTCTAATAAACATTTTTTATAAAAAAACTTATATATTTTGATACAAAATTTTAAAATACAACACACAGACGTAGCCATAGAAAAGCAGTAACAAGACACAAAATGAGAAATGATGATTTGAGGAGGATGTGGGGAGTTGTGGGTTTGGGTTGTGGGGACTTGGATTCGAATGGGATAACAAACAGCCAAAAATGTTAAATGGGTGGGGGATATCAGATACGATTCCAAAGTTCCAATTACTTTGTTTTGATGGAACCTCAACTGCATCAGCTTCCTCCCTTCCTTATGATGTTCATTCACTCCCATGTTTTTGTCAAGTGTTTTAATTTTTGGGGTCAAAATTATACTCTTCCTTCCAAAAATAATAATAATAATAATTTTAAAAAAAATTCTTGCAAAAAAAATTCACTTTAAAATCAAAATTTTAAAATATTCTTATTAATAATAATTTTGTATACTTATAATTAAAAAATAAGAATATAAATATAAAATTATATATTTAATTAGTACATTTAATATATTATAATTAATAATTAATAAAAATTATATTTAAATCAAAATAAATATTACTTTTTAAAAATGAATAGAATACGACTAATTCACAAGAATTACATGTAATACACGTTGCGCAATACTAAAACTAATCACCACCTATATATATATATATATATACACATATTATTAAATATTTATATTTATATTTATTATTATTATTTTGTAATTTTCATGATTACTTTTATAAAATATTATAAAATTTTTATTGGAAAAAAAGGGAAAGGATCAGGAATTTAATTGACTTTTTCCAACCATTAAATAAAATATATAAATAATTTTTTATTTTGAAATTTAAAATTTAAATTTTTACCAAAATTTATTTTATATTTTTTAATTATAATATACTTTTTCATATATATATATATATATATATATATATATTTATAAAAAATTCATGGTACACAATCCAATTGTAGCCTTATTCTTAAAGGATAATATATTAAAATATCACGAATTTAGACGTTTGTAACCGTTTTGACCCGATTTTTCAATTGTAACAATACGATATTTGAAATTTAAAAAGTATAACAATAATGTCTTCTTACTGAAAAAAAGATCAAAAAACCCTTCGATATAAAGCATATAGTTTAAAATTCTAAAATAAATTTTTAAAAAAGACAAAAAAGATAAAATTTAAAGACAAAAATTTAATAAACTTATTTATACTACATAATAATTTTTTTTAAATTAAAAAATAAAATTTAAAGAGGAAAATTTAATAAAATTTAGAGACAAAAATGACAAAAAAAATTAAAGTTAAAAAATAAAATATTTATAAAAAAATTAAGGTTAAAAAAAAATATTATATAATAATTTTTTATATTTTTATATTAAAAATTTTAATAAAATTTTACATAATTTTATTAAAATTTTCTTTTAAAAAATTAATAAAAAAATTAAACTATATCAATTTTTTTTTTTTATTTTTACCTTTAGAAAGAATTTTTTCATTTTTTAGTAAAAGAATGTTATTATTACACATTTTAAAATTTAAATATCTTATTATTATAATTAAAAAATTAAATTAAAATAATTATAAGCACATAAATTAAGAATATTTTAATATATTATTCTACTATTAATGGTATCGGAAAGAAAGGTTGGCGCCTTGGGTTTGGGGTTTGAGGTTTGGGGTTCTGCGGCACGCGGACAACTTTGGAATTACAAATAAATAAATGATTCAATGGCAATATCGCCGCCGCCGCCGCCGCCTACGATATTTGGGTTGCCGCGGCATTTCCTCCATTTTTTTCCTCTAATTCTTGCAACCGTTTGCTCCCAATCAGCTCCGCCGCCGACGCAAAAAACAGCCAACGGACTTTCTGCGGCGGACTGCTCACCCCCCACCACCATTTTTTACTTGTATTATTCCCCCTTTTAAGTTCTAACCACAGATCTCTCCATCCAACCGTCCGTCCATTCACCCACCTTTCTAATCTTCTAATTTCGGACGGAGCTGGAGCCGATTTTGGCAAAGGTATTTCAAAGCATTTCCTACCTTTCATTTTCCTTAATTATTTTCTCTACGTTTCCATTTTCACTACAACTAACATTTTGGTGTCTCCGCTATCCTTGCTTTGTGTTCATTACTTACATTAAAACAAATCCATTTTCCTAATACTCTTATCCATTTTTCGCCCCCCACTAACAAAGTGACAATTTTTTCCCCTTTAATCTGCTGCGCAGGTGTAGGTGTTTGCTTCTTTTATTTGATCATTCGGACCTTTCTCAAATCAAGGTTGGTTTTTCAAGTGAAGTATTATTTGCATGCTGCTGCGGCAAGTACAGGAGGAGGGGAGTGCTTACTGCCTACCTACTTTTGTTTTTGTTTTTTTGGGGAAAAAAATTATCTTTCCTTCTGTATTTTGATCAAACTCAAAAACGGTTGCTTCATTTGTCGAAGTAACATTCATCCTTAATTGGGCTTAGTACACTTCTACTAAGCTAGCTGTCTCGCTCCTTCTCACGTCTGCTTCTTCTATTCTTATGGCTACTTCAATGCACGCCATTGCCCCATCTATCTCAGTTAAATCTCCCTACTTCCAACCCCTTTCCTTACGACAACTACAACGCCTTCATTTTCCTCTCTCTTTGACTTCTTTTACCCCCGGGTTCAGTTGTTCATCGCTTAAGGTGTCGTGTCAGCATCCGCTAGATGTGACTGTTCGATGTGCAGATGCAGATTTTAACGTTCTTGAAGAAACCCACCCCTATTCTTCTCAACGACAAGATAATGAATTCACATGTGTGATGAAGTTTGGTGGCTCTTCGGTTGCCTCTGCTGAGAGGATGAGAGAGGTTGCTGACCTTATATGCAGCTTCCCCGAAGAAAGGCCTATCATCGTTCTTTCTGCCATGGGGAAGATGACTAACAATCTTTTGCTGGTACTTCACTCTTTTCTTCTCTTTTCTTTGTTGCCTCAATCTTTTTTGTATGCCTTCTGAGAGACTCTTTACAAAGAATTTCAACGATTTTTTCCCCTCATTAATCATGGATGGAGAGAGAAATTTCTTTAAGTTCAAATGTTGTTCCATCAGGCTGGAGAGAAGGCTGTCAATTGTGGTGCTTCAAATGTTAATGGGCTCAAAGAGCTCGACTTCATCAAACAATTGCATCTCAGGTATAACTGGATGTTTTCCTAGCCTCTTTGTGTGTGTGTGTGTGTTTTTATTTTGTTGGGGTTGGGGGTGGGTTACTGCAGGAATTATCAGTTGGGCCTCACTTCATTTCTCACATTCTCTTTCCTTTGTAGGACTGTGGACGAGCTTGAAGTGCCAAGAGCCATCATCTCAAGTTAGTTTCTTGCAATCAAAAATAGTATTCCCTGTATGGATATATGGGATTATTCTGTTGTAAATTGCTTCTGCCATCGTAAATCCAAACCACATTTGTGCTGCTTTCTCATGCTTTCAATTGTTTCAAGTGAATGCATAATAATTTTTCAAAACTTTTGTTCCTATGATTTGATATTACCTTTTTTCATCTATGATGCTTAAGTATGCATCAATCTGCTGCTTTTTCTCTAAATTACTCTGGTATCTGCGGTTATAATTCTTTGATGATTTCTTGAACTGTGCAGACTTTAGTATCTTATTCTATATCATCTGTCCGGAGGAGAGAAAAAAGAGTTTCACTAATACTTTTCCTTTTCTGACTAAAAACATGTAGATGAAACTGTCAATTCTAATCATTGTTTTGGTTGGTTAAATATGTAACGCAGAGCACCTAGATGAGTTGGAGCAACTTTTGAAAGGAATTGCCATGATGAAAGAGTTAACTCTTCGCACTAGAGACTACTTGGTTTCATTTGGAGAGTGCATGTCCACAAGGATTTTTGCTGCATATTTGAACAAAATTGGTGTGAAGTCTCACCAAGTATGTTGTGATTCAGTTTGTTAATTATGCCAAACTTGCTCTAGTTTTTTATATTGACTGAAGTCTCATGTTTATTGTGTGTATCTTTATGCAGTATGATGCATTTGATATCGGTTTTATAACAACAGATGATTTTACCAATGCGGATATATTAGAAGCAACTTATCCAGCTATTGCAAAGAGATTACATGATGATTGGCTTAGTGACCCAGCAATCCCTATCATTACTGGCTTTCTGGGAAAGGTGGCTTTTCTCATTTGATTTGTATCTATCTGCTTCATTTTGTTGGATGTTATATCTGGCTTGAGAATTGAATTTTTACTGGTATTCTGAGTTGTAGGGTTGGAGAACTTCTGCGGTGACAACATTCGGCAGGGGTGGTAGTGATTTGACAGCTACAACCATTGGCAAAGCATTGGGATTGCGTGAAATTCAGGTGAGTCGAGGCCTGCCTGTATGTTCAACATGCATTAAATTGCACAATCGCTACTCAACCTTAACTATTCGTCCCTTTGTCCCAAAAGAAGAGTCCACTTTTGGTTGAGTTCAACCTTTTTTTGTTATTTATTTCATACAACACATTTAAAGCATCATTAAATGCACAATTTTACATTTTTATCGTTATTTTTTAATTGTGGCAATACATAAACATTATTAGTAAGGATATTATAGGAATTTCATTCCAAAAGTGGACTCTTTTTTGGGACAAACAAAAGTTTTGAAACTGGACTCTTTTTTTTTTTTTTGGTGGGAGTACTACTTAAATGAGCATTTGCTGATGTTTAAGTTGTATTAATTACTTTCATGTGCACAGTGTTTCAAAAGTATATATACATTTTTAGATACTGTCCATTTCTTGCTCTGAGACGCTCTTCTATGTTTTATGAATGCTATATGATGCTTTCAGTGGTGATCTAACAATTTAATCTTCATCCCAATTCTCAGGTGTGGAAAGATGTTGATGGTGTTTTGACATGTGATCCTAACATATACCCTCGAGCGGAACCAGTGCCATTCTTGACATTTGAAGAGGCTGCTGAACTTGCATATTTTGGTGCACAGGTATTATGAATTTTATTTGTGTGAGCTGTTGATAGTAGTACTGTCTTGCAAAATTTGGCCTCGTATGGAAGGATGTTCCTCTCAGAGCCTAAATCTGCTTAATTTAAGCAGAGATCTCATGTCTTTGTTCATGGATGAAAATAAAAAGAATAAATTTGGCCAAAGAATCATAAACTGCCATTGTGTGAGAAAATCCTACTGACTGGCTTATAGTTTGATGCAATCCCCATGTTGTGGTGGTAAACGCTTGTTTGTTTGCCCAATTATAATGACAGCTTCAAAGTCTACTATTTAATTATTTACAATCATGTCATCAGATTTTGATTTCCTAATTATACATGAATTAATGTTTACCTCCTAATGGATAAGATAATGTTAGTTTGGTTTTTCTTTGTCAGGATCTATAAATAGTTTTAATTTGCATGAGCTACTATTCAAGACAATAGGTGGTGCTTGCTTGTGTACTCATGCACTGATGGCTCAGATTTTCCCTATACTCTTTCCACCAGCTAGTTTCCACCTTTTTGCTTTTAGATACAAGCAGAAGGAAATAATTCAAATAATCTGGACTTTTTATTTGTTGTGATAGTGGTTAAACAAAAAATATGAAGATTGGATACAACTAAAAATGTTAAATTGATAAATATGATTATATTAATCCTTCTACAGGTCCTCCACCCACAGTCCATGAGGCCAGCTAGGGAAGCTGACATACCAGTTCGGGTGAAAAACTCATATAATCCTAAGGCTCCGGGCACCCTTATAACTAGAACAAGAGACATGAGTAAGGTAAATTAATACCATTCATGAGCTATATTCCTTTGAAGTGACTATCCAAAATCTTATTTAGTTTCTTGTGCCATTCATAGGCTGTACTAACTAGCATTGTCCTGAAACGGAATGTAACCATGTTGGACATTGTCAGCACTCGCATGCTTGGTCAATTTGGCTTCCTTGCCAAGGTAAAAACAAGCGTGTCACCTGTAGATAGTAACCCCTGCTCTGTGCTTGCTTCATTTCCTAATCTAATCTAGGTATGTTGCTGTATGAAATCAGGTTTTCTCTATCTTTGAAGATTTGGGCATATCAGTGGATGTTGTGGCCACTAGTGAAGTTAGTATATCATTGACATTGGATCCGTCAAAGCTTTGGAGCAGAGAACTGATCCAGCAGGTAAACCTACATTCTTGGGATGCATATTGTTAAACTTGATTTTAATTATCAAAAGCTCTACTTTGATATGTTTGCTCTATGAACTGTGCTTGAATTCTTCTTTTGTTCCATCATACAACTGGGCCTACCGTTGTCCAGCCATGAGGTCTAACTTCTAATTTCTAATTTATGCAGGAACTCGACCATGTTGTGGAAGAGCTTGAGAAAATTGCAGTTGTCAATCTTCTTCAACACCGATCAATCATTTCTCTGATTGGGAATGTTCAGAGGTCCTCACTGATTTTGGAAAAGGTTTGTGCCCCTCAGGATTTCTTTTTCATAAAGGCCATTTACTGTTGTGTTTTTATGATTGAATTCAATGTTTTTCTGCTTGGCATCATTCCTGATTGCTGCTTTGATTCTCTTTTCATGTTGCCTAGTAACATTCGTTTATAATTGCCATTATTTGCAATCTTATTTAAAAAGAAGGGTTTCTTTTATTCTACTCAACCTGGCATTTTTTTCTATAGCTGTTGGTTTTCTGGGAATGCTTATAAAAAATGACCACTCTATTTTCTTTCTTGAATTTTGTTGTCCAAAAGTTGTGTGCTGCACTTATTGCTACGTTCAGGCTCAACTGTTTTGCAGTTCTGTATTTGGGATCTAATTGATTCTTGCTTCTCGTGGCAGGCTTTCCATGTTCTTCGGACTAATGGAGTGAATGTTCAGATGATCTCCCAAGGTGCATCAAAGGTATCTATAGTTTGTGTTTTTTGCCTCTCTTTTTTTCCTTCAATGATATTTGTGAGCATATGATTTTCTTAAATTAATATTAGTATCTAGGTGTGTACTAAAAGTTACGTCATTAATCTTCTAGCATTCTGAAATAGTTTGAAATCTTTAGACCTACTGCTGGATCCTAAATATTTTTATCTGCAAAGCAGGTGAATATTTCACTGATAGTGAACGACAGTGAAGCAGAACAGTGTGTCAGGGCTCTTCATTCTACATTTTTCGAGATCAATCTTCCAAATATTTTCGTGGGAAGTAGATCAGGAAATGGCTCAGTTGCATCCGAGTCAAACGGATGCTGACGGGCATCCGGGGTTCTTTAGTTATCTTTGCTTTTCTAATATTCACAGTTTACACCTAGAGAACCTTCATCTTAGGCATAGTTTGCATTTGTTGCTGGGCAATATGATGTGCGGCACACGAAACAGAATTTATTAAGATGATTTTGTGGGTATTTATTATAGAGGTGATTACCTTGTTGGCAATTAGTCATCTCAAGGAAAACAGATGAGCCATTTGTATTGTTGTTGTTATTGCGTTACTTGAATGATTAGTACAGAGAGCAATTTTGTTATATCTTGTTTTTATAGAAGCCATTCTGTTCTTATGATGGAAAACTTGTGTATACAACCCATTTTAGTTTCAAAAAAGCCCAATCTCGGGCCACGCAGCTTTCAGATGCCTAAATGAGCTTACAAGCTCAACAGATCTCTCCAGCAGCAGGTGTGGCATGGGTGACTGAGGATGCCACTGCCACCGTTGTTCGGGCTCTGTGGATAGTGGGAGTAGAGAGCATTGGCCACAGGAGGAAGAGAAAGTGAAAGAGGAGAGAGAAGGCATGCAAGGAGAGAGGAAGCAGTAGCTAAGTAGGAAAGTAGGAGGAAATGGTGATGACTTGTGCTTATAATAAAGATTTCCAAGTCTGCTTAGCGAAAGAAGCGGCTCAAGGCGATTCGGCATCACATAATTGTTTGATTATGATTATTAGTCATGATCAGTCTGCCGGAGTCGAGTGGTAATCGTCAACATTGTGAAAGGAAAGGTTGTTCACAGAAGTTATACTACTCTACCCCATAATATTGATCCTTTTGTTTGCATTCAGAGCATTTGTTCAAGATTTCTAGCATCACCACCAATGCACATTTTTTATATAGCAGTAAACACAAGTTACATGACATCAATGATTCGATGGTTACATGAAGGGAAATGCAAACATTGTTATGCAGATGGAATATTCATGAAACGGTATGTTTGATTCCTTACATACAGTGATACGTACTAGTGAATTCCATTCTGATAAGGGCGCTCACAAAATTCTCCACCCAGCACATCGCAAGCATCCCCGAGCAACACTCTGAGAAAAACCAAAAACGAAAAAAAGGGCGTTGTCAAAATATTGTCTTCCTATAAAGTCTTGCAGGAAGGAGGGAAGGTGATATAACCCTCATTACGTACGTCTTTGGATCATTATATTGGAGATAATCTCGGTCGACCAACTCCGGAGTTCTGATGGTGCTCGTCCTTCTTGTTCCTCCAGTTTGGAGCTTCACCTCTGGATGCATGTCTGCCAGGCAAGCGTCTCCGCCAGTTGTCTCACAGGCTTCTGCTGGGAAAACCCTGTCTTTGAAACAAGTTATTGAGCAATATTTGCATCAAATATGTAATTTTTAATGATTTTTTGCCAGAATTAGGAGAGGAAATTTTACGAGAAGGCGGTGTTGTAGTCCACTGTTTCGTCTTTCGCAGCAGCAGTTGCTTTAAGAGAAGAGGAGCGCAAGCCCCTGGTGGCAGAGGTGGTTAATTTCTTGGATGATGGGAAACTTGTTGGGAGCATGCAGTTGGAGGGATTGGTGGCAATGGGAGTTACAGAGGAGAAAAGAGGTAGAGGTGGTGTCAAGTTCAAAGCTACCTGCATTTTGAAGTGTATGTATTGTTAATTTTGAGGGTGTTGATGCTTTAAACTTTTATTCTCAAGAACGCAATTTATAGTTAGTTTTACAGCTAGAAGTTGATGAAAGCTGAGACTACTTGGAGGAACCAGGGAAGGCCAAAGATATTTTTTTTTCCATTTGTGCGTGTGGGGTTACTGTTGTGGATAAGCTGATGAAGACCCTTCCCTTATCTCTTCCAGTTTGATTTGGTTTGTGGGAATGGAAAAGTCCAGGCAGGAGCACATCATCCAGCAATCATACATGTTTACTCTTTAGATTTTTTAGTTAGTAGTATTCCATTTTATTTACGGATTGCCCATTCAGCAGCAGGGTACTGGGATAGAATTCTAAGAGATATTTGTTTCAAGAGTTCATGGTCAAAAATATCTTCCGCTTCCTGGCTTTGATCCTGCTCCTGTATAACAATTTCTCGTTGCTTTCTTTCACCGAGATCCAAAGTCCAAACCCCAAAAACGCTGAGGATGATGATAGCTCATCCGTAATTTGAACGAATCTGTAGAGTAAAACAGATGTAATCGCCCATCAGCTGATCAAGGCGGTCTTTTATTGGAACTCTGCTTCTATTTATTTTTGTTTCAAATTGCTGTTACTTGGAAAATCATACATCTTCCTCACGGGGAGTTAGCTGCATCCACAAATGATATAAATACTACAGTTGCTTTGGTTTTATTCACATTAACGGCGTATTTCTATGCGGGTATTACCAAAAGAGGATTAAGTAAAAAAAAAATGAGAAATTTGTGAAAAAAAGAACAATTGATAGTGTGCCAAAAAAAAGTGATAGGTGCATCTTACCAAATGCGTCCAACCAAATGTGCCCAAACTATTTGGAAGCGTTCAACAACAACCCCCAAATTTCCTATTTCCAACTCCCAAATGTCAGCTGGCCCAACTTCTTCTTGCCTTTCCTATGAGGTCAATAAAATACTACCCTGGTGCTTTTATCATCCATCATGATACCCATATACATACATTTCTTAGCATACGTGGCACGTGCCACCCAAAGCTTCAAGAAGAAAAAGACAGACCCTTCCTGGCTGCAATAAATAAATTTTATATTCTGAAAACTAAAACTACAAAGAAAGAACGAAAGACAGAGACAACAGTATCTTTAATGATTTTTACATCTTCAATTGAAGCTGCATGCGACGTACACCAACAGTATTTACTTCCCGCCTTCTCACAATCTTACACGTTACTGGACACAAAATGAATGTATCAATCTTAGCAAGTCAAAGAACCCCACTTGGCCCTTTTAGAGTTAAGAGGTCGTCAATAACCCACGTTCAGGCAACTCGAGGGTATCATGTCAGAGGACTCCTCCCAAGTTAGATGCACAATGAGCAGAAGAAATGGAGTTGGGTCATATATGCACCACGCCATGTCACATAAATTGATGGTAATAAACCAAGATTGTCAGGCTTTTTAAACAGTTGATGCATCGTAAATAGAACAGAACCTCAACTTTTTGCTCATGTCTCAGATTTTAATGAATGTTTCACGCATAAGAGATCTTCCAATTTGTTTCCATCCATTTTGTACAGAGAGACCCCTTCCATCTGCACAAAATGATCCCTTGCTTCTTTTCTTAAACTCTCAAAAGGCATAACTTCCCATTTGCTTCTTTTCTTAACTTCCCATCCTTTTTTTTTCTGAAAAAAGGATGTTTTCTGTGTTGTCAGAGGGAAAAAGAACTTACTTAGAAAGAGAAGGAGAGGCGTGGGGAGGTTTTGAAGGTGTGGTGTAGGTAAAAATACAATCCCTGCAGAATATGAAGAAGAACTAACCATTCCGTGTAGCCAGGATCCACAGTAAATCCATAAATGTCAACAATGTCAGACATTGACAATGCTAGTTCTATGGATTTCATTCCAGTTCCTTTGGCACCTCGACGCAGGACAATACCTTGGAAGAGATATACAGGGTTTGGGATGCGCTAAAGTGAAAACTTTAAAGCTATAATGGATGTTTTCAGGATCACATGTCAAATTTTGATAAATTTATTGTCTTCTCTTCCAAGAACAAACAAATAGTATTAATATCAATTCCAGAAGCTGATTTGGACCACCAAGGATATTCCTAGAGTTCAGAAATGATAACCTTTTTCATATTTTAATGAGTCCATCCATCTTGAAGTTCAAACAAATTTTACACATTTTCAGTGTTCATGAACTTAATGATCTCTCTTTTTCCTAAGGACTTGCATGTCAAAATTAAATACTATCTGGATCAAGCAATACATTATTGTGCCATGCAGTTGCTGTTTCATTAACTGATCATGTAACAGACAAAATGACGGCTTTTATTCTGCTACTAAAGAAATCCCACATACCACAGTTTATTTCTCAGCATTAAGAGAAGGCAATTTATTATCTCAAAATACCTTTATCATCTCATTGAAATCTCTGTGAGTCAGACTTTTGATAATTAGCACCTCATCAGCTGCAAAAGACCACAAAGTGTAAGTTCTGATGACTAATATTTTCTTTCAATCTCAAGAAAGTTGAAAGATCATTGCCATAATCTATAGGACCTGGAAGTATAAACTTACAAGATGATGAACTAAACTTTTTGATTATTGGAAAATGTACAAAAGTCATCAATCACTAAGAAATCATCACAAGTAAGCTTTCACTACGCAGTTTTCCTCTGACTAAACTTTTTATAATAATTGATAGATGACTAAATTGAAAAGCAGTGCAAAAGTCTTTCCCAGAAAGAGGTCAAGGGAGCAAATATAGCATATGACCATCATAACTATAAGAATCCAGCTTCATGTGCTCCTGAACCCTCATCATACATTGGGGTATTTACACAGAGAGAGAGAGAGAAACGTAAAGTTCAAAGTTCAACCACAAGAAATAAGAATAGGAATTAACCTGATCCCTTTAGGATGGTAACCATGTTACGAGCAGCACCTCTAACTACCAAGCGAAAAACCCTTTTCAGACCAACATACCTAGCATATTTCTGGAAAATGCAAAAAAGTATACAATCTTAAACTTGCAGGATAAAAATAGCTAAAACGTAGGAAAAGAGTTAGTGGAAGTTAGTGACAAATTGGATGAACACTAAGCAAGAACTGGTTAGCCTACGATGTAGGTTTATGTGAGCAGAGAAATAGCTTCAAATGCAATAACTAGTAGCAATTCCACTTGATATGCTTTTGAACCCAACCCCTCTTTCTCTAAAGAAAAGAAGGATAAAAGCCTGATACCTCTCCACACAACCAAACGGTCCTTTCAGTTGATAAGGATGTTAACAAGAAAATGTTTAAAACCATCCAACAAAAACAAATATACCTCAGTTACCGGTGCCTCGTTGTCTCCTTTAACAGCATCATGACTATCAATTTCCTTACCAAACTCCGTCTTCAATAGGTCTCCTGAATTTCCAACAACAGCACAAGTTGGAAACTGGCGAGGATGAAACGGGGGTTTTGCAGGTAAAAGTATATTAAGATGTTCCTCACATAGAGTTCTATTATAGCATTTGTCTGCACCCCTGTTGTTATGAGAAGGAAAGTTAATAAAAGAAGGTGAAAGAAAAAGAGCACTCAAGAATTTCTTTCCATATTAGACTGAATAAAGTTAAAAAAGAAAACAGAAGAAGAGCAAGAAACACGTAATAAAAATCAATGGCAAGAAAAAGTACTGAAGTAAACATACAACTGCGCAATTCTATTAGCGGCATAGTCTAACCATCCATCAGGTCGAGCATCCAGATATTCTCCGGTTAGAACTGTAGTCATGTTGCGGTACTGCATTTGAGTTGGTCAATTAAACTTGATGTACTTCATTATAATCAGCTAAGTTGGCCAAAAATAAAAAATAAAAGATAAAGAAAAGGAGTCCATTGAAAATAGACCTGTTCCCAGAGCTGAATGGCTTCACAATCATCATAAACTCCAACGGTTCGAAAATCTTAAATTGCTCATTGTACACCAGACCCAATATATATATATATAGATGATAAACTCCAACGGTTTGAAAATCTTGAATTGCTCATTGTACACCAGACCCAATATATATATATATATATATATATAGATTAGAAAGAATATACGTTATTATTTATTGGGTATTTAATATAACCCAAGTGTATGTTTTAATATAAGCCTAATAAATAATGCACATTTATAGTGGGCCTGTATGGACAAGAGTCTATTAACTGGTTATAATCCTAATGTATTCCCACTTATATGCTAGTTGGAGGTAATATGCTAGGTATTCCAAATTAGTTACTTAGGGTGTAATGCTTCAAATAATCGCATATATTATTGTTTGACTTTAAACCCTAACATTATTATTACAAGAGAAAGGGTTGTGGTTTGGTAGGAGTATTAGTGAAAGGAGTAGAAAAGTAAATGGAAAGGATGTTAGTGAGAGGAGAGAGACGAACCTAGGTGCTATTAGTTCCTTGAGGGAACTTGAGTATGAGCTTACAGTGATCAACAATATAAGCAGTTAGTCCAAATCCCCTGTCTGCCTAAACATGAGGGAGTTATTGTGGAAGAATAAAATCATCATAAAAAGAAACTATATATTTAAATAAAAAAAATCTGGAAAGACCGTTCACCACGCATTGAACGGTAGACTGAAAACTAGATAAGATGCGAATATGCTCTTCTTGGTTGATGTTTATAGCCGCTCTCTGATTGTAGGCTGCTAGTGAAGTGAATCGGAGAGGAATTAAACTATATAAAGTAAAAGCAAATCAATGAGAGAGGCTAGTTGTTTGAGTAATGAATGAATAACTATGGTGGGGGAGTAAAATTATGGCTAAAGGTAGGAGCAGGAGGAGGAAATTGGTGAAAGAGGATTAGAGAGCAAAAAACAAAGAGAGGGAGGCAGCACAAAGCAGACGAACAAGCAGGGAGGCGGGCTTCCTGGCGTAGCCCAATGGTGATGATGAGAATGGCGGGGGCAGGGGCTAGGGCGGGGGTGGCTTCGAAGGTCTCGTCATCTCCACCAAGAGACCGCAGTTGCGATGGTTACGAAAGACGGGATCGAAAATTAGGTAAGAAATACTAGTTATAACCAAACTTCATTCCACTCTACTCTCCTATTAGGAGTATTATTATTATTATTCTTACAATTATCAGATGATAATCATTAATTCCAATGAGCAAAACGGTGAGAATTTAGAGCAAATTCTAAGCCAGCTATAGTAGTAGATAGAAGCAAAAGAAGAGGAAGAAGAATGGAATGGGCAAATCGAGGCATTCAAAAACTATCATCCATTGTACCTCATCGTTGAATAATTACGCTAACTTTACTCTCCTAAGCTTCAATTTTAATTTTGAGTGTCCATCAACCCTTGCTCTCCGATCTCATCTACTTTTGCACACTCTCTCCTATTGATTTTGATTTTAAATGATATGTATATACCACTAACAACCTCCTAATAAAGTTAAAATGTGGTTAAATATTTTATTTTTATTTAAAAAAATTAATTTTTTCCAAATAAATTTTAATTTAAAATACTATTTATACATAATCTAACTTTTATTTATATTGTGAAAATTTATTTTATTTTGCATGTATCCATGTTATTATTTTATTTTAAAATATATACATACATATTGTATTTTAATAAATATTTTTTTTAATCTATTTTTGAAATTAAAGTTAATTTTCCTCTTTTTCAAACATCATCAGAAAGGTGGATGTTCATACCAAAATATGTCATGCATCATGACATTTAAAGTGCATTACGAATGTATAAGCGCAAAAGCTATGCCATGGGCTGATCTAATCTAAATTTGCCCATTCCATAGCTATGTAAAATCAATGCTAGATTGCTACGTGAAGAACAAAAATGATGTAAACTTCGAATCCTAGCTATTAATAATATAAGATCAACTCATTTGAGTACTTTACAATTCTCTCAACCCGTTCACAAAATTTGGGTACTTTAAAAGATCAATTACGCCACTGTACGATCCGTAAAATAGTACACCTGTACTAGAATGAGAGAATGAATGAATCAGAGCCTGCTGCTTCAGCTCTTCTCTGGAAAAATATTATTATGATAACCAAAGATTTTCTTTCTCATTTCCTTCTCCCCCCCAGTCATATCCATTTTTTAAACTTTTTCCTCACCCACTACTTCATGCACATCTCTTTCTACTCCTCCTAAACTGTTTTGGCCCAAACCATGCTCATTGCTCATGCTCTACACTTCTAAGTTACTGTTAACTGAAGAAAGCTCAGCAGTTGGAATTGCAAGTAAATCGAGAGCCCTGCCTATAATCCAGCTCTGAGAGCCAGAAATTAGATGTGAACGTGCAACCATCTACTCCTGTCAACACTTCCAACTCCACTCCAATTCCTGCAGCATAAGCCAGAGCAGTCCCAGACACAAGGAAATAATTATGTTGGGTTTGGATAATGGCGATGGCCATCAGCAAATTCTCGAACTATACGCTTTAGAATTCTCCCCCCTTTCCCGTTCAACAAACCATGATCATACTTTCCACCACCATGACGTCTGTTCTCCAGATAGTCTGAAGCTGCAGCAGCAAGGGCCTCCAACCAAATTGGCACCAGAGATTCTGCTTCTCCCTGCTTCAAGTACTCTGCCGGTAGAGTTTGCATCTGGGAAAAACTCACAAATTCTTAAACCTCCGCAAAATCAAAACACTAATTTTATATGACTTTCTGCAGACAAATATTGAACAGTAACCATTGCAAATACAAGTATAGCATAAGAGATGCAAATGAATGAAAATCCTCAACGGATCATGAGATTTAATATCAACAAATTTCCACTAAACAACAAAAATAGGAACCATTTTAGGTAAACTATAACCTCAACCCAGGAAAGGCCCCCCCCCCCCCCCCCAAAAAAAAAAAAAGAAAAAAAAGAGAGGTCAAGATAGAGCAACTTCAGAGTAAAACCCCTCCAAAAAGAGACACAAACAGATGAAGCAACTCACCGCAGAGTACAACCATCCTTGTAAGGACTCCCAACAAAGAATTGTCCTTGATATCAAGCTTTCACTTAAACTGCACATAGCAGCCACTTGTTGCAAAATTGTTGCAGATTTGTGAACCTGAGGAAACATGACTAACCGGGTATGAATCCAATCGTGAGTAACTTTTCTATCTGAATAATTTGAAATTAACATAAACTCAAGTAACAATCATGATTGACATATTTATTTTGGAATTACATATTAGTGTGCAATGATATACAAAGGCGCATGCCTCTCCAGATGCTAAAAGTAATGTGTTTTTCAAATATCATAAACAGCAAAGTGGGATACAATAATTCATTCCCATGGCAGTCAACCTTTTAAGTTCTTCTTGTGGCATTTAAAATGGTTTATACATAACAAAATTGTTATCAACCCCTCAAATGAAGATAAAAACTCATTAACAGAGCTATAGCAGCTACCATATTGCGTGGATCATGGTTCGGTAGAGATAAAATTTGTTTGTCTCAAAACTTATGAGTAGTTTCGAATCAACTATAATTATTCCAAAAAATAGGCCTGCAGCCCTCAAATTGAAGCAGCGCAATCACACAACTCAGTGAACAATCATTACAACATACATAACAACCTATTCCTTCATGGGTTTAGGTTGCAATGGTGCCTCTGGGTTGAAACTAGAATGTCATAGCTTTAATTACTGAGTTGCAGGAACTGCAAGTTTTCCTCTTAGTTTATCCAAGCAAAGATTGAAAAGGACCTCTAACTAAGGGGAAGCTACGGGTTGTGAGATCACATTGGGAAATAAGCAGATTATTGTTCATAATGGTTTAAAGTGGGATGTAAACAAGACACATTCTCTGAAGAAAAGCAGCAGACAAAATACAAAATATCCCCTGTGAAAATTGAATTGAGCTAATTAACCCCCTGTGATTTTCGCATGGGCACAGTACCCTCTTATGCTTTAAAATCTCTGTTGATTTCCTTTTCTTTTTGAAAGGTAAACTATTATAGAAAGCTGATTTCTCATTCATAAAATATCCCTCACTGGCCTCCCTAAATATGTAAAGGAAGCAGAGGGAAGTAATTAACATGCGTTATCAATCACAAGAGGTCAGTTTTGGGTATCCTATTATCAGAGGGACAAAAGAAAATTCAACTTTCACAGAAGGTAGGTTACTTTGTATTTTTCAATAGGTTCTTAGAAATTACTTGAGGTCTGAAAACTGCATATTTGTGCCTTAAAATATGTCATCCATGAAGTTATATATACGTTTGAAACAACATTAGGACATTCAACAAACAGGAAAAGCAAAACCACAAAAAGGATGTTTAAGCATAAACAAGTTCAGAAACATCAATTCAATTGGGTTAAAAAGACATCATAACATCGTTCCTCATGGCTCTTTGGAAGGAGATTTAAAGTGTAGTGTTTACCCTTGACATTGCTGAAATACCAAGTAAAGCATACATGAGATTCGATACAAGCCCCTCACCATTGTGAGATATGACCTGTATTGTCATGGCCCCAACAGATTCTTCATTAAAACAAGCTTCATGTTCCAGCATAGAAGTCAGACCAACCTCCAAAAAGCCTAAGAACTCACAAAAAGAAGAAGAAGAAGAAGAAGAAGAAGAAGAAGAAGGAAAAGCAAATTATAACAATCAGCCTCTTGACACATAAACAAGATAACCAATGATAGTTGAAAAATAACTTAGTAAGCAGGAAAAAAATATGAAAGACTAGAAATCATCCTAACTTGGTGATGTCAACCTGTAGGGAACTGCTTCAAGGTATTTTTTTCCTTGAATTTGTTAAACCAAGTAAGGTATTTTCCAAATCTCTGTACCAACCAACATACAGGTTACTGGCCGACATAATGTTTACAGTGGCAAAATTTTAAATGGTTTTAAATTAGAGAAAGCATCCATAAGACATGAAATTGAACTGTGAAAATTGATATACCTATAAAAGTAGAATGATGTACCAATCGTATTTTTGTGGGTCATCCAGCTATGACCATATGCAGTTTAAAATTAGACATACAATAAGAAACTACCTGTAGTTATTCTACTAATTTTTGAACAATTAACCAAGCTAAAATTTTTAACAAAAACAAAAAGTCAGAAACATTAGTCATACCCATTTAATGTGGGTTGCCTACACAACAAAATTCTTTGAGGCAAAGATTACCACTGAAAAATTTATGAATTGGTTACGCGACATTTTAAGCTTCCAAAATGTGTTGGAAAAACCTACGGCAGCATAATATATGAAACTGCATGCTTCATGAATAAAGCAAACATATAGTGCACTAGTAATGTTGCAAGAAGCAAGTCATACAGAAAGAATCAACATTCACCAAAGTTGGCCCTTAAACTGCCACAGTAACTTTTGTATACATCACAGGAATTAACTGCTATAATCAACAAGTCTTACTGGACATAAGTGACATTGCTGCAAGGGCTGCACCTCGATGCATAGCTGTACAAGATATAGCAGCCTTCTGGAAAGATATTTCAAGAATAGAACCAGAGGCAGCTATTGTTTCCTGAGATATGTTAAAAATAGTCATTCAATTTGAAAAACCAAAGAGATCAAGAAAAAAAGCTTGAGAGAAAGGGGGGTAATCTGAACCTTAGAAGAGGTTCTGACAAATGAGGATGCAAAATTAGTGTAAGCCTCCACCAAATCAGGCTCTTGGTCACATATATAAGAAGAAGTAAGAGCCGTTATTGATGTTGCATGGGTAAATCTCTCAAAAGTGCTGATATAAAGATGCCCATATTCTTTTCTACTTCCAAACTCCTCAATAATGATAGAAGCTGAAAAAGAATGGACAAAGCAACTGAAAAAGATAAATCTCCAAAGTAAGAAAAAATAGAGCTAATTCTGCTAATTAAAGAAGACAAATGCAGACATTTGGGGCTGTGTCACATAAGCCACGAGTACAACCAGAAGCTGCATTTCAATTTGAGCTTTAGACTCCATAAGAAAGTCTTACGTGTAAAAATTTTTCCATTCATTTTTGGTAATGCAAAACAGTGGCAAGTAACAATATCACTTATGGGTTTGAGCTTAATTGAAATTCTGAGTTGAGATACTCCAGAAGGGCATTAGATCTGTCAAAATGATACGCCAGAGAGCATGAGCTCATCTGGAATACAAGCTTGACAGAAAAGTTTCCTGTAATTAGCTGATTGCATTTTTGAATTATCATCATTATATAAATAATCTTTTTCCAAAAGTACATAGCATGTTACAGACGTTGTGAGAGAATAAATTTGCAACTGCAAATGAAAGGAAAAAAACTTAGTGGCTTTCTGCATTAACTAAATCTAAAAATGGTCAAGACTTGTTAACAATAGGTATTTTACCTGTTCTGATGTAGCATTCATGACTTGGGAACAACGTGAAATTGCTTGCCAAACAGTTTAGTACTTTGGGCAATAAAGTTACAAAATGTTGAGCTGCAATAAAAAAAAAACACAAGTTGAAAGAAGCACAAGATTCAAATCAATCTCACTTTTGATTTTTAAAGAGTAAGAAAATGTACAGAAGATTAAACTACAGAAAGAATTGGTCAGAGAAGACATTATGCTTCTGCTACATTAGCATGCAAAAAAATAATAATAATAATAATAGTGAAATAAATAAATAATTAATTAATTAATTAATATTTTATGATAAGCAATCAAAACTTGGAAAGCTGCAAGAAGCCCAATCTTTGGTGAAGACCAAAGGCAGTTAACTTGTTTTGCTTCTTTTCATGCAGCTACATAATTAGATGAGATAAGTGAATAGCTCATCTTGCAGCATTTCTCTTTCTCTTACTTTTCCTGAACTTCTATTCCTCAATTTTCAATCTATCCTACCAAAAGCAGCCAAATATTTCCCAGCCAACAAAGACTTGCGTCAAACAGCAGCTCAATAGCACAATATATTCTTTCAAGTCCCTGGTTAATATTGACATAGAGTTCAAGGCAGACTGCCCCTGCCACAGGCATATTGCTTAGACAACTTCAAGGACTCTACAATAATTAATTGATTTCTGACATCAAGATGCCTCTTCTTTTTGGAACAGGAGAAAACCAATCAGCATCTAATGTCTAAAGCAGGTTCCAAATTCTATAACCAATTTAGATTGCAGCCATGACTAATAATTATAGGTTTCAATGGCTTGATTTCGATAAACTGCCACTCAGCAATAAAGTTTGTTGAATGCTCATTGACCTAAGAGTGGTGATCATGTCAACAAAAGAAAGAGTACTTGATTCTTTATTCTTGCATTTATCCAAGAAAGTGTCTTGCTAACAATTCTAATACCTAAAACTCAGAGCTAAGCTGGTGGAGATGTATAAGGTTACCTCATCCTACTGCCATACAATTTACCAGATCAGTTGGAGATAACAAGTGCTTGTTGTCAGTACAAGCTTAATGAATAGCCTTACGTGCCATGGAAAAGCTAAGGATCCCTCTCCACCCCCAAAAGGCATGTGATACATACACTTATAAATGCTCAGTTCTCAGCAACACTTAAGACAACTTGTCTCTACTATACGTCATTGAGTTCTTGGTGGTTGAGTTGGCTCTTGCGAGTTGTGCTATCCTAGTTGAGTCATAATTGAGTTGTTATTGAGCTCATTGTTGGAGTTCTGCAAAGTGTAAGACAGTTATCTATTGCTCAACTAGCTATGAGAGTCAGCATCGAACTCATTCTTGGAGTCTGATAAACAAAAAATAATTGTCACTGATATCATCTCAGTTCGTCATCTGGGAAGAGAAGGAGGTGGAACTTAGTTTAGCCACAACCAAACATGATATCAGTGACCTACTTTGTTAATAACTTCTGAGAGTCCATCCAGTCTCCCTTCGTACCTTTTATGGTGCTTATTTTATTTTGTAATTAATTGTCAGATTTATTGTAATTTTGCAGTAATCATTAGAAAGCATCTGGAAATTCATCTGAAAACTTTTCCATAACCCTTCCTTTCTTGGAATAAAATATACAGCAATTTATCACCTATAGGCCAGTCGTTGGATAATGCAATTGATCAAATTCATTTTTCCAAGAAGTATGTATTTGGTCAGGAAAACATAAGAAAAAGTAATATAAATGGAAGGAACCATACCTGATGACTTAATTGCTAGTGAAAGAGCCCTGCAAGCTGCAGAAGACAAACTTGAATTCTCAATGTGTTCAGATTGAAAGACTTTCTCAAGCACTGGCCAAAAAACCCCCAGCAGCACAAGAACAGAATCATCTAAAGCTGGACCACTTGATATATGTGATGCTAGATAATTAAACACCGTTCCCATTCTAACACCAAAAAGATCTAGAGCATTTTAGGCTAAAGCATACTGATGAAGCAAGATGCAGATCACAAAAATTCATTTTCATTTTTGTCAAAATGTCATTCATGTTGCTCCGAAAACTAAAACTAGTAATTGCTTTCAATCTTAAGGTTAATAGGACGCTGTTACAGCATATTACTTCCCACTTATAACATCTAAAATACATGGCACATTATAATCTCACTATCTTTTCTTTGTTATAGCTCCTTGCCTGCACAGGATTAAATACATTTAATTATTTATTAGAATTTATTTTATAAAGCATCAAATTGATCACCAAATGAGAAATTCTACTGTACATTAGAAAACAAGATTTGAATTTTCACTGTGAATATTTATAAAAATTACAAACTAAACTCTGAAAGATATAAATGAAAAAAATGAAGTGTTCTAAACCAAAACCCAGAGGGTTTAGAATTCATGCTTCAAACTGAAAACAGAAAAGACCATTAAGTTCCAAGCATCAAATAATGGTGAAAAAATATAATCTTAGGACAAGGAATAAATCTGAAGCCAAATTGGCCAAACCTATACAGTCCTCTTCTGGCAGAGTAGATGAGCTGGCTATAAAAAGCCGGATCTTGCATCAATGAATGCTTTTGATCTTCATTGATCTGAACCCAAAAAAAAAAAAAAAAAACAGAAGAGGAAACTCAAGGGGATTATGACGGTAACAAGCAGTTGACCAATAAGTAATGAAAATGCCAGGCTCAAACAGACAGCCCCATTGAAAAGGAAAACTAAAGTTTTTAATGAAGGCCAATTTTGAAACTATCACTGCACTTCATCTTGACGTTGCTGCATATAAAGATGCTGACAAGAACTATGTTGGTTTATAAGTCACAGCAGGCTGTGATTAAGCCACATGGAAAATTTATAAACAGATGTAGAGTTCTTTAGTTAGATACAGAGTGCAAGCAGGCTGGTTGACACATTAATTTTTGGCATTCTAGGTTCTTCAAGTAGTAAAGAAGTTTTATGCCAATGAAGCAGCTACAGCATTGCTAATAAGACAAGTTGAGCACATTAAACATGCAGGCGTGAACACCATTTTACTAAATGAAATAATTAGGAAACCTGAATATTGTACAATTCATTCATAAAATTAGCAACCCCAAAAAGAATACAGTCACCAAAATACAGACTCTCAAATCCAAAACTATCTCCCTCTTAAGTCACACTAGAATGTAATTAAGTCAAATGGAATTTAATTAACACCTCACACAGAATACAGAGTCCAACGCGCTGGTTGACACGTTTTTTGTCAACAACATAGGTGTTTCAAGTAGTCAAGAAATTTTGGTGGTACTGAAGCAGTTAAATACATTGCTTGTAAAACTAGTGCTAACTAATGCATTAAGGATGCTGAGGTCAACTACCATTCACTCAATGATATAGTTAGCAAAACTCAGATATTGCATCAGTCATTCGAAAAAATACCACCTCCAAAAACATAGCATAACCTGACAAACAGGCATAAAGAACACCAACAAATTCAGTCATAATCCAAAATCCAATCTTGGATCATGTAATGAGCATTAAGTCGCACATTAATTTTCATCTATATGAGAAACCTAGTACTCAAAAGCAATCTATTCAATCCTTTTCTGTCCTTCAGCTTACACCTAAAGAACATGACACAAGCAATAAACAAGCTTGAAAAATAGAACTGAAACCATTCACATAAAGAGGCAATTTGGGGAAAATCAAAACAAATACACGTTCTATTGAAGTCACCAAATGTAGATATTTTTAATGTAAAATTCCAGAGCCTTTCAATATACCTATCAAAGGTGATTAATATGCCAGTAAGAGAAGTCTGAACGCCAAGTCACACAACCTACATTTTTTTAATTTATTGTTTTCATAAAAGCTGTTTGTACACATTTGAAGTTTCAAGAAATTTAAGGGTGAAAGGCCATAGATCACTGAGAAAACCCAAAAAATTGAACATTCTAATTTTGTAGAAAATGGATTCTGAGATATGACTGTAATGAAATAAGGGCAAGGGATTTTAGTAACCATCTATCACCATCATAAGACAGGCTAGGGATGAAGAAAATGAAAACTCACTAGCTTTCCAATGGATTCATAGCTTGGAGCAAGTAATCTCAGAAACAAATTATTCTTCAGCTCCTTGTCAGAAAGAGAACCAACAACTAGAGTGATTGCACCAACTACTTCTTCCTCATTCTCCGCAGAAAAATGCTTCTCTTCCAATTTCTATGATCAGAACATTTATTAAAAATATGAAGATAACACCAAACTTGAAAGAAGTGAAGGAAAAAAGGTTTCAAGTTCTAATCTAACAAATTTAGTGTGCAAGTATTTCAACAAGTGCTACTGATCTGGTAAGGCTGAGCCTCAGAAAGACTAACAAAATACAAATCCGACATGGCAATATTAAATTCAAAAACAATTTCGTAGTATATATTCTGAGCATCTCACTGGTGAAACATGAAACAGTAGCAAAAAAAATATTCCAAAGTAATATCCAAAAACTAACCACACAGGCGGTCTTTGTATTGCAAGATAATTAAGTTGATATAATTGGTGCTGTTTTTTGTGGAGAAAAGTGCATTTCTTTCGGAGAAAACCATAACATCCAAACAAGCTCTAATATAAAGGTTGAAAATTAAATTTCCAGCCAAAATTCCTCTCAAATTATTTTAAAAAGTTTTCCCCCCAAAAGACTTACATTCTCCCTCCAAAACAATATTCTTCAATAAAAATTCCTGCAAGAATTTTTTCCCTTCCTGGGAAAAATATGCCCTCTCCAAACATGGCTAGGAAGAATCAAGTCCCAACAACAAGAATACAAACCTCTCCAATCCAGATTAAGATTTCCAAGTTTGAAGGTTCATGCATGACTGTAACAGCATCTTCACAAAACTTGCGTAATGCGCATGAACAAGCATTTAAACAGAAAGGTTTCGATATCCCTGTAGCAAGAAATAATCTGAAAATAGCACATCAGTGTCAACACTGAAATGAGTGCACAAAGTGAGTGCAATAAACAGAGTAGTCAAAATAAACAAATTAATCCATATGACATTTCAATGGAATGGTGCAAACATATTAACTCCATGTCAAGTTTCCCCTTCAGTGATGGTGAATGTATGTCTTCATTTAAGTGTCCAGTCATTAAATAATGAATCCCTACATGAGAAAAATTCTTCGCCTTGGCTCAATAAAAATAGACTGTAGATTTTTTTAGCTTTTAAAGGTCAGAAGGCACACCACAACAGGTTCTCCACTCACTAGGAGAAAAATGTGCATTTTGCATTTAGAAGGTTGTGCAAAAATGAATGCTTTTGCAAATGATATAGTCGAGGGCTGTCAGAGAAAAATTCTAATTACATACTCCCATGGCATGCCACGAAAATTATAGGGTAAGAGTGATCATTAGAGGGCAATCTGCTGATTATCATTACCTAACATATTTCCTTGCTTCCTGTTCTCCTTCGTCGGATATGCATTTCCCAGAATAAAAAAATGTTTCGATGTAGCATGGACCATTATCATCTTATGAGGAAGAAGGGGGGAAAAAAAATTAAACCCTTACAGTAATGGTCTGGCATTTGTCAAGAATGCAGATATCCACTTAGAATAAGAATTAACAATGTCCGCAACTGATTTATAAACCTGGAAATAAATAAGCATTTGAGGGTCAAAATAGCTAGACTAGGAAATGAAATGCACCATTAAGACACTTTTCCATTTCCATTTCCTTCTTGCAAAAAGAAAACATAAAGCAAAGCAGAGTCTTGCAGTAGAGCACAATAAATAAGGAAGGTGTGTACCATAAGCATGAATCCCTTGAGTTCCTCATATGTTTGACTGGACAAAAGTGTCACCAATTTAATGAAGACAGAAAAATCCAAGTTTATGTTTTCTCTAAGAACAACTTCAGCGACCTGAAAAGAGAAACAAAAAAAATATTAAATCCAAGGGAAAATAAGGAACTTATAGAATAATTCAAATGATGCACTGAGGACAAGAAAATCATTATTGAAAAAACTGACGACAAGAAAATAAGGGGAAAAATTTAACACTGAGGACAAGAAAATAGGCCAATAGATCATTTCAAGTTAAAAATAATATCATAGTGGCTTAATTTCAAGGTTTGGATAATAAATTTCCTGCTTATATGAGATTGCTGTACAATTAAATATTGAAATAGATCTATAAACAAGATAGAGGCAACTCAAACTGTTCAACAGAAGAATCAGATGGTGACAATAATGGACTACATATTACATAAAGGCTCATGTGTATCTAGTAAAATACCAAGTCCTAACAATCCATATGAGTTCTTTAATTTAATGAACTAGATGAAGCATGAAATGAAAAACCGATAACTTCAACCAGTGGGGAACTAGGAATAATCAACAAATGAAGATAATTGACACCATACATACTCTAGGCTTTGTTTGGACAAGGTTTTTATTTGCAAAAAGTTAACTTTTTTTAAACAAAAATTAAACATCCAAACACATTTTTATTTCAAAATTTAAAATTTAAAATTTTCCACTTAAATTCCTCTCACATAATTTTAAAAAAATTTCTCTCCTATTTTTCCTTCCAAAATACTTTTTCTATAAAAAAAAACCCACCAAAATTTTCACACATTCCAATACAACTTTTCTCAAATAAAACACAATCCAAATGAAGCCCTAGAGATCAGGCAAAAGAATGTACCCCATAAAGATACAACACACACATTAAACATGTTCACCAGGTATGCCATTGTAGATCCATAAACTCCCCTCTATGCAGGCAGCCATCGAAATCCATTGTCTCAGATTTTTTCCATGCATAGGCTTATGAAAACACTTGGATAAATTCCTTTTAACTAATAATAAATACTTGCAATAATTTGAAATACATTGGACTCCGGTCACCTTTAGTATTATTTATTACATCTCATAACCCTTACCTCAGAGACTAAAAAGGTTGCATGTACTTTTGTGAGTATTGCAAGCAACTGAAAAACACTCCAGTTTTTCCATGCACAAGCTTGTGACAGAAGAAAAATAATCAAGGTAAATTACACTAAATTTCCTTTAACTTTGGTTAATTTATAGAGAGCCTTGTTTTTCGAAATAACTTATAACTTATACATCCCTCCATTTCATATTACAAGACATAAACCTCTCACATTCTAAAAATTTGTTGACTTAATGCAAGAATTATAACTTCCAGATTCCTGCTATAAGACATCATTATAATGAAAAGATATGAGTGAGTTTGTCAAATCACTTTAGCCCATATTCGAATAAAAGAAGGTAAAATTTCAAAACCACAGAGGGGATCAATGTAAATATGAGAAACCTCAAGAATTGCCTAGACAGAGAATGCCACAACTACTATGTTGAAGTGGTGAAAACATATAAACACCACAAAATGATGAAAACAAAAGGGAAAAGCTGAGAGCAAAGATCAACTCAATATATGTTTTTTACTTACCACGTTGAGAGCAAACATTTTGGCTTCCACCTCCTTCCAAGGTATCTGAATATTTGAAGACATCAATCCTCCAAGAAAGATCTGACATTTCATTTTTAGTAAACAGAAATTAAAGATGAATGGAAGTATGAAAATTTAATTACAAAACAATCATCCAAGTAGAAGAGAAAATTAAACATATGTCCTCTAACTTCCAGAAGCAGTTGATGTTCAAAGCTCTACACATACATTGCATGCTGCACATGTTGAAAGGTCTTACAGTTGCCCAACATACAAAAGCACTTACTACTGACTGTTTCAGAAAAATGAACAAAATGAAAATCCTTGTAGTATAGTAATGTCAGGACGCCATTACACAGGGAGCATACTTAGGGTCCATTTGGATGTCAGGCTACTGACACAGCATACGAGAAGATTAAACTAGCATATCCTAGGATGATAGGATCTTGGAGCTTCGAAACACAATTACAAGATAACAACAGATGAAAGTAAATAAGATTGTTGAAACCAGAACAAAAGAAAAGAAAGAAGAAAATAAATAGGAATCGCTCCTAGAAGCCGTTGGCATCAAACTTAAGGCACCTAAAGGCATCACAGCAATCATAAGGATGACATTCCCTCACTAATTCTGATACAGTGATACTAACTCCATAGACGATTCATAATTTGATTTTTGGAGAAACTACTAGAATAGGAACTTCTAATACCAGAAAATTCTTGTAATATAGCAAATTATCAAAATATTCCTAGCTACTAAAACCTTCAGAAAGTAATTTAACTCTGAATTTGAATTCTTGCTAAACTAAATGTAAGCAAACTCCTAGAGGACCTAATCCAACACCAACAACCTGCTCATCATCACGGAGTGCGAACCACTCTCTGAATGCAAATTTTGGAAACTAAGATTTTAATTTTTCTTGTTTTGGTTGCCAGCATACTTTTTGATAAAGCTACAGCAAAATAAAAGGGTAATGTGAAGAGGAGAGGTTCACAAAGTATATACCTATAAACATGTACCGGAAAGAAAATTTACCAATTGGAAAGTAAAATATTCCTGTCTCAAAACATCTTGAATATAGCCCAACAATTGCCAGGCAAAACAGAGATTCCTACAGTTACAAATTTACAGGGAATTACAAATTGTAAAAACCAAATACTTCTTGTCAATTCCTTTCCTTGATTTTTCCCCTAACTTTACACTCTTCAATTGTTGAGCTACAAATGACAAACAATGTAGATATTTCATAGAAATCTCAAGCCAGTAAAATTCTTGCACAGACAAGAACAGCAAAAGTTACAATCTATAGTGCAGCTGACCCTGCTAACGTTGCAAATGTTAGAGAGAACTCAAAAGGGCATACTCAGAATGAACTAGGTTTGGCCTTGACATTTGAAACAAAGAAGCGTCCTTAAGCATAGTCCAGATTACCCACACCAGAGAGAACTAAGCAATGATTATCCAATTTAGGCTTCAGACTATGATCTACTAATGCAGTCAACAAGTTCAGTACCATAACCAACAAAAAGATCGGATTTCATATATTGACAATCAAAAATACTCATAATTTGGCAGAACAACACACAAAGTAATCAATCTAAACTATGGTAACAATTTGTGTGCAAATTTTAAAAAATCCAAAAACACACACCTTTTGCATAAATGCAGCAGACCCTAATAGTTGACAAATATCTACCAGAAGTTCCACCATATTCATCCTAAACTGAAGAAGGTTGTCAGGCAAGTCAACAGTTGCTCCATCATCATTAAATGTAGCATTGTCCACCTGAAAAACAAAAGCTATAAGCTATTCCATTTACCAATAAGGGGGAGGGGGGTGTGGGGAGAAGGTGAAGTAGTGAACTGAGATCAAGGAAAATTTTGAAACTAAGGAAGTATGCTGGTGAAGGAAGCCATGAAAAGGTTGAAGGGCATGTCATCTGGAAAAACAAATGTTCGCACAGAAAACATAAATTAATTATCAGGAAAAGTCATTGATCAGAAGAAGCGATTAATTGAATGGTAGACATTATCAACTTTCCATGTTCTTTCAAACCTAAATGCTCCAAGCTTTTTCTGAAAGCTATTTACGGTCTAAAAGGCAGCACTAATAATCCAAGGTTTTTCAGATAACCTAAAAAGCTGAGTTTGTCAGAAATTTCTAGATACGCATCCACAGCACAGAAGGCTGAGTTTCTCATAATTACCTGGTAAATATAAAGTATAGAAGTCTGCTCACAACTATGTAACTTTTATTTAGGATACAGAAGAATGCACCCAAGAAAGTTACAAAAGTAAAAGCAAACCTGTGCACGTAAGAGAAGAGCATCAAGTAATGTGGAGTAAACAGGGAAGAATAATTCTTGTACATTCTCTCCACCTCCTCCGCTACTCAAATCAAACCTGAGAATACAACCTGCAAGAGTTGACCTGACATATATACAGCAAAAAAAAGAAGTTTTAGCCACTCAAGTGAATTTCCACAAAGTCATGATTGATATTCAGCTCATCACAATAAACTTTTAACTACCTTTAGCCAAACCACAGCACTCAAGAACAAACACAAGCAGGTTTCTTATACAAGGGACCAATAACCAGAACAAAAAAGTATACTAAATGAAAAAAGAAAAGTGAAAATTTGTTTCTACCAAAACTGTAAAGTTGAGTCGGCAATTTCCCAATCATCAGCTGGAAAAGCTACACAACTGCACTCATTGAAACCAAATCAGATCATCGAAACTAAAATCAATCACAGTATAGTTTGGAATAAAAATTAACATGCACTTGTAAAATAGGCCAGAGGAAAAAAAAAATTCAGTAAGAGCAAACCTTGCCATATGAGCCAAAGGAAACCTTTTCATTGTTCTTATTTTGTAATTCAATGATTTGAATTCTTTCTTTACCAGTCGTTGAAGTATTATTACATTTTTAGATACACTTAACAAGCCAAGTATTATATGTATAACTGTAAAATAGCAAAGAATTTTATCTCTCTAATCAAAAGAAATGCCTTTAAATATTGCAATGTAGTAGTTATCCAAAATTTCCTGCTCCCCCCATATATCTGTCTTAAATAGTTGCAACTGTGCTAGAGATTCTTTGAAAGTTAGATAAAAATCTTATATTTAATACGGAAGACTAAAATAAATAAACACCACTTTTTTTAGGGAGGTTCCAATGTGGATGAAGCTCACAAGTCAAGAGTACTGCCTTTTAATTGATTCATTGTTTGAACTAGAACTAAATCATTCTTAATTTTTAATTAAGAAACGGCTCCAAATCATAAGAATCCAGCACCAAATAGTATGAATTCATACTACTTCAACAGCTATTCTCAAAGGATCTAATACATAGATCATTAATTACAAGGTTCAAATTCATATCACAACAGGCAATTAGAATAGCGTGCTAACTGTTCCTTGATTGAGCCTTGGTGGTAGGGTAAAGGCATAAAAATACCCGTGATTTCTTTGAATTTCAGAACTTCTACATATGGGATAAGAAAAGCCACAGGAAAATCAATGCAGGTGATTATGTCAACTGTGGCTGCCACTGTTTGGAAGTTACAGTGGACACATATAATAGTGTCCTGCACATGATATTCTTATGCCCTCTCGCATTGTCAGACATTTTCTATATTTAAGGGTAATGATGCAAATAATTTATCAAATAACTTTTCATCTTTTATTCCTGAAGCTGTGTTTTGTTCCTGACAAGAATTGGAATTACCTTAAAATTGTAGATATTTTCTCCATCATTAGAAATGAGTTGGAATCATCGAGAAAATCTATATAATTCTTAAATCCTTCAGCAAATGCATCTAATTCTAGGACAATTCTAATTCTTCTAACAAACCAAACACAACATAAAATAATTTGTAAGGATGAAATGCTCTCTCTGCAAATCATGTCCCATAATGTCTCTGGCACATGAAATGCTCTCTCTGCTTGAATACATTATAGTTAAAAATTAGATATCTAACCTCAGTAGAGCATCCATGAGAATTAGTGCCTCAGGACTTGCTTTCACTATTAAAGATGGTGCCTAGCATAAATCAACATAAGGAAAAACTAACTCAGGTTGCATCAAACTATAGTTACATCCTTGACATTTCACTACTGTATTTGTGATATTACTCTGGGACAAGAATGAAAACCAAGATTCCATGTGGAAACAAGATATAAACAAGGAAACAGGAATAAGTCCAACCAGAAAAGCTCAAGTACTCACAGCCTGACCAATTTCCGACATTAAGCAAGCAATACCAGAGATCACTTTCTCATCTCCACTACCAAGAGCTGGAAGAAGAAGTACTTTCTTCAGAAATCCAATTCTGCATAACAAAGCTTGTGGCAGACTCTACACAAGCACAGACAAACAAGAGGAGTTAAAGGTAAGTCAAAGGTGATGTGATTCAAAGCATTACTTTGCAAATCCACGCATCTTGAGCATATTTGAAAGTCAAATCAACTTAAGCCAACTAAAGTTGGCAATATTCCCTTCCAGCAACCAATGAAAACATAAACATCATGTCAACTGGATGCTTATCTACACACCATTCATTAGGATAGAACTAAAATCGAATGCTCATTTAAACATTCAGCAGGTTGACATTTATTGGGGGGATAGCAATCTTGGTGACAAAAATACTACATGCCACTAATTAGGATTGAATTGGAACCAATGATAACTAAAACTTTCAGCAGGCTTTATTTGTATTGTGTTGGGGAGAATAACCTTCACCTTTATTTACATTATGCCATCAACTACCAAGATGCGTGTCAACATAACACACAGGTTGGTGGCCTAATGCAGCAGTTTAATTAAGACACATTCAAAAGTTATATCTGGTAATATTTGTAGAGTTACCCTCGAATCATCCTCCATAGAAAGCAACGCACTTGACTTATCAATGTCTATAGACAGATATTTAGATATGCATTAAAAATAAAAAAACCAAAACCCACAAGTAAGATAATAGCTGAGGCATTCTTCTTCCTCAAGCTCCAAAACTAAGCTGAAATCTCCAATACAATAAAATCATTTGCTGGTTACTTAACAAACAATAAACTTGATAACTCTAAATTATCAGTTCTAGCTAATTACACATTGGACAGGATGAATTCAGGCTGAAGAAAACAGCTGTAAGAGAGAATGTAATGCAAGCAACCAAGAGTTATAGTCCAACTCATATTTCTTTTCATACACCTAATTGCTAAAAAAGGAAACTTACTAGCCATGATACCCAAAGGGAAACAACTAAGAAACAGCAGAAATCCCATAATCCCCAGGAAAGTTGAATGTTAGTCAATCCCATAGAACAATTCCACAATTAGTATAAGAGGTACCTCAAGAAGGATATGAAGTGTGCCAAAAGTACTGGGTGGACTCTATTAATCTATATTTTTCAGTAAAGATATTTATTAGTGACTGCTGAACATCTATTATCTCCTACAAGTAAAACTGTCACGTGATGCGTGAACATAATAATCAAAAAACAGCTTTCTACCTCGTGTCGACTAATAAATTCAATGAGAACTTCAATAGCCAGATCAAATGAGGAAGAGACCTACAGATGAGTAAAAGTATGATCAATGTTACAGCAATGCACAATCCCAGCAAACCTCCAAAAACCTGAGAAAAGTAAAGGGACATACTTGCAAAGCATTGAAAACAAAATTAACAAGTGGATGTGATGGCAATGAGGTAGCTGGTATCTCTGAGAAGCACCCAGCTCGAACCTAGAAGCACAGAAAGAGATTGTCAAAACAAAGATACAAGTATCATTCATTTCCACCAACATATAATTGGCAGCATTCAAGAGAAATTATAAAGCATTTCTTCCATAATTGTAAAGCAAGTTTTGTTATAGATCCTGTGTATTCTCATTTTATCTCTTCCACTTATTCAAGAACCTACTTATTCATCGAAAAGAGAGATATTTTTCTTTTTTAATGCTTGCCATCTATTTATCTTGTTCAAAACCATCTTACCCAACTTAACAAGCAACGCAATATCTTTCTGCTAGTGTCTGGGAGTTGAATGCCACCTGCACCTGTCTTCTCAGATTGGTGTAGAAGAAACTCAATAACCACTGGAGTGTGCAAGAGAAGCTGCTCATAACCGAAGAATACATAGGTGAGAAGAAAAGTTGAGGGATATTGCAACTTTCAAGAGTTTAGGGAAAAAAGGGAAAGAGGCTTCAAATATCACACCTGTTGTTCATATTCATAACGCGAGGTCAAACTTTTGCAGTAATGGGTGATGTGATCCTCGATGACTTCAGGCAAGACTGTGAGCATCTCTAGGACAGCAGTATCACCATCTTGCTGTCTTTGCAGATTCTGCAGACTGTAGAAAAGCTTCTCAAAAGGTTTGCCATGCTCGACAGCATGAAGTAGAAGTGTGGAGAGAGCGAGACAGATTTGAGTCAAGAGCTGGTAGAGATAGAGAAGCAACACGTTAGCCAGATTCAAATTTTAGAAACGAAACAAATGAGATTAAAAAAAACTTGAATCAATCATTTGCCTCCTCCAAGGTAGAGCGAAGAGAAAAAGTTGGGTTACCTGAGGAGGGCCAGAACTAAATCTTTTAGCGGCCAAAAGTAGAGCATTCAGCAAAGTATCTTTGGCTTCTGACTGCAGATAATATCCTTCATTTTGGATCTATGAATGGGCAGACCAACCAACAAGAGCAATCGCAACGTGTGATTAGGAAGAGAGTAAAACAAACACAAGTAACCACGTTGAACTGCTCCGAGCAACTGAATTTCACACAGATTTTCAATGCGGACTTACTAGGCAGTCCAGAGAAACACACAAACAAGAGGAATAAAATGGCGGTGCTGAGGATAAGGAGAAGATATAATAATTTCTAGGGTCCAACAACATAATTTGAAGCAAATGAAACCTAAAAACACATGCATATGAAGGACAATAAGGGAAGTACGCTGACAGCGAGCGCGTAATTAAAATGAAGAGAGCACATAAATGCATACATTATACACAGATGGATAGATACACACACAACACAAGAGTGAGGGCAGCAGGTCGTACAGAGCACCGACCTTTCGCTTGAGAATCTGAGCAGCGAAAAACTCGACATCGAAATCAGAGGCGAAAGGCTGGTGATGGTCGGAGGTGAGAATGGAGGTGGCGACCTCCCAAGCGGCGTCGCTCTGCTGAAATTGAACAAGCCATTGATTGGCGGCGACACGGTTGCAGGACTGGGTGTCGTGATTTAGGAGGTGAACAGCCTGAGCGACCTTGATTTGAAGCTCCATGTGTGGCCTTGGTCCTGGTCTCGCTCCTCCTCCTCCTCCTCCTCCCACTCCTAAATTGTCTTCGATTGTGTATTAAGAAATAGAAAACGGACTGGGGAAGTCAATCATCATCAGCAGCAGCAGCAGCAGCGAATTATAGTTTTAATAAGAGAAGAGAAGAGAAGAGGACTCCTGTGTTAAAATGCAGTAATAATACTACTACATGTGGGAAATGGCGTTCGCCGGAAAATTGCCACATAGTGGGAGGGTGGCTACTTACTTTCGAGCGCTGGGCCTTTCTTCATTTTCTTTTTCTCTTTTTTTGTTTTTTTCAAGACCACACGAAAAAGCAAGAGAGAGAGTGCGCTCTTAGTTGGAACAGGGTTCGAATCCTGACATCCCTCCCATCCTCCTCCCTATGGACCCTATCTCATGAATTGTGAGTGCGACGGTATTACCTAGAACAGGATTGTGATAAAAATATATATATATTTATAATTTGTTTAATTATAAAATACAATGCACGGCCTAAACTCTGGAACATTCATTTTTTGAAAGTGGACTAAAATCTTATTTTCACGGACGGACGGACGGACGGACGGACGGACGGAGTAGCATTCCCCTTCTCTTACTTGGTGCTTGCTCACTGTCGGAGAGGAAGGAGATATCAGATATGGCCTTTCCCGTCCATTCCCAATTAGTGTCATCATCAGCGTCATATTATTTACCTTTCAGAACTTATCCTTGTGTCTTCGCTTCCTCCCCCACCATCCATTTCAATGTCAATCAGCGTCTGCCCACCACCACCAGCAGTACCACCAGTGTAAAAACTGTTTCTTTTTCTACCAACGCCGCTCCTACTTCTACCTGTAATACCCTTGGCGATGCTACTGTTTTCAATAGATTCCGCTCAGAAAAGATTTCAACAACATCATTTCGATGCTTCTCCGGTATTGTAATTTCTATATGAATCCGAATCTAAACCAAACATTTCATCAGTTTCATTTTGCTACTGTTGGTAACAATTCGATGATGATGATTTTGCAGCTTTAACTCCGGAGCTGAGGACAACGTTAGACAAAGTGGTAACATCTCAAAAGATTGTTCTTTTCATGAAGGGAACCAAAGACTTTCCCCAGTGTGGTTTTTCAAACTCTGTTGTCCAGATACTGGCCTCCCTTAATGTTCCTTTTGAGACTATTAATATTCTTGAAAACGAGATATTACGTCAGGGATTGAAGGAGTATTCCAACTGGCCAACCTTCCCTCAACTCTACATTGATGGGGAATTCTTTGGTGGCTGTGACATTACCGTCGGTAATGATTCTCGCTTTCCTTTATTTTATTTTTTTCTTCCCAAAAAAAAAAAATGAAGTTCCAAATCTTTTCACAAATTAAAATAAGGGATCAGCTTGGAAAAATCGGAGTGGATAAGCAGATATCTTAAGATTTTCTAATCGGCTTCAACAGTTTTGTGTACAAAAACCTTGTCTTTGTATGTGATGCATTCTAAACTCCAGATTTTACCCGCTGAATCCCAAACTTTCTGAAACTGAAAGTGAAAGTGCCAGCATGTTTCGGGGCAGTTTATTGCACACACAACATTAGCTTATGGGTATTTAGATTTTCGGCTCTTAGCATTGCATTTGTGCTGCAAACCCTCTGAAAACCGACCTTTCTGGTGCCGCTGTTTCCTGAATTCTAGATAATGAAGCCTAGCGTGTGTTGCCACTCTTCCTCGTATTGTGTGTATTCAGTGTCTATAACCATTGGTGATGGGTTGAGCTGTCCACTGTAAATTATGTTTGCTTGCCACAAAATAGTGCCAAACCACATGAATTAGTTGTCATCTAAAACTGCAGTTGACCAAGTATGTCCACAAGTTCTCCCCCAGTTGGCAAATTAATGGGGTAATGCGTGACTTTAAATTTTTTGCTTGTGGAGTTGTGTATTCGTGACTTTAAATTTTTTGCTTGTAGAGTTGTGTATTCCTATGATGTTGCATTGAAGAAGGGCCAGTTTGATTTAACACCAATTTGTCACTCCTTGGCTATGAGACTGGAACATGCTGTTTTTGGTCTGTTAATGATATTCGTTTTTTGCCCCTTCTTGAATTTGAGTCTCTACATGTGTTTTGTTACAATCTTCTTTCTCCGTTTGGGGGTGGAGGGGAAGCTAAAGTTAAAATGCCATATTTACTTCTGAACTTGCTGGTTCTACAATTACTACTATGCGGCTATTGTGTTCATGAGTGCGGCTTAATTTTCGTTCCTTCCCATCGGTTTCTTGCTGCCTTTTGTGAGCGGAGAAATTTTTATGTGAAATCGAAACTGGCTTGGCTTTAGGGTTTGGGATTTCTTCTTGTGAACATTCATCACGTTGGTTTTTTGGGCCTCGTTACAAAAGCTTTTGTGCATATCTGTTTATATCAATTCAATCTGAGTGCAACAATTATGTTCTGATGTGCAAAGCTGATTCATAACAGAGGCATACAAGAACGGACAGCTGCAGGAACTTTTGGAAAGGACATTGTGTTCCTGACGCCGTTGAATTTTGGCATGATATCGTCCACTCTATATGCCATTTTGTTGTGCTTGATGCAAACATTTTAAATTATCCTTTCCCGTTTTGCTTTTGATGGCATGGCTTTGTCTCTACATCCTGTATCGTGTACTGACAAACAAACCGGAGAATAATTGCTGTGTGCCAAATTTATTATTTGAACATGCAAAATTTATGACATCATGCTCTCTCTTTCACAGATTGAACCTTGCGATGCCTCAGATTGGCGTGAATTTAAATAACACTATGATAAACTTTATTTTTGGAGATTACGGCTTAGGTCTCAGGTTTAAAAGTCATAATCAATAAAGTACATCACAAAAAGGAAGCGAATGAAACAGAAGGGCAAGACGTGTTCCGTTGAACTTTCGGCAGTTCCAATGTCGCTTCTTCTAATGCGAAGGATGGAACTAGCTGTCGGCCAGGGCAATAAGTTGATCAACAACACTAGGATCTGCAAGCGTACTAGTGTCCCCAAGTTCATCCAACTGCCTTGAAGCAATTTTCCTCAAAATTCTTCTCATTATCTTCCCACTTCTCGTCTTTGGAAGACCAGGTGCCCAGTGAATTTTGTCAGGAGCTGCAAATGCTCCAATCTGGTACATGATGTAGGAGCTTAGAATATTCACAATATCAATTTGCATACGAATTACTCAGGGAAATCATTGTAGTTACATAGTGAATCAGACTCTTGGAGAGCTTGGTATTAATTTAATACCATCATGCATATTCTCAAACTTTAGCGTTCATGGCAGGAATCCATATGCCGCAGAGTTATTGTTCCTTTGACCACATTTCTCGAGTTTGATGATAGTACATGGAAGACCAAGACAAATATTATACTAACTAGAATGAGTGGCCAATCCCATCAAACCCATATCCTCATTCTTTATACTCTATATTCTACATTAAACATAGTGCCCCCTTAAATTTCAGCAAACAGAAAAAATTGTGGTTTACAACATAAAGAAAGTAACGTTGCTTCTTCAACAAATGGACCAAGAATGGTGGCGCACAACATACCTGGTTTCTCACTGTCAGTATAAGGCTTCTGCGGAGATCTTCACTGTATGGAACACCACCCACAAGACTAACAAATGCATATATGCCCTGTCCTTTGATCTAACGGCATACAAAAATGGAAAAGCATTAGTATGCTATATAAAAACAAGATACGTTGGCTTATCCGTTACTGAGAAAACAAGTTCAGAAGAAAAGCTACCTCATGTTCAACACCAACCACAGCGGCTTCAGCACACTGAGGGTGAGAAACTAGAGCTGATTCAACTTCAGCTGTTCCAATACGGTGTCCACTAAATTTGTGCAAGATTTGCAGCCAGAGAAACAGTCAATAGTACACACCCGGTAGTTGAAGAATACTTAATGTGAATACTTCATGCCAATGAAAGCATACCAATATTTAGATGATTCCATGAACTGGAAAAGATTAATAAGACTTGTAAAGTGTACCTGACATTAATAACATCATCAACTCTTCCAGTGAGCCAGTGATAACCATCATTGTCCCTAATGAATCATTTAGCAATACTTTAGAATCTCTGGCTTTCAGACATCAGAGAAGTGAAATTCTAATATCACAATATGTAAAAATTTAATTCACCATGACAAAGATGTATTAACGTGCTAACTGCACATAGAGGAGCAAGCTACCTGCTGCAGCCATCACCACTGAAATAATAGCCAGGAAATGCACTGAAGTATGTAGTTTCATATCTTTCGTGGTCCCCATAAAGAGTTCGGAATGCTCCAGGCCATGAGCTCTTCACGCACAAATATCCACTGCACTTACCCTCAATTTCAACACCTTTCTCATCCACTATGACAGGCTGTAAAAATATAAAAGGATTAAAGAAAAACAAAACACATGCTTTCTCCTTCATTTCACACTTCCAATGAGACAAAATGCACAACAATCATTCAAATTTATTCAATGGAAATTTTAAAATTGACACAATCAGCTGAAAAGAGAGAATAATCAGGATAAACCTTTTAATTACATATGCATAGAAAAAAACAACATTTTTTTTTTTTATTACCCTTTAAGATGGGATCATCATCTAAGGGGGCATCATATCATAAAATGGTTTATGGCAGATACCTGAACTCCAAAAAAAGGAAACGTAGCAGAACCAGGTTTCTGTGGCCATGCACCAGGTAAGGGAGTAATCTGAAAAGTGCCAAAAAGCATTATGGGTTATAATTATAAAAAATTCCCCAAAAGAAAACACTTTCATCCTTAGGGAGCGAGAATGATTTTCATAAACATACCATGAAACCACCGGTCTCTGTTTGCCACCAAGTGTCAGATATAGGGCACTTTGAATCTCCAACTACATTGAAAAACCACCTGGAAGAAGAAAGAACAAGAGACCAAAAGATGAAGATCTTATTTAAAGATTCTGAATCGTTTGAAACCCAAAAAAAAACAGAGCATTAGGTTTTGTAGAAAAAACCTCCATGCACTTGGATTTATTGGCTCACCCACACTTCCAAGCACTCGCAAGGATTTGCGTGAATGACTCTTGACATACTGTACCAGTAGAACGAGACAAAAAAAAAAACATTAAGCATAGATAAGCATTCATGCAAAAAAAGATTGCCCGTCCACAGAGAAATAATTTTGCAGTATTTAGAGTTACAAGAAAATGTCAACTACGAAATTGTGAATACATTAACATAACATAATTGAAGCAATAGCATATTTAGTTGCCCCCTTGGTACATGTACCAAAAAGGACATTTGAGGGTTATGCACCCACAATGTATCAATCTATTGACACGAAGACTAGTTATCAAAGAACAAAATCATTCTCGAATGTCCTAAAAAGTGTAACTGCCATCACAGCATGGATGTAAAAACACAAGATGTAACACCCGATAATAGTAGACATTTTCAAGTCACTCCCACTTGGAATCCTGAAGTAAGTACCGTACTTGTACTCCAGCTTGATGAAGTGAAAGAATGATAACTCACATAAGTTCACAATTTAGCAAAGAATACAGTTCATTTCCCCCCCCCACCCCCATTCTTTGAGAGAGGCATATTTTAGACTAGCTTTTCTGCATTTTACAATTTTTTTTCTCTTCCTTCCTGTATCATGGTTCCAGATTTGTCTGATATGAAGAGCAAAATAAAAAATATGCAAAAGCTCTACCTAGCACATGCCAACAAATAATTACCTATGATTAGAGTCTTTAGAGAATACATTAAAAGGAAGAAGTGGGGAAAAAAAAAGAACAGATAACCACTCAAGCAGTTAAATGTGAACAAATATCTGCATGGAATAATAATTGATTGTATCCTTGCCTCATCCCCTTCCCGCATGAGGGCCCGCACCAATGTGGGGGCAGTGTAGAATATTGAGACCTTGTATTTGTCTACAATCTCCCAACATCGCCCAGCATTTGGATAGTTTGGCGCCTGCAGGAAATAGAAGACGTATTATGTCAAAATCTGAAAACTACTTATTTCTCAAATGTCAACAAATAGGATGCCTTATGGCATTTCTAGAAATTCCACAGTTGTCAATCATTTTATTATCTTGGATGCCAAAGGTGCCCTGGACCCTCGACCTAGCATTCACTGAGCTGAACTTGAGATTTCAAACTTCACATTCAATAATTCAAGCGACAAACTAATATACTAGTTCTTAGAGAGCTACCCCTTCATAAACCACAACAGTTGCTCCATTTAGAAGAGGTCCATATGTAACATAGCTGTGCCCAGTAATCCATCCACAATCAGCTGTACACCTACATCACAAAATCAGACGACCAAAGTAAATACCAATAACCCTAATCCTCTCCCTGGTAAGAGTTTTGAGAAGAGCACTAACTAATAACGTACCAGTATATATCTGAAGGCTTGTAGTCAAATGCATATTTGAAAGTTGTTGCAGTGAATACCATGTAGCCTCCAGTTGTATGCAGGACACCCTTTCAGATTCATGGGAAAGATTTTCTTAAGAAACTATTGCACATAAAAGAAATGAAAGTGTGTTCTTAACCTCAGATATGCTCATACCTTTGGCTTTCCAGTACTCCCACTAGTATAGAGTAGGAAAAGTGGATCCTCTGCATCAACCCATTCCACAGCACATGTAGTGGGATATCTAGGAATAACATCCTGAACAATAGGAAATGATGTAATATTGAAATAAATGCAGAAAACAACTAGTTTTCAAACTTAAAATCATAAGAGACTCATGATATTTTGTTGAAAGTTGGGAAAAACTATTGGATGATAAATTCCAAAGGATAGGGTTAATAATTGACACCAAAGGTAGATTCAGGTGTTTACCTAAAGACGCTTTCTCAAAAGGATAGACATAGACTCCAGCAGAGACATCAAAACTACCCCAGAATGTTTTGTCCAAATTATAAGACTCTGATGTTTAATTCCATTACCTAGGAAACATCTCCTAAAGGAGGTAGGTAAAGTTGTAATGTAATTTTGATGATGTATCCAATTAATTGAAGATGTGCAACAATGCAATAGAAATTTCCTTTGAATTTTCCTCCAGTAGTAGATAAAAGAGGTGTAGTGCTGTAATACAATTTTGATGCCCAATTCAGTTAGGTGAAATTACACAGAAAGTGCAATACTGTGAATGCTGCTCATGTGGTGGTCATATATTTCATATATCCATAAAGCAAAATATCAAAATTCTCATGGGTTTTTTACTTTTTCTCTTCTTTTTTTTTTTTCTTTGTTTTTTCCAGCTAACCTGCCACCATATATCTCTTCCCTCTTTCCACTTTGTAGATTCCCTCTTCATGGCTGATTCATTTGCATAGGTCAAGCACAAATCTGCAATAAATAATTGGTAAAAGCGGCATAAGAAACTTAGTGCTCTAGGCTTCATTAGGTTGTCAAAGGATCAGTCAGTCCAAGAGCAAAGTCTCCAAGGAAAATGAAATTGAGAAATCAAGAAGTCTATCCTGGATTCTGCTTGATAAAATGCTCCAAATGAAATCTGAAGCAGAGAAGGCAGCCTTAAGTGTTTCAAACTACATGTCCTACTACTTCAAAGAATTCAAGCAATTATTTGGAATGCAACTTGAAAGAGTATAAAAGGCAAAGAGGATTCATGAAGAAATGGACAAGGCAAAAATCAAACAACTACTGCCAGACATCCAGAGGGAGATATTCCCATGGGCTTAGGTGAATTTCGACATTGAGACTTTCTCCAGAGTTCAAAATGTCAATATCTTGTTTGAGTGCTAGATGAAAATTGTAAAACCCTGAGAAGAAAGTACATATAGTGCTTTCCTTAAGCACTTACGATAGAGAAAAATATCCATAACATTGCAGTCCTTGAATTGTTTTCATTTTTCCTCTTTTTGGGCAATGAGGGGACATGGGTGTTCGAGGAAAGAGATGAAAAGATGTTTCTAATCAAGTAACATAATAACAGGAGATATCGCAACCATATCATAATGCAATGCCTAAAATGCCTCACCCACAACAATCCCATTTTGGGCAGATTCTGCAAGGGCTGCATCAACTATATCCTTAAGATAGATAATCTTGGATCCTCTCTGAACAGCATTGCAAGTTATTACAACCTTGGGTTTGCAATCCATAATTCTTTGTGCCAGAGATTCAGCAGAAAATCCAGCAAAAACAACCTAATACAACAAAGAGCCAACTGAAAAGGCTGAGACAATCTATCCCAAAAAGGGTGAGAGCATTAAAAGAAGTTGGGATTTTGGTGTACCGAGTGAACAGCACCAATGCGACTGCAAGCCAGCATGGCAATTGGCAACTCCATTAGCATGGGCAAATAAATGACCACTGCATCTCCCTTGCGGACACCGACATCTTTCAAACAGTTTGCAAGCTATTGTTCAAAAGGAGAAATAATTAAAAATAATAAATAAATCAGAAAAGCATTACCATTACATTACATTGTGAACCAAGCCAGTAAACGAAGGATGGAGGGACCAAAAAGAAAAAAAGGTCTTGATTCTAATAGACCTGGCAAACTCTAGATAGCAGTTGGTTGTAAGTCAAGGCGGCGTCAAAACCAGGTTCATTTCCTTCCCAAAGAATAGCAACTTTATCACCATCTCCAGATTCAATAATTCTGTCTAAACAGTTGTAACACATGTTGGTGATACCACCTTTGAACCACTATTCAGGAACAACATTGAATATTAGGACTAGTATACACTAGCTGTTTGCATAATTATTTTCAAAAAAAAAAAAAAACAGAGAGATAGAGAGATGGTGATTATTAACAGAAAGTAACGGTAAAAGATTAGACTGGATGGATGAGTACCTCGATCTTGATACTCCCTTTGCGGATGTCAAAATTCTCAGAGAAAACCTGCGGGCCCCACCTGGCTTTCCAGTAAAACTCAGAAGCTATGTCTGACCAAAATCCGGCAGGATCCTGGATTGATCTGGTGTACATCTCCAAATACTTTTGGATTTTTCGGGAAAAAAAAAGTGTATTCATGTGTTTCAAAATTGAAATTAGTAGTCATAATTCATAAACAGTAGTAGCAGCAGTAGAGGAGGACTACTGATGGTGATATTGAATGAAGTAAGGGACTGACCTTCTGGGGAGAGGGAATGTGAGCCTGGCTGGAAAAAGACTCGCTGGGGAAGACAAGATCATTCTCCTCGGAAGCGAGTGAATCGCCGAGGATGACGGCGTTGAGTCCGGAAATGCGGCCGGCGCCAGAGGGGAGGATGCTCATGGATTCCACGTGGCGCAGGTGAAGTGAGGTCTTGTTGGTGCCGTTGGAGTCATGGGGTTTAAAAGGAAAGGAAGAGGCGGATTGGAAATCTTCTTCCATAGCCCTGGTCTCGGAAGGCGTTCCACCACCGGGAACACGGCAGGCGCCTTTCTTAAGAAAGCGGGAAAGGGGGATGCGGATGGCAGAAGGCGAAAATTGAGGAGGATTTGGATGATGGGATGAATGTTGGTGCAGTAGGGATGGGAGGAATATGGTTGGAGTTGTGGTAGAAGTAGAATATAAGGAGAAAGGGGTGCAGGTGAAGTTGCAGTTGGGGGTTGACACTGAGGAGTTGACCAGATGGGAGCGTACGATGGAATGTGATGAGCTGCGGAAGGTCCGCTGAGTGGAATCTGGGTGAGGGTGGCAGATTACAGAATCATGATTGGAAATCGCGCTGCGCAAGTCGTTGATAATAATACTAGTATTATTACTTGGACTCCTGGGATGAGGGTATTGACGATGAATGTTATAGTGGTGGGAGGAGGAGACTGAGGAGTAGTAGTAAGTATTAATACTACTACAGAAATAATTATTCAAGCACGACAGCGGCTGCTGCTGGACATGGACCATCCTTCTTAATCCTTTCCCCACTTTTAATAAGTCTTCACTCTCCCTTCCTTCTCTGATAAGATTATAATTTCCTTCCTTTCCCTCCCTACTTCATCCTACTCCGCTACTACTCTCTCCCGACCGACACCACTCCCTCTCCGTCTTGTTCCATTATTTGTACTCTACTACTTTGTTATTATTTCTTCTATTTCTCCTGGTATTTTAGCTCCCACGCCCACGCGCCACCGCTGTTTGTATTTCTACGGGTATTAATAATTAATTGCTGCTACTATTTACTTCCCTTTCCTCCCGCCGCTGTTTTCTGCTTTGCTCAGCAGGGCCCCGGCAGCTGTACTATTTTTATTTCCCCCATGTTTTTTACTTTGGTCAAACATGCCACGTCATTAGATTAGGATTCAATTTATATTTGTTTTTTTCTTATTTTGTGGTCCCAAATCCCAAGTTTTATGGGAGAATTAAATGTCACTCGCGCACGCCGCACCTACCTGTACAAAATTAAATTTCCCTACGAGTTGCACTTTGGATTTGGGATATACTGGGATAATCCATTCCCTGAGGCTTACGATGACTACCATGCTTTTCCTTAATGGATTATCTCTCGTGGCACTCTCTGTACTCCAACACCCTACCCACCTCCTTCCTGAACCGTCAATAGCTACAAGCTACTGATATTATGATTATGTTTGGATTGAGATTTTTTTTAAGATTTATTTTAAAATGATAATAAAAGTGTACTGAGGATAAAATTTTTAACATTATGTAGAGAGAATTTTTTATTTTAATTTTTAATTTGTAACACTACAAGTTGCACTTTGTGAGTTTGTAACACTACTCCTATTATGGTTATGTTTGATTGTGACTTATTTAAAAAATTCTGTGTAAAATTTTTTTTTTTTTGTAAGAAATTTTATTTTTGAATGAGAATAAAAGGTGTATGGGAGGAGAAATTTTTAAAAGTCTGTTGGGAGAATTTTATGGGGAATTTTAAATTTAACTTTTCAAACGAGATAAGAGGCCTTTGAAAGTTTTCATTTTTATTTGAAAAAAAAAAAAACTTTTTATAAATGGGTGTGAAGTCCCGACGTAGCTATATTTATAGGGTAGATTATAAAATAAAATATTAACCAGCAAAAAATAATACCTATTCTCCTAATATAAGTCAATCAAATTCTCATTGACTCTCTCCAACCATTAACAAACCTAATTGGGTTATAAGTTACGTCAATTGCCCAACTCCAAACCAATAATGGCTGCCTTCAAATTACATCATTTGCATATTTTTTAAAAAAATTACACATTTTACTCACATCCTTGGAAGGTATGTACTCATTTCAACAATCAAAAAAATAAATAAATTTTGATTTAGTATAATTTTTTTGAAATACTTAATATAACATTAAATGTATATTTTTTATTTTTATCTTTGTTTTAAAATTTTAATTATATATTATAATTATTAATAAGTGTGTTATAATAATATTATTTAAAATATACTCTTTTTTTTAAGACTGATCAATGTTTTGAAACTTTTTTTTAGACCAAATGATAATATATTAATTTTATTTCACGAAGAGTAATTATTTTATTTTTCAATAGTTCAAAAATATAATTTTATCCATCATTTTTTTAATAATAATTATTCAACATCCATTGTATCGTAATGACTATGAGCGAATACAGAGTGAGTGACGTACAATTGAAAAACTAATACAATAGTTACCAAGTATACCTTATTTATCCCAAAAAACAGACACACAATTAATTAATTGGAATGTAATGTGATGGGTATTAAAAAATATAAAGTTAAACATAGCTTACATACAACTTGTAAAACATATTCATAAAAATGTAATACCACCTGTAAATACACCAATAGAAATGTTGAGTAAATTCTAGAATATTATATATGTGCATTGAAATCCTTTTTAACGCGTGCTTTTCTATCTTAATAATAAATGAGTTCGTTAAATATGTGCAAACAATAATTATTAAATGTATATTATTTGCATATGATATAAATTTGATTAAGGAGATAAGATAATAAGTGCATATCAAGATAGAAACTTGGAGAGAGGTATTAAAATCAAAATATTTTAAAATGAGTAGTAGTAAAACCGTATATAGTTTGGGGATGGTTCGTTTGCTTAAAGGAATGAAAAAGGTAATGGAAATTATAATAGTAGGGAATGATAGTGGGTTATTTCATTATAATTATGTTAGTTGGTTTGTATTAAAAAATGATTATAATTATCAATGATGGTGGTTGGTTTGTGTCGGTGGATGATTATAATTATCAATGATAGTAGTTGGTTAGAAAATTTTTCATGAATGAAAATTTGGTTAATTTTTTATTTTATTTTAAATTCTAAATGTACTATAATTACTAATAAATTATGGTATTGATAATGAAATATGTTAATTTGATTATTTTGTATTTTCATGTCTAATGTAATATAATTTTTTGTTAATTATGATTTTTTTTTATTCATTTTCATTGGCTTCATCGTTACTTTGAAGTATAAATTAACAGGAAAAAAAAAACATACATCATGAGAATACTTAAGAAATAAACAACACGGGAAAGGACTCTTTCAATTATAACTTCCTCAACATGTTAACACAAAACAACAAAAACTCTTTATTTTGAGAAGTGCAGGATGTAATTTATCAGTATATATAGATACAACAATATCCAAATCACATATGCAATACCATGTCATTAGCAGTTAGGAGTTGTACACCATATTCCTCTACTAAAAAAATGTATCACCACTATTTTGAGGGCAATGAGCCAATGACAATAAAAAGACATCTTAACCTGTGTTGAATCTGTCTTGTACCAATGGAATTGGAACTAATAAGACAACCATTGATCAAGTGACATGATGAGTTACAAAATGGCAATAAAATAACTAACAAAGAATTTATGATTTCTTTATTTTATGTTTCAAATAAGAGAAATTCCTCTAATACTCCAAAACAGCCCAAACTAAATTCTGAAAACCAATCTTTGGCCAATATATTGAGGGCACATATAGAATCTCATATGCACTTTGCCATAAAAGGAAATTGCTCAAATGGATTTCATATGCACTTTGCCACAAATATTACCGAAAGCAATTGAAAAAAAAAAGAAAAGAGTAAAGAATTAAGAAAAATAGACAAAACATAAATTAAAAAGCAAGTAGTTGATGCACGACACCAACACCAAAATTGATTCAAATGGGACAAATTTTCAATTAAAATATAATAGTACAGCCATATGTCATTACCACAACAAGATGGAAAAGCACTAAGAGATACAAACAACTTCATTATAAACTTAAAAGTAATAAAGGATTTACACCTCATAGAGTATGATCTATATTTTTCATGCTTTTACATGTTTAATCAATTAAATATCTAAAGTTTATTGATGTAATAACATCTATATGATTAAAGGGGACCCTTACCTTTAACCAACAATAGCATCAGCAGCTAAGCTGTTGCTTATTTATACTTAAATGGGACCCTTACCCTATATTACATTATGCAATGAAAGGGAAAAAAAGTGAATGGAATTGAGAGTAAGCCATTTTCAACTGTTTGCAGCAAATAAAGATGTCTAAACATTCTCACAGTTGTTTATATTTTTATCAAACAAAAATTCATGTTATTGTCATCGGCCAGCACTTAATATTTCTAAGCCTATAACCTAAAGGTGTGCTATATCCATCTTAATAGTACCAAACTACCACATAAACCTCATACCTTATTCCCACATCCCAAGTAAGGTCCCACAAGAATAATAATTTAAGAAATAAGGAAAGTAAAACAAAACAAAACACCCACAAGGAATCCAAAGATCAAACAGTAAAAATGCAATGATAGACAAAAGGCAAATGGGAGAAATCCATATCAAGGAGTAATGTAATGATCATAAAATTCACCACAAAAATTTAAAAACAAAAAAAAATACAAAATAAAACCATAGAATGTCAATTGCGAATACAATTTTGTGAACTGTACATATTACAAATCCCCTATACATAGCACATTTTTACGACAAATGACTATGGAATATCAAGACCTACTTCAAAACTTTTTATCCTGTACAATCCATATATTCTTCCACAAGTACTTCTATGCTACCCATAAAGTTTTCTTTTAGCTAACATTTATCGTAAAAAAAAATTTAAAATACTAGATGCTAAAATGCTCGTGAAGGCATAATGATTTATGCTAATGCACTTTCATTTGACAAACAAAAGGAAACACATACACAACACTACTAAAAAGACCATGACCAAAGTTATATGCAACTTATTCCACCTTCCTACTAGCTTTCAAGAAATATTTAGCTAGCTTGTCGAGCTATCTTATTTGCTATAGAGACTATTTTTAAAAACTATATTGTGCTTTGTTTAGTATTCTTCTTTCATTTAAAGGTAGGGAAGGAGGTGGGAATTTGGTTGTATATTCTTATAAACTAACTACATAACAACTAAACACTAGAACCCACTCTAATTAATAAACAAAATTCTGAGTGCATGAAGCCTGCTAAGTGAGTCTTCACTCTAATTCTTAAACTCAAACTGTAACTTAGGCCTGATCTTTTACCGTAGGGGGTTTCCGATTGATGCCTGATAGAGTTTAAAATGTATATATTTATTGTTAATATTTTCTCAATATTAACTTGATTATAAGGTGAAATTATTCGATTTTGATATACTTTGTGTTTTAGGTATGAAAATTAGCGATTTGGAGGAAAATAAGATAAAAGGGCAAAATTGAAGCAAAAAGGAAAAAATAATCCAGAAGATTTTCGGTTAGACGTGACCACGCCTAAGGCAATGTTAGGTTGGATGAATTTTTAATCTAGAGGAAGAATGTATGGGCGAGATTTCCATCAAGCAAATGGAATTATGAGTTGTCAAATTGAATAAGGAAAAGAGATACTGCAGCAAGTTTTTAGGAACCAAATATTTTATTTTAGTTACGAATATTTTTCCTATTCTTCTTACGTTTCCTTTTTATAGTAGACTTGGTTTTTAGTAATGGTTATCATCACTATATCTTAAGAGTTAGTTTTTGTTATAAAAAAGGAACCCTAAAGGGGGTCAAAATACACAGATAATGCAAGGGCAGCCGCCTCTCATATTTTCCCCAAAGAAAACACATTTCTTCCTTTTCTCTTCTTAGTTTAGAAATTCTTAGAAAAATTCCATGATTCATGTATGCCAACATGAGTGGCTAAACTCTATTTTTTGATTTAAAGGAATGATTGATTTCAATTGCAATCACTGTAAAATTTTGTTTTAAAATTTATATTCTTACTTTTAATTCAAATTTTTGTTAATTTTTGATTTAATTCTTATGAATAATTGATGATTGGTTAATTTGACAAATTAATTCTTCATTATTATTCTGTTGCTATCCATGAATTCAATGATCCATAATTGTCATGAATGAGTGGTACAAGTAGCAACTATGTTAATTATATTTATGACTTGAAATATGCATGCTTAGCTCAAGGGAATTAACAGAACAACAGTAATTTATTGCAATTATTTCGGTTCTTTAATATTTGTTTAACTTTTTTCATAAATTTTAATGCTATCATTATTTTGATATAGAACGCTATCGTGCTCAGTCAATTAATGGTAAGTTTTGATTTGGGTAATAGGCTCGGTCAATTATATTAGGAAAATAAAAATTTATTATGGCTATCCTAATAAGTTTCAAGTTAAATATTTGAGTTTGCAATATTATTTTTCGTGACCTATGATTAGTGATGCAATTGAATGAGATCAACCCTTGGATCAGTAACTTGGTAATTTTGGTAAATTTTTCTATTTTCTATTTTCTATTTCTCTGCTTTAATATTTATTTTTATTAATTTTTAGAATTCAGTAAAATAATTAATCATTCAAAACTCTCTCTGATTTATTTGTTTTTAATTTATTGTTCAAGATTTTGAATAATATTTCAGTTTCATTGGGATTCAACCTGGTCCGCTACTACTACAAATTTCATTTGTAATCACTTAAGTATTAGTGATTAATTTTGGGGGTTTCGACAAACCCACCAATGCCATCACCCTCTTTCAAGATTGCCCCTCAGTTTAATTGGCTGATTATGGGTAAAAGTCTACTCCCACAATGTATGTTGGTGGATCGGCTTCTTGAGTTTGAGTCTCAAGCTAAGGTAAAGATACAACACTTGTACATCATTTTCTGGACCTCAAAAGCCATATGCAAACCATTTATTTGACTTAAATAGCCCCTTTGATTTGCTAGAGTACTAAGAGCCATTTTAACATCTATCATTCCTACTGTGTTAGGTATTAAACAATATCTATTGAAAGTCAATCCAAATAAAGCTCATTCTCTCTAAGTCCCTAATACCATTCCCTGACTAAACTTTGGAAAGCCTATTTCTACAAGGAAAAAAAATTAAATGAGATATCTGATTACCTCAAACTATTTGAACATGATGCATTTAGGAAATTTGCTCACCTATAAGTATGACCATATATCTTTCTTCTTTTCAAAAAATTTTCAATATCGGTAGTTTCATTATGAATATAGTAATAAAAAGGGTTGGCAATTACTATACATATTGCAACAAAAAATTGTCTTGTCTACACTTAGTATATTTGAAATCATGGAAATGACATGGGATAGGGACAATACAATATACTAAACCTTATATATCTAAATGCAATGCAGGACTATTGCAATACCAAATGGCTGGTAGACTTAGGTATCAAGCTGTGAAATGCTTATTATATTTTTTTGAACTATCTAGTCGAAGAAATACTGATAAAAAGCTATAATAGTAAATGACTTTATCAAGGATATGTATAAAGAATGAATGTCAATTATAGTTTCTTTAAGCAAATTCAAGAAATGCCAATCAGAGCCCCCTTGGGGGTAGTCAAGTTAGTGTGGTGGGTGAGCGCATAACCATAAGGTCACGAGTTCAAATCCCCCTGTTGACATTTTCTTAGTTGAGCCTGTCGTACAGGCTTACATAATGCGGTTTACTTCTCCTGTGATGGTTTGCGGGCTATTCCACAGGAGTGAGATTTATCCAGTGTGCACCATTGGGTAGCGACTGCGTATTCCCTTGTCAACAAAAGATATGTCAATTAGGAATTCAAGGAACCACAAAATCTGAATTCAAGGAAACTTCACAAGCAAATTCAAGGAATTCAAGTAAAAAAAACCTAAATTGAAATTGGCGCCCCAAAAAACCACAAAATCCCCCAAAATTTGGAAAATGCAACTAGAATAGAAAAATATCCAAAACAAATAAAAAAATTCCTCCAAACATAAGGACACACCACAATTGTTCTAAGCTCAAGATTCAGACTTGACACTTGGAGCTCCAAAAAAGAAAAATGACAAATAAAATGAAGGGGAATGGATGTGAGTTTTACTTACCAACGAAAGTCTCCAGTTGGCTATGAAATTGGAATTGGAAATTCAAAGCAATGGATTATTGTAGAGAATATATGGAGACAGATGTGAAGGATTGGATTCAGGTGAAGAAAGAGGGAGAAGAAGAGGGAAATGGGAGAACTGCTGCAACAGATCTGGAAAGGATGAGCAAATTGAGGACGAAAATAAAAAGCTTGCTGCAACAAATTGTTTGAGGACGAAAATGAAGGGGTTTTCTTTGGAAATCCTTGGGCAAAATCCTTCGGAATAAGAAGGGGAAAGAATTTTTTTTTTTTTTGCTTAATGGCTTTTATACCCCCCAAGATTTGGTGAGGGGGGGGGGGGGTATGAGGATATCGGCAAAAAGGGGAATGGTTTTTATGGTACCCATTTAATTCATTTTAAATAGGCAGTAAATATTATTTCATTCCCATTTATTATTCTCCCATACCCCTTAACTAACCGCCCCCTTAGGCTTCGTTTGGATTGTGATGCATTTAAGAAAAATTGTATTGGAATTTGTGAATTTTTTGTGAGTATTTTCAGATAGAAAAAGTATTTTAGAGGAAAAAATAGGAGAAATTTTTTAAAAAAATTATATGAGAGGAATTTGAGTGGAAAAATTTAAAATTTAAAATTTGAAATAAAAATGTGTTTAGATATTTTATTTTCGTTTAAAAAAATTATCTTTTTGTAAATAAAAATTCGGTCCAAATAAAGCCTTAGTGTTGCTTTAAAAATGGACATGAAAATTCAATGGGTATGAAAATTTGTTGACACTGATTTTTGGTGGGACGAAAGTAATATCATTTTTACTTTATTTGTATATCTTAATGATTTTTTTTTCTTCAAGTTCAAGTAGATAATTGTAGGAAATAAGTGGCGTGAGTTACGTGAAGTAAGGACAAGACATAAATAAAAATAAAACTTCATATTAAAAAAAAGTGAAATAACAAGAAAAAAATAATTAAATTGGGATAAAAAAAAAGTAATAAATATATCATCAGTTTCAACGGACCGGGCAGTGGTTCATTCGCTGGGAAGTATTTAATACGGAATCACAAGAATAAGTTGGATAATTTTTACTGTAATTAGTAAAATCAATAAAAGTAAAACACAGAGGATTTATTTTGTCCCTTGCGGGGTTTAGCCATAAATGTTCATCCGTAAAATGGAAATAAAAGGGAGCGAAAACGGAAAAGTGGAAAACCTCCCTAAAAAAAGAAATAAAAAAAAAAAATGGAAGAAAGAGTTGGTGTAAGGGTTTGGTGGTTTTACTTCCAAATACAAAGAAAACACTGTCCTCATCATCCTCCACACTGAAAGGCGGCGGTGTCCTGAGCTCATCCATCGGAAAGACAGTAGAAGAGAGGCGAGATATAATTGGAGAAAAAATCATCGGATAATCGGAGACTGCAAAGGTGGGAACTAGGAAGAGCATTTGGGACCATACAAACGAAAAAACCAGTTTTGCGCTACGGGACCCTTATAGTCACCAGTCACACCACACATATAATACTAATGGAAAATGGAGCGTCGACGCCGGAAGAGACAGACGGGATTGTATCATATTCAGCAGAAAGAGGTAGGACATGATATCATATCTTATCAGTAGTTAATTACTATTACTCTTGCTCTTGCTCTTACTCCTACTCGCGGGAAGTTATCTGAGAAGCCTAAATCGAAGAAGGAAGAGGGAGCCGGTGGCCCTAGAAGTCTCAATTCAAGCAGGCTGTAGACTTGTTTCTCTGTCTGTGAGACTCCATTTAATTTAGCATTTCAAGGGGACAGTAGAAGCAGATAAGATTGTCGTCTAGGTTTTAGGTTTAAGATAGAAGCAAACCCCACGAATCTTCTCTGAACCCCCCCTTCCCCCCAACCCCCAAAACAATGGGAGCTAGCAGCGATCCGACCCAAGATGGGTCAGACGAGCAGCAGCGAAGGTCAGAGATCTACACATATGAGGCGCCTTGGCACATATACGCCATGAACTGGAGTGTCCGAAGGGACAAGAAATACCGCCTGGCCATTGCCAGCTTGATGGAGCAGTACCCCAATCGGGTTGAAATAGTCCAGCTCGACGACACCAACGGCGAGATCCGACCCGATCCTAACCTCTGCTTCGAGCATCCTTATCCACCAACTAAGGTTATCTTCATCCCTGACAAGGAGTGCCAGAAGCCCGACCTCCTGGCCACCTCCAGCGACTACCTCCGCGTCTGGAGAGTTGCGGACGACGGCAGCCGGGTGGATATTAAGTGCCTCCTTAACAATAACCGCAACAGCGAGTTCTCTGGGCCCCTCACCTCCTTTGACTGGAACGAGGCCGAGCCCAAGCGCATTGGCACCTCCAGCATCGACACTACCTGCACTATCTGGGACATCGAGCGCGAGGCAGTCGACACTCAGCTCATCGCCCATGACAAGGAGGTCTATGACATTGCGTGGGGCGGCGTTGGCGTTTTTGCTTCTGTTTCTGCTGACGGCTCTGTCAGGGTTTTTGACCTACGAGATAAGGAGCACTCCACCATTATCTATGAGAGCTCTGAGCCAGACACACCGCTGGTTCGCCTTGGATGGAACAAGCAGGACCCCCGTTACATGGCTACTATCATTATGGACAGCGCCAAGGTTGTGGTCCTGGATATCCGCTTCCCCACACTTCCTGTGGTGGAGCTGCAGAGACACCAGGCCAGTGTCAATGCCATCGCCTGGGCCCCCCACAGCTCCTGCCACATCTGCACTGCTGGCGATGACTCACAGGCTCTCATCTGGGACCTCTCCACCATGGGCCAACCCATCGAGGGCGGATTGGATCCCATATTGGCTTACACTGCTGGTGCGGAAATTGAGCAGCTGCAGTGGTCCTCGTCCCAGCCTGATTGGGTTGCGATTGCATTCTCCAATAAGCTTCAGATTCTGAGGGTGTGACTTTTGTATCACATTGTCTGCAGCCTTGGTAAATTGCTCTTTTGTCTTTGTTTTCTCCTTTGACATGCTTAGTTTTCAGATGTTGAACTCAGGGATTCTGTTACTTTCTGTTTGGAGTTTTCAAGCTGATACAACTGTAGGTTAAACCTCTTTCTTATCATCTGTGTAGGAATAGAAGTCAGTCCTTCAAAATTACATACATTGCTTAGTTCAGAAACTTTGATTACAATATACAGTTTCCCGTATGTTAGAAAGAATGATGTACCATTATAATTTCTCATTGCAGTTTCCTGCATTGTCATAATCCTCCAGTCTTACTTACTACTTCCTACTTACTTGGGTGCCCATTTTTCTTGAAGCATTTTTTTCCCATTTTATTTTATTTTTGACAACATAATCTGTTGTGATAAGTTGTTTGCTTCACATTTTAAGTTGCTAAAAAAATTAGTACTGGAAAAGCTGCTTCGGGGGTTTTTTTGTCCTCAAAGTTTAAGTACAGGGGCTGCTTTTAAGAATCCATTTTCAAATGTAGTTTTTGGATATAGTTTTCCCCGAGTTTCTTTCCTGGGGATGGACTGGGTTGGACCCCTTTGGGTGGGGGTTGTTTGGCAAATTGTCATCCTCATCTGGGATTCACTTGTTCATATTCAGTTTTTGACCTCCTTATACAATTGTCTCGATTGTGGAATAACATTGAGAAATAGGAGTTTATGCTATCAAAGTATTTGTGTGATCATGATTCAGATGGAATGAGCCACTTATCCACTTTGTTATCTTATTGAACAAAAATGTTATACTGTTCAACCATTGACAAAAAATTTTGATTCTTTGGGGAGTAGTAGGACCATCCACTAAGAAGGGTTTCATTTGAGGGTCAAAAAAAAGAAAAAAAGAAGGGTTTCATTTTTTTGAATTGTACAGTTTGAAGACCTGGTATATGCTGGGGGTTGCTTATAAAAGTTCAAGGCTACTTCTTTTAATGGAAAAATTATTTGATCGCAATAAACTCCAGGCCAAAGGAAAAAGTTCTTAGTATTTGAATATATTGAGGAACTTATCTGGTTTGCTTCTGGACCTGGAATTGAAGGTCCTCACATGATTTTGACCGGCGGAGTTGGTGTTGATTTTGAGTTCTTGTTCACGTATTGATCTTATTGGTTTGTTGTCTGAACTTGCAACGGTCAATCCTTCGTGTCTTTCAGTTAGATGTCATTTGTTAACAGGGGCTTATTTCTGGTTTAACTTGCCATTATTCTACTTTTGGGAAGTTATGCAGAATATGAGATTTAAGGTTTAGTCTTTTTTGGGTGGCATAATTATGCTAAACAAATGCTAAAAAATTCATTTGCAGGTAGATGGTAGTTTCTGAGTAATACATGTATTTACTAGTGTCATGGCAAAACACAGAACTAAAATGAATGACTTTCTAATGGAAGTATAAGGATACATATAGGTACATAGAAAAGGACAACTTGTTTATCTATAGACACTCTTTGGTTCCCATTGTTGCTTTCCTTGTACTCGTATGATATTCTTATACCACCCATTTCAATATCATTATGTCGTTGGCTCCCTAGGGAGTTCTTCTAAAACATGTACAATTGGAAACATCCTGGAACAACTTGTGTTTCTAGAGGTTCAAGCAGGTAAAGATGAAACTCTCTTGAATACCGAGTCAGACAATTATTATAATTCCTGAAATTGCAGAGTTGCCAATTTTTTCTCTCAGTCATGTCAGACTATTTTATTCTTGAAATTTCAGAGCTTGCCACTTTTCCCACTTTCTCTGTTTATACTCATAACCATTACCCATCTAGAAGTTATAGCTTTTCTTTCAGCTTCTGAAGCTCGTGTTCCATTGGAAAAGAAAGGCAAGAATATGAACGCTGCTATCCCTGTTTCTTGAGATATGAAAGAAGAGGTAAAGAAAAATAAAAATGGAGAAAGCCTAAATCAAAGTTTACCTCTGCAGAATTTCTTTATAAAAAATGGGATTTTATAATGGGGAGATTTAACTCTTTTACTTCATTTAAATGGCATCTGATTTCATTCTCTTACTTGAAGTAATCTTTGACACTCTTTTGCCTGCATCAAATAAATGTACAGATACCAAGCTTTCATGGTTATGGATATAAATGTCGTAACTTTGTAGTACTGGAGGCATATTACGTAAATAATATATTGCATAGTATGGATTTGTATATGTGCAAGGTTTGATCATAGTATTCTAGTGTACACATGCACTCATTCTAAGTTTATCATCCCTTTTACTTGAATGCATACTCTTTTTTGACTGGTTGGATGAAGTAATATTCAGTTTTGGGCATCCTCTCATCTTGATTCACTTGGAGAAAGGTTCTTTTAACCTTCAGATCCTTATCCACAACCTTGTTTGTGACTGTGTCCAGTATTGATGGCCATCCTGATTTTGTCAGTTGCAGCAGTACATGTGCCTGGGCTTTTTCCTAGTTGTACACAAGTTCTATGTCTCTGTCTCCCTTCTTGCACATCAAGACAGTTCCTGCTTTCTTCTTTACTATTTTTTTGTTGCTGGATTCTCTGCTGTCCATATGTCCGCTTGTTATTGTGCTTTTAGCCATCAACTTAATCAAAGTTTTTGCGCTGCATCTTGTAGTATTCTTCTTGTTTTGGGGCTAAGAGATGAACATGAAGCCCGAATATGAGAATCCTAAGAGTAGGACATCTGGATGTTAACCTGTAAGCTGCAACGTGGATTAGCGCAGAAGTAGATTTGGATTATTATTATTTGGAAGCAATTTTGATTATCTTGTGCTGCAGGAGAAACATTCCTCTTGAATTGATGAGAGATGCTGGCGGAGAGCGGAGAGCGGAGAGAGAGAGAGAATGGGAGGAGTCTGGACCGAAGCTGGGTGTTTGAACGTGTAGAAGTAAAAAGGTTTCAGGGGGATGCTGGTGTAGGTTACAATAGTATAGCGTGCGAATTTCCTTTTACTGCCAATCGCAAGTAGTTCTAGGTCGTTGTTCCTGAATCCCTGCCGCTTCATCTAAGCCCTGAGCTATTTATCTGACGGACGACTTTGTATATGGAAGTGAAGTAATCCTGTTCAGTCTCCTAGACCTAGTGCTAGTCTTCTCATAAGAGAACCCTGTAGGTAGAAAATGCATGCATGCTCTTATTTGCTGTTCCTGGTAATAGAATAGAAGGCTGATTTTGTTTTGTATAATGCATCCAATCGAATCAAACGATGGGCAACGTTCACCACACGCGTACGTTTGACCCCCAAAAGAGGCCAAAATATCGTACGTACGCGTGTTCCTGTCTGGATCGTATAATATTATCAAAATCGATCTCAAATCGCATGGATTGTTTGTTTTATAAGATCGGCTATAGGATCGGTGAGATTGTAGATCGTTTGTTTTATAAAATTAGTTATAGGATCGGTGAGATCGTGTGAGATTGTGTAAGATCGTATAATTTGATTTTATATGATTTTACTAAAATAGTTATTTTTAAGAAAATTGAGTTATTTTTAAACATTAACGTAATTATAAATTATTTAAAAAAATATTTTACGTATTATTTTGGTCATTTTAAGTATTTTTAAAAAATATTTTACAGTTAATTAATTTTTTTAACAAATTATTATTCATTGCTCATTTTTTAATACTTAAATTTCTCCTCTGTTTTTTTTTTCTTTTTTGCCTACGAAAAAGAAAATCTTGACACAATTATCTTCCAAAAAAAATATCCAAACCTAATATATGGTTTTTATGATCTTTTAATTCATGAGACTTTATAAGTGAAGGTATAATGTTTACTGACAACAAAGTATTTGGTTTTTTTTTTTTCAAAACGTTAAAATGAGATAATTAAAAATTGATTAATTCTATTAGTAAATTAATTTTTAAACTATTAGGCTTTTATGATTATAAATAAGGAGATTTTGAAAAAAATATGCATGACTCTAGCTTTAGATATAATGAATGCAATAAGCATGATATATAAATTTTTTTATTTTCATATTTTTAAATTTGTATAGGACTTTATTTTCTTATGAAATTTAGTATTAGTAATTGAGATTTTGATTATTTTATTTACTTTGCCTATTAAAGTGTGCAATTATTTATGTTATGGTAATTTAAATCATAAAAATGCATCTATACTTTATTTGGTAGTATTATTATTTAGTGTAGAGTGTTACTAAATATGATATTTTTTATGATGTGGGATATATTATAATAGTCATAATAATTTTGAATTTTGTCCAATAAAATAAACCATTAGGGTTTTAGAATTGTAATAAATATAGTATTTTTTGACTATTAAGTTTGTTTTAAATTTAGTAATTATTAATATAATTAGATTCAAATTGCTTTAGAAAAATAATTTTCATATAGGGTTTGACTATGAAATTGTGGTTAGTTTTATTTAATATGAGTTTTTATATAAAGCTTTTAATGTAATAGATTTTAGATGGAATCTATTAATAATATTTTTACAACGAGAGTTTTTGTTAAAATTTGATTGGATTGCCTCTCTTCACGAATGCGTTCATAGTATTTTTTTAGTTTATGTAAAACTAAATAAGTAGGGATGTATAATAATATTAATTATAATATAACACATGTACATAATTTATTTTTATAAAAAATTTAATACGTATAATAAAATATGAATTATCATAATTATTTTGATTATTTTTTTTTTTAAAATGTAATAATTCTACTATCTAATTTCACTAATCCTATCCTGTTACTTAAAATCGATCCTAAGGAAAATCTCGCGCCAACAAACTTTGCAATAGATAGTAAAGAAAGGAAAAAAACAATAAAAAAAAGCCTCCCTCGCCACGCTCACGCTCACGCTCACTGGACGGCCATTTCCAACGGAGAAGACTACCTCCGGCTCCAAAAAGAAAAGGAAAAAAATTATTTCTCGGTCCCTTCCGCCCCTCCCATATTTAGTGTGGAGTTAATGAAAGTATGTCTCAGTATGTCTCTGGACAATACTGAGCAAGCAGCTAAATGGTAATGGCTACAGCAGCTGCGCCCACGTTGACGTTCTTGAAACCTTATTATCCAATCTCCCTTCTTCTTCTCCCCCCTTCTGATAGTTTAGTTCTCTCTTCTTTTCACAATCCTCCTTGTAGTTGTAATGCTACCACCACCACTGCCAGTACTATTTTGAAGTCTGCCTTCGGCTTCCCCAATTCCAGTCCCAATTACTACTACAAATGGAATACTGCTGCTGCTGCTGCTACTACTACTACTTCTAATACTCGTTTCACCATTCCAAATAAATGCAACTATTTGTCTCCTTCTTTATTTTCTGGCTCCTTCTCCGCCTCTGCACTCCCAGCCATCTCTTCGACGTCCAGAGCCACCAAAACCAAACTCCCTCCTCCCCCACCAATCATTCCCGCCAGCCACAACAATTTTGACCGTGACTCCATTTCTCTCCTCAATGAAAGGATTCTTCGCGAGCATTCCCAGAGAGATTCCAGGCTCCCCCCCCTCATGGATCCCCAGGAAGCCGACAAGTACATTCAGCTTGTCAAGGAGCAGCAGGAGAGGGGCTTGCAGAAGCTCAAGGGCGGGGGCGGAGGAGACCGCCCTATTTTTGGCTGCAAGGTCGACCCTTACACCCTCCGTCCTGGCGACTACGTCGTCCACAAGAAGGTCGGCATCGGCCGGTTTGTTGCTATCAAATTCGACATGCCTAAAGATTCTTCTATTTCCGCGGAGCACCGCCCAATTGAGTATGTCTTCATAGAGTACGCTGATGGGATGGCCAAGCTTTCCGTCAACCAGGCGTCTCGCATACTTTACCGCTATAATCTGTACGTTTTCCCTTTTCCTCTGCAAACGCCCATACACTTTGCTGCATTTTTTTTTTCCTTTTAAAATTAAATAAAAAATGTGATGTACTGTTGGCTTTGGTACATCAATACCAGTTACATATCAATGAGCCCAACTAATGTCCTTTCTTTTCCAAAATCTTTCCATGATTATTTCATTTGATACCTAGTGCTGAAAAAAAAATTTAACTTCGAGAGGATTATTCTCTCAGTCAGAGTAAAACTGCACTTCAGTTGCTCCTCTGGAGCCCGACTTGATCACTGTCTCAAACTATAATTTTCCAGACCAAATGAAACCAAAAAGCCGCGCACTTTGAGCAAACTAAGTGATCCAAATGCATGGGAAAGAAGAAGGGTGAAGGGAAAGGTTGCAGTTCAAAAAATGGTTGTTGACTTGATGGAGCTCTATATACACCGGCTCAAACAAAGAAGGCCGCCTTACCCCAAAACACCTGCCCTTGCAGAATTTGCAGCTCAATTTCCTTATAAACCAACACCAGACCAACAGCAGGTCTATTATTTTCAGCTTTTTATTTTTTCTCTCCATTTTAATTATGAAACCCTCTGAATTTCATAATAGGCCTGGTTTTTTGATGAGATATTGGCCACGTGTTTCCCATAAAAATTTGCAATTTTGTGGAGAAATAGGTAGTTCTCTTAAATGGCATCTATTCTGCACCTTGGCTAAATTGACTTGTTACATTTTCACGGAGTTGGGCCTAATGTTGAAGGTAACTGCCCTTAACGCTTATTGTTTGAGTTCTAATAACAGGCCATAATGGATGTAGAAAAAGACCTGACTGAGAGAGAGAACCCTATGGACAGATTGATATGTGGAGATGTGGGTTTTGGCAAAACTGAAGTTGCACTACGGGCAATCTTCTGTGTGGTTTCATCAGGGAAGCAAGCCATGGTTCTTGCACCGACAATAGTTTTAGCTAAACAACATTATGAAGTTATCTCTGAGCGCTTTTCAAGATATCCAGACATCAAGGTTGGACTTTTAAGTAGATTTCAGGTATGATGAATTTTCCAAAATTTGTAATTTCTTGCTAGCTATGGTAAAATTGTTTGCTAGATGCCATTTAAAGTGACAACTGGGGATATTCCATATTATTTTCACCTGAGCTTTTTTTTTTTTTCGCCCATTGTGCTACGGTACTTTTTTGGATTCCTTTTGTGGTCACCTCTTTATCATTAAATATTAAGTTTTAAACTGTCTCAAATTTCTTCACGCAAACCAGCATTTCTGCATGTATGAATTATGGAGTTCTTAAGGATATTTAATATTCAGATAATTTATTAATCTAATTGGTCGTTGCAACTGCTGTAATTAAGATTTTTTTAATTGCGTTTTCTGACTTGTTCAGTTAATGTAATTTTGCATTTTTACTGTCTTAACTTAGATGTTTGTTGAAACTACTCTTTGTTGGTTTTCAATGCTATTACACGATTTAACAACAAACATATTTGTAGCACGAAAAGTTTTGTGCTTTTAACTTGCCAGTGGATTGTGTAGAATTTCCAAACTATAGCCTGTGTAAGAAGTTGAACCTTGATTAGTCAAGTTCAAATTATTTGTTCCCATCTAGCTTCTTGCTTGAGTGATATTGTCATTATTGTACTTCCTTACCCTGGCAAGAACGAAAAATAGCACTATTGCTAACTAACTGTCCTTGTTTCAACTTATGCATGTTGAAGTCTAAATCAGAGAAAGAGGAATATCTGCACATGATTAAACATGGGCATCTGGACATTATTGTTGGAACTCATTCACTACTTGGAAGTCGTGTTGTGTATAATAATCTAGGCCTTCTTGTGGTTGATGAGGAACAGGTAGCCCTACACCCTTTATGCTATAATATAGTTTGTCATTTTGTTACCTACAATTTAAAGCTTTAACTTTGTGTACCTTGGGAATAATTGTGAAGGTGTGAATTCCTTAAGTAGTTCAGTCGTGGCCTGAAATGGTAGAAACATCTCTCTGTTAAAGCCTTGAAATATGACATTATTATCTTCACTGGTCCACCTCCGTATGGCCACATTAACTAGTGTAAGGGGTCTCTATTTGCATATGTTGATTGTGAGATCTTGATATCGTTCTCAGTTAGTCTTCAGGTAATTTTATTTTGGCTCAAAGTTTCCATAGAATAATATAGCTGAAGTCTGACAGCATTTTATTTTCCACCAGAAGATCAAATGGAATTATAGAATATTTGTTATGTGGTGCCTGACCGGTTCCTTATTTTTAGCTTCTATCTTGTCAAGTTTTATCTGGTGTGAAGTAGAGCTTTTTATGCTATGAATCACTGCAAATACAAGAAGCACACATATTTTATTTTGATTAATAATACATTAATCCTTCTGGTGGTAGATTTTTGAGCTCTGCGTTACCATGGAAGGTGAATGCAGGTTATGCATATACAGTAATTGTTCTTCACTTGCTGTTTTACATTTTGAAACATCAAGGGAAGCTAATGATCGATATGACTCTCTGAGAAAGCTGCTTGACTTACTCAGAAAATGGCTGTTTTGGTTTACAGAGATTTGGGGTGAAGCAAAAGGAGAAGATTGCTTCTTTTAAAACCTCAGTTGATGTACTCACACTTTCAGCAACGCCCATTCCGCGAACCCTTTATTTAGCATTGACTGGGTTTCGTGATGCTAGGTAATTCTTCCTACTGAACTGAAAGTTTAAGGATTCCAGTCTTGAGTGACGTCTAAAATGCATATCTTAGTTAGTGTTTTGCAAAGTCATTACCAGTCTCTGGTTATAGGAAGCTATGGTCTAATATGCAACTAAACAAATTATCTTTGACCATTGCCCTAGCATTGGTACTGTGTTCATTTTTTCTTTTCCGTTCTACTATATTGCATGTCCTATTGGTGAACAGTCTCATTTGCTACTATTTTGATGCTGCTAAATTTCTGGTGGTAATTTTTGTTTTTGGGATTTCCTGCTTCATGCTTCTGCAGTTTAATTTTAACACCTCCACCCGAAAGAGTTCCAATTAGAACCCATCTTTCAGCATTTAGTAAGGAAAAGGTCTTATCAGCTATAAAGTATGAGCTGGATCGAGGTGGACAGGTTTTTTATGTTTTACCTCGAATTAAAGGTGAACTGAGTAGAGTATAATTTCTTTTCATGAATTTTTGTAATGTTGAAGTAGCTTCATAGGAGTAATTTATGCGTAGTTTCAATTTTTAAAATTTTTGAGCAGAGCCAAGCATATTTTAGATAACTTCACCTGCCAACATTTTTGATGAATGGAATTCCAAACACTTCAGGGCTTGATGAAGTCAAGGAATTTCTTGAAGAGTCATTTCCAAATGTTGTAATAGCTATTGCCCATGGAAAGGTAATATGTCTTCTCAGTGGAGAAATGCATCTAAGATCACATCATTATGTGTGGTAAAGTAAAAACTTTAAGTAATCCACAGATGCAACTGGGTAAATAGTTTATTCATGATCTGAAAACCACAAGACCAATGCCAGATTCTGTCCCCCTTCCATCCCAACTTAGTATAGATTAAGTTTTGCTCCATCAAAATTTTCCAGAACATATCAATCTGTTCCCAAAACGTATATATCCTTGCAGATAATGCCCGTAATTTGTGCATCTGCTGCAAGTTGAAATTGTTGGCCATACACTCAAAAGGAGTGTCATAAGCTGATAGTAACTTGCTGTATATTCATAAATGCAGCAGATGTGTGATCCCATGCGTGAAGGTTAGAGATTAAGGAAAGCATATGAATACTCTTCTTATGAAGAAAACCAAAGTGATATGAAAGCAGCCACCTGAAAGGTGTGTGAATGTTGATAAAACCAAATATACTGAATCCACATGGAAGGTTATAGTATATTGACCATTTTTTACATAAAACAGGCTGCATGAAACCTTTCGGTGCCAACATATAGGTTGGATAGATTATTTATGCCTTACATTGCTGGAAATTTGTGAGTGAGGGTGAGATTATCCAAATTCTATTACAAGGCAAAACAAACACTTGCACAGTGTCATGTTAAGGCCTATGGCTTACTCAAATGAAGCGTTGAGTTCTTTGAATCCATTCTTTTAAAGCATGAAGTCGTTTTGACTTGAATAGCGTGTTTATATGTTCCTTTGGAAATTAAACATTAGGAAATTCAGAGCTTTAGAAGTTGAGCAAATCTGAATGTTTCTCTCATATTTCTGCTTAAAATTTTGGCAGCAATACTCGAAACAGCTTGAGGATACTATGGAAAGATTTGCACTAGGAGAAATCAAGATTCTCATATGCACAAACATAGTTGAAAGTGGGCTAGACATTCAAAATGCAAACACAATCATAATTCAAGATGTCCAACAATTTGGCCTTGCACAGATGTATCAGGTTTTCTTTCTTCTCTATTCCTCCATTTTGAGAATTTTGATTTACCAATTGAAATGAATGAAGTGGGAAACCAAAATAAAGAATCTTGTTTTAATTATCAAGATCTCAATGAGAGGCTATTTATTGTTTGGTCACAACTTGCGAAAACTCTGGATATTGTTAGGTTTTACCTTTGTCTATGTGTCAGAGTTACACCAATTTTGCTTATGTTATTGTGCAGCAACATCCTAATTGTCCTGTCCTATCATTGACAATGCTTGGTCCTTTTTGAGTGGTCTAACAGTGCTTGCCTGTTTTAGTTGCAAATATTAGCTCTGACAGTGTTGATTTTTTGTCTTACTAATTGCACTAGCCCCAAAAGCTAAACAGTTGCCATAACAAATTAACAATCCATGAAATATAGCAGCTTATTCTTTATAACAAAAGATATGACATCAGATTATTGCTAAGCACTTCTATTGGCTAGTGTTGATGTTTTCTTACTTTTGGGACTGCTATTCTGCTGCTATCAGGTATCATATGACAAGTTCTCAATTTATTGAATGTCTGACATCCTACATGGCACAGACTTGAAGATGCAGGCATAAGGAACTTGGTCGCCTGGCCATCTTCAGTACACCCCTGGGCATTTCTGTGGCTGTTTCTATAGGCCAATGCTTGTTACATAAACCTATCGTGTGAAATTTCATACATATTAAATGTTTTTAAGCTTTAAACTTATCCTTTTCTTAACTTTCATCACTGTTCATTGGCAGTTGCGTGGAAGAGTGGGCCGGGCAGATAAAGAAGCTCATGCACATTTGTTTTATCCTGATAAGTCTCTTCTTTCTGATCAGGCACTGGTAAGTTTTTGTATCGCTTGTCATTGAATTTAGTGATAAGTAGAATATGATTGTTGTATACTGTAATCTTCTTTTTGGCTGACTTCCTTTTCGTTTTCACATTCGTTTTTATGGCTTAGAAAAGCCATAACAACTGTCAAAGTGTTAAGTCTAATCACCAGAAAAGGAAAGCTCGAATTTTGAATTGCAGTCCCACCAGTGATTTTGGTTACAGTAGCTCTCAGCTGTATCTTTTTAAGTTTGACTGTTTGTATTTCATCAGGAGAGGCTTGCTGCCCTCGAAGAGTGTCGTGACCTTGGCCAAGGTTTCCAGCTTGCAGAGAGAGACATGGCAATTAGAGGCTTTGGTAATATTTTTGGTGAGCAACAGACAGGAGATATTGGAAATGTGGGCGTTGATCTATTCTTTGAAATGCTGTTTGAAAGCCTGTCGAAGGTTTGTTGCTTGGTGATTATGAAATTTTGGTAAATCTTGGTATCTTCTGGAGACGCGAGTTCTTATATTTGGATTAGTAAAATTTTAACTCAATTTAAAAGGGAAAGGGGAAGACCCATAGAGACTTGAAAAGAAACTATTAGGAAAGACATGATATATCTATACTTAAATAAAAATACATGTGATAGAACATGATGGCAAGATATGATTCATATAGCTGACCTCACATAGTGTGATAAAGGCATAGTTGTTATTTGGATTAGAAGTTTGAGCCTGCTGTGTTTGTCAAGTATATTGATTATAACTCATTTTCATCTTTACCCGGTGTATTATTTCTCATTAAATGATATATACTTCTTTGTGACAATTGAAGATCAGACAGATGGTGATAAATTTAAAACCTAATTGTTTCATTCCAGGTTGACGAGCACCGTATAATTTCAGTTCCTTACCAATCGGTGCAGGTATTTACATGCTTTCCATCAAAAGGGGGTGGGGAGAGGAGAGGTATTTATTTCCTTCAAAAAAATTCAAAGAATAAATTTCATTATAGTCTTCACATTAACTGCGAAGCCAAATTCTCTGATTTGCTTCTATAACATCTGTTATAGCCCAGAGACATATTAGCTTCTTGTGAAATTTGAAAAGGTTACTATTCATGTACTTGAACTATTTTATAGTGGTGAATTCATTTTCGTCAACTGATCCTGAAAATTACTAAAAATTGTGGGCCAAATAGAAAACTTTGATGTGAGAGTTTCAAGGACAGACTACTTTAAACAAGTTAATTACTGCTACCACCTTAACTGTGGTGAGATTAATGATGAAACAAATGTCGGGCAATATAGCAGTAGGTAAACTTCTCATCACAAGGTTGAATTTTATATGGGTGTGATATTTGTATATCCCGGAATCTGAGACTCTTGCATTGAGATGTACAGTCATTCTTCTTCTAACAACTAGATGAAATCTGTCAAAGAGACCATAGTGTTACTCACTCCTCAGGGCCTGACTTTTGGCCACGAAATCCTAGTATCTTCCCATCAATGGCGGAGTTGAAGGGTACTTCTATCAGGTTGATTATAGGAGAGAAGCATCATGTTTTGGGGGGATTGGATGCAATGATATGGCCTTGCATCAAATTTTGGGGTTTGGGTGGATCAGAAGTACCTTTCATCCATTGATTATTTGCATTTTGTTATTGTTTTGTCAGCTTGACCTGAATATAAATCCTCATCTGCCTTCTGAGTACATTCACTATTTGGAGAATCCCATGGAAGTAATCAATCAAGCTGAAAAAGCTGCCAGGAAAGATATTTGGAGTTTGATTCAATTTACCGAGAGTCTTCGCCATCAGTATGGAAAAGAGCCTTACTCCATGGAAATCCTATTAAAAAAACTCTATGTGAAAAGGATGGCTGCAGATTTGGGAATTACCAGGATATATGCATCAGGAAAAATGGTTGGCTTGAGAACAAACATGAACAAAATGGTTTTCAAGCTTATAACAGGTTCAATGGTATCTGACGCACACCGAAACTCTCTTGTTTTTGAGGATGGCCTAATCAAGGTAATATGGGTTTCTTGCCTTGTTTTTCTCCCATATTTGGTGGCAATCAGCTCATAACAACCTTTTAATTTGTTTATTTATTTATTATTTAAAGACTTTTTTTTCTTCCCCCTTTCTAGTAAGCAAACTACTTTTGTTGCTTTCCTCCGGGTTTTTCAGGCTGAACTCCTGTTGGAGCTACCAAGAGAACAGTTGCTGAATTGGATTTTCCATTGCTTAGCAGAACTCTACAGTTCTCTACCTGCTTTAATCAAATATTAGTTTCTCCTACAATCGCAGCTACCATTAATATGAGCTGGACTTGGGAGGCAACTCGGGTATGAAGAAGAAATGTCTAATCTTGCTCCAGCAAAACGTTAGAGATCAAGGTTTAAGAAGGGCTGTTATTGTGAAATTTATTGCCTACTAATAAGGGGTGGCAATTGGGAGGGAATGAGAAGGAATTAGGTGAAATTTAAATGGGTAAGGAATTATTAGGAATGTGAAATGTTATTTCTATTAAAATTTGAAATTAGGAGAAAATGGGATTTAATAAGATTGAAAATTTTCAATTCTTATTAATATCTCATTAAAATTTTTCATTGGGAATTAACTGTCAATATTAATCATTAATTATTAATCATTTAACTATTAATATTTGTCATTAATCATTCTTGAATTAGAGGCTCTGAACATGAATAGAATGGAATAAACACAGTAGGCAAAACAAAGGATAGAAGGTTTTTCATATATCTTGCCTTTTCTCAGTACTAAATACCCCTTATATAGGGTGGAAAAAACAGACTTTAAGGACTGCCTTAAATTAGGGAAAAGCCCTAAATTAAGGAGTAGGAAATGCCCTAAATTAAGGAGTAAATTTAGGCTGAATTCTGACCACAATCTAATAAAGAAAAGCCTTAAATTAAGCTAATCCTGTCTAGATACAGCAGACCTTCAACACTCCTCAAGTTGGTGCAAAGATATCTATCATTCCCAACTTGGAAACATGTTGATCAAATGTTGGCTTCAATAGTCCCTTGGTCAGAACATCTGCTACTTGCAGTCTTGATGGCAAGTATGGAATGCAGATTGTTCCCTTCTCAATCTTCTCTTTTATGAAGTGTCTGTCAATTTCAACATGCTTAGTTCTATCATGTTGAGCAGATTCTCGGATATTTTTATGTGCCTTATTATCACAAGAGAGCTTCATAGGTCCTATGTTCGAAACCTTAAGTCCTGCAATAATTTTTCCACCACAATACTTCACATATTCCATGAGCCATTGCTCTAAACTCTGCCTACTCCCGCCACCACACTTTGTTTCTTGCTCTCCAAGTTACCAAGTTGCCCTGGACAATGGTGCAGACTGAGGTAGATCTCAGGATCCCCAATCTGCATCTGTATAGGCCATAATTCCTCTATCCTCCGATTTCTTGAAGTGTAGCCCTTTCCTGGTGTACTTTTTAGGTACCTAAGGATCCTATACAGATCCATATGATCATTCCTGGAGAGTGCATGAATCGACTCACTAGATTGCAAATGCAATGTCGGGCCTTGTATGAGCTAGATAAATCGGTTTCCCAACTAATCTTTGATATCTCCTTTGTCTGCTGTAGGTTCTCCTTCCTTAAGAGCTTCCAACTTGATTAAACTCCACAGGAGTTGACCACTCATCCTGTCTCTTTGAGTAAATCCATTATGTATTTCCTTTGGGACAATACAATTCCTGCTTTAGATCTGGCCACTTCCATCCCTAGAAAGTATCTTAGCTCACCTAAATCCTTGATCTCAAATTCCTATGCTAATCTCTTCTTTAATTTCTGCGTTTCCAAATCATCATTCCCTGTGAGAATAATATCATCAACGTAGACAATTAAAGCAGAAATTTTATTTCTGTGTACTTTACAAAGAGAGTGTGATCCGAGTGACCTGAGTAACCCAAATTCATAATGCATTTGGTAAACCTATCAAACCATGCTCTAGGACTCTGTTTTAGTCCATAAAGTGACTTCTTCAACTTGCACACCTGTGACCCAAATACCTTAGAAAAACCAGGAGGTGAGTTCATATAGACTTCTTCTAACAAATCACCATGAAGAAAGGCATTTTTACATCCATCCAAATAAGGGCTTTAGATTTACAATAGATAGTAAGACCCTAATGGTGTTCGGTTTGCCACAGTGAAAAAGTTTCTAAATAATCTATCCCATAAGTTTGGGTAAAACCTTTGGCCACCACCGCCTTCCTCCTTTCAAGTGATCCATCCGAGTTGTATTTAACATTAAATACCCATTTGCATCCTACTAACTTCTTACCGGGAGGTAAAGACACGCTTCCCAAGTAGCATTCTTTTCTAAAGCTTTCATCTCTTCTAGAACAAAGAAGCCTCCATTCAGAGCATCTTCTATAGTTTTGGAATGTAAACATCGAACTTTGTGAGATAAAGGCACAATAAGAAGGAGAAATACCTTGATATGAAACAAAATTGGCCATTGGATATTGTGCATGTGCTCTAGTTCCTTTTCTCAAAGCTATAGGAAGGAAGTACTCTTTGCTAGATTGTAGGTTAGGATCATTAGAAATAGAGTTACCTTACGAGTTAGTCTTGTATAATTGGACTCTCCCAGGTTGGATCAAGGTACTTTGGTCCTTTTAGTTCGGAATATACAACCCCAAACCTTCCTTGATTCTTATTCATAGGAGAGTTGGTTTGAGGTTGAGGCATTACAAGAGATTCTTCGAGATTTTGCCATTACAGGAGGTTCTTCAAGAGATCGAACCCTAAAATTGACATCAATAGGTTTCTGACCTCTCCTAGTTGATACCCATGTTCATTGGTAAAATACTCCCGAACATGAGTGTCATAATAGGATTTGCCTTCATGAAAGGTAACATCCATTGATACAATTGTTTTGTTGAGATCGGGAATATAACATTTAAACCCCTTCGATTTCGAATACCCAAGAAAGAAACCTTTAAGTGACTTAGGATCAAGTTTGGACTTATTTGGGTGTGATTATGAACAAACACAACACTCCCAAATATTTTTAAAGGTAAGTTACTAAACAATTTTGACCGAGAGTGCAGACCAGTAATGGAGTTTTAAACTTTAAAACTTTAGAAGGAGTCTGTTAATGAGGTAAGTTGCATGGAGGACAAAGATCACCCAGAACCTCTTAGGCACTTTAGTTGTAAACATCAAAGCTCTAGTCATCTCTAAAAGATGTCATTTTTTCTCCAAGACCATTCTGTGAGGAGTGTAAACAGGAGCTTTGATGTACTATCCCTTTTCTTTGAAAAAATCTCCTAGAGTCCGATTAATGAATTCCTACCATTGTCACTCCCGAAAATTTCAATTTTTGAAATTGAGTTTCAACCATATTGAAAAATTTTTGAACACTTCAGAACCTCAGATTTTTCTTTTATCAAAAAATCCATGTTACTCTTGAATGGTCATCAATAAAAACTACAAACCATTTTTTCCAGTAGGGGTAGGAATCCAAGGTCCCACACATCACTATGAATTAAATGAAACAGTTTTGAGGTTTATATCCTTGTATAGGAAAACTTTCTCTGGTTTGTTTAGCAAACTCACACATTTCACACATAAAATCAATTTTTTCAGAGAAACATTAGGAACTACATGTTTCATGTACCTAAACTAGGATGACCTAATCTAGAGTGCCAAAGCATTAGTTCTTTATTCTCTGACTGAATCAATTATCAAAGAATCGCTTGTTATTATTTATTACAGGCTTGATTCGAACATATAGACCATCTTGTTCTCATCATCTTCCCCGAGTTCTTGTCTGAAAAATGCGGTCAAATTCGAGAAAGATAACTATACACTTATGATCTCTAGCCATTTTTGATATGAGATTATAGGTCAAAACAGAACATGAAGAACATCTTTAAGTGTGATATAAGGAGTTAAGACTCTTGAGGCATATGAGCCATCACCGGTTTAACTCTTAGATTTTACGTGCAAAGTGCATAAGTGGAGAAAACTTTAGAGTTACGGACATGTGATGTAGCGCAGTCGGATGCCCAGATATCATAGTTTTTAGTCAAAATGAGAGCTAATTTTGAGGAAGTACATTCGGACAAGGTTTCTTGAAGGATTAGAGGTAGTTTGAGAGTTAAACCACTTATAAAGTTGCTCCCAAGATCATCCAGATTTGATTTGATCGTAAATACTTACGAAAAGCATGTGAATCGCCCCTTAAAACCCATTTCTTGGTGAGTAGGTTTACCATGAATCTATCTATAACATGGGTTTTTGCGATGTTCACATTTTTCCTTTTTTCCACATTATTTCTTCCTGAGTAACTAGAGTGAAGTTTAGTTCGGTCTGCTAGTTCGGACTCACCAAGCATCACCTTCCTCCTTCCCTCTTCCTTCTTACTGCAAACACTTCGAGAGAGAAATGGTTTTATGCTAAGAACTCGCCCTAACTTCATCCAATTCCTTGTTCAAACCAAGGAACAAAAAACTCTACTTCTGTAAGTTTCTTGTATTGCTGCATCGATTGGACAATTATAAACAAGTCTAATTCCGCCACAAAGCCATCAATTCATTGTAGTATGAAGTGACATTTTTGAAACCTTGTTGTGTTTTCCAGTTCTTGAGTTCAACTCAAAGAGTTGAGAGTGGTTTTCAAGTCGAATAAGTTTTCCCATACATCTTTGGTAGGAAGAAACATATATGTCCTCCCAATCTCTGATCCATAGAATTGATTAGCCGAAATAACCATGGAATTTTCAATTCCATTGATTGAACTTTGGATCATTGATTGCAGGAGCTTCTCACGATGCACAGCTTATATATCCAAACTTTCCTTTTCCAACAATGGCTAGTTTTGATTGGGACCATGTAAGATAATTGGTACCATTTAGTTTATGATTTGTGATTTGAAGGGTTTGAGAAGATCCTTCACCATGAGGAAAAAAGTTTCCTCTAGATTGATCTGCTCTTGAAGAGCTTTACGAGGATGTAAGTTGACTTGGAGATGATAACCATTCCTTATAATTCATGATCGGAGCCTAAAGCTCGATACCATCTTGAATTAGAGGCTACGAACATGAATAGAATGGAATAAACACAAAACAAAGGATAGAAGGTTTTTCATATATCTTGCCTTTTCTCGATTACTAAATACCCTTATATAGGGTGGAAAAAGCAGACTTTTTAAATTAGGAAAAGCCCTAAATTAAGGAGTAGGAAATGCCCTAAATTAAGGAGTAAATTTAGGCTGAATTCTGACCACAATCTAATAAAGAAAAGCCTTAAATTAAGCTAATCCTGTCTAGATACAGTCAGCACCTTCAACAATCATGAATTATTAAACATTAATCAATAATTACTTAACGTTATTTAATAATTATTTATTTAACTATTTTTAATTGAACCTATGGATATTTCGTATCACTTTTAATAAATTTTCATATTAATAACATCCTTTTAATTATTTTTAATGAGTATAAAAATTTCAACAACTCTCGTTTCATTGGCTATTTATTGGATTATAGAAATATTGCTTCCTCTACCTACAGTGTTGCTGTCAACATTGAAACCACCCATTCTTCCTGCAGGTAATCATTGATCAAAAGAAATAAACGTTAAAAGGCCCTGCACATCCAGAATACTGCCTGAAGCTGAAGTTGAAGGTGGGTGAGGCTGACAATCCGGGAGTGGATTGAAAAGTGGTAACGCGTAGATTTGTGTACTACATGTTGGTCTGTCATTCAGGCGTGCTTGATCACCCAGAAGAAAATATTTGCAGGCTAAGATTAAAGAAACGAGAGGCAGAACGAAGAAGAAGATAGGGGGTATGGGGAGATTAGCAGTAACAATGGCATATCTCATAGAGTTGTGACCCCCTAATTGTGCGAAATTACAAATCAGTCTTTGGTTTCTATGTGATGTTGTTTATTGAGAACATTTCCATTTCCCCGCAGTGGTTTTGGGTATGTCGATTCCGGTGCCACTTGAAGATTTTGTCGTTCGATTCTTGTGTGATCTGTAAGATTTTGTTGCTGCATAAAATTAGACAGAGGAAGAGCGGTGCGAATGGGGGGATCATAGAACTTATTTTCAAGAGAAATCCAGTTTTGATTGAGTTATTTATTTTAATATCCGGATCTTTCAAATCAAATGAGTGATGATATGAAGATTTTGAATGAAATTTTTTAATAATTAAGTTATTAAACAATTATCGTTCTATTGATTTAGTAATTTTTTTGTTTGATGAATATTAATTCACTTATTGGAAAAATTTAGTATAAATATTATTCTCTTTATTTCAAAATAAAAATTTTTAGTTTGGTTGAATATAATATTTTTTTTGTTATTAGATGTAATATTTTTATGTATTATTAAATATATAATTTTATATTTTTATTATGGTCATACATATATTTATTATTAATAAGAATAGAAGAAAATTTTTATTCTAAAATAAATTATTTTTTAAGAACACAAAGAGTATTACTTAAAATCAAATAATACTTTCACGATAAATATTACTTTGTTGTCAGGGTTTTTTTTTTTTATTTTAAAAATAATAATTTAAAACTGATTTTTTCTTTTTTTGAACTGACGGTACTTAGTTAGTTGCTAGAGCCTAGAGATACGAAGATCGTTCATCTCGACGAATAGTAAAGCTACGTAATAGATGATCCCTCCAAAATGAGCTTCCAGGATCTTCAGACTCGTAATTCCGGCAAGTCGTCTTCTGGATCATCGCCGTCTCAAGCAGTGGCAGCGGAGATCTTTCAGATCAACACCCTGGTTTCAAGCTTTCGTCGTCTAGTTGACGCGGTTGGAACCTCCAAAGATACTCCCGATCATCGTCACAAGCTGTCAGTCTCTTTCTCACACTCACACAAAACACACAATACAATACATTATACTGTGATCCTACTTCAATTTAGTATTTAGTTTGTTTTACTCTCAGGCACAATACCAGACAGAGGATCCTGCAGTTAGTGAAGGAAACCTCCGCCAACCTCAAATCTCTATCCCACTCCGATCATCGCAGTCTCAATGTGGAGGTACTCCATGGTTAAATTCCACAATTCAGTACTTCAATCAGCTCTTAATTGAAAACAAACCTATCTATTCATTCGAGAAAGAATGAAATCGATTCAGCATGTTGGTAAATTGGTCCATCAAATATTTTTCTTCATGTCTCTATATATGATATTTCTTCGCAGCAAATCTCAACTTTAACAATGCATTGTTGCAGCCAAGCAAGAGAATAGAATTTGCTAAACTTGCTAGAGACTTTCAAACTACTTTGCAAGAATTCCAAAATGTGCAGCAGCTTGCATCTGAGCGTGAATCATCCTACACTCCTGCCCCTCCATCTTCCTTGGCCACTACGTACATGCTGTTGCTTTTCCTTTTACTATCCTAGATGGTTGGTTTCTATTTGTTTGCCACATTGGCCTCACATCTGTTTCTGCTCTAATCTTTGTTGAAGCTCTGTCTCTGTTGACTATGTAGCAAGTGCCGCGGAAGAAGACAAGCAACCATTCATTCTGAAACAAAAGAGGTAAATGACAATAGTGGAAAACAAGTTTTCAAGACCTGGAATATTTTCATATGCCATGATGTCAAAGCTTAGTTGCCTTTTTTCAGTCGTTCCTTGCTTATTAACGGCAGCAATTAAGTTTCAGATACATCAAGCACTTTGGGGTTTTAGCTCCATCCCAATGTGCAACACTTTGGGATTTGGCATTAATGAAGTCTTATTATGTAGTTTACTTGGGAAGCCATATGTTTGAACAATTTTTTTCTTTTTTTTTTGTTATTGATTATCCCATTACTTCTAAATCTTAAACTTGGGAAGTAGGCTTTTGCGAAGAGTGTGGTTCATGTTGCTCTTCATTCTATCTATGATCTAGAAATCATTCATTTCTCCTGGCAAATAATGGAAGATAAATAGTTCAAATGGATGTTAGTTTTCATGTGATTTCAAGCCAAAAGATTGCTCTGCCAAATCAATTGTATAACTGAATGCAGACCTTTCAAAACCATGAGCTGATAACCTCTTGAGCTATGTATGGACGGTGCCCATGGCAAAGCTTTTGAAAAAATATCCTTCACCTATGATAATAATACCAGAAAGGAAAAAGTAAAACATTTGGGCAGAAGCTTCAACACATGCTGTAGCTGTCAAAGTCAATGGGAAAAAGATTGTACATATTGAAATGATGACCCATGAATTATTGCAAGTTGTGACATTGTTTCAATGGGGGAAAGTTTATATTAATCTGGGGTTGGTGGGAGAAGGATTTTGACTGCTGGACACCATGAATTGCTTTACTGGACCAGATAATACATGACCTCTCGGAAATCATGAAAATTTTCTGGATTTTCAAATATTGCAGGCAGGAAGTCTTACACTTGGGCAATGAAATTGCTTTTAACGAGGCCATAATTGAAGAAAGAGAACTGGGAATTAAAGAGATACAGGATCAAATTGGGGAAGCAAACGAAATATTCAAAGACCTTTCCGTTTTAGTTCACGAGCAGGGTGTGGTTACTGGTAAAAATGCAAAACAACCTAAAGACATCCACATAAGCTGGCTTCCATCTGCTGTTTGTGATTGTCTTTTATTCTGTAATTTGGTTTTCTAATGGTTTGTTTTAATAATACAGATGATTTGCAATCAAACATGGAGACTTCGTCCGGAGCAACAACTCAAGCGAGGGTGCAGCTTTATAAGGCATCCAAGAGTGGAAAATCTAAATCCACAAGAGTGAGTGGAAATCAATGTTGTCAAATTTGGAAATGCTGGAAGAAAATGAGTTCACTCTTTATCATCTTTTGAGATAGGCACTTCAGTTACCAGAATATTTTCAGTTATTGAACATACCAAATGTGCAAGATAAACTTAGAGAAAAGAAAAATCACCTGGATTTGTTTAAAATGCGCTGCCTAATTATTTGGTTTATATTAAGAACGGATGTGAAAAATATTCTTAAACCATATAAATGAACTAAGAATATCCATTGACCATTGCGCTTGATTAAAGTTTAACACGAAGCTATGTAATAGAGTCGCAGATACTTTACATACTTTGGGTAGTAAATCCATCAAGTTTATGTGCTTTCTGTGGGCGATTATGGAGAATGCTGCATTTAGGTCCATCATTTACACCACTTAAGTGTACATAGGATATTGTAGATGCAAAGTGTACATAGGATATTTAATTTGGTCTGTTTGGAAGAAATTCCTAACTAGTTTAGACTATGACCAAAGTGGTCGAACAATTGCAAACATGAGGTAAGGTACATCTGTAGGAGATGCATTTAAAGGGCGTATCTCCACTGGGAAAGAGAGTTTGGTTGATCATGAAGGGAGAGCTTCACAAATTACACCCTGAATGAGTTTAACACCTTGTTTTAGTTGTGAATGAGCACAAGACATTAGGTTAGAATTGCATCTTCAGATTTGCTGCAAGCACATATTCTCTTGTAGAAATTCTGTTACAATTCTTCTACTTTTTGGTTTCCTGATTGTATTGTATTCTTTGTGGATCAACAGTGTTGGTGGGCGCTGGCTATTGTCGTGGTGGTGCTGATTGTAATCCTCCTTGTCCTCATCTTGTAGAATGCTGGTCCACAGGCCCCCGGAGGGTAGAGGGTTGGGGAGGATGGTTTTTGAGATAGCATTTTTTTTTCCTTTCCTGGCGTTGCTGTGGTTATTTTAGACTAGCGGAAAAAGAAACAGCTTGAATATTTATATGGTCAACTGGGATTGATGAAGGTAACTATCTAAGAATATTAGCAAGACAGTGTTGGCAGGTGCTTGCTGTATGGTTGAACAAACCCTCTTCTGTTTCATCTGGGATGGAGGAGTTAGCGTGGTGGAGCTTTGAATGTTGATGTGATTTTAGTTTTGAAAATCTGACAAATCCGTTGCTCATCCACTCCCTGATTCCCTGATTTTCTTTTGAATCCAAAGAATCCCCATCTTCCAGTTCAGGGATATTTACAGGGAGATAAATGTATATAATCTACATGAATTGATTTAGTATTAATATTCGTAATTAATTTGTTTGAGAAAAAAATAAAATTTAATCACTAGCTATGTATTTGCTTGCTATGCATGTATGTGTATGAATTCGGTATATGGTAACACTCCATTAAAACCTATGCACTTAATAGTAATGCGGAGTAGTTAGTACTAGATAATTGATAATACTGCTGGAATCAAATGAATATGATTATGATTGAGATTTGAGAGGTCTGGGGATTAGTGTCGGGGCATAACACCACATTTACCATTATTATTATAAGTTGTGTTGCAGCGAGGGTGGTGGAGGGCCTCAAGCAGGCAGCAGAAGCAGCCGCTCCAAAGTCCACAAGTCCAAAGCGTCCGAAGGGATTCTCGAAGCATCTTAAATCAGAGCCCATCATCTCAGCTCATCGATGGCGGGTCTATTACTGTATCACGTATTTTCATCCTCTTCCCTGCTCTCTCTTGGCCTCTACCACCTCATTTCCACCACCAAGAACCACCTCAAGTGTCCCCGCGATTACTCTGCTAAGCCCTACCACCCTCTCCCCCAATCCCACCGCCTCCGCCATCTCCAGCTCTACCTCCTCATCCTCTGCCTCCTCATCGCCTTCGCCCACCAGACCCTCGTTTCTTCCGACTCCGATCCCCTACTCAAAGGTCGCACCCCGGTTCACCGCTTCACCTCCCTCCAGTCAGCCGCCGTCCTTTTCCTCTTCCTCCTCCTCTCACTCGCCCTTCTTCTCTCCGAGTCCACTTCACTCCTCCCCTTACCCCCTGATCTCTTCTTTGGTGTTGCCTCCGCTCTCTTCTTCCTCCAGTACTCTGTCTCCTCCGCTTCCGCCTCTGTCCAGACCTCCGATCTCCAGGCCAAGTGCGACGGCGTTTCCGCCCGCATCTCCGCCCTCTCCTCCGTTCTCTGTCTAGTCCTCGCCTGCCACCCCAAGCTCTTCGTCGCCGACGCAGGCCTCGCTGCCTCAATCTGCCTCCAGGGTCTCTGGGTCCTTCAGACGGGCCTCTCCCTCCACGTGGACGCCTTCATCCCGGAGGGCTGCCACAAGCTCCTCGACGTTGTCAGCGGCGTCGAGGGCTCCACGAAGTGCGATCTCGAGGACTCCAAGTTCAGGGCTGTTGCCATCCTCGATCTTGTCTTCCTGGTCCACGTCTTGTTCGTGCTTCTCATCGTCATGGTCACCTACGCTGCCGTTGCCAAGACAGTAGGTGGAATCAGGGGATTCGGCTCTTACGAGGCCTTGCCAACCGTCGATTTTCATAACACCCACACCCCTAACCACATTCAGATGAAAGCTATGGCCGGCACCCAGGCCTGATTGCATCGTTTGTGACCTAGGTAAAAACAATACTCCATTTCTTTTCCGTATGCATTTGTGTTCTTGGTGAGTCAGGATTTTATGTATCTTCAGGAAAGCAGATTATGTTTTCTACTTTGTTTTTTGGTCTTTCTTTTAGTGGCAGCGGAAGCAATCCTAGTCTGTTGTTTTTCTCTCATTCACCTTACATGTTTGTTTTTGGGAATCACAAGCAGCAAAAATTTTGCAGAATTGGTGTTTTATTTGCCTTAGGAACGAGTTTTTGTTTACTTTGTTATTGTATGCCATTGTTATACCTGATCTAGGTACGTTTTGGCACATGGTCAGTGCGCGTTTTATTACGGAGTTACAGACCTGACAAGGTTTTAAAAAGAAAGTGGATAAGTTTCACAATGATCCGATCCGATTTGTTCACAATTATAATCATTTCTTTTGTGGTTTAAGAAATTAGCCATACTTTCCTTCAGTTATATGTTAGATTGGCAGATTTAAGAAGTTAAAGCTTTGGAATGTGATTGACATATATGTGGTTTTTTTAAAAAAAAAAGAAAGAGGAAATTTTAAATACCAATTTGAAATCTTATCATCTTTAGTTTCTTCTTCACATTTTTTTAGTTCTAGACGAAGGTTGAGTAACTATTGGAAGTCGCACAATGGTGTCTGCCAGGTGTAGCCACACTGACGTAGGAAAAAATGTAACCTTACCTTGTATAACACCAGGAACCTAAGCAATATTTATGTAGATCATCAACTTGTGCCAAACCCAATTCCAAGGAAACCCCTTCATCCCAGCCAAATAGGGCCGGCCCCGAAAACCGCCTGTCTGTTAAACCATCTTGTGTTTATCACTGAGGTTTCTCACGGTCTCCAACTGCTTTCATGAGCCTCAACACAGAGTACAACCACAAAACATGCTTCTCTTTTCTCAGTAGTTTATGCATGGATGCTTTTCTTTATACATGTCCACTGGATGTTTTTGCAGGATTTTTTATATACTTGTTTTTCGCTGACGATGGGAAGATAGACATGGCAAGGGGCGCCGAGAGGAGTTGGGTATGGGACGGGAGGGGAGTTGGGGTGGTTCTTCTAACGGAGACGGACCTTTCGAGTTTCGACTACCGGAAGATAAGGGATGGAGTGGGGTTGGTGGTGCCAGAAATGATTTTGCCATTAGCTTCTTCCATTGTCTTGGGAGTAACTTTTATAGGGGAATGTTTTACCCTCTCATTTAAGGCAGCGATGTCATTTCCTGTATCCAAACAAACATGTGCGCTTGCGCTTAATAGTCAATACAGCAGACCATTCTGACTTTGCGAATGCATTTGACTACAAACCGTCAGCAGCATCTCTGGAAAAATTGATCTCCGCCACTTTTGGGTGTGGCCCCCAGCGTATGATTGATGTACGTGTGGTATTGGGAAATCTTCGTGTTGCTTCCCATATATTCATGTACATGGTCCGCATGAAAATTTAACTAGTGAGGCACAATGCGTTTGTTTTAAAGTTTATCTTTTTTAAATAATTTTTTCTAAATAAAATTTTATTTTATTTTAAAATTCTTAATAAAATTCTCTTCGTATTATATATATAAAAAAACTTTCGATACGCTTTTTTTTTTTTTTACAAAAAGAAAAATTAAAAATCCAAACATATTTTTGGAGTGAACTTCTAAGGCAATTGCGCTCATCCTTCGGGTGAACTAATGAACCTGAAAATAAAATATAAGGATATGTTTATTTATTAGTAAACCTGAAAATAAGGGTACGTGTGGTTGGTGGTTAATTTAAAAGAAAAAAAAGTTAATTTTCTCAACAAAAATTAAATTATTCATTAGAATTCTTCTGATATTGGTTTTTTTAGAAAAAAAAATCCTCCAACGTATCGTTTTATAGTTACCAAAATTTTTACATTGTTTAATAAAAAAAAATTCTCAAAGACACACTAAGCGCATGCTTGTCTGCGACGTTTGGATACTGTATATGTGGGTAGGTAGGTGGGTAGGGTGTCTATATTATTATTATATTATTATTATTTAGCTAGAGTTAAATGTGTGGATGGTAAATTGGTGATGACTTGGTTTGGGACGGAGTACAGTAATGGAGAGGTTAACGATGTGTGATGTGGTATTATTAGATTAGAGAGAGATCATTTCATTTCATTTCATTTCATTTGAGAAAATATAATACATTAGATAGATAAATTAATTTTGGGGTTTTGGACCTAAAAAAGTTACAGTAGAAGTAAAAATGGGGCCAAATCCAAATGAAAATCCCATGGAAGAAAATTCAATCGAAGGCGCAGCCGCCAGTGAGTCTCAGCCCCATCTCACGTCGTGGTGGTGGTGGTCGTCATCATCATCGACAAGAATTTTCAAAACTCGCATCTTTTATTGAAAAGTCCTTTCTCTTTTCAGCGTTGCGGTTCCCCTTCCATCTATTCTTCATCTATATCGTCGTTCTCCTTCAATATCAATACCCCTATCGATTCATCATCTCATCTAAGCTCCTCTTCTTTAGTCATCTGACGGAGAAAATAAATTGCCTGCTCTAATTTTTCTCTGTTTGTGTGTGTGTTTTTTTTCATATTCGTGTTTGAATAAAAAAAAAAAAGAAGAAGATTATTTATTATTTCCCATTCCCAAATAATAACAAATCCAAATCACACCATTACATAATCCTCTCCAAAATCTCCAAATCTCCAAATCTAATCTAATTACTTTGATCCTTCGAATCCTTCCCCTCCCACCTGCCACTGAACAAGGTACAACTTCATTCATTTTGGTATACTCGTCCTCCTCCTTTTAATTTCTTTGTTTATTTACTTTTATTTATTTCTTTTTTTTCTTTCGAAAAGGAAAATCATTGTTCTTAAGAGCAACAACGCAACGTAGAACAGATCAGGTGTTAGTTTCCAGATGCAACTGTTCTGAGAGTTGATCCAACCTGTGATTGTTGAGTATTTGTTTTTGTTTCTCTTTTCTTTTTTAATTAAAAAACTAAAATAAAATTCATTTGGGGGCGGCTGGGGTGGTTTTGGCGAAGAATCTCGTTGTATTCGCTCTCAACCAACTCTTTTTTTCCCCATCATTTCTACAACTCAATTGTTAAGCTGAGCGACCTTAGTTATAACATGAAAAAATGTACTTCAATTATATCCTCATTTACCTTTTTGTTAACTTTGATTATTTTTGGTTTTTTCCCCTGAATCTGAAAACAGGTATTACTTGAGGTATAGCTTGCGAATGATTGAACCAAGTATCAGCGGTATACTTGGTGACGGCTTCAGATGTTTGTTACGTCCCTGATGGATGCAGGAGTTTTTCTCTTTGATTTCCATAAATTTGCTACCAGCACATCAATCCCACTACGACAAGGACACCTTATCCTTTTTCTCTTATAAGCTTACCTCTTCACGTCAGTATATTCCATGGGGGAGTGGGTTATTGGAGCCTTCATCAATCTTTTTGGCAGCATTGCTATCAATTTTGGCACCAACCTTCTTAAATTGGGCCATGACGAGGTACTTCTATCATTTCCTTCTTCTGTTCTTCTCCCCTTCCAGACTTGTTTTTGTGTATTTTTTGTTTTACACATTCCATAAATGTCCAATGGAGGATGCTAAAGTGTGGTTGAGTTGTAAGTGGATTGAATTCTTGTGACATCTGCTGCCGAGTATATGTATCATTTTAACGTTTAGCTGCATCATCATTTCTTCTTCCTTATTCTTTGTTACATTTTTGTCCTACCTTTAACGCAATTGTGAGCCCCTTGCCTCTTGTGGAATGCCCTTGGATTTGCTACCTGTTTCGTGGACACACATGCTTTTACTCGATTTGCTGCTATAATTAGTTGCTAAATTGTTCTGTAGAGGGAAAGGCAGTCTGTGCAAGGTAATGGCGGAACAAATGGGAAGCCTTTAATCAAGCCTATAATATACTTCCACAGTTGGAGAGTTGGTATGACTCAACCTGTGTTGCATGTTACTACTATCCCTTTTAATGCAGTACCATGTTACTAAAAGTTTTCATCAATTACATTGTGCAGGTATTCTTTTTTTTGCTCTTGGCAATTGTCTAAATTTCATTTCTTTCGGCTATGCTGCACAGGTTAGATCACAGAATCTTCGTTTTAGCATTTATAGTATCTTATTATTGCCGACTCACATCTTGATGAAAAGAGCTGATCTTGATGGACGATGAATTGTGATGCTTTTTGAGAGTCATTTTTGTATTTTGCTTCAATTTTTTGTCCAATTTTATTGTCTTTTATTTTTTAAGTTTTATCTGGCAGTCACTTCTTGCTGCTTTGGGGTCTGTTCAGTTTGTCTCAAACATAGCTTTTGCCTACTTCGTCTTGAACAAAGCTGTAGCTGTCAGGTAGGCCTCTATAATGAGAGAGCTGTTTCCAGAATAGTTTGGTGTTCTTACGTTTCCTTTTCAGATCGCTTTCAACTTGATGAAGTTGTTTCTTTTATAGAGTACTAATTGCCACAGTTTTCATTGTACTGGGGAACATCTTTCTGGTTGCTTTTGGCAACCACCAATCACCAGGTAAAAGTTCTTACGAAAATCTTGTATTATAATGTTGCTGGCATGCTGCTCCTGCCGCTTGCAACTAACTTAAATATTCTTTGCATTATACCATGTGAGTTGAGGTATCTGCAATCTGTCTGCTTAATATGCAGTGTATACACCAGAGGAGTTGGTAGAGAAGTACAGCAACATTCCTTTTCTTCTGTACTGTCTGATTTTGGTTTTCGTTGTTGCTTTGCATCACTCCCTGTACCGGTGAGATTGCTAAGGATTCACTTCAAGTGGTTTGCCTTGTAGACAGCTCAGTGAAATTTTATCGTCATTTCATCTGTTTCTGTACTGGGTAAATAACTGAAACAATCTTTTTCTCGGTTGTGATCAAACTTGGAAATTAAGGAGAGGAGAGTTTCTGCTTGCTGTCCCTGGTCAAGACCTTAAACCGTACTGGCAAATGCTGCTTCCTTTTTCATATGCTGTTGTTTCTGGTGCTGTAGGATCATGTTCAGTATTGTTTGCCAAATCTCTGTGAGTTTCTTACTTTATTATCTTGCATTTCCATTTTTTCTGGGTTTTCAGATTCTGTTTCTTCTAATGCTCTCTGCTTTTGTTTCCAGATCGAACCTTTTAAGATTGTCCATTTCAAGTGGCTATCAATTGCATAGCTGGTTCATGTACTCCATGCTTTTATTGTTTCTTAGTACAGCTGGGTTTTGGGTAAAAATTATGCATCTTGAGTGTCCTCAATTTTATTGTCAAAAAACTATCTACTGAATTTTGAAGTATCAGAGTCTGCTACCTCTGATGCCTATTTGGTTTGCTCTTGCTGCAGATGGCCAGATTAAATGAAGGATTGTCATTGTTTGATGCAATACTCATTGTGCCAATGTTTCAGATTGCTTGGACCTTTTTCTCTATTTGTACAGGATTTGTGTATTTCCAAGAGTATCAGGTCGGTGCTTCTCCCTCATTATACATCTTGTCCTCCATTTGACAACCCAAAAAAAAAGGGGAAGAAGAAGAAATACTTCCATTTGATATTTTGTGATGTTGACTATTGATCACAGAAAAGAATGTTGTATTATTATGCTCTGACAGTTCTTGCAATGTCTTATTTTTTGTTATCCAAAATGCAACCAAGAAACCTCCATTGAGTGTGCTCTAATTTCTAAGGCATCTTGTTCACCCAAGCCCTGTGCCTCATCAAGTAATGTGCTGATCTCAATTTGTTAGTTATATCTAGTTCCATTGAGAAAGGTGGGCTGTGAGTTGTCCTTGTTTGTATAGCTTTATCATTAATTGGAGGCTTGTTAGGATCTGTTCCTTACTGTGTTGAGAAGAAATGTCTCTTGGGAAACTTCTCTGTTTTTGGTATGTGGTAAGCCGTGTGGGATACTCTTTGATGTTCAAATGCTTTAAGTGAGATTCAGCTGTAAGATAGGCGGATTCCTTAACATTTTTAGTGGTCTTGTAGAGCTGACACAATTAATGCTCAGCTTTAACTTTTGCTTTCGATGATTGGAGGAAATATGGAAATTTTACACATTCTTATGTAAGCAGGTATTTGGTCTTTTGAGAACAACGATGTTTGTCCTTGGGGTGATCTCTGTGTTCATTGGCATTTCTTTGCTAGCACCAGATGATTCAAAAGGTATCAATCGAAATTTGCGTTGATATTTCTAACCATTATGAGACATATGCACTTATCCAGAACTTTGCAGGAGCTGAAGGCAAGGATACTTCACTGGTTTCTGTGAGTTCAAGTCTCTCAACTGATGCAGAAAGGTAAATTGCTGTCTCCCCAAAAGAACTGTTAAGTTTTGGAGAAAGTGCTTCTTTTAATATTTTTGGGCCCAAAAATACCCAAAAATATATTGGTTTGAAGATGATACATTACTAATCAAAATTTCATTTACGTCATGATACATCCTTGTAAATTGGAATTGACTAACTGAACTATTTAGATATCCTGACATCTATAACTTTAATTCATTCTTTGCCTTTGGCCCTTCCCTTTACACATTGTACTTACACAGGCTGGTCGTGCCAACTGAAGATTCCCAAATCAAGGACACAAGTTCTTTTGCTCGGACTATGAAGTTGAAGGCTGCTAATCTGATAGTGAAGGCAAAGGTTCTACTAACAGATCTGTTAACTTTTCTTCCTGCATATATAGTTGTTATGTTGTTGCTTGACAGCGTATTGATTTCTGCGCAGGCTGCTTGTTCATTATCACTGGGCTTAGGAGAAGACTCACTTCATGCATCTTCAGTACTCGTAATGCCCATGGTTTCATCTAAAATAACAGGCTTTAGAGGCAATGGTTTTGGTCGGACCAAATTGTTTTCCCCACGAGGCTCTGGTTGGAGTAAGCTCTCAGTCGATGAGGAGGATGGAGGAAATGTTTTGGAGACTACTTCAATGCTCCCCCAGAGCATCAGCGTCAAATGATTAGTTATGGCTGCATGACCGGTGAGAGACAGACATTTTTAGGAAGTAATCATACATGTACGTGTTATATGTGCATCCTAAACATTATTTTGGGATATACATATTGTGCCATCACACGTATATAATACTAGTATGAACGTGCATTCTTTTGTGTTATTGGTAGTATCAAAACAAAAATCCTGGTTCCACTACCTATTGTGTAAAAAATGCCAATATCTTGTACATGTTGAATTTCTTATTGCTTTGATTTTGGTGTTATATGGTTAAAGCAGATCAGAAAGGGAAATAGGAAAGCGCGGAAACGAGGCTGGAAGACGGTCACGCCACTTTATGATGCGTTCCAACTTCCAACCGTTAATACCCTCAAACAGATGCTTCCTTCCATTCTTTCGCAACAGAATGTGAAATTTGCAACTTACTATAAGAAAATGATCAGTTACCCTCAGATGGAGTGAGAAACTACTGAGATGTAATTCCTCTTTTATTCATAGAGTACATAAGTAGAAGATCCTTAAATGGAAGGATAGGCACTACATTAACGAGTCATGCTCTTAATGAGAAAAAGGCTTTAGAGTTGGAAATCTAATCATCCTTCTTCGCTGATAATTTCCCAAATACGATTAGTTTCTGAGATCATTTCCAGCTCAAGCTGACCTGCCTTAATCATACATAAACCTCAACTTTTGAACCCAAAAACCAAAAAATAAAAGAAAATCACGGGTTCCGTAACATACATAAAAATAAATTTTACTTCTGGTTTTTTAAACACCAACAATATTATAATCAGAAGCAACTATATAATCTTATAAAATTCGAAACAAAGAAGAAAACTTTACAAAATAAAACTATTTAATCAGGACTTCATAATGAATATAGTGACTTGTAACCTTTTTTCCTTTTTTTTGGAAGCACATAAGCCAGCATGGGTTTCTGAATTCAAATCTCTGAAATAATTTATACAGACACACACCTAAGTTCATCAAGAATCAGGTGAAGTGATAGGTTTCACGAAAAATTTAAGATATAAAATTAAAAATTTTCATTTGGGCTAATCCAATGGGTAGAAAATAACATATGTAAGCACAACAGGCTCAAAAATGGTTTCAAAATCTACCATGTGCTTTATAGAACAGCAACATATCACAAACTCCACGTACGCTTAACTTTCATGGATGTTTGAAGTACCAACAAATGCAATTGAAGAAGAAAGAGCAATTGAAAAGATTTGTCAATCAGAAGTTAAAATGTGCCCTTTATTATTTGAATCGAGAGAGCTCAGTACCAAATGAAGGCCTGCGATTTAGGTATTGAATAACAGCATCCTCAACCCTGCATGCAAAAAAATACCATAAACATTCAGATAAAGCTTTCCTAAAAAGAGATATGATGGTACTCCGAGAAGCAAACCCAAACTACCCCCTAGGGGTACACACAATATTTCAGATCATGCTTTTACAGAAGTAAATACCCCATATTTGGCAACTCTAGTGCTTAGTCATTCTTTTCAAAAAATTACTACAAAGTACAAATGCCACAAAAGACTGTAATTTCAGAAATTTAAGACAATCCAAACTGGCCACTGACTCTCTGCAGAATTGCTAGGAAAGACCACTTGAATAATCACTACCCAATATTAAGTTCACTTGGATATCTAAAACCAAAAAAGTAGTTAGCATCTAGGTCACTTAATCAATTAAGCTTTATAACATCACCTAACACCCTGCACCAATTAAGATCTCATTATAACACAAGGATGAAGAAGCATATGTGCATCTATAAATATATACAATCAAGTATGAAATAAACCATAAGCTTTTACGAAGCAGACACCACAAAATCTATAACCATGACCAAATAGGAGTTAATGAAACAACAAAACTTTACCACGGTTGATTATAAAACTCGGAACGTTGTTCATCCCCTGCATTGCGGCTTGTATCTCCGCCAACAATCTTCAAATCTCTGGCTTGAGAAGCAAGTAATGCATTAATGAACTCTGCAGGAGAATGACTAAATCCTAGAAAGAAAGCTCGTCTATGACAATGTTCATGGATTTCTCTTATGGCAGAAGAAATAGCTTCATCAAAAGTTTCTATCTCCTTGTTCTTCTCTGCATCACAAATGAAACCTGACATTTCCCTCTCCAGTTGAAAAGGAATGTCAACCAGTACATCATAACAAGTATTTCCAGCTGGAGAATTCCCAGAAAGCTTAATCTTATGTTCCAAATGTATTGGTTTGGGAGAAGTTAAATGCTGACTTATCTTGTGGGAGACAACAGCAAATTTCAAGCTGTCTTCTCCAAAAACCTTTTTGAGAGGTGGATCACATATAAAGGAGGATGTGTCATCAAGTAGTTGTAACTTTCTAGTTCTTATATATTGCCAAAGTGCAGCTATAATTCTTTGGCGAGTTTCAACCTCAATTCCAAGAACTTCTTGCAAAACTGGTGAAAGTTTATATTTCTCCAGCACAAAATCCATTTCCAGTCTAATGATGGCAGTGAACTCCTTGTCTCCTTTTCTCTTCACCTCGAAGCCCTCATGAAGTGTATGTGATCGAGACTTGTCCCACAAAATGACATGATTTTCAGGATACAGATTCTGGTCCAAATATATAGTAATTTTCTTAAAGAATGAGGAAAACTCTGGATATGGAGAGCACAACCTGTGTGATGAACGGGATGTAGCAGGATTATTACCATCTTCCAAGATCCTACCAAATATTTTAAGTGACCAAGAGGGAGGATCAGTGCTTTTCCTCTCAGAAGTATCCTCTCCAGCCTGGTTATCAAAGGTGTTAAACACATATATTCTAAGCATCTTTTGAATGCGGGGAGGGTTCTTAAGAGATTCTGTAATTTCAATCTTCTTCCTGGCAAGAAGAGTATCAAGGCGAGACTCAAGTTCAAGCAAGTCAGCATAAAGAGCTGATTCAGGTAAGGATCCAATCACTTTGCTGGGGATCTCATTCTCAAGAAGCTTTCGCTTCCTCCTACTGACAGCAGGGGCTAATTCCATGGTTTTTAACGGGGAAGCTGCACTGCCTTGTCCATGTCCAATGGAGGAACCACCACTGCCGCCACCAGAAAGCCGTGATGGTGGCTTGTGAGCGAGCACGGACGTCCGCTTCCCACTTGCCATGGAGGTCCCAATTCCAGGAGTTGATGCAGCGGGTGAGGATAGAACTGCAATGTTGCGAGTTGCAGAACTTTGAATTTGGGCATGCTGATGATGAGGAGAATGAGCCAGTGACTGCGCGTGGGGCTGGGATATTTGGAAATGACCAGGGAAGTGGGGAGGCCCACCTTGAAGTTGGGAGCCGCGGTCACTGCTAAGGCGGACTGATGTTTGGTTATGGTTACGGTTCATGGAAACTTGCACATGCAAATATCGCCCTAGCCAGCACGTCCGGAGTCATCAAATGCAGCAACTGTTCACCGGATAACTCCTACCTAACAAACGGACCGAAACCTCTCAAATGCTGCACTGCAGACATTTTTACAAACCAAACACTTACTAGTAGCCTATAATATGTAATATATTGTAAGAAATTTTAACCAGCTAAACAAAATTGTGCTGGCAGTTCAAGTTTCGTATTTTACTTTCAATTCCCAAAAAAATAAAAATAACTCATAGGAGAAGGGATCAAATCCAATTCAATTCAATTAGCTCGTTGGTGTGCTAAACCCTAGTACTTAGCAATTTCCAAAGCCAAGGTTTCGCCAGAAGTTCTTTCCAGAACCTACCCAGGCAATTTTTTAAACATAATTTAACCAACAAAAAATAAAAAATTGACATACAAATATCAGGAAAATATACCCAAAACTACTTCGAAAATAAATAAACAAAACTGATTCCAACGTTAAGGGAAAACCGAACCGGCCGGAAGCGTTGATGAGGGTGCATATAAAGCAATTCAAGCGTCAAACGTCGAGCGAACTAGGGCTACGACCTAGGAGGAGGAGGATGAGATCGCCTTTGTCTCCCATCGTCTTATCGTCTTGGGTTACTAAATAAATATCCGTTCAGTGATACGAAACTGAAAGTTGTCGTCGGTAATGGATGTTTGAACGGTCCCGAAGGATGGCGGTGGTTTGTCACCTTGCTGTCAGAAACGGGACGGTCGAAAAGAAAATTGCGGTTTTGGTCCAAAGTTTTTACGACTCAATAATAAGTATTGATTCGGAGTTATTGGAATTTTTATTAAAAAAAAAAGCCTTGAATAATTAACTTAATTGTAAAATTTTTGCGCTGCCCATTAAATTGACTAATTGTTATACTTCTTCAATTCTGAAAAAAGAGTCCATTTAAAGTATAATTTTTTTATTAATTATTAGATATAACTTACTTAATATACTATTAAATATATAATTTTATATTTATATTTTTTACTTTTAAATTTTAAGTATATATAATTATTTTTATTAAAAATATTTTAAATTTTTGATTTAAAAATAATTATTTTTTTAGATTCAAAAAAAAAATTTAAGTAAACATTTTTTTAGATGGAATGAGTATTTAAAAATGGATAGTGTTTTTTTGAAACGGATAAATATTTCAAAGCAGAAAAAATAATTTAGGACCGTCATCGAATTTTGGAATAGCTTTTGAACGATGTAATTTGAAACAAAAGTGGACAATTAACATAACTAGTCAGAAAATTGAGAGTTGGGATCCATTGACACATAAAATTGAGAGAGAGTACTACAAAAGGCTTCTCATTAATTTAATAAAAGATTATTGTCCACTTTTGCCTTATTTGTTTATTTATAATTTTAAACTATCAGCATTTATCATAACTTATCGTATAGTCGTATTCCGCAATATAAATCCTTAATTATCAAATTGGCGCTGCTGTTTTATTATAGGTATAATATACAAAAATAGTCTGAACTTTGGCTCTTATAATAATTTTAGCCAAATCTTTCAATTTTAACAATACAGTACCTGAACTTTTCAATTTGTAACAATTATGACCTTGGTCAAAATTAATGACGTTGGTCAACCCAGTCAATCATTAAAGTTGGAAAAAAGACAAAAAAACCTTCCGATATAAAGCATATAGTTTAAAATTTTAAAATAAAATTTTAAAAAGACAAAAAAGACAAAATTTAAAGATAAAAATTTAATAAAATTATTTATACTATATAATAATTTTTTTAAAACAAAAAAAAATTTAAAGATAAAAATTTAATAAAATTTAAAGACAAAAATAACAAAAAAATTTGAGGTTAAAAAACAAAGTATCTATAAAAAAAAAATTGAAGTTAAAAATCAAAGTATCATTTAATAATTTTTTGTCTATTTGCATTAAAATTTTCAACAAAATTTTACATAATTTTATTAAATTTTTTCTTTTAAAAAGTTAATAAAAAAATTTAAATTATATCAAATTTGTGTCATTTTTGTCTTTAAATTTTAGTAAATTTTCATCTTTAATTTGTTTTTAGTTTAAAATTTTTTATTATATAGTGTAAATAATTTTATTAAATTTTTGTCTTTAAACTTTGTCTTTTTTTGTCTTTTTAAAAAATTTATTTTAAAATTTTAAACTATATGCTTTATATCAGAGGGTTTTTTGGTCTTTTTTCTAACTTTAATGAGTGACTGGGTTGACCCACGTCATCAATTTTGACCGAGGCCATAATTGTTACAAATTGAAAAGTTTAGGTACTGTATTGTTAAAATTGAAAGGTCGAACTAAAATTATTATAAAAGCCAAAGTTCATGCCATTTTTGTATATTATCGCTTTATTATATTATTCAATTTTCACACATAGACACAAACAATCGCATCATTCATGTAATCAATAATGTACAAAGGTGCCCCCAGAGGCATAGGCGAGTTGGTAAGCCTGAGGTGATGTGGGGAGAAATCCTCCGGCAACGCGGGTTCAAACCTCGCGTAGGGCAGATTTTTCGCTGAAATATTGTGGGAGTCTGTCCTGGGGTTTTGGTCTGTTGGCTCTCCACATCCCTCGATTTACATCCCGCCTGGCTAAAGGGGTTTTGGTCTGTTGGCTCTCCACATCCCTCGATTTACATCCCGCCTGGCTAAAGGGCCTCTGGCACATCCCTCGATTTACATCCCGCCTGGCTAAAGGGGTTTTGGTCTGTTGGCTCTCCACATCCCTCGATTTACATCCCGCAGGTAGGCGCTACAGTGCAGTAGGGAGTTCGCTTCATGAAGGACTTTCTCCAAATCAAAAAATAATGTACAAGTGTCAGGGGAGTGACCTCATTTAAAAAATAACAAAAAAATAAAAATTCCCTAGCTCACCCGAATGAACGCACAACAACAATAGTGGGGTTGGTGAGCCACGGTGGGCCGTAGTGGGCGGATGCCGGAGTTGAGCTCAAACCTCAAAAGGAGGAATGGGGGAGGACGGGGGAAAATGAATTGGTGGAAAACCATGAGAATCTGAAACTGGGCTACTGACGCAATCAGTCGAATCAAAGCTTCCCCCAAGATTATTATGGAAGTAGGAGGAGTAGAAAGAAGGCCCGGTTTCGTTGGTGGGCTGGTCCAGAAAACTGACGATGTTCCCACTGCTGGTGCTGGGGGAAGTGCTAATATCCTGCCGCGGAAACTCCTCAATAGCAAGGTGATGATCGTCATGAACAATAACAATCGGCGTAGGTGCCGGTGGGGGTGGAGGTAGTCTTGGTGTGGAATTATGCTTATAATAATCATGATTAGCACTTAGCAGTGCTACCGTTAGAGTAGTTGGGGGGAGAGTAATGGTGGTGGGAATAATGGGAGTCGTAGCATAGGGCAGAAGAAGCAACAGGAAGATCAAATAGTTGGTGCTGCTGCTGATTCACCTGATTGTGATACTTTTGATGCTTGTGATCCTCCTTCACCAAGGAATAATTAGCAGCACACAGCAGCGACTGAGACTGCGACTGCGAGGCATTTTGAATTGAAACGGTTTGCATCATAAATTTCATTGTTGTTTCCCGTGCAGATAGTGCAGTAGTCGTCGTAGTACTTACTGCTACTAGAAGTAGTAGTAGTTATAGAAGTACAAGTGGCAGTAGAAGCAGAGTAGAAGCGTAAGAGATCATCATAATCATCATGGGAGTTGGTGTAGTGGTGATTTTGAGCTAGTAGTAAAGTAGTGGGAGTAGAAGAAGATATAACATTATTATTGTTGTTGTTGTTAGTTCGAGGATGATGGTCTCTAATGGCGGGTGCAGGAGTACTAGCAGCAGCAGCAGCAGCAGGAGGAGGAGGAGGAGGAGGATGGTGGGGTGGGACCGGCGGGTTGTGGTGGTGGGATTGGGATTGGGATGAGTAGACAAAGTTAGTCCGAGCGCGAGGGCCCCTCATGGAGAGAGCAGCTCTATCGTAGGCAAGGGCTGCTTCGTGGGCAGTGTCGAAGGTCCCAAGCCAATGCCTTTCTTTTGTGCTAGGGTCACGTATCTCAGCTGCATATCTTCCCCATGGTCTCCTCCTCACTCCTACATACTTAACAACTTCTGCTGCTCCTGATGCTGTTATTTCATTCTGCTTATTCGGCATCTCCTTCTTCTTTTGTTACCAACACTAATACTGTTTGTTGCTTTAATTTGGAGCTAATCTAGGACCGCCGCCACTTGGGCATCATCCCATTTCAATAAAAAGAAATAAATGTGTAATTCTATGAAGTCGAGAAGAGGTTTAATTCTAGGTAGGTAGTTTAAAATATACTAGCTACTACCTGTAATACGAGGATGTAATCTATAAAGCATGAACTTAAAAGAAGATGATGATCGGGAGGATATATTTATGTGCGTGTATATATTCATGGTGAAGCTGAAATTTATCGAAGGTGTAGGAGGGTACGTACTAGTCCAAGCGCATGGATCCATCCTACCTAACACACACTCCCAATTAATAATAAGGCCTATAACATGATTATATATTATGCATATATGGTCTTGGATCCGTGCATGGTCCTGTCCTCCTCCAATCTAAGGAATCAACAATGGATTAAATATTATAGGAGTATTAGGTAATTCATCTCAACTCGAATCTTGAATGACTCCACGCTCCATACATGATAACACAGCAAAGCTTCGGAAATTAAAATTGTAGTAGTGTTACCTTAATTAATTACCACCGCGTCTCCTGCGTCCTTTCTGCAGCTTCTGATTTCTTCTTACTCAGTTACGCCCCTTACCAGGCAACCCGGCACCCGCGGTGGGGCCATAATGCACTGGACTGGGCTGTTGGAATTGGAGGAAGCTAACTTAATTCATTAGCCACAATATATCTATCAACGGAATCGGAATCGGAATCGGAATCCATCTTCACATGTGGAATAATCGTCTTTTCTGACAAAGTAATTAATTGAACTCTAAGAAAATGACAAGAGATTGTGCGGTTCCTCGTTCTCTGAGTTTTTAAATTTTGTCCTAACTTTTTAGAATTTCGATTCAATCTCAAAAAATCTTAGAATTACTCAATTTTTTTTATATTTAAATAAAATTAAAATTTATTATTATGCCTAAATTAATTTAATTATACTTTTATTAACTTTTAATAATAAATAAATAAATAAATTAGACATAAATACTTTTGAATCATGACAACAACTAAAATATTGAGAATATTATATAAAATGTTATAAGAAATAAAAATAAAAATATTTAATTATTTAATTATACATGAATTTTTTTATATATTTATTTATGTATTAATTAATAGTTTCTTTAAAAATAATTTATAAATTATATTTTCTTAATTTTTTAAACATTTTACTATCCTACTATTCTAAATCGATTTTGTATAAAATCCTAAATTCCTAATCCTATAAGCTATACTATTAAGTTTAATACGAATTTTACATTTCACAATCCAATCAAAATGACGAGTCCGGTCGGCGCAATCAGATCGAGACCAGCAGCATATGCATGTTTCTATTCTAGTTCGTTAATTTATGATTTACAGATACCTTTTTTTGTTATGCATCATTCAGCCGTGATTGTTTATTCTCAGTCAGATTAAATTTTGACTAATTGTTCATTACATAAATGCCTGAATGAATTAATTTTCTATTTCCCTTTAATACCATCAGAATTTACTCTTTCTCACTGGTTTGGATCTATGTTAAGGATTCAAACGAAAAGAAAATAAAAAATGTTATGCATTCCTGTAGATCTGTGCCAACTAATTTTCCGATAATTGAACACCTATTTCATTCCCGTAGAAACTCAAGCCATTCGGACGCATGCACCCAACTCAATTACTGCCAACAAATGTTACAATTTTAATGCTCTCCACTTTCCACTTTCCACTTTCCACTTTCCACCTTCCCCTCCTCCCTACGTCTCTCCTTTTCTCTGGGCGATTTCTTAATTTTCCATCTTCCTTCTAGTTATTTTGTTCATTCTACTGACTACTCATTGCAAGTATTTCTCCCTCTCAACTTAAGAGATGCATAATTGCTTTGCACTTGCACTACAATTCGGGGCACATTTGTTGATACTTGACAGCGAGGATCGAACCTGAGACCGCAGATTACCGGTAAAAGAATACCAATTGCAGTAGCATATGTTAATTACCAGTGTTGGCGACAAAATTTGAGGGGCCGGGGAAGAGGATTATGTCAATTAACAACACATCTAGCGGAGGAGTCGGGTTTTTGCCCATAAATGACCTCAATCATTTACTACCTTATTCACAACCCAATGTGCTCCTGGTTTGACAAGGCACACCATAGACTATACCCAGGTTTTCAAGTCAAAAGTAACGCCACGTACAGATGCTAAAATTATTGTCAGATGCACCCATTATATACAAAGGCTTCAATATCGCCGACCACCAGATGTTGACATGAGTACACGACTTCCCTTCTTTCCCTTCTTACTCATCTTATTCACCTCAGTACCCTCTGGTTTTTCTGGAGCTTTTCCTCTAGATGTAACGCTGGCAAATGAAGGTCCATTGCTGTTCCTTGCAACTATAGAAGAAGCGCTCAATGATTAGTAGAATGCCAGTCCACCATATCCAAGATATCAAAACTTCTATTGTTATTTGAGAGACAAACTCGTGCCCCCCAACCACAAAAATAAAAAAAAGACTAGAAAGAGAAGGCAAAGCCCAGAAACAAGTAACAGATATAATAAGAAAAGTTCGTTAAATCAATACTAGACTATACCACTTGCACCAGAGGAATCACGTGGAAAATCCATTCTATGAGAGGGGGCATCAGCGTCCTCTGTTTTTAGAGCCGGAGAATCATGACCAGCAGCAAAGCCCAGCCTAGCAACATTTGAGAATGATTGTCTTTCCTCAATATTTGGCGGGCTTGATGATGTTGAAGTACAAGACCCCAGAGCTTCAATGTTATCGAGCACCAGCAAAAAGAGAACCATACAGTTAAGACAATTTTAATTATAGAAAACATGAAAGCACATGCTCGACAAACAAATCATATCAACTAGTCATCCCAAAAAGAGAGAACAAAACTTGCATATGTCAGGCCACTACAACTTCATGAACACGATAATTATTATAAGTCCATTCAAGGCAAGAAAAACCAAAGCTTTTTAATGCAACAAGTTCAATGCGCCTCATAACCACTTCTGCAATAACAAATACCATTAACCCGCAGTAAACAGTCCGCTCTATCCAGGTACTGCACATAGAGCCCTATCCAATGGCATACAGAGATCTACAAATTACGCCAGTTGTCCCCATAAAAGACAATTGACCAAAATGCTTTAAAAGGTTTTCATGTATGATTCATAAGTTTTTTCTTCCTTTGAACCCAACAATTGCCCCCTCCTATACCCACAAAATGTGTGTGTGGGCGTGTGTGATCCAGATGACCTACCAATTACGATATGAAAACAGATGGCATATTTCAAGTATCCAACACTGAAATGTTCTAAAAATGCTCTCTCCAATAGAAAAGATTGATGTAGCACCATATTTAATTAATTTTTCACAAATAGCATGTCACCTTCAAAGTCATCCATGGAGAAGGTAGTAGGTGATTCCTCATGAAAATTATGCTCCAAGTTAACTATCACACATGAAAAAAGTGACCCAGCAGCTTCGGCCTTCATTTTTTCCCGCTGCTCCTAGAAACAAAATCACCAAACATATACATCATGCACACTTACTTGCTGATAAGTACTTGTAACTGCTAAGCAACTTAATCTTGCAACAGACAGCTACAACAAAAATAACATTCATGGTACTCTAGGAAAGACAGTGAACTAAAGCTTCACTGATGTTGTATAAAAGTAGCCATATGATCTGATTTGCAAGAGCTGGAAACTAAAGAGTTGCAATAATAAAAATTCTAAAAAACCATGTCCATTGCAATAACGCAGGCACTTATGTTTATGCCCTTAGAGATTCAGAAAAGGCAAAAAATCAATCACATTATGCTCATATAAAAGTTTCTCCCTTTTCAGTATGGTGATGACCTAAATATGGATAAGGAAAAAAATGAGTGAAGAAGAAAATTGAACAGCTAAAAATTTATGCCCCACCCACACCCCCCAACCCCCAAAAAAATAAAACCGACATGAAACTATTGCTACCAAATTGTCATGGGTAAACAGAACATTGACATCTAAGAAGACATCAAACAGGCAAAATAGCAGAATGATTGTTTGGATAATAACATAACAAACTTCCAGATGCCAAAAAGGGATACCTTCCTTGCAAGCCTCTTCCTTTGTTTTTCCCTGTTGCTGATTTCATCCATGAATGGGAACAAGGCATCAGGAGGTAGTGTTTCACTAAGATCAATTTCACAAAACTGTACATATACAAACAAATATTAATGACATGTCTCAAAACTTTCTAAGACAAAAGAATTCAAGATCATTATATTCTTTTGATCTGGAGAGCACCTGAAATGTTGCTGTTAAAGAAAAATGGCTTAAATAGCGATATCGCTTTCTCATTGCTTCTGACTGTGTCAATGATTCAAATTGTAAAATCTTTCCAGTGATTCTGTCATTGAAAGCACTAAGAATATCAATTATGAAATCTGTCTTGATAATATATTTCCCTTTAAAAAAAAAAGGAAGAAAGAAAAGGGAAAAAAAATGCTCTCGCCAAAACTATTTGACGACTGAACCACAGAAAGTCAAAAAATTTTGGGATTCCAGTAAAATTAATAACAGATTTTGAAATTTGAAGAATTCACACACCTATTGGGAAGCCTATCATAGCTCCCATAGTGGTGTAGCAGGCACTTCATGTTTAATGGATGGAGAATGAGATTCTGACCATCAACTGCCTGAGAGGGGAAAACAGGCACCATAAACAAAAAGCATATAAAGCATGACAAGCTCATATAAACATCATTGTAATACATGCAAGCAAGATCTGATTTTCCATGAAGGTACAACACCAACAGATTCCACCTACGTAGGATAGTTAGGGTCAAATTTATAAAGAAGTAAACAGTTGTAACATCATCAATCCTCGAGCAAATTAAGGCTCTTTTCAGCACCTCTCCAACCATATAAAAAAAAATTGGGTCCTTACTCCTTATGAAGTTGCTTCTCGATGTATCAATATATATATATATTATCAAAACAAGTTAAATAAGCGTCTGAATACCAGTCATATCCAATTAAGAAGTACCTCAGCACAGTACATGCAAACTGCACTTCTCCCTTCCTACTTCATCATCACCTCTCATCCACCCCCACTCTTTCTTCCCCCCCAAAAAATAAAAACTTAGAGACCCACCATGTAAATCTTTAAAGACCACATCCCACTCCCATGTTCATGCTTCAGATTTCCACACGTCACCAAATTGATAAATCAATGACACAGCCAACCACATAATGAAAAATCGTAGAAAAGTCACACTAACCTGGTAAAAATTGTATGAATCCCTGTTCTTTCCATCGTTGCAACTATCCACTTCTGTTTGTAGACTCTTATTATTATTCTTGGTTAAAGATGGTGAATTGACATCATGGTCATCCAACGGTTCAGGTACATCAGAAGTTGCAACCCAGCTTGTTGTTTTATCCAGAGCTGAGTTTCGCAACCATACTGATTGATCATTCCTGGAATCAGCAAGTGAACTCTTTACAGATTCGCACACATCAATACAAATATTAGATACATTTGCAGCATTAGTAGGCCCAGGAAAAGTTGCTAAGGAAGAATTGCGTCCACAAGCCATACAGCCATTAGAAAGCTGGCGCTCTTTCCAATATTTCATTCGCTGCTCCAGAAGCTTTATTGCAGCACATACATACGGAAGTTTCTCCAAATCATCAACTAGGCCTGAATCTGCCTTTGCTAACCAACTATCCAGATCTGACATTGCTTCCCTAACAGACAAATTGATGTCTGAAGTAAATGTAAACTTGGAGAAGGAATCTTCAACTTCATCAATTGCATGTATCCCTTCATTATTTTTCAGTGATAAAACAAAAGAATCTTTTTGACGGGTTAAGAGCCAAAATTCTATTGCATCACCAACATGGTATTGCTTCACATTCTTGATACAGATGGTAAAAATATCTTTTGAAGATATCATCATAAAACACAAGGGACACTTCTTGCTGTATTCAGCATTATGGTCATCTCCACCCAACATTAAATACTGCAGAATACATGGGAAACAAAATATGTGACCGCATGACGTTATCTGTGGACATAGAGGATAGTCCAAGCATATTGGGCACTGCACTTGAATCGGAGTAAAGTACTTGAGACAGATGATGTCTTCCCACAGTAACATCTTATCTGGGTCCATCAATTCAGGTGCATAGTTTCCAGAATCTAACACAACAAACCTGTAATTCGCTTGAACAAACAAATCTTTGTTGTATGGCTTCCTTCTCGGCTGCCTTCTAGGAGGTGGGACCCAAGGCCGAGGGTGTGGCCTTGAAACGGGATCAAAATGAAAATTCAGCAAGTGGTTACCACTAACCATCTGAGTTTTCCTTCCAGATGAACTTGAAGAAGTTCCGCGGGAAGCAGGACCAGTAGAAATCTGATTGGTGTTTAGGGTGACAGCTGATTTAGATGATTGTCCTTGGCGCAGAATAGATCCAAACCCCGCTTGACTAGCAATTTGATGGTGCAAAACCTTACCATCCGCTGAATTTCGGACAGCTTGTTTCTCCTGTTCATTTATCTGGTAAGAAACAAATGCGAGGAGTCTTGAGTACGCAACGGCATTGGTGGAAAGCCACATAGACTAAGGTAGGAAAAAGATAAAGGGGGCAAGCAACTAGACCTTTGCAGGAGATCCATCGAGATCTGCAGGGGGGGATGGTGATCCTAGAACAAGCCAAAAATGCGGGTGAATAGCATATTTCCACATTGCAGTAGAGCGGAAGAAAATAGCAAACTAATATTACTTTTAACCAGCCAAAGAGCTGCATACTTGTTCACGCCCCAGAAGGTAGGATGAAATTGAAGACAGCGTTCAAGAAGAAAAATTTGTTGATACATAACTTTAAGCTATCTCAGGGGCAGTGTTTTAATTATTATTTATTTAAGATTATACATAAGATTGAACCCAAAAAAAAATTGCAAGGCTCGGAGTCTTAATCTAGGGTTTCTCTAAACAGAAAATAACATGGATGATACGTAGTAAGCAAAGGTGAATGAAAATATCAAATACATAAAATTAAAAAAACACAAACACACACACACACACACAAACAAAGTCACCTGAGAGATTGGGAAATTGGTCCGGAATGCAAGTAGAAGCAGAGTCGGAAACTCGAAGGGATCGGTGGAAATTGTCGTGGGGCGGTTGTGGTTGTGGTTGTTGTTGAGGAAGGAAGCCATGATTAAAATCTCGGGGAGGAGTTTGAGGAGAGCTTGTATAGGAGGAATCTGTGGAACCTGGTTTGTCAAGGGGCAAGATGGACATCAAACTTCTGCAAACAATGCAAAACCGAGAGAGAGAAGCCCTAAGAGAAGTAGAGAACCAGACGAAAGATACGAACCAAAGTACTCCTACTAATCCTGCTTCCTCCGTTTCATTATTTTCTTTATTCTTAATTTATTTCTTACCCGCTCTGCTTTGCCCTTTCGGTCTTGGTGGGGCAACGTGGGTCCACCCCGCCCCGCTGCCTCGTAATACTCCAATAATTATTTATTTAAGAGCGGAAATCCAATAATACAATTTGTAACTATAAGTTATTAAATAGTATATAATTTTTATTTAAAAGTAAGTAAATGGAAAAATTGTAGATACATTCGAATAATAAAATCTCTATTTGCTAATGAAAAAGGTATAAACGAATTTGATTATTGAACTATTTTCTTAAGACAAACCAAGTACTAACTATTATGCAAATGCGGGCAAAAATAATTTTGTTAGATAAAATATATACAAACAAACTAAGAGGTTATGTTTAGCTTAAATTTTTAATTGATTTACTCGCAAAATCAACGACACCGCATATGCAGACAACATATAAGTCCTGACAGGGGAGGTGGGGTTGTCAAGGCTAGGGGCCAAGAAGGGGCCAACCAAAACCCACCTAAAAGGCTAAACCATACATACATTTTTAATTCTTGATTAATTACACCTGTCTCTCTTTAATTTTCTTCAACTACGAGTATATTGTACTGTTATAACATCTTTATATACGAGGTGTTGGTGCAAAGTATCCATCATAAAATTGGTATGTTACGTAAAGAGACCACCTAGAAATTAAAAAAAAAAAAATCATTTATAAACTACCAATGGTTATGAACACACAAACATGTATGCACGTCTTTATTTGAGTAAATATAAATATCATTTAAAATATATATATACATATTTTTTATTAATTATTAAAGTATTATTTTTAAAAATATATTAATTATTATATATAACTTATTTAATATATTATTAAATGTATAATTTGATATTTTTATTTTTATTATTTAATTTTAAGTATATATAATTATTATTAGTAATATATATTTTAAAATTTTAATTTAAAAATAAACTATTTTTTAAAACAAGAAAACGATTTCAAGTTAAACTATTTTGTTAGTACAAAAAAGTAGTTTCTTATTTTTTTAATCCAGTTATTCGAATAAAGAAAAAATAAACCGGAAGTTAAATACAAGCCGAATATTAGCCCATTTAAATGGTTGTAATTTGGTTGTTAATTCAATGAAAAAATATATCATGCAACTATTGTACCAAAATTGTAGCTGCAGACCACCGCACAACACTTGTAACAGAAAAGATCGCAATTTATATATATTTATTTTTTCCGCTTGCTCAAATGCTGAATTGAAAATTAAGGAAACATTTAGAATCGTTGCTCATATTTCAGTAAATAATTTTTTTAATTTTCACTTTTAAAATGTAAATAAATAATCTTTTAAATTTTATAAATTGAAATTTTTTATATTATTTGTGAAATAAATGAGAATTTTTAGTTTTTTAAATTTTATAAATGAGAATGTTTAGTTTTGATTTTTTTTTTAAAATTTTGGTTCTTAAAATTTGAAGAATTATTTATTTTCGTTTTAAAAGTAGGAAATAAAAAAAATTATTTAGTGAAATGTGAAGACGATTTTGGTGATTCCCTTGAAAATTTGAAACTCCTCCAGGCTCCACCCACTCACCTCTTGCTAGTGTTTTTTTCCCCACACAAACCACCGCGCACGCAGTTCTCTCCTGTGTCCTGCCTCGCCGTCCTTGCCTGCTAACGTGATACGTGTGGTTGTTTTTTTGGTCCCCGGGGGATGGGGGGATGGGGGCTTGTGGTTTGGGGGAAGAGAGGTGGGTTTGGGTTTCTTTCTCACAGTGTTGGTTAGTTTAGGAGGAGTTCACACTTCACAGTGTAGCTGTTGGGGAAGGCGGGATGGGGTGGGGTGGGGTTCCTTTTCTTTAATTCTAATTCTCTGTGTTGGGACAGGTGCTATCTATTGTTCAATTCTATTATTCCAACCCAACCCTTCAACGGGTGTCGGTTAGTGGCTTCTTTTTTTTTTTTTTATTAATTTTCCCCTTCCGTCTGTCTCTGGCATTGGAATGTATGTTTTGGGCTGTTTAAGGACGACATGTCCAGATCCAAACAGGCGCCACCAAATCGTACGAACAAAAACAACCACCTTTTACTCTGAATAGCTCTTCACTCCCTACTTAATTCAATTCTATGAGTTCTGTCTTAATCTGTCGTTCTCTTTTAAATTTGATATACGGCATCTTTCCACTCACCAATCTCATTGCTGGGGCCCCAAACACCACAGCAGCTGAAGGAGAAGAGGATTCTCTGCTGAATATCGTGTCTGCCGGCTATTAGTTTCCATTTTTGGATGTTAATCACGGCAAATGAAGCTGGGTTTCTTCCGGATTTTCAACCTGGTATTCTTTCTTTTTTCTCAACCATAGTTTAAATCAGTATACCACTAGGAATATGTACGCCCTTCTTCCCCCTCCTTCCTATTTATTCCATATCGTATTTTGGTTATGTTTTAATCGAGTTTTGTTGGATTGCTTACAATTGCTAGGATTCTCTACTATTTTGTTTGTCGGTTTGCTAGTTGCCAGTTGCGCTTATGCCTTGTCAAGTATCATTGCTGCACCGTTGCATTTCATAAGATTAGAGTAATTTACTCGCGCATTGTTAACTAAATCTTTCGTCTTCCACTTCCTATACAGCTGATAACTAAAATACCCATTGTGGGGGATGGGGATGGCCAAAAGGGCTCTGCATGGGATGGGAAATGTTTTTGCAATATCAAACAAGGGTTTGGGAAGTTGGAGTTTAGATGCTTCCAGAAAATTCAGTTGGTTGTTTGTTATGATAGCAATGAACTTCGAAACTTTTATGCTCAATTTCCCTCTTCACGGGCTCAATTTTTGCATGTCTAACCTCCTATTCTTGGTTCTTCCTTGATAATCAGGTTCAATGCGTCATGATATGTATTACACATTCAGTCAGTTGTATTGCTGAAGTGGCTGCCTGACCAAATGTCAAGGACTCTTGCGGCAATTGTAGGAGGTGCTGCAGGAGCCGTGGCATTGGTGGGGATTGTGATCTTACTCATTAGGTTTTGGCTTTTTCGCACTAGAAGCATTTCCAGAACTTCTGAGACAGGATCTTCTGATCCTTCAGTTCCAGGTGAAAATCCTAGGTGTATTATCAATCAACTATCAGTATCTCTGCCTCCCACATTAGACACTTTCTTCGTTAACGGATTTGATGACCTGCAGTTGACAGGATTGCTGGGATCGAATTGACTTTGCGAGATGCCAGAAGATTTCAGATTGAAGAATTGCTCCTGGCAACAAAGAATTTTAGTGATAAAGGTTTAATTGGGCGAGGAAAATTTGGTGAGGTGTATAAGGGTTTGCTTCAAGATGGGAGGCTTGTAGCAATAAAAAGGCGAGCTAGTGCTCCTAGTCCAGAATTTATTGAGGAGGTACAGTCCTTTTGACCTTTAGATTTGTAGAACTCTACTGTTCTGTCATTTGATCGTATGTAGGGGTGCCATCTTATTACTTGGTTGCATGCGTTCCATTTGTTGTTGGACACTGTGAATCATGCCTCAGAAGTCTCTATAGTATTTTTGCTGTGTGTGGATTATTTCCTTGTTCCGTTAATCTGAGATGGCATATTCAAGTGATGTTTTGGAAACAGACTGGGCTGGTCTTGCACTCTGTCAGATTTTGTATTTATCTTCTTCTTGTCCACTGTACATTAACTCCTGGTAGTTGTTTCTCTTCCATCAGCTTTGATGCTTTATTTTGTTGAATTTTCTTACAGGTTCGATATCTTTCATCCATTCAGCACCGGAATCTTGTTACCCTTTTAGGTTATTGCCAGGAAAGTGGTCAACAGATTCTTGTCTATGAATATATACCCAATGGAAGTGTTTCAGCTCATTTGTATGGTAAGAATCCTTTTAGTTGATCTTGTTTCCTACATGCAAAAGCAGTATGATGTTTATCAAGGATTGGATATTGACCAGGACGTTGTTTCTTATGTGTATAAACCTCTGTCAAAAAATTTCAAGCAAATACATCTCTAGAGAGAATGAGCAATTTGTTAGAAGGGTAAAAAAAAAATTATACGCTGCATTTTACTTTGATAGAAGTGCATCACCTTAATGTATTTTGAATTTCTTTTGCTCCTTCCTCCCTTCGCATTATACCTATATATATATATATATATATATATATATATATATATATATTTCCAAGAACTGGACGCATAATCTCTGGTGGTGGTTTTCAGTCTCAATTTATGCTATCAGTGTACTGATCCTGAGTAGTTAATTGCTGCAGGAGCTGGACAGGTTTCACGAGAGAAGCTTGAATTCAAGCAGAGGCTTTCTATAGCTCTGGGGGCAGCAACAGGTGAACCTTTGCAAAACCAGTGAGCATTTTTGGCTTTCCTGGTATTAGTTTATCTTTACCTTGGAAATAGCTCATATCATTGCTGATCACATGAAATTCTCCTGTATAATTTTTCACTTCTGTTTGTAATATATATATATATATATATATATATATATATATTTTAAAAAAGCATCTCAAAGCAGCTCTTAGAATTTGAAGCCTCAGTTCTATTATAATCGGTGCAGGTCTGGCTCACATCCATTCCCTAAGTCCTCGTTTGATACACAAAGATTTTAAAACATCAAATGTTCTTGTGGATGAAGATCTTGCCGCAAAAGTTGCAGATGCGGGATTACGCAATTTTCTTGGAAGATTTGATATTGCTGGCCCATCTTCTGAAGTGGCAGCAGATGAGATTTTCCTATCACCAGAGTAGTACTCCTTTTTATTTTTTTATTTTTTTTTGTGGGATGGTTATGTTACGGATTTTCATCGTAATTTGATTTTTGTAGGGTTAAAGAGTTCAGACATTTTTCTGAGAAAAGTGACGTTTACAGTTTTGGTGTATTTCTTCTGGAGTTAGTGAGTGGCCGAGAAGCGCTGGATTTACTTGCTTCAGACATTAATCAAAACCTGTTTGAATGGGTATGTTGTGCTTCTCAATACAATAATGCTTGGGAATTGTTGATTTGCAGTGCTTTTTACGATAATTGTTATCCTAAGTACCAAATTACAGTAGACCGTGCTAGTGTAAAAAGTCATAACATGCTTGTAATATGTATTGAATCATTGTACGGTAGATATGAACTCTTTGTTGTGCTGATTATGATGCTATTGTATTTGTTATGGATGAGACGCATTAGAGCTTATTATGGTAATCTGCAGCTGCATGAACAATTTGTTGACATGCATCTGACAAGTCAGGCTGCTTTTGCAGCTGCAAAACTATCGGGAATCTGGGGATATAGGAATCATCATTGATCAAAGATTGGGTAATAGTTTCACGACGGAAGGCATGGAAGAGTTGATAGAGTTGATATCTTGTTGCTTGGACCCGTCAACCGAGAGGCGGCGGGTCATGAGTTATGTGGTAACGGAATTAGATCGAATACTGGAAAAAGAAAGGAGAGTGACAACAATCATGGGGCAAGGAACCCCAGTGGTGATGCTTGGAAGCCAACTCTTCAGATCTTCAAAATGATATGAGAAGTATTATTACGTTTCCATCTCTCTTTTTAAAGGAAATTTTTTTGAGTGAGCTTTTGAGGTCGGTGGGGAATGTCTTGGGTAACTGAGTCCAGCTGCTTGATAATTGTATAAACAACAGCTGTTATTATTTTATTTTATTTTATTTTTTTGCATATATGTATGTATTTTTTTTTCCTCATAAATGTATGAGAATGTGGTGTAATCAAGAAACATTTTTTGGAGGTTTTTTTGTTTTTCTTTTCTTTTGGAGAAACAGGTTTTTGTTGTTAATATCATATAGTGAAAGTTGAGTTCCTCTGATTTGATTTAACATAGTTAGTATTTTGTTCAGTTAATCTATGTTTTATTTGTTTAAGACGACTGTGAGGAGTAGTAGAGTAGTAGTAGATCAAGTGGTTGATTGACTAGTGACTCATACGCTTGATGATTGACGGCATCAAAAGAGTGGAGGGTCTGGTAATGATGGTAAATGTAAAATGCATTAAGAGTGAAAACACAGGGGACCCAAGTACAGGCAGTAGAGGACACTGGAGTCACCGGACAGTTGACAGACAAGAACAAGACGAGAGGAGTGGAGCCTTGCTTGGAGAGTCTATCCGAGTTGGAGGGGAGGTATTATATATAACAATAACAATAGTGGATACCCTTGGCCGGCTGATTTTGTTCGGTAGCTTCCGGCTGCCAGCCGTGAGTCCACACTCTATTTTCCCTTTCTTTTTTTTAAATAAAAAATATAATATGATATATTTATTATATATAGTCACTAGGGAGTAGAGGACTGGACTCACTAGTCCAGTCAGTAAAACAAAGCAATCGACAACAATTGATTGATTTTTTTATTGAGTCTTAATATAATGTAATAATCATTTCCTATTTCCTACTACTATGTATTTTTGTGTAGTACTATATTAAATAAATAAAGCCATTCCGAAAAGAAATTTGGCGTAGGGGTGCAAACGAACTAGTAAGTTCGGTGAATAGTTCGTGAACAAGATCGATTACGTTCGTTTATGTTCGTTTGTTAAGCTAAACGAATAATAAGCGATCACATTTTAGTGTTCGTTTAATAAACGAACATGAACACGAAAGTATACGTTCATTTATTTATGTTCGTGAACAAGCTCGTTTAGTGTTCATGAACAAGTTCGATTAATGTTCGTTTAAAACTCGTTTATTGTTCGTTTATATTAAAATAATAATATAAATATAATATAATAATATATATAATAATAATGTTTGTCGATCATTCATAAACAAATTTATTGTGGTGTAGTGATAAGTAGCTATGCTCCCCATATTAGAAACCAAGGTTTAATTCTCAATAATGCCATTTATTTTTGTTTTTCCAATTTGCAAATGTGTTTGTTTATTTGTTCGCGAACGTGTTCGTTTAAATGTTCGCGAACGTGTTCGTTAAATGTTCGTTTACTCGTTCGTTAACGTGTTTGATAAATGTTCGTGAACTGTTCGTGAACACTAATAAATGAACACAAACACATATTTCACGAACATGAACGAACATGAACAGTCTAAAATATAAACGAACAGTAAATGAACAAAACCCATTCGTTTATGTAATTTGCAAATGTGTTCGTTTAAATGTTCGCGAACATGTTCGTTAAATGTTCGGTGACTCGTTCGTTAACGTGTTTGATAAGTATTCGTGAACTGTTCGTGAACACTAATAAATGAACACGAACACATATTTCACGAACATGAACAGTCTAAAATATAAACGAACAAGACCCTTTCGTTTATGTTCGGTTCGTTTACAACCCTAATTTGGCATTCGGAATCTCGGATGGAATGAACGACGCTAGTCCTCCTAAAGTTCCGACGCGGGGTCTCGGCTCTCTCTGGGTACAGTTCAGGCCTACAGGGTAAGCTTCTCATCATTCTCATTCAGCATCATTTCATTTAGTCTATGCTGATCCTCCATGACTACTACTCCTCGCCTCTTCTCTTTAGTCTTTGGTTGTTCAATATCACTATGCTGCAATGCAAGTGATCCATGATTCATCGTCATCTCTCTGCTTGCTGCTTGCGCGATCATGTCGTCGTCCTCGGCTCGCTCAAAAATGGCTACAAATGATATACCGCAACATCAATAGACTCAATAGCAAACAAAACTGCAGCAGTAGTAGTAGTAGTAGGTACCAACTATAGTGCAATTAAACCTACCTGTCGGCGGTGAATTTTCAGATTTATTCACTGTATTTGGAATTAGCAAACGACAGCAAAGCATAGCAATCAAATTCCAATTCCACTCAACTCCAAATCCGATCCTGCTTTTGCCTCTGCCGTTAAAGAAATAGCTCCCATGAATATTCTATCATTCTTGTTATATACTAATATATTTATATCTTTCTTCCTGCTGGTTTCCGCCACCAAGGCAGCAGAAGCAGTTCAGATTCAGATGAATATTAGTGCTTCTTCCTATAATAATAATACCTCCCTCTTCCAACAAAATCAACAAGTCGATGATGACGACGACGCTACGTCGCTTCTCAGCTTCAAGGCCTCTATCTCCACAGACCCCTCAGGCCTCCTCCTCCGCTCCTGGAATTCTTCCACTCATCCGTGTGATCCCCTCTCCGACGGCTGGTTTGGCGTCTCCTGCCATACTCTCTCTGGCAGTGGCAGGCCGGTGGTCGTGTCTCTCAACCTCAGCGGCATTTCAGCTTCGGGTACCCTCTCCCCCTCCCTGGCCAACCTCACCCACCTCCGTGTTCTTTCGCTAGCCCACAACGACTTCTCCGGTCCCATCCCTCCCCAGCTAGGTTACATCAACTCTCTCCAGGTCCTGGAGCTCCAGGGCTGTAATTTGTCCGGACCCATTCCTCCTTCCCTGACTCATCTCTCCTCTCTCCGCTTCCTTAATCTCTCCCACAACTCCCTTTCTGGGCCCATCCCCTATGCTCTCATCAGCGCCGCACCCAGCTTGAGCGTTCTCGATTTGTCCAACAATCAGCTCTCCGGTAACATTCTCACCATCATCAAGCCCTCCCCGTCCTCTGCCCTCGGATCATGCCAGTCTCTTACTTACTTGAGCCTCTCCAATAATTTCCTAGCGGACGAGATCCCTGCGGCTATAGGCAGCTGCTCCAATCTCACCACTCTTTTGCTCGACGGAAACATCTTACAAGGGAAGATCCCCTCAGATATAGGACGGCTGTCCCAACTCCAGATTCTAGACGTCTCCAGGAACAGCCTCACCGACGCCATTCCCCTTGAGCTCGCAAGCTGCCGCATCCTCTCTGTTCTCGTGCTCACCAATTTGCCGGGTGATTTTCCCTACCAGGGTACAACGGCAGCGGCAGAGGGTTTAGATTTTGCCAACTTCAGGGGAGAATTCAATGCCTTCGACGGAGACCTGCCTTGGGAGATTTTGTTCCTTCCGAACCTTCAGATGCTCTGGGCTCCCCGGGCTAATCTTGGTGGTGGGCCATTACCAACGAATTGGACCACTTTCTGCTCACTCAGAGTGCTCAACATGGCCCAAAACAACATCACGGGTACTGTTCCCCAAAGCTTGATTGCCATGTGTACCAAGCTTACCTACCTGGACTTGAGTTCAAATGCCCTGCTGGGTTTTCTGCCGTCCAATTTGGTGGCGATGATACCTTGCATGGTGTACTTGAATGTGAGCCGAAATTCCTTATCTGGTGGTGTTTTATTTCCGCTTCAGCATGACGATTCGGATAATGTGATCGCGTGTGGCCGCCGCACATCTTCTTCTACTTCTTGTTGCGGACAAGACCTTGTTGGCATGTTATACTTGAGGAGTGGTAGTAATGCTATTTTTATTGATGGGGATGGCCTAATTCAGAGACCCTACTACTACTACTACCACCGCAGCTACTCTTTATTCAATCCTTGCCGGTGGAGTTCTTTCACCTCTTTTAGTATTAGTAATTTAACAACAGTTTTGGCTCATGATTTTAGCTGGAATAGCTTTACTGGTCCACTACCCTTCTTCTCTCCTCTTGTTAATATGAATATGGCCGCCTCCTATTGGCTGTTGCTCAACAATAACAATTTCACAGCATCTTTCTCAGCCTCTGAGCTTGTTCCCAACTTCTGCAGCAATCTTTTGCATAGCTTCTACTTGAATCTGAATGCCAATCGGATCTATGGAGGATTAGGTTCCAACTTCTTCAACTGCTCCAGCCTAGTTCATTTTGAAGCATCTCAGAATCTGATAGGAGGTCATATTTCGCCCCAGGTTGGGGGCTTGAAAATGCTCAAGTATCTTGATCTTAGCCGGAACGTCTTATCTGGATCTCTGCCTGCGAGCCTGGCAGAGCTTAAAGGCTTACAACACATACTTCTCTCAGAGAACCACTTGACGGGACAAATTCCGGCTAAACTAGGCCAACTGACCTCTCTCGTGGCTTTGAATTTATCTCACAACCATCTGATGGGATCCATCCCGGCCATTCTGGGGGAGGCATCAGGGCTTGAAATATTGTTGTTAGATCACAACAACTTATCTGGAGATATACCTTCATCACTAGCGGGCCTTTCCAATCTTACTCAACTGGATCTATCATTCAATAGCCTCTCAGGCCACGTACCTCATTTTCAGCATACGTTTAATTGTGATGGCTTTAGAGGCAATAAGTTCCTTCAGTCGTGCCCAGATCAGTACAATGATGGTTCGTTGTCTCCAACTGGATTTCCCAACCCTAATGAAGTGCGCCGGAGCCACAAACCCAGAAAATTGAAGCCTTTTCTCATAGCAATATCAACCACCACGTCTATATTGCTTTCCATTGTGGCAGTGTTGATTGGGTTATTCCTTGGCAGGAGAAAGCTTACTAGGCTAGCCAGCCTCAGAAGGAAAGTCGTGGTGACCTTTGCAGATGCTCCTCCTGGTTTGAACTATGACAATGTGGTTAGAGCAACTGGGAATTTCAGCGTTGGAAACCTGATCGGCACTGGCGGTTTTGGGTCAACTTACAAGGCTGAGCTAGTCCCGGGCTTCCTGGTGGCCGTGAAGAGGCTATCCATCGGTAGGTTTCAAGGGATTCAGCAATTCGATGCGGAGATAAGAACATTAGGAAGAATTAAACACAAGAATCTTGTGACGCTCATGGGTTACTATGTTGGCGAGACTGAAATGTTCCTAGTGTACAACTATCTTCCTGGTGGAAACCTAGAAACCTTTATGCATGAAAAATTGGGAATGAATAAAAATTGGCAAGTGATACACAAGATAGCAATGGATATAGCCCAGGCTCTTACTTACCTCCACTATTCATGTATCCCCCGCATAGTCCACCGGGACATCAAACCTAGCAACATCCTGCTTGATGAGCAGCTAAATGGCTACCTCTCGGATTTTGGATTGGCTAGGCTTCTTGAAGTCTTCGAGACACATGCCACTACTGATGTAGCAGGCACATTTGGATACGTTGCGCCAGAGTACGCAACCACCTGCAGGGTTTCTGACAAGGCAGATGTCTATAGCTTTGGTGTGGTTCTCTTGGAACTCTTGTCAGGGAAGAAGTCTCTCGATCCATCCTTCTCTGAATATGGGAATGGCTTCAATATTGTTGCTTGGGCTGGGTTATTGGTTTCCGAAGGACGCTCCTCTGAGCTCTTCTCCCTTGAATTAGGGGAATCGAGTCCCCATGATGCCCTGTTAGGCATGCTAAGGCTGGCGTTAAGCTGTACCGTGGAATCGATTTCTGTGAGGCCATCTATTAAGCAGGTCCTCGATTATCTGATACAGTTGAACTAATGAGACAAAAAAAACGCATGAATTATGCTTCTCTGTGCTGCTCCTATAGTCAAATGATTCGTGTTAATACTTTCACTCCACATGCAATGATTTTAGGAAAGACTATGTGGAATCATAAAATCATGTGTATGCGTTGTTTTTCTTTATTATTATTATTATTATTTTTTCCCTCCCGGTTGGCTTACGATCTCACGGGAGTTCCCCCGTCTGCAGGATGCCAAGCTTACACTTCATAGGGTCAGGTTGAAAACCTTAGGAGATGAGCTCGTCATTCACAAGGGCTACATCGGTTCATCACCTGTAATCTGATGACCGGATCAAGACGAGTCGGATTGGATTAATTTTATTTTTTTTAATCAAATCAGTTTTGATATAATTTGATTCAATTTAATTTAAATAAAAAATTAAAAAATTATAATTTTTTTTAAAAAATTATAATTAACATTAATTATAAAATACTCTCGTTGTTTCACAACAAAAGTTCAATTTGTTTAAAATATAACTTTTTATTAGTTATTAGATACAATTTATTTAATATATAACTAAATGTATAATTTTATATTTATATTTTTATTTTTTAATTTTGAGTATATATAATTATTATTAGTAAAGTTATTTTAAAATTTTGGTTTGAAAATGGATTACCAAAAAAAAAATCAAAATAGACTTTTTGTAGGACTGAAGTAGTATAAATTAGTATTGATTTTGATAATTCAAATAATTTTTTAATTAAAATTAGTTTAAGAAAATAAATTAAAATATTTAAATGAAATTATGCAAATTTATTTATTTATTACACAAATTAAAATTATTCATTATCTTTATATAAAAAATAGATAATTTTTTTAATATAAACTATTTATTTGAAACTTAACATTACATATAAAAAAGAAGGGAAAAAAAACCCAAAATAATAAAATTGAATCAAACCCAATCCGATTCAAAATATTTAGATAGGATCGATACGATCCACTCAAATGACATCAAATCAGAAAATTAATTTTGAACACTTCTAAATATTACCATTTATTATAAAAATACTACAAAGTAGTATTAATACTACAATTCTAAAATGTAGTAAACTAGTAATAGAATTATAATATAAAAGTAAGACAATGAAGAAATATGAAGAACACAAGTGTAATCAAATTTTTTATTATCTTCTTTTTTCACTAAACCTCTATTTATATAGGTTTAGGGTTCATCATGATATGTAAGTTACAAGAAATCTAAAGGTATCATTTTTTCACATCATGGTCCTAAAGGTTACATATTACATCTTCTTACATTATGATCTCAAAGGTTACAAATTACAATGTAGGGTATAAGGTTACAAGTTACAATGTAGAGTATAAGGTTACAAGTTACAATGTAGGGTATTTCAAGGGTTGAGTGTTACATGTCTTCAAGACTTCCCCTTAAATAATGAAGTTACTTTCATGAGCCTTAAATAATGGAGTTACTTTCATGAGTAAGTGAAAAGTTGTATAGATGGACATCCACACCCTTATGAATCTTAAAATATTACCACTATGGTTCCACTAAATCAAGAATTCCTACGCAGGAATTGTGTAATTGCGGCTTGCCCATTCAGCCCTTGGGACGAAAATTGATTCAAATTATTTGCGCCTCCCCATTTGCCACGACGCACTAGGCTGCCCTGACAATCTGAGATTGCATACTTTCGTGTTTTCACTGCTCGAAAACTTACTCGGTTTTTATCATTTTGGATGGCATTGGTCTTTGTTTCTCTTGATCTGATGAACTCTCCCTTTCGTTGGGGTGGGGGGAAGACAAAATAGAATTAAAAAAGACTAAAAAAAAAAAAAGTTTTTACAACTTATCTTTCTCCTGGATCTATATATGCGCCCCTTTTTTCTTCTTTCCAATGAATTTTCATTTTTACAGGCCAGAGAAATGCTTTGCCGCATTTGTCTGTCACGAGCTACAATCTATTGTGTAACTGGTGGAGGGTTTCTCACAAAAGTTTCTACTTTCTATGAACATGATCAAACGTTGCGGCGATACTATTTTTAAATGTAAATTGTTTATCAAACTCAACAATTTTTACATGTGAAAAACATTACAATTTACATGGAAGAACGAATGCACACAAACTCAAAATCACAGCTGCTTTCACTTGAAAAAGGACCGCTTCATTAGAGCTTGAAAATAGAAAATTGGCGGTCGTCTTATCTTAATTTCCAGAGAACTTAAGAAGCACCACCACCTTGTTTGGCTTTTATGACAAGCTCCTCTGTTGTTGTGCCAATTATCTCATTGGCACGCTTTAAACCCACACAGTAGTACCTTCCAATGGTATCCTAATTGACAGATCAAACTAAGTTAAAATTATATAGTTTTTGCTCAAGCACACACAGTTCATGGACACGCATACAAGACTTGGACAAGCTGCAAAACAAAGAATTGCCGGTTTACTCAGTGTCTGCATGTGTGTGCAGATGTAAGGCAAAATAAACAAAGTGGATTGACTGAACATGAATGCAGTTTAAAGAGAGAGTCCCAAATCCCAAATCAATACAAATGCTTCCCTAATAAGATCTTGAAATGCTACTGAACTACCCTTAATACTTCTCTGTAGGACCAGGAACGAGGGCCCTTAACCATTAAGCTTTTAATTCTTCCGGTAGTTTAGTTTCCTGTGTCCCCTCAACGCTGTTTTGGAAATGCCTTCTTAAATTTAGAAGAAGATCTCCAGTAACAGCAACTAAAATTAAACAGTAAAAAGAGAGGAAATTAAGAGAGAGAGAGGAGTAAACTCACACGAGCAACAATTCCCAACTTTTCTAATTTCTGGACAGCATCATCAACGTCAAAATTACAACTCTCACCAAATTCTTCCTTTATTAGTTCCTCACAACGCAGGTCAAGATCCTGTCTCGAGTGAAAAAAGAGTAGGAACTATGGAAGGGAGGAAATTGCTGATAAAAGGGAAAACCTACAAGTGCTACCAACCTGTAATGTAGCTTTGCCCTGTTCCATCAATATGAAGAATGAAATTATAACCTCCTTCACCTGCATATTTGACAGTTCTGTAAGCACTCTACAAGTTCACATAAACCTCTAGCCCAGTGGCCACTAAATACTAAAGAAATAGCATCAAATTTCTGTATTCTACGATATTTTCAGATGCAATGCCATGAAACACTTCAGATTTGATGTTTGGAAGCCGAATCCCAGTAATACATCAAATTCTTTCATATATCTTCAAAAATCATGCAAGATAATTAGTAGAATCACAAATGCACTTCAAAAAGAAAAGAGTTTTAAAGGTAATCAAACTAGTTTTATGTAGCTAAATTAGTTTAAATATCCACTTAGATTAATTGCATAAACCAAAATATTCCACTGATTTCATTTCAAAGAGCAGTTTATCCAGATTAAATACCTAGAATAAGACACTATACTAAACTAAATACTAGCTGGTTTGCTAACTGATTATTGAATGAAATCAGGACCAGAAAATGAATATTTGCCCATGTAACTCACTTCTTGTTGAATTACATCATCACACAAATGAAGAAGAGTGCCCCTTCCGCTATCCAATTGCTTGTCATACATAGATTGTGTAATCAAGTTCTGATAAGTAGCCATATTTTGTTGAAATCTGCAGAGGGGTAAGCATCTATCATATCCCAGAACAATTATTCTTTTAAGAAATTGAAAAAAAGTAAGGTCAAATATTAACTCCCACTACTTAATATCAGCTACAAAGATATGCAATCATAATAAGCTAACACATATGAATCAGGTGAAAAAGACCTCCACCATCTATAACTGCCCTCTCAATGTAGGTGACAATATTTCTATAGTTCCAATGGGTATCCAATGGGATGGGAGCTATTGGACTTCCTATATCCATTAAAAATACCCACTGATAATAAATAGAAGAGAGCAGTGGCTGGCGGCAGCTGGTCAGTGGTCAGGTGGTAGTCCAGCCACCGGCGGCAACCATTTAATTTCCAATGAGAAATTTTAATGGAATCCCAATGGAAATTGAGAAATCCTGATCCCATTAAATCCCATTCCCCTCCAACCCAAAAATTTAATGGGAATTACATTTCCTATTCCCAATAATTCCGTACCGATCTAAATCTCACCCATTCCCTCCCAATTGCCACTCCTACCTCTCAAAAAGGGCATTCAATAGACTGCAGCAACCAACACATGATGGAAGAAATTTACTTGAGCATCATGTGCACCTAAAAACGTTCAATGCAAGAATTGATAAAACATAAGATAGAAATATTCCAGCAAAGAAGTGACTTACGTGAAATATGTCTTCGCACAATAACCAAGCACTGTAGAAATAATAGCAAAAATGACCCACAGGTCTGCTTTAGGCATGTCAAGGGAACCCACAACAGCAACCTGACAGAGAGATACACGTTCAACTGAATGACATGAACAAATGTTATTAACTAAGCATTCCCAATATGGTAAAGAAAACTGACCAGCCCAACTACAGCAGAAACAATGAATTTAACCCAATCCATGGGCGTTAAACTCGGATTTTTCTTCTCTGGCTATCATGTAAAAAGGGATAAATGAGTTAACACTATAGCAAAGCAAAAATTAACTCATTCAGGTAGGAACAGAGTGGGATAAAGGGTTAGTTGTTATTGTTGTTGTATTCAGGTAGGAACATAACTAGAAAAGATACAGGTAGAAACTCACCAATACAATTTCCATATCAGCCATGGGAATATTTTTGAAATGTTTCACAAATATTCCTCGTTCTGGTTTTAGTTGAGTACCTGCTCGCCTGCATAGTCACAATTTTATTGCACGTTGAAAAAGTTTTGACAACTGAAAGGTTCAAGAGCAACATTAATTTCATTGTTGTCATTCAAGTTGGATTGTTGGAGGGAGAATCTTATCATAAGCTTGAACCCACATGTATTAATTTTTTGGTGAAGACAATTTGCTTTTGTTAGGTTCAATGGAAAAGAAATAGCAGAGCTTTCAAGGCATAAGGAAGGAAGAAATGTTGTCTACGCAATATGTTAGTTCCCCATAAATCTAATTCTATTATGGCTTCCAATGTTTTTTATTTTTTTATTTTTTCCTAGAAGGAGATGGCCCAAAAGAGGAGTGAGGACCAACCTTCATCTTCAGAGAAGGACCAGATACTGGCTATCTTGAAAATTCTAAATAAAGTAGATTTGCAGCAAGAAAAGAGCAAACATGAAGTGTTTCTCAGTGAAGAATCTTCAAAAACAAGGAAACACATTACATAGGTACTTTACCAAAAACATAGTTCATGTTAACAACATTACTAATGAATTCTTGAATCAAGAAATAGTCAAAAAATACAACCTAAATAAGAATTTAAATTAATACCTGTAGATAACAATAATCCTATCAAAGGTAGGTTCTTGAATCGTTATTTTGCTCACCAGACTACGAAAACTGGGTTAAGAGGAAGGAAACATCAGAAATTTCACAAATCAAGCTCATGAGAAATAGCAAATGGTATCAAGCCCCAAGATGCACACAGGATGTTTGCCAAAGAAAATTGTTAACTTCTTTACCATAATCACAATTAGGTGAGAAATAAGAAAAGAAATGCAACATTATCATTAGCAAAGTTTAGGTCACAGATAAGTTTGACTAGTATTCCTTACTGTCACAGAACACTCTCTTATCAGAAGCTACCCAATTAATAAACAGATCTAAAGACCTCAGGTTTAAGTGGCAATTAAAAGGAAAAGACCAAAATGGCTTCAAAATTATCAGAACCATTTGAAAATTAACTCCAGAGAGTTCAGAAAAGATTCTGACACAGGGCAGAATACGGTCAAATGTTCTGTCCTATACACCTATAAAAAGGTGCATAGAACGGAACATATGCAGAATTTTTATTGATTTTGTTTATTGTGGAATAAAATTCAGAGTTCGTTTTCTGTTTTTTCTTCCCAGAACCCTAGGTTTGGGTTTTCTTGTTCCTTCCTTCTAGGTTTTGGTTTCTTCCTTCTAGGTTTTGGTTCCTTCTTCTGCCAATTTTGGTATCAGAGCCATACAGAAGCGCAAAGAAGGTGTCATAGACTCTTTAAACCAGCCAAAAGGTTGTGTCAATGATGAAATTGACTATCTCATGAACCACGAGGATATTTCATGATGATAATGTTAATGCATTGACTATCTCATGAATCATGAGGTTATTTCATGACGATAATCAAATTTGCATTAACAATTCTTCACATATACTAGAAGGTTGTCTTGGAGAGGAAATTTTTTTAGATGGAATATATGGTTCCATGGGAGAAGAATAACATTGATTGGAACGGCCCGCCAATCTTTGATGTTTATCCGGACGATGATGATGTTGATGTTGATGTTGATGTTGATGTTGAACAAAGTTCTATTCCAACATCTTTCACAGTTCTTATAGAATAAAGTGTTGATGACATATTTGATAAGAGCAGTTATCAAGAAGAGAAAGCAGCTTTTCAGCAATTTTATGATTTTACTATTTGTTGGAAAGAACCAGAATATGAGGCCAGCGGATCAGATTCCAATTCAATTAGACAAGACATCAGCAAGCATGCACAATTCCTGCATACAAGGTGAAGCAATGCATTGGGAATTCCCACTTAGTGATATTTTTACTCGAAGCACCATTGGAGAAAACAGAGCAAGAAAATTGTATAGTTAGGAAAGATTTAATTGTTTTTGAAGCTTTTAGTCTTTTGTTAGTTTCTAAATTGTAATTCTATTTCCTAGGTGTATGGGACAGAACACACATAGGGTTCTTGTTGATTTTGTTTATTGTCAAATAAAATTCAGAGTTGCTTTTCTGTTTTTTCCCAAAAACCCTAGGCTTGGGTTTTCTTGTTCCTTCCACGTTTTAGGTTTTGGTTCCAGTCAGATACACATGTTGGTTTTCTCCATTTGAGTTAGAACAAATTCAATCCCCCAGTGAAGGCATTACATCTACAAGTTCCAAGAATCATTTCAAGAAATCCAAGGGACCTAAAGGATAGGGAAAGTAAAGCTATCAACTTCAAAGTGAAAGGTTGAGCAGTTAATAGCAAAGAAAGACAGATGCATTCAAGCAAAGTGGAAAAAAAGACCTGATTTCCATATTTTCGAGACGGATACGTTCAACAAACAGGTCATCTTCAATATCATCGGCTGTAATCTCATCATTTTTCTTGGGATCTTTTTTTTGTCGAGAACTTGATCTCCTTGACAATAAGCTTTCTAACCTGCAACATGTAACTTACAGAGTTAAAGTGTAAAAGTGAAGAACGTTGGAACAAGCCCACTACAATACATCTCAAACAAAAACTACTTAATACAATCAGCTCAAAACTAGATGCTCCATTTTTATCTGCTCAAGACCAAAAAACTGCAGGAAGTTCCCATCAATATGAGTTCCAGATGCTCAGTGTCTGTGACCACACCCCAACAGCACTCATCAAGAGTTTTCTTCATTTATTACCCTCATGTCCTCTTGCTGACACACTCAAGATGCTAAATTAGCCATATGAGCAGAGTATGGCATATGTATCTTACCTAGTTTTTCTCAAAAGCCATGTCCACAGTCGTGCAATGATCATATCGACTTTCTCCAAAAAGAAGTAATCAGTGGTTTGATCAATTCCAATGCCACGCCTGAATATCACATACTAGAGAAGATACGAGCGAATTTAGTCAGATGATCAAACCCATCGTTCATCACCAGTTTCAACAGGTAATCACCATGTTAAAAATAAAAAGAAAAACAGGATAGCCAGAACACAATACTTCCATGAGAAACAGTAACATATGCAATTTCAATCTCCAGGATGGACCTGTACCTTATCAGCAAATTCTGGAAGATTTTCACAGGGATGCCCTTCAAAGTATCTCCTAAAAAGTTTCTTGTCAAGCTGCAAGCAACATAAGAAGAGAACATTACTAGCATGAATAGTCTATACATTGATATTAGCACGCTCTATTGGTACGCAGATAATTGTTATTGATTAAAATAGTCATGTGTAGCTCCATACCTTAGATTCATCAACCATGATTGGAAGATTCAGAAGATATTGGCCCGAATGAGCTACATCAATTTCCTCATCAGTGGCTATTTTAAAATTGCTCTTTTCCATTACCTACATAAGATATTATAGAAAGAAAGTAATAAATTTCAACCACACAACAGAAACCTGAAAAGAAGAGAAAAGTAATACCTGAAATAAGTACGTCAAGAAGTTCTGCTCGAGAAGGTCAATTTCATCCTGAGATAAACTCTGCTGCTCCAATTTCTGAGCACCGTGCACAGGATCAAAGAGAGAGTACAGTTGCTGCAAGTTAATACGTAACAATATTTATTCACAAAAAGGAAAAACAGAGACAAGATCAGGATTTTAAGAAAACAAGCAAATTATTCAGTGTTTTTTTCAACTAACTTATGAATATGATTGTCGGGTAACAAAAAAGCAAAGGGAAAAGCGTGAATTTGTGTTACCATGAGATCTTCAAACTGTAAAAGGTACCAAGCTCTTATAGTGTATTCGACTCTCTTGCAGAGCTTCAAAAACTCAGAGCGGTCAGAGGGATGTTCTGCAGAGGAGTAAAACGGTAAAAAAACAAAAAAGAAGCAAATTAAGATTGTGTATGCTTTAGTTTATTTATGATGTGTTAGGGCTTTATAATGAAACCATTGCAATAAACTGAGACATTAGAAATTGAGGTGTCGAAATGAACAAAATCTAAAATGCACGCAACAAAAGTAGAAAACGACGGTTTGTTATTAAAAATGTTTAATAATGAAGCCGTTACATGAATATTAGATTGAGAAAATGAAGAAAATTCGAAACACATCATGCAAGTAAATAAATATAAATATATGGGATGTACAGAATGTTTGATAATGCCGGAGAAAGACTGATGGAGGTTAGACAATCCTAGGACACGCAGTCAGACACTTGAACAGTCACTCACCAATGAGGTTGGCCAAGGTCACGATAAGCTTAGGCTTCAGAATTGGGATCACCGACTCCCGCTCCAGTCGAATCACCTCCCCTTTCTTTTTGTTCTTCTTGGGTTGCAGGCCGGCCATTACTGCCCAGTAAGGTTGGTTGTTTGTTCGATCAAATAAAATTTAGAGTTTCCGACACCAAGAGAAAAAGAGCCGCTACCCCTGCTCTGAGAGATCTAGCGATATGATGTCAGGGATGGAACGAAAGGAAATTTGAATTCTCCGATGAGGTGGGGCTTGATGAATGATTCTTATGCATCAAGTACTGAGTGCAACTTATAGTGTTTTTCTTTCTCCCTTCAAATCCCAAACTTGGAACTGAATCAAACAAAATGGAGTGCAATTTATAGTGTTTTTCCTTCTCCCTTAAAATCCCTAACTTGGAATTGAATCAAACAAAACGGAATGGAATCAACAATAGTACCAAAAAATAAAAGCAGGAAGAGAGCTGCCGACACCCTTGCTCCCCCGATTCTATCATCAAATCGTACGAAACCCAGTGCAAGCACTTGGACGCACCAACAAGCAAACACAATTGAAACGAGTTTACTCCTCTCCCGTAATATAACGGATGTAAGCTGTAACCGCCGGGGCCTGGGAATGCTGCGAAAGGGAAGGGAGAGTTAAGTTTGTGTTTTCCTTCCTCAAAATGATTTCTTTCATACTGTTAAACTCCTTCCTACCCAAGTGGAACTGCGGAAGCAGCACAACCACCAGCACGACAACCGGTATGCACTGTATTGAGGACCATACAAGTACTAACCAAAAACCAAAATGTTACTAATAATAGTTTAACATCATTTCAAATGCTCCCCCATGCCACTTTAGTGTCTACCCTAAACCCTAAGTACAACCCAGTAACAAGGCCGGTAGCTTCGAATAATAAAATTTAAAAAATACCATTTCGATGAAGCTCTTTATTATGGCATATGATCATAGCGCTTTGCCATATGATCATTGCTAATGTACTTGAGGCCTACAAGAACAACCTCAATTATTTCTCTAAACCACAAAATAATAATGACAATGAAAAATTAGAATAGAACTTGAAAGGAAAAATTTCAGACGCACCTATCCAATGAGAAATCCCTCTCTCCTCTCCTCAACGATCACCTATAACTAAATCATATACATTGCACTTAATTTCCTCTCATTATCTATGTACAAAGTCCCATATCTCATTTACTCAGCTCCTCTTCCAGAAGAACACGCACTAACCAATCCCCCTACCCCCGCCACCACAAACCACCCATATTCCCCCCACCCTTATCCAAAAGAAGAAAAAAAAAAAAAAAAAAGAACGTTTGCCCGCATTCGTTCTTCAAAACCGCTGCTTGCTACAAGCATTCATTTGCTGCACGAGAATACCCTCACTACTGATTCCAAGACCTTACAAATCCAGAGTTCTGATGAGAGACACTCATCCAGTCCAAATTGTTATTCTTCCGGCTGGTAACACTGCCGCTGCCTTCATGGCGGCTCAGGTAAACCAGCGGATCAGCTGCCTGCTGCAAAATGTTGCTTGCACTGGTGATTGGGCTCCCTACCGCCAACCCCCCGCTGTATGTCCCAGACTGTAAAAAACGATCTGCAGTGCCCATTGATTCATAAGGGGTAGGGGTAGCAGTAGGGGTAGGGGCAGTAACAGAACGCAAATCATCACACACTGATAAAACACTAAAAAAGCTCTGGTCCAAGTTACTTTGACATCCAATGCTCCTGCCCAGGGCAACAGTACTTTCCAAACCAGACCACCCACCCCTGGCTCGATTTTCTCCTGGAAACCAACCTTGACTCAGGTTCTCTCCACCAGTCAAATGAGATTCAGAAGGTGCTAGAAGGCGCACAGTACCGACACCCCAATCCTCCACGTCAACAGGTAAGGGCTTCGAAATGGGGTATCTTCCTCCATTGGAGTACACACAATCCTGAATATTATTCTCCTCATAGATATCATTCACACTCTTCTGCCTCATCTCCAGTGGAAGTGGAAGTGGAAGATCAACCTGATCCCTGAAACCAGATGGAAATTGACCATTCTCCACCATTAGATTGTCCGGTTGATGGAAATCCAACCCCATTCTTTTCTGCTCTGGATGATAAGGTAAGCCACCACCATGTACCTTCAAGAAAGATTCAAACAACTCATTTCGGTCCTGCGTAGGATAAGCACTGAAAAAGGATGGGTTTTCAGGTTGCCTATGCAACATCTGCTTCCCATCATTCTTTTCCGGCAGGCCACTTTGTTCTTGATTAGTGAAGGAACCATAGAAAGACAAATCATTAGATTGTCTATGCAGCAGCACCCTCCTAGTATCTTGTCCCTGAGCTTCTGCTTCCAAATCAATCAATTGGGCAGGTTGCTCGTCCATAACTTGTGAATGCGAAAGCGAAAACTCATCTGAAGAGGTATACTGATGACCTAACGCAGCAGGATGATAAAATGAACCAGGCACACTAACAGCCGACCAGACATCATCAGCAGAATTGCGGTGATCATCTTGGCTGACAGTAACAGGTATATCCACGTGGTTCATATTTCCTGGGTAATCTGGCACAATGAGAGTAGGATCAACGGCTTTTGCTATTATACCATTGTCATGAGAATCCACAGTCACATCAGTGACCTGATGTCTACAGTTGATTGATGCAACTTCTTTCCCATCATCTTCTTCAGCAGAAAGTGTATCAGATCCATCATCCTCTTCCATGTCATCCATCCCTTGATATGTTTGCCTTTGATGAAATGTATTGGACTTCTCGTCCTCTTCATTCTGAAGCAAACAAAAAGAAACAAAATAAGGCCAACAATAATCCACTTAGATATAGCACAAAACAGACAAAAGATTTAAATGCTCGAATAGGAAACCTCTTGTTTTATTGGATAATAATACTACTTAAAGGTGATGAATAAAGATTTTCTACAAGTCGACAATAACAAAGAGCAGCAGCTTAGCATGAAAAGAAGAGTGAAAGCAACTAATAGAGCAACAACCAACCTCTGCTGCTATAGCAATTTCTTCATATCCAACTTGATTAGCCATCTGACCCTCAAGCAAGGCATGAGAAACCTCATGCTTCTCATCCTGAACATCAAATTACCGCAATGTGTAACTATATGGATGTAAAATCTTTCTTCTAAAAGAATCTCATAAACTTCCAACTCAACAAGTGTTTGTTACCAGTTCTACAACCAACATTCATATCCGAACCAAAAAAGAGGAAGAGCTGGCAAAGCAACCAACCTCTTGTGCACTTGCATTGAGTGAAACTGTTGGTTCTACATTATCAGTCAGCCCTACTGGTGAAAAGTTATGTGAACTATCATTCTCATCATCCTGTTCAGAAAACTGAACTAAGAAGTCAACATGATGCAGAAAAATTTTCAGAGTGACTGTCAGTAACATTCATCGTATGTATGTCCAGAAAAATCCTCAGTTGAAGGAAAGCAACAGAAACAAACCTCCTCTTGAAGTTTCAGTGTTTCTTCCAATTCTTGACCCAGAGACTTTGCCATTTGGTGTGCTTTTAACTTCTTTTCCGTCCAATTTGCAAAGGTAGCTGGAATGTCTTTATTTGCCAATTGAAGCCTGTCCACCAAAAGAAGAAGGGCGGAAAAAAAAAGGGGGGGGAATTTCAAGCACCAGACAAATCAAAGGTTTTGAACAAAATTTAAGGAAAAAAGACCACTAACCAATAATCATGCAACTTCTGCTTCTCTTCTTCCTCAAATACTTCAAATGGCTGTACATGGAGAGTATCAAGATTACCTAAAACATTATTCAAAGACCTAGGTTGAATGCTGTTGCTAGCATGCTTCATGGTTCTCTTAACACGTTGATGCTGTTCTTTGCTAACCTAGGACAGAAAAAAATAAAGGCAAGGCAGAAGTGGCACCCAATCAATCAACTCTTATAAGCACAATTCAAAGAAAATAAGAAGAGCTTCATCACAAACAAAGACCATAATTATCTAGCAAGAAAAACAATTGCATAAAATTGTACACAACTTTTTTGTTGAGGAAATAGACTCACAACCTTAATATAAGACATATATTTTGCACCATCACCAAGCTGAATATTACGCTTCTGCAGCTTTTCTCCCTTTTTGGGTTTTACAACCACCTTCAGCCCATCTGATAAATTGTTTACATTGCTGTCTGAAAAGGCTTTCCTGCACATTTAAGCAATAAAGACAATCATACTTTCACTACTGAACCAAACCACAAATGGATCAAGAACAAGCACCAATACCATTATCCCAAACAAAAAGAAAGAATATTAGTTCAACACATTAACTAATAGCACCATGTCATTTTCTTTCTCCTTCCTTGTGTTGAGCCCACTAGGAGAAGAGGCAACAAATGAGAGACTGGGGAGATGAATACCTTCCCTGAGATTCCCCAGGAAAATTGGAAGTATTGTCATTACTGCATGCTCTCTCAGAAGTAGCCCAAGAACAAGATTCCGGTGTGGGGACATCATCATCCTCAGGATCATGATACACAGCTTCACACAAATGCATTCTTTTTTCAGCCTGCTTCCTCGACCTGTATTACATGTTTCTACCAATCAATCTGGCAAATATCATGACTAAGCAACAGAAGAGGAAAAAAAATAAATAAATACCTAAACAAGATCCAGACTGAGCCCTACAAGTCGAAATGCTATCTTAAGAGTTCGCAGGTATATGAATTAAGCAAACAAACTCATTCCAAAGTGCACCCCACAAAGTAGAAATTAACGACATAAAAGCAACAACGCTGATGAGGAGGAAAAAAACATTAACAGGACTACAAGTGTAAGAATGGAAATGCCAAGTTGGTAAATAATTATTGTCTAAAACTTGTTCAGCCAAGTAATTGACAATGCTTGCAAATATTACTCAGAGAATAAAACAGAAACAAAATATTCCACCAGTAAGAAGGAAACTGCACGAAGTGATGAGGAAGTGATTGTTACCAATAAGATTACAACAGTGATGCTCATTCATAATAGTAACCATCCTCAAGCTAGTCAAAATGCATGAGTCATGGAAGACAAGATACATTCTTGTAAAGAACATTATGCTATGTTGAAAAAAGGTGACAGACTCCCTTGACACAAGTATGATAGTTCCACTATTTAGGACGTGAGATCAGAACGAAGAGTAGAAAGCTAAGGGCAGGTAAATTCCAACTGAAATTTAGGGTAGGGTAATTACGAATGCCCTTGTAAAGTTGCCATATCCAATATGTACCAAAAATGACAATACTAACTTGAAAAGAAAAAAGTAAATACTAACTTCAATATCTTCTGCACAATTTCCTCTTGAGGATCCTTGCATCTATCCAATGTGTCCTTCCACATCCGTAAATTCTCAATCATACTGCCATAAAACCATAAAAAAGCACAGTGACTTGAAAACTTGAAGCAAAGACAAAAGTCTTTTCCTTTTCCTACTTCAAACAAGCTAATCACCAAAACCATAATTCAGAGCAATAGTACAAAAATCAAACACACAACTTCCAATGGTAAAAAGCATTATAAATTTTATATTGAAATTAAGATGCTTACAATAATACGTACTCATTGTGATATTTTTGCAACTCAGAAAAGTAAATGTTCTTATTAGCCTTGATATACTGCTCCTGGTGAAGAACACTGTCAGGATGGAGCTTACCAGAGCACAAGGAAGCACCCCTGCAAAGACACTAATATTCTAAGATAAACAAGAAATGCAGAGTTGGCAGTAGTTCGCTAATTGAGCACAGTATATGAAATACTTTAAGAACACACTAGAAGAGATCAAATGACCATATGGTCGTGTTAAAGAATCTAAAGCAGCAGAACAGCTCAGCTCTAAAACTAACGGTAGATTAAAGACCATATTAGAATCCATCATAATTTTATGCTTTACAAGCTGCACAAAACAATGAAACACAACATCCTGCATGAGCAGTTATCAAAAACTTTTCATGCATAGACCTTTTGAGGGAAGAAGATAAGCAAAATCTCAACCAACTACTTATAACTGAAAAGGGACATCATTAAAATAAGTAAGCAGACAAACAATTCAATAGTGAGGAGAACAAATTGAAAATCAGAAGAAACTACAACGGTAAATCCAATTCCTGCACCAAGTAATAAGAAAATAAAACAAATTTGTACATCAATCTTTCAATCTTTCAGGAGAAAATATTAAAAAACAACCTATACTGTCATCTAGCCTCAAATTGATGGCAAACTAATACAAAGATTGTAAAAGGTATCAATGTGTGATAAAACTTGCCATTTCAGAAAAGGATTGCCAAAGTGGAAATTATCTCCAGAAAGCAATTCTTGAACAACTTTATCCGGCTCAGCTCCTCTAGGCAGATATTCAGCCAAAATCTTTCTCTCAGTATCAGAAATATGAGAATGCCATACCTAACAATATTTTGATGCAAAGTACATAATAACTAAGTCAGCAATTGTTTGTAACCTAACATAGGGAAAATAAGACATGGTAATAGTTACCTCATACGAAAGAACACCTGCTAAATCTTTTAATTCAAATGTTTCATGAGGAACACAAAGAATGTCAGCCAAGCTGCTGTAGCAGCAAGAAACAGCATCAATCTGTTTCATGAAGGGAACCAAGTCTCTCCGCAATATGCCAATCTGTTCCCTCTTGGCAATAACACTCTTGCTCTTTTCATCCCACTCAAGAGATATATTAGATCTCATGCTTAAATCATCCTGTGGCAGTCCCACTTTCTTCTTTTTAGTTCTATATTGCTCCCTATGCTCCCGAAAAGAGCAACCAACAACAGAGCTGGAATTTAGACGTCTCCTCCGTTGATCAGCCGCCATATGGTAGAAAATCTCACAAGTCCCCAGAAAACATCATCCTCATGAAACAATATCAAGACCTTAATCAACAAATTTCCTTTTGAGTTCAATCTGAAAGCATGAAGGGATTCCCTTATTTGTCCAACTAAAATAATTTACAGTGTTTGGCAGTCCCTAGTAAAATATCTTTATCCAAGCATCAACTACACTTTCAAAAATATAACCTAGGTCATTTAGATGATACATGTACAAAGCGTTGGAAAATTGGAGACAATACTAGGACAAAAAGTTTCCAAATTAGCACCTACAATCTGATGACCCCGGAAGTCTCAACAGTCAGCCAAATAGTCCAAAAAAACTTAAACATTCTTTGTTTCCTTTCAGCAAGAAACACACTCCAGTGATAAATTGGGGGGGGGGGGGGGGGGGGGGAGGGGTAAGGGAAGGAAAAGAAAAAAGAAGATGGTTTAATGGATGTAAGAAATAACTAAAACCAGAAGCAAAGTAATCCATATTCAACCTAACATTTTTCTTCTCACTCTATCTCATGGGTGAGAAGACAGCTGCAGTAGATGGATTCTATTGATTTGAAAGGGGAAAAAAATGCTACAAGCTAGTATTACCCTGACTGAAATGTATAACAATAAAACAGATAATATCTTCTAGAGCAATAAATATGCACTAACTTCTGTATGAGAACATGGTCATTTCAAAGAACAGGTCATCCCCAAGAAACCAAGATACCTAAACAAACAAATAGGATTGAAAGGTGGAGTGAGGACATGAAAATGAAATGTCAGGTTTAGCATGCAACAAAACCAGCCATATAAAGAAACTATTTACAAGGTTTCCATCAACTAGTCGAATCATGCTTCTTGGAAAACAAGTGTAAATACATTAGAACACGAGTTCAATCAATCACAACAGCGACTGCAATCGTAGATTATTATTGAGAAGCAGGGCAAGAAGCAATTAGAAAAAATTCCGACAAAGAAAACTTTCAAGTCTTTAAATAATACTTAATTGAGCCACTTTGCATATGGAAAAGTCGGGGTAAACAAGTGGCATTCAACGCGGGAAACAACCCTTATTCTGCTATTTATGATAGACCGGAGTTGGAATTACCATCAGCAAATGCAGACACAGTTGATCTGAAAAGGTTCCAACTTTGGGATCAAAATCAATTCCCCCATTTGAAAGCAAAACGTTAAAACTTGCAAATTAGAGTACGAAAAGGCCAAAAACACGAAAACAAGCAAAACAAAATCTAGATGACTAAACAGGATCAAAATAGAGAGCCAAGGAATTCATATTATCGTGAAACAGAAACTACCATACACACTGGTCAGGATATTGGGTAAACGAGATGTTAAACAACACCAATAATACCCTAAAAGGAAAAGATAACTTAAATTAAATTGATGAATCGCACGTCAATAAACAAACTTTCCGACAAAGCATAAATTAATTAAGTCTTGCGCCCAAGATACAATAATTAAAAGAAAAAGGGAATAACTACGAAAGGAATTGTAGGAGGGATATGGGAAAGGGAACCCAGAGGCAGCGAGAAGCCCTAGAAATCCAGAGAGGGGGAGGGAAGAATACCTGTACGGTGCTGGAAGCGGTTGAAAGGTAAACAAATAGACGCGAAACCGCAAATCAATGGGGATGAACTTGTACCCTTCCTCGGGAAGAAAGACAAAACATTATAAATTAATAATAATATTAATAATAAATAGAAGTTGAAATTTGGGGAGAAATAAGGAAGAAACGGCGGATGCGGTATGCGTTATCTGATTGGAATACTGCCAATACCAAGCAGAAGGGGAATAATGAGTGAAGAAAAAGCTCAAAGCCACGCACGCAAGACACACCCAAGTACAATGGAGAGGAGAGAACGCGAGTATAATACTACTCAGTACTCACTTCTCCGAATTCTGGATTAGCATGTAATTGCACATTAGCCTCTCCTTTTTCCCTTCAATTGCCAATCGGCCCCCCCATAAGGTGTCCTTTGCTCTAACCAAATTTGGTGGAAACAAAGAAAAAATAGATCCCTCGCTTACATATTTTAAGATAAACAGATCCTCGCGTTTGGACGGTCAGTTTTGATTTGCAAATAAGAATATTTTTAAATAAAAATAAATTATCCAAACACATTTTTATTTTAAAATTTAAAATTTAAATTTTTCCACTCAAATTTCTCTTATATAATTTTTAAAAAAATTTCCTCCTTCCAATTTTTCTATCAAAAAATACCTACCAAAATTTTCATATATTCCAATACAACTTTTTCTATTTACAAATAAAAATGCTTTGTCCAAACGCACCCTACAATTTGAAATTATAACACTTTCATGCGCACCAACCTATTTTTATAAAAATAAAGTGAGATGATGCTGGCAAAAATTAAATATTTTGATGTTTGATATTTATTGTGTCTCCAAAAAGTATTTTAATTTAAAATATATATATATATTTGTCATAAAAAAATATACATTTAATGTAAAAATTTTATATTGCTTTTTATTATTAATGGTAATGCATCATTTAAATTAAAAAATAAATATAAAATTATATATTTAATAATAAATTAATTATGTTGTACTTTAAAATTTAAAAAAATTATACTAAATTAATTTACCATTTTCGGGTGAATTCTGCTTGTTAGGTCGGAGACAGCCTCTCGCTGAGTAATTCAGATGAAGTCAAATTTATTGTCATGATTTCAGTTAGTTCTTTCACCTCACCAATTCTTCACCTCACAAATTAACGGTAGGTTCCTAAAGAATATGACATTTACTTTATTCCACAATCCAAATCCAAATCCAAATCCAAATCCATATCCATATCATATCATATATTGTGTAAAAATGAAACCAAAAGTGATTGATAAATTGCGTGAATCGCGAGGGGTACTATAACACAGATAGAACCGAGGGGTATGCCGCGGGTTGTGTCCAAGGGCCTATGACGCTCAATCCATCCACAACTAAAGGCCATTAACCAGTCGGAACTGGTCACCAAAAAAATTAAAAATAATAACCATGGCTGCAAAGCTTCTGTTGCTTTCTCCTCCTATCTCTACTACTCCTAGTACACCAGGACCAAAAAATCCAAGTAAAATTCATACTCATACTCATACTCATACTCATACTCATCAATCTTGGAATGAACCCAAACCAAAGCGCCGCCTCCCTCTGCCAGTACGGTCCACGCTTCACCAAACTCTTGCATCTTCAGCTGCCCTTACCCACCCATCTTCCCTATTGATATTCCTTGCCGACAGTAGTGCAGTGGGCGGCTATTCAGAAGCCAGCTACTACACTTCCCTGGGATTGTTTGTCATCTCTGTTCCAGGTCTTTGGTCCCTCATCAAACGTTCTGTCAAATCCAAGGTATGTTCCTACTGTATGGTAGCGGTACCAGTGTTTGTTTGTTTACAGATTAGTTGAAATTGTGCTTAAATTCAGATTGTGCGAAAGACATTTACAACGGATGGGAATGGGAAGATGATGCCCAACAAGGTTGCTGGACAAATTCTATCATTCTTCACTCGCAACAATTTTACGGTGTTGGATAGAGGAGAGACAATAACGTATGCATCTTTGTTAATTATTTGCACAGTCCTCGTCAGTTCTTTCCAGCATTTGATCCATTTGATTGATTTCAACTTTTAACCAGGTTCGAAGGAATGATGGTTCCTAGCAGAAGTCAAGCAGCACTACTAACTTTCTGTACCTGCATAAGTCTTGCCAGTGTTGCTCTTGTTCTTACCATAGCTGTTCCAAACTTTGGCAACACTTGGTTCTTGCTCACTGCATTAAGTCCACTAGCGTGAGTATCGCAGTTTTTCGGTTTTTTTTTTTCTTTTTTTAAAGGGAAAAGAAAGTTTTTCTCCTCGTTCGGCAAATATGTATATCCTTTTTAAAAACTGAAGCAATTAAATTCAATGGTCATGCAATAAAACAGAGGGGTATACTATTGGACAAAAGCATCTAGGAAGGAGCAGATCAAAGTAAAAATGATGGTAGCTGATGATGGAAAACTGTCAGAGATCGTTGTTCAAGGCGACGACCAACAAGTAGATCAAATGAGAAAGGAACTTCAGCTGACAGAGAAGGGAATGATCTATGTTAAGGGCATCTTCGAAGGATGATAGATTTTGTAGTCCAGGTCATGGCCATTTCTTCACAAAGCCAATGCACAATTCTCCATTCATTCAATTTCCCATGGCAGGTCTGACATTCGAATGTACAATTTACTTTCTTATTAGATAAGAAAAATAGACAAAATTCTGTCTCACGGACACGCAGAGTGACTTAATGGTTTCCTAAGTAAATAAGTGAGCCTCAACCCATTGTATTTCACGAATTATCTTTAACTTCTCATATCAAGGATAACATTTAAAAGCAGCAAAGAAATCAGTAACCTTGACAGCCAAAAAAAAAACACTTATAAATGATCTGATGAGCACATTAGCAAATTAAGAAATATAAATAGAAAAGAAATTATTCAAGACCAGAGTAAATCCAGCATCAAAAATAAGCTGACTATGCAAATAACAGAAAATCCCTAAATGATCCCAACAGCAGATGATTGGGGGAAAAAATAACAACACAAGTGCCACTGAGGCATAATAAATCACATCCGTAGAAGCAAGACCTTTCGTCCAGTTCTTAACCAATCAATAACGTATTCTAATCCAAGAAAGTATAAGTAGGTACTTCTAGGTTGTATGAAGCTGGGTCCTTCCGTATCCTACCAGAGATGTCCTAATGGGAACCATGACAAGGGCAAAAGCACCCACCAAAATCACCTGGATTTGGTAAGGGGATGCAACCCAGATGTGTGCAGACCCCAACGAGAACAAGCCATTCTGGATTCTTAATCCTCTCAGAATCTTGCTGATGGTCACGAAGAGATGCCACATCAACACTGTTCGCCAATCTGATGTCCTCCTCTGTTCGACGTCTAATGAACACTGGCTTTCCACGCCACTTCACAGTAACAGTGGTACCGGGCTCAGTGCGGGAGAGATCAACCTCTAGAGAAGCCAACGCAAGAACATCCTTACTGGCTGACAAGCACATCCTTACTGGCTGACAAGCCTGACATGTTGAGTATAAACTTGAGAATGAGGAGGCCATGAGGGAGGCGTATATAAATCTTCAACCTGTTAAGACGAATAGGCAAAAGCCTTCTTGCTGGGGTCACGTGGGGGATAACGCTCGTGGTTGTAGTCATCATAAACTATCTTCGACGGTGGATTCTTGATAGCGTTATTGATGGATTCTTAATGCTGAATGGTAAAATATATGCATATTAAAATAATCAAGTTGTAGACAGATAATTTTTATTTATAAATAAATAAATTATCTAGACATATTTTTAATTCAAATTTTAAATTATTCTACTTAAATTCATCTCACGTGATTTTTAAAAAATTTCTTACTTATTTTTCTCTTCAAAATATTTTTTTTATTAAAAAATACCCACAAAAATTTTTACACATTCCAATACAACTTTTTCTAAATACATCACACTCCAAATTATACCATTTCACCATTCTATTATTTTTTATTATTTATATGTGTAAATATTAAAATTTCAAAATATCAAACATCAAATAATATTCATTAAATTATATAAAATGTACTTTCAAAATAACAGTTAATAAAAAAATAAAGTTTATTTAACCTTTTAGAATAAAACACACACACACTTCCAAAAATATGTGCTATGAGAAAAAAGAAAAAAAAAATGAAAGGAGGATAGTCATATAAAAGAGTTATTTATAGTTGAAATAATAAAATATTTTGTTGAATGATTCAATAAAAATAGACTAACACTACAAATTAGTTAAAAATAAATTTACATTAAGTGATATGCATTAAACTTACTTTTAATACTTAAATTTTCATATAGGCATTTAGCAGTATGTAATCAATAATTTAAAAATTACAATCATTAATAATTTTTAAATTTAAAATTATGACAGCTATTGGTTGTTGGATTATCAATAAGTTGCCATCGATCACCACTAGCTGGTTAAATTATGCCATGATCATTAGAATTTGAGTGTTGTAATATTGACTATGGTTGATTAGCTATTCGATGATAGTTCGACTACCAAACTATTATTTAAATTCTAATGAAAATTTTCAACAGAATTTCAATGAAAATTGGGACATCCAAATCTCATTGAATTATATTTCTACCCAACTCTGAATTTTAATAACAAATAATATTTCATTCACTATTACTTCCCATCCATTTAAATCCCATGCAATTGTCACCCTTTTATCTCCCAGTAGGCACCCTTACTTATGAGTGTGTTTAGCTAAAATGTAACAAATACGCATGCTTAATTTCACACACACACATATATACACGTATTATTATTTGATAGTTAATCAAATTATAAATGATACTCTAATGCGACTCTTCTATTTTTTATTTTTTTTGACTAATCATTACAATTATAATTTGTGCCATTCCTATGTCCCAAACAAATAGTGCACTTTGGAATGTATATAAATTTTCATTCGTTGTAACATGAAATAAATTAAATATAATTGTTGAGTATATAATTTTTTTTAATTATTTTTAAACGATGGATCATACATATTAATATTTATTATTTTTTAAAAAAAATTATTCAAAATATAATTTTTTTTAGACAAATAATCATTATTTCAAAAATATAAATAATTATATTAAAAAATACTAAATATATTTTAAAATACAATTCATATAAATTTTTATTCAAATGTAGATTTTAAACGAGATAAATACTTTAAAATCTGTATTTATTTTTTATTCCCAATTGGTATTTTAATGGGTATGGAAAATTTATAACTCCTATCTCATTGAGTACCAATTGGCATTATAAAAATATTATCACCTTTAGACAAACCCCATCACTACTAAGTATACTTATGTTTTTGGCTTTGGATTATATTTCACATGTAAAAAGTCATTTTTTATTACAAAAAAAAATAAAATATCTAAACACATTTTTTTAAAAATTTATAAATTAAAAAATTTATTTTTTTATCCAATACAAACTTTATTCTCATTCAAAAATACTAAAAAAAAAAAGTCATAGAAATTGTTCACACATTAAAATATAAAGGCTGTAGTTGGATTGTGGTTATTTAAGAAATTTTGCATTGATGGGATTTTTTCTATAAGAAAAAGTGTTTTAAAGGGAGACTAAAATTTGTATTTGAAAGAATTTTTTTCCTAAATTATGTGAGAATAATTTGAGAGAAGAATTTTAAAATTTAAAATAAATAAGTATTTGAATATTTTATTTATTTTATAAAAAATAACTTTTTTTCTATAAAATATAGGGTTAATTATTAACACCTTATGTAGTTTATATTTATTACCAATTGTCCCTTATAGTTTGTCAAAACTATTAATACTTTATAAATTTTAAAAATCTTTAACATATAAGTCTATTTTAACAGATTTCGTTCTACAAGGAAGTTTTTCTTATTATAGAATTTGCATATACTTTGTATCTTTTTTTATGACGAAATTTTTAAGATAAAATTTTTCAAGATATTAGGATGAAAATTTGCAAGATATTAAGATTAAATTTTTTCATTATTTTAATTTTATTTGTTATCTTGTACTGCATTTGTATATGTTTGGTATTTTTTTAAGATGAAATTTTGCAAGATATTAGGACTAATTTTTTTAAAAAAAATTTCTTGTATTTTATTTGCTACCTTGTACCGCATTTGCATATGCATTTTTCTTGATTTTTTTTGTCATTTTGCTCATTAAACTCGTTAAATATAACGAAAGCTACTTTTAGAAAGTATTAAAGGTGCGTTTAGACAAGGTAATTTTATTTGTAAATGGAAAAAGTTGTATTGAAATGTGTAAAAATTTTAGTAGGTATTTATTGATAAAAAAATATTTTGGAGGGAAAAATAATTTTTAAAATTATGTGAGAGAAATTTGAGTGGGAAAATTTGAATTCTAAATTTTGAAATAAAAATGTATTTGGATAATTTATTTTGTTTAAGAATTTTCTTATTTACAAATAAAAATTAATGTCCAAATGTATCCTAATAGTTTTGACAAATTATAAGATGCGATTCATAATAAACATGAGCTATATATGGTATTGATAATTAACCCTAGAATATATAATCCATACCTAACCAAAATTTATCAAATAAACCATAATCCAAATCCAAACATATTACTACATATTATTCTCGTCACCAATCACGATCATTTTTTGTTTTTCCTTTGAAGAAAAACACGATCATTCATTAGACGAGAGGACCCACGATGTGGACTGAGCGCTACAAAAACACAGAGCCCTAAAATTCAAAAAATTTTCCCCCTTTCCTTCATTTCTCATTCCGCCAGAAAATCCCCAATCCTCTTTCCTCGTTGCACCCTGTATCCTACTCTCCTCTTTGTTTGCCATTGATTTCCGATCACCACCGTATACACCCAACAAAATGGTGGTTCAGTGTACCCATGAAGTTGCCAATGAGAACCTCCAGGTCTCTGCCATCGACGACGACGGTGACGACCATCGCAGTAGCCGGAGGCGGACTAGAAGCAGCGCCAGAGTGAAGCTGATGAAGGAGTCCGGGAAACAATCAAAGCCACATCAACATATGGCTGCGACACTCGAGCCCAAGGCCGAGGGCTCCCAAACCATCAGAAGAACCAACAACACCAGGGGACGCACACCGAAGAGGCCAAAGTTGGACTCAGAGGAGAAAAATTCCTTGGATGATGACCCCGTTCCTAAGAATCACGTGGATCCCTCTGCTGATGATCCCATTCCACCCACTGAGACTGAGAGAAGCGCCTCTGCTACTGTTACGGATACTCTTAGAAAGTTTAACAAATATTACCTTCACTTTGTTCAGGTTTATTCTTCTAGGACTACGACTCCTGCACCTGTTTATCATTATCCAGTGATATGTAGAATTTTTATACACATAATAGGCGCTCAAAGATTGGGTCAGTTTTGGTACTGAAGTTGACAAAATTGTACTACTGGTGCATTGCTAGCATAGGATTAATGGTTTTAAGATATGTGTGCGATTCAACGGCTTTCTCATTAGATTGAGCTTTTACAAATAATTTGCTCGTTCTTTGTACTCAATTTGTGTGTTAAATCATTTTGTTGGCTTTTAATTTGTCTCGATTATTATTTATGACTTTACCTAGGAGGAGGAGAAAAGGTGTGGGAAAAACAAGGGTACAAAAGGTTCTAAATCCAAGGTGTGCCAGCCCTCTGTAACTTTCTTTTTTCAAATTGTTTTTCCATGTGTCTGCAGCATCAAATCATTACATTAATTAGTCTTAGTTGCCCACGATTATGCAGAGAGATGAGATTAAAGAAGATGATAGTAGAAGGGGCTCCAAGCGACCTGATCTGAAGGCAATAACTAAGGCATGTTCCTCATTTTGACGTGGTTTGCTTTCTGTTGGTGCTCCTTTTATTGAAATTATGGCTGGGGGTTGCTAGGATTATTCCAATTCACTCTCACCTTTGCTTGATGATCAAATTGATTATGCTTCTTACCAACCTTTAACATCATATGTTGGTTGGTCTGACTTTATAAACCAAGAAGCATGGCATTTTAATGCATACAGAATCGTTCTTTGTTTTATTTTAATTTAGCAGATAGAAATACGTGTCAGTGCATAATATTAATAATCAATGAAAGCTCATACTATGGCAAAAGTTTACACATATGAAATTTCAAAAGTTGCTCTGCCTCATAGTTTCAAAAGATGCTTTGTTACAGGGCAGCTGTTTGATGACAGTATAGTTTGGCTTTAATTCATGTCAGGATTTGGTTCCGTGTCTTGCTTTCTATGCATTACACTTTTCTATCTCCATATAGCTGCAGTTTTATGTACTTTTGTGTTTAACAATGTTAGTTAAGTGTATGAAGACATTATGCCAGAGTGGCTATATGATTGATTTAGATCAGTAAGTGAGGTTATGATTTGTAGAGCAACTATGATAGTGCTTTCTGTTGCATATTTACTCTTTTTTTTTTTGCTTTTATTTATCATTTTTTCCTCCCATGTACAAGTGTCTTAACAGTTCGGTCTTGCTGTGGCTATCGTCCCATCATATTTATTCTGATTTTTGATTTCTGATTTTTTTTTTTCATTTCACATGGTAGTTTGCTGTCCAAAAATGATTGTGTATTTCATAGCTGATGGGGCACATGGTTGTTCTGCTTCCGCCCATTACTAAACCCCACCCCTTGGTTTTTTTTTTGTTGTGAGACTTTAGATCTGAAAAGCCGTGAAATTTTGGTTAAATTTATTTAACATTGACAATTGAATTACTGATGTTTGTTCAGATGCGGGAGACAAATTCTATTTTAAACCCTCAAAAAAGAATTGGCTCTATTCCAGGTTGGTGCTTGTACTTTTTCATGTATTTAATGTATTTTGTAACGAACCTTACAAGATTCATTATCTTCCACCTTAGAAGCTTTATTTTGCTATGGTGGCTTCTGGCTTGTAAGCTGTTATTTAGCTACCTTAATTTTAAGCATTTACGCATTATTATTACCATTTGCTGTATTTTAACTGACTTTAATCAACAAAGATAAAATGCTTTAAGATCTCTTTGAATCTTGTCCAATCAGGGAATCCTTGGGTAATGACTATCCAAGGACATTGTGGTGTCTTGTGAACTGTTATTTAGCTACCTTAATTTTAAGCACTTACTCATTGTTATATCCTTTGCATTGTTTAAATTGGATTTGTTCAACAAAGGTAAAATGCTTTAAGACCTCGTAGAATCTGTCCAATCAGGGAATCTCATAGGTAAGGATTAACCAATAACATCATACTGGTTTTGTTTGTCTCATTTTGTTGGTAGCGTAATCTAGTTATTGGTTTGCAATTAATGTTTCTCTGGTTACAAGTAATGGTGCATGACCTCAAAATAGTTTTTCCTTTGTGGCAACCATATTTGTGTCTGTGATATATCATTAGTCCAGGCTTTGAAGATTAGCTTTTCCCCTAGACTTGTTTCTCATCCCTTATGTGCATCCCAATAATTGACTTGTCAGTTTTTTTTTCCCCCCATTTCATTAATTTCTCTACATGTCTAACAAGGTCTGTGATATGTTTGTCTTGAATCTATAGAGCCATGTGAGTTATCAGTTGCCACTTATGAGACTTGGCTAATTAATTCTAGAAAAGGCATATTCTTCATGTATAATGATGGCTAATGTTGAGACTTGTCTAATGATGGCAGGGATTGAAGTTGGTCATCAATTTTTTTCAAGGGCAGAGATGGTTGTGATAGGATTCCATAGCCATTGGCTCAATGGAATCGACTTCATTGGCCAAGGAAAGAGACTGGTAATTACTATTATATTTTTGTTATTAGGTTTTGAAATTTTATCAGTTGTCTTTTCTTATTTTGTGGTAATCATTTTCCACAGCTTCTCTCTTAGTATTTGATCACAATATTTCTTTTAATTTGTTGAAGGATGATTAGCTATCATTGAGTTTGTTAACTCATAATTTCAGTTAGCATTAGCTCTTTGCAGTAGCCTGGCAACTTAATTGGGGATAATTTATTGTTTAGTTAGCTTCAGATTTTCTTATTTTAGATATTCCTTTTCTGCAAACTGTTTGTTTTTTATTTTTAATAAATCCACTTTGTTGCAGTGTGCTGTCCTTGGTCTTTTTTGGGTGACCTGTTCATTTTCTTCATCTGTTTCTTCAGTACATGTTACAGATGAAGAAATGTGGTCTGCATGGACAAAAAGAGGTTCCTAGTTCTGCTTTTGTTTTTATATTTTGTCATTTTTCTTTCAACCATTTATAAGCTTTTGTTCTTGGTTGGTTTTTCATTTTTCATTTTTCATTTGAGGCAGAATTTTTGTGATTTATTAGGTTATGTACTAGAGATTTTTTTTTTTTGGCAGCCAACTGATTGAGTTTGTCTGGTTATGTCATTGTTGTGAGCATACTTTGTCATCATGCTGCTAAGGGTAAAAATTTGGTTGTTTTTCACTAAGATTTGTTTTTCCCCCTTGAAGAGCCCAGGGTGCTTCTAGAGTTTGTCCTCATTTCCATTAAAGTTTGTCATAAAGTGTTAACATTGAATTGAAAAAACACATAACTCAAGGTTGAGATATGTGTTATTGAGAATATATTTATTATTTTCTTGACTATTCCAGGAACACAGCAACTACAAATTGCCACTAGCAACATCAATTGTTATGTCTGGCCAATATGAGGATGACTTGGATAATTATGAAGAAATTGTTTACACTGGCCAAGGTGGTAATAACTTACTAGGTGATAAGCGACAGATGAAGGATCAAGTAATGAGACTTGGTAACTTGGGGCTCAAGGCATGTTTTTCCATTCATGTTCTTTCAATTTTTGCTTTTCTTTTTGTCATTGTAATTGAGCCTTGCTTTTATTGACTCGTGGTGAAGTTTTGATCCATCATAATGCTGATCATAATTAGCAATGCCTTGTCAATTGGTTCAGATGTTGGTAGACTAACAATTGGTATTAACAGTATATTGGAATGAAAATGTTCATTATACCCAATTTGGCAATGAATTGCTCCAGACAAACAAAAGCCAAAATTTTGTGCACCAGGCTTCTTTTTGTTGGGTTCGTCATGTTCTTTTTGTAGACAATATCACTTTTGTTGGAAGATGACCTCTTCCAGTTCAATAGATAATGTAATATTTTCTGTATCAACTGATGACAAGCTTTATTTCCGCCGTGAATTTCTCTGGAGGAGATCACGGACGCTTGATGCATGAAGAAATATAGAGATTATTCAGGGTTGAGAATTGTTCATGATATCGAAGATTAAGACATCAGCATTTTTTGGCTCATCCAAGATAATTCTGGACCTTGGTTGACTGGATTATTTCCCAAAGTTGTGTGTTACAGACCATTAATCTATTTATATGGAACACAGCTGATAGACAATCTTATAATTCAAATACTATATAAGAGTGGTTTTATTTTATTTTTTATTCCCCCCCACCCCCCAACACAAGAAAGTCTAAAATCTTTGAAATAATAAATATGTAACTTTTGAAGGCTACAAATACGTAATTTTACTTGTGGGATTTTGACATTTATACAGGAATACATGCAATTTTGCTTTTGGATACTGTTTCTAGGAACATTTTAGGGCATTATGGGATTAGTTATTGTGACCAAGTTTTGTCATTGTCCCTTAAAATTGCAGAACTGCATGGAGCATGCAATTCCAGTTCGAGTTGTGCGAGGGCATAAATGTACAAACAGCTATGTTGGCAAAGTTTACACTTATGATGGTTTATACAAGGTATTTATCCTGGGTTTCTATAAAGGGCCAAAGTTGTCTTTATCTCCAATGGATGACACCGATTATTTCTGAAAACTAATAATGGTAATCTTTCTCCTATTCTGCATGTTTTCAGCTAAAATGGTAGCTATCTCTTTATTTTTGTTTCATAATAACTAATAAGGGTAAGAAAGCTCTTTATTCAGGGATACAGAATTTGTAGTTCTCAATTTGTATGTCTAATGAGAATTGTTTGCATAGTTCATGATCTTAGATGGAGACTGCCTTTATTGTTTTCATGATTTCAGTACTAGAATGGTCAATATAAGTTCATCTGGTGTCCAGGTTCAATTCAATCGCTTAGAATATATATGAACTCTGAAAAATTAGGGGGAGGGGAAGGTGTTCTTGTTTTATCTTCTCATAGGATTCATATAGAGAAACCGCATGTGCTTTATTCCATTTTTGTGAATTTTCAACTATTAATACATTTAAAAAAGTTATAGATGTCATCGGAACAAATGAAGAATATGTTGCTCTGTGACTTTTATGGACATTATCTCCAGTAATACCGTGGAATTGTCAGTGGGGGCTTATGGATAAAAATTCTAACTATACGAAGAGGGGAAAAAAACAAGATTTGCAAATCCATTTGTGGTGGAATAAGGTTTACAGCATCGAAACTTGAGAGAATCTTTCTCATCAGCATAGATTTCTGCAATACTTTGAGCTATTGGGTACTTTAATTATTACCAAATGAATCTTGGTTGGTGCTGAGCATATGGCAGGCAAGTTGAATGCTGGTAGTAATTTATACTTATTTGATCTTATAGTTTTATGAGCAAACCAGTGGCTCAAGTTATCCAGTTTGAACATTGTGTCAAGTTGAGACTTGTCTTGAGGTTTTTGGAGCCAAAAATTAATACCATAAGTTTTCAGTTGGTTTCTGGACTTTGTTATTTTCTGTATCTTTGATTTCTTTTGCAGAGCTTGTCCAAGTTTTCTGTTAGTTTAGGCTTTTTATAGATTTTGCGTGCTACATTTACCTGTTGTGTGGAAATAAGTTTTAATTAAAATTTCAAAGTATGTGAGGGCATGACTTCTAGCTTAATGTGGATAAGTTGATCAGCCTCTAAGAAAGTTCAAATTTTCTGTTGAAATTGTGAAGTGGGAAAAAGCTTGTCAAGACCAACATATTTGTGTTCTGTCTATTTTGTGCAGTGGTAATGCTTACGTGATATTTTTTGTTGGATTTGTTCCTCTATTAATTTTCTCTTTGGTTTAATGCGTATCTGGCATCCCTTTATTATGTTATTCATGTCTTGGGTACATATGCACCTACATATTGCAGGTTGTGAACTACTGGGCAGAGAAAGGTGTTTCGGGGTTTACCGTCTATAAGTTTCGGCTGAAGCGGCTAGATGGACAACCGCCATTGACCACGAATCAGGTGCTTTCTTAGTTGAAAATACTTGTTGACATTCTCTTAGGTGCATACTTCCTTGAGGTTTGCTCATGGTCACTTATTAGTTCCCCAATTTGTTTAGCCCTCAAAGAGTTTTTTGGTTTCTCTTTTGATTTTCAAATGTTGTTCTGTAGTATCTGGACTTGAGGTTCTCCCTTTAGATGCTTATGCACATGTGGATATATTGTCTATCAAAGTCCTGGGGTTTAGTTTTTATCTCTTGGGTTTAGTTTTTCTTCCATACAAATGTGAGTAAGTTGGTGCTGGTTGGTTAGCAAACTAGTTTAGATAACCTAAATTTAGGGCCTACTAATTGACCTCCAAAATCTGTGTTTGGGGTAGGCTTTTTTTATGGAAGTCCTTAATACTTGATTATGCTAGATTATTTCAGCTGCTTTTGGATATTATGTTTGGTTCTCCTAGAAGGCAGATGTTGTTTCTGTTCTTGGCTTCTAATTTTGATTCTTTCACCTTGTGAGGGGAATTTTTGGTGTCAACTTAAAAGGTCTAGACGTATCTCCATTTAAATTGTGCTTTTAACATCACAATTGAAGATCACTGGCCCACCCAGCATTAATCAAAAGAAATTGAAATTTGTTTGTAGCTTTTATTGGGAATGGATATGTTGTATGCAGATGTCAGAAATCAAATGCTCCCTCCTTCCCATTGTTATTATCACCTTTCCTTCATTGTCCCCAAATAAGATTCACACTTATATTATTTAAACACATTTTCTCATAATGCCATTTGAAAAGTTGCTACTCACCATTATCAATACACTTTAAATTTAAACTTAAAGGCTATATTGTAAATTTGTACCTAGCCACCTCATTTAAATACAATCATTACATGTCTCCTTAATAAGTTGGTTTCAGGAAATATGACTCTAATACTATAAACTAATTTTGGCTGGTTTGTACTTTCAATAGTCTGGGGTTGAGGGACTTAAATCCCAATCTTAGACTGTTTTGCTTGGAGCTATTTGCTTTTCAATCAAGACAAAAAAATTGTGTAGCATGTACTCAATCAAGGCAGAAAAGGCATTGTGTAGCACATAATAAGCCATCTGCCTGATTTTATCCACATTCTTTTCCTATAAATACAGGTTCATTACACTCGAAGTCGTGTGCCTAACTCCATCTCTGAAATACGTGGGTACGATAAATGCCATTTTCTGTTATTAAACATATCTGCCACTCGTTTTATCTTTTGCTTTATGGGATGGACAGAATCTCATTATGTTTGGGTAATAAGGTTGGTATGCGAGGACATCACTGGAGGCCTGGAGGATATTCCCATTCCAGCAACTAATTTGGTTGATGACCATCCTGTTGCACCTACAGGTATGTTTGGTTAAAAATTTAATCAGAAATGTTAATTTTGTAGTTCTACTCGCTAGATATACATGCCTTTTGTTACGTTCCTTCTTTTGTGTCGCAGTTATCTGTTACAGTTTCACATTTTGGTCCCTTTAACGTCAACGAATTTGCAAGTTGAGAGCTAAATTGTGCATCTTCTCTCATGGGAAATTGGAAAATGAATTTCTATAATTTAATTCGTAGTGTTGCTGTTGCATAATGACAATACACCAGCTAAATGGCATATTGTCTTGCAGTATTGCTGTGACATACCATATCAAATAGAGAATCAGACGTTGATATTTGTCATACTATATCAAAAGCAGTGTTGGGTAGCTTGTGGCATATGTTTTGATGCGTTTTCCCTTTTTGGTTATTTATACACTTACTTTCTCCTTTTCTTTGATTTATATCTGATTTTGACGCTGACCCAGGGGATTGGGATTTTCTTTTAAGCTACATTAGATTATACTAGATAGATCCAAACTCAGCTCTTCTAATTGTTTATATTCTCCTGTCCTGCACTTGTCCAACCGGCCCATAAATGAATGCAGTGGCGGTCTGGTCTTATGCAAATGGCCCACCTGAAAGTCGGACCCAAGTCCTTTGCCAATTAAACTCCATAGACCTTCCTAACTTAATAAGCTAATACTATGATTCTGTTTGCATCTGTGGAACTGAAGGATAACTCTTAGTTCGAGACAAGCAATGTGATGTTGTTTATTGCATATGTTTCAATGTGTTTACCCTTTTTGGTTAATGGGTTTACTGGGAAGAAGTCATTCCCAGATGCAGTTTCAAGTGACAAATGAGAGGATTTAAATGTCAAATGAGAATATTCCTTAGATACAATTTCAGGTCTTTTTTTCCTTTTTTTTTTTTGGGGATAAATTGTTTATTCTTTTCTGTCATTACAAGTGGTTAAATTATCTAAAACATAAGGCTACTCTTACAAGTTTGTAAAATAATAAGTATGATTTACCTAAATATATGTAGAACTAATTAAATACTGATGCCGAAAGCATGATTTTTAAAAATGTAGAAAATACATTGATCAGAATTTTATTCTAAGTTTGCACTCTTAGAAGATTGGTGGAGGTCTCGATTTGATTACACTGAGTTAGTAATCCAAATTGTTTAGTCGTATTGTTTTGGGTCTGGGAGTTGTACATTCTGGTCCATGATTTGGGTTTTTCACTTCTGTTTCCTTGCTTTTGAATGGTGAGGACCATTCTTCTCATTAAGAAGGTAAGTGAAATGTGTACAAATTTATTGGTTTCCTTGTTTCAATAGCAAACAAAAGTTTTATGCAGGAAGGATCACGAAAGTTCAAGAGGACATGGGAAAATGGAGAAACTTACCATTCATAATAAGTCAATCGTGAAAGTTTGATTTCTATAGGCATCTTGACCTGAAAAAAGACAAGCAAATATGGAAATGTATACGTATTTACTTTCTCTTTTCATGAAAATGGTTAAATTGCCTTAAGCTTAGGAGAAAGCAATTACTGAAACCTTCTGGATGCCCTTTTTATTTGCACAATGGCCCTCCAAAATGGTAATTGTTCCAATCATTGTCAGCTATTAATACATTAATGTGAATTATCGACGTTTGGAAACATTTGGGCATTTGGTTAAGGATGTGAATGTGATGCCTTAAACATGTGTGTTTCTGCTTTAAAAATCTGGTCCAACTATCTGTTTGTTTGGTAAATAAGTTTGGAATTTCTTCGGCAATGACCTTCTATTTGGGAAGGAATTTCTTTTTGTATTTTCTTTTGCTCCCATGGACGGGGTGGGGATTGGATATGGGGGTGTACAAAACAGACATTCTTGAAACTTTGCTGATATTATTGATGGCCACAATACTACTTTGATTTCGTCCCCCCTGTGATGTATGGAGTATGGGGTACCTCTTTGTAATTTTTTAGTTCAAAGTATGTTATTCTTGCTAGTAATTAACTGAAGATGCGAGTACGCAAATATAAGTGCTTTCGGAGGCATTTAAATTCTGTATGATGTAGTTTGGGCTACAGAGCCTAAGTACTTTGACTTTTGAATGTTTGTCTCTGCTTGCCATTGTCTAACACCTTTCTCATTTTGTACATTCTATGTTCTTGTTTTTTTGTGCTAGAAATCATTGAACCTCATTAAGTTTTTCTTGTGATTATTTCAGTTCTTTTATGCCCTAATTCTGAATGCAGGTTTCATTTACCGCAAGGACATGGAATATGCTAAAAATGTTATAGTGCCTCCAAATGCTTCAGGATGTAGTTGTAGGGGCACATGCACCGATCCTAGAGTTTGTGCTTGTGCTAAACTTAATGGCTCAGACTTTCCATATGTACACCGTGATGGTGGCAGGTATGGCACTGTCAGCTTCTTAGTCTCTAGGGCTTTTGCTAGTCAATATGTAATCTGAGGGGCAATTGAACACAGTTGAAGGTAAGGGGAATAAGATTCTATTGTTGGCTTTACATTGGGTCAATATTTTCAAAAGCTCTTCCATTCTTCTTATCCTGTAGAGTGGATTGACGCTGCTATTTCCAGATTTTTAGGTTCTCTTCTCTTGTCGTTAACCCATGAAGCATTTGCTTGTTGTTTGGTACCATTGTTCCATGTATAAATCAAACATCATATATCAACGCAATGCAACTTTGTCATGATGGAGAAAGTGAATTGGCCTTCTGTCCCTTCTACATTGTAGATACCAACGTTATCTTCTTCTCAAGTTGTCCCAGTGAGCACTGGGGATTGTTTAGTTCTGTTACCATGTAATGTTTGGTTTTTCTTCATGTCATTTGCTTTGCTTGCTTATTGTTTGTTTATTAACTCTTGGGAAACGGAAGGAATGTGAGGTAACAAAGAGATCATTCTTCACATAAAATGCTGATGCAGCTAACTCTTTATAGATTAGTCATTATGGCTTTGTTCATTTATTGTTTATTGGTCTTCTTAGGTTGATTGAGCCGAAGGCTGTTGTATTTGAGTGCAATTCTAATTGTGGTTGTGGGCCTGGTTGTGTAAACCGAACATCTCAGAGAGGACTGAAGTATCGTTTAGAGGTTGTCTGGCTAAATCAGTAAACTGCTTTGTTTATTCATTTCTTTGCTGATAATGTGTTTATTATTTTAACTTCATCTTTCATGCCAATAATAACAGGTTTTCCGTACGCCAAATAAGGGGTGGGGTGTTAGATCTTGGGATTATATACCTTCTGGAGCACCCATTTGTGAATACATAGGTCTACTAACGAAGACAGATGTGATAGATACTGCTGCTGGAAACAGTTATATTTTTGACATTGATTGTTTGCAAACAATGAAAGGCTTGGATGGTCGAGAGGTATATTGAGGTTATTTTTCATTTTCCTGAAGAAACACATGCTTCCCTAAGAAAATTGTCATAATGCCCTACTTTTTTAATATCGAGAAGGTTATGGCCACTTAGAAAGCATGACATACATATGTTGGAATAATTATCCATGGCAAAATTATCTTTGCTCAGCAATGTTAATGAGTCTCTGATTTATTTGAGGAAAATTTATTTTATATATTTTCCCTGGATTTTTTTGATTCTTGACCTTACTCGTGATTTTAACAATCTTTATTCTAGGGTTGGTCTGATCCATGCATTGTTTCTGTGATGATTTTATCCTGTTTTATGCTTTGGCGGAGTGTGTACTGCCTCAAAGAGAAATCTAGCAGATTGAGGAAAATGGTCAAGTGGGGCCTTATCTTTAAATGGTGGTTTAAACGGTCCAAAACCATGCTTTTTGGGGCCAAGTTTTTGTTCCTCAATGAAATTTTGAGTGTATGCTTTGACAGGTCCAAATTAAATTTGGTGGGTAAGATCTACAAACTGTGAATGTAAAGGATTCCTGAAGGAGCTAGTCATGGATCATAACGTCCCCTGTCTGGTCACGTCCTACGTTACCTATTGATTGATATGTTTGTTTTTGGAAAATGCCCTTGCTGTGCTTCTTTTCTCCCCTATCTTTTTAATTTCCTTACAAGTTTGAAGTTTCCCCCTCTTCTGCCTCTTAATTACTGAGGTTCTGTTCTTTGCAGAGACGACTGCGAGATGTATCCTTACCTTTGAATATGGAAAACGATGATGACAAGACATCTGATAATGGCCCGGAGTTCTGCATTGATGCTGGCTTCACAGGCAACGTTGCAAGGTTCATTAATCACAGCTGTCAGCCTAACCTTTTTGTTCAATGCATATTAAGCACCCACCATGACATCAAACTTGCTAGGGTAGTGCTAATTGCAGCAGACAATATCCCTCCTCTAAAGGTTCTTGTTTTTTTTTTTTTTTGGCATCTTCCTTTTTTGTCATCTCTGTGTAAATTTGTGCTTTCTTTGTTTGTTTGTTTTTTTTTTTTTTCCTGGTTTGCTTTATTCATTTTTGGAAGCATGCTTTTCCTATGTTATCTGAACCTTTTGTAAGCGTTGGGTTCATAGATCAACCGTAGTATAACTGATTCTCTTCCTTTCTCTATTTTAGGAGCTCACATATGACTATGGATACGCCCTTGATAGTGTCGAGGGTCCTGATAAGAAAATTATGCAAATGCCTTGCTATTGTGGTGCAGCAGATTGTAGGAAACGCTTACTCTAGTTGGATTGTTTTGGCTGCTTCAATTTGCGTTAGTCAAAGCAGGTTCTATAATACACTTTTGCGTACAATGATTGGGTTGTTGATATTTCAGCTGCAGTTGCCCCCTTGTCTTCACCCTTCTAGGCAGCAGAATGTAGAAACGGACAATGATGCCTTTGTCCAAGTATTTACCCTTTTGCGGACAATGGTTAGGTTGTTGACAGTAACCACCTCTTCTTCACCCTATTGTATAAATTCGAAATTGACAATGATGCTTTAGTCCAAGTATGTAGTGAGCTACCCCTTGCCCATTCATGGCTGGTCGGAAATAAACATTCGCTCCGTTCCGTCATAGTCCCTATGACTCCATTACGTCACTCCCTTGAGGGGATAGGAGCTAAGGGCGGCCCTTATTTTATTTCCGAGAGGAAATAGCGGACCAGGAATGTAAGCAGAGGGACGTCAGTATTGATAGTCATAGGGACCATGAATGGGGTAAATTGAATAGGGGAGAACGAGCAAAGGTGAATATTGATGATGCATTACATTTGAATTTGCAAAGTCATTCAGATTATGCATTTTATTGAATTTATGTAGTGCTGTGAAAATATAAATACAGTTGTGTTGCTTATATTCACTGCTTTGAAAGTTTTTTTTTTAATTTTTGGATTTGCTGAGTGGATTTGGTGAAGATAGGCTTCAGACATAGCGTCTTCGATCGTGCATACACATATGATGTAATTTGTGGGGACGTGACAAGCATTGTAAGTGGCTTTTAGTTAAAATGTCGGAATTTAAAAAAAAAAATTATATATTTGATTGCAATTTGAGAATAAAAAATAATTTTAAAATAAATATGAAATATTTGGTGTTTATTAAAGTCAATCTTTACTTTGAAAAAATAAAGAAACATTAAAATTTCATAAATTTTTATAAAATTACCACTAATGCAGTTATCTATCTCTTCTTAATTTTTCTTTCTTTTCTCGCTCTCATCTCTCTTTTTTCTCGTTACATTATTTCTCTTTTCTTCTTTATATTTTTCCTTATGCTTTCATCTGTCTTTCACTATTTCTTTGCTCTCTTTCCCTTTCAGTATTTCTCGCTCTTTACTTAAATTTTTAGCCTCCTTTTATCAATAGAATAATTCATATTGTTACAGAATAAAATAAATTTTTAGTTGATTAAATGAGTATTGCTTTGAATTGTCAATACACTCTATATGTTAATATCGATCAATTAATACCCTTTATAATTTGTAGAAGTTTTACTCTAACTATAAGGCTACTTCAAATTGCCAAACAACTTTTTGGTAAGCTCCTCGTTACAGAAACACGTTCCCAGTCTTGGTACCAATCCTGTGGATATATATATATATATATATATATATATATATATATATATATTTTGGGGTCTTTTTGAAACAATCCAGAGATATAGTTCTTGCCCATAAAAAGTGCCCCCGCAGAATCTTTTGAAAATTTGGTAATCCTAAGGTTTTTATAGCTGACTTCAAAGTGAAAATACTAAGGTCTGTTTCGTGCTTTGTAAATAGAATTGAATTAAAATTATAATTATGTAAAATTAAATTTATTGTATTAAAATTTCAAATTATTTCAATTATTTTGTTTGAGAAATTATTTGAATCAAAATAAAATTCATTTATAATTTCAAATTCTTTTTTTATATATTGAAGAATTACATGTAAATTGAAATTTCAAATACAATTAAAATTTATTAATTTTATATGAGCATATACAATGTGAAATATGTTTCCACGTTCTTGTACAACACTTCACCTATCTCAACCTCCACGGGAGGAAAACTCGTTGTAGGCATATCATCATCCATGTCAACATCCTCCTCTCCAGCATCATCTTTTTTGGGTTTCTTTGCTGAATCATTTCTTTCACTTGTAACACCCTATCGCAACATAAACAGTACATCAACAGTGCATCAGTAAACATTTACAGCCTTAAAAATGGTGACCAAATATAATCAAGATTCAAAATTTAACAGCACATTCTACAGTATCCCATCAACCTCAGCATTGGAAGTACTTGGTGCAGCTGCTGTAATGTTGTTATGCATCATTAAAACCTGCCTCTTAGTTTTGCCCACCATCTTCTTCCAATTAGTCACAAACCGGTCAAACTCTCAGTGTCTCTGTATCAAGGGCTTCAATGTCTAGCTCAATTTCATCACCCTCTTGTGCCAAATGCTCATTTCGCTTCCGTATAATCTGCACCAGTTGGGTCATTTTCTCCTGAGGTAAACTCTGCATCCCAACTCCACTTGAGGTTGAACTAATTGGGGTCACCACCGGCTCCCCCACTTTACTTATATTCTGTAGTAAAGTTGCTTTGATCATCAAATGGGTTCACACTTGATCCACTAACTTGAAAATCTGATGCCTCACCCTATGCTACCCATTCAGGTATGGCTGTTGTCTCCAAAGAGATTGTCATTGTCAGATGACTCAATTGACTTCAGCTAGCAGTAATACATCAATATTTTAAGTTCAATCCGAAAGCCCTTCTTTTATTTAACTTCCTCTTAAATATATGACTTACATACCTGACTCAACATTCTTGGAAAACAATTGAATCAAGGGCATTAAGCGGATAATTTGCCATTCAATCTTGTGAACTAATCCAGACCAAAATTGGAAAAAGAGATACGAATGGAGAGGAATAACCAATCGATAAAAGAACATGAAACCATTCTGTTTCAATAGAGGTACGAGAAAGGGTTGGGGAATCATAAAAAACCCATGTTGCTAGGACTTGCCTTGTCATTTTGATCTACTGCATTTGATAGAACTTTCTCCACTAAACCCATTGACTATACTAGTTCTAGGCTGGATGTGCCATTGACAGAAATTTTTCCATCAACCAATTCCTCATCCTCACCAACCACGACTTCATTCCTGGTTTTCTGGTTTTAATAATATCTTCATTACTCCAATTTCACCATCTGAAAATCCTCTAACATAATTATCAAAGAAAAAAATTCCACCTGAAAATCCTCTAACATGGTTATTGCAGAACAGAATCAACCATGAAAATAGAAACACGTGAGACTGAAAATTCTCTAACCTGGTTATTGCAAAACAGAATTAACCATGGAAATAAACATGAAAATAACCATCGCTTCGCTATTGTTTAACAAAAGCATAGTTTGATTTCTCTTTCAAATTAGTACATGCTCAAGTGAACCATTTTAATCTGATAAAGCATCAAGAATCCAGCACCCCAAAAAAATGCTAAAAATCATAAACAAATTCCAATAACCAAGCAACGTAACAACCAAAATATTTGAAATTAATCTTAACTTAATAGCAAGTAAAATACTCAATAAGAATGGGAAGCAACGATTTTGAACGGAGACAGCAAATAGGGAAACTGGAAAGGGAGCACAGAGAATATCAACACAAACTCATTGGATCACAAATTTGCTACTCCCGAACTTGTTTGGGCTTCATCTAACAACAATACCGGCGACTACTATTATTACTTTTTACGAAATTTTTCCTTAGCATTTTTACAAGCAGTTTAAGCGTTAAAGATTTTGACAAATGCCCAGAAATAATTCCACAAAATCATGCCGAAAAGCTCCCAAAATCAATTTAGCATCTCTTTCATTTCAATCCTAACATCAATTTTCATGAAGATGACAGGACAGAAATAATGAAACCCTTAAATGCATTGAACAATTAACAAAAAGGGTACAACTAAAGTCATTTTTCTCAAGGATCTGATGACAAAATATATTCATCACAACCAAACAAAGAGAAAAGGTCTTACAATTTGGCCGTTGAAGATGCTGAAATGATCAATTTCACTGGTATTTAGCTTAGGTACATGCAGGTGTGAGAAAAGAAAAAAGCATCCATGAAGAAGAAAGGTTTGCAATTCTTTTACCCGCTTTATATTTTGACCCGAATAAATTAATAACCCCAGCGTGCTTTTTTTTTTTTCAAAAATGATAAGATATTAACATTGCATAATGCAAAAGTATATAGGATGAATCGAACCTAAAAAAAAGAGATCACAGTTCGAAAAAATTGAGAAAATATCTGTTCAAAAAGAAAAATAACCCTAATATATATAACATATAGTTACACACCCCCTAAAGACAAAAAAAACTAATATTAATACTAAACTAATACCCACCTATGTTTTTAATGGTAAATAATTGGAATTGGAAAAATTAATAAGTCTCACTTAAGAATTTATAGTGTGGGATTGTGGTATTTAAAATTGGTGACTAAATCTAGGCTTTACCTATGCCACGTTAGCTTAATGCCTAGTCTCTATTATTCACACAACTATTATAAAAAAAAAATTATTCACGTTAATGACCTGGCATTTCCATCCACATCACTAATTTTTCTTTCTTCTATTTACTTTTTCACTATTTATTTAATATATTTAATACTTCTTATTAAATTAATAATTATCAAAATATTATCTATTTTTCATTTATCAAATTTTATGTAACCTAAAAATAATTTTGAGAAAGTTTGGAAAATAAAAATATCATATTTTACGTCAAAATAGACAAAATACATGTCAATTTATAGAATTTTTTTTTCTATTACTTGATGCTTTTTTAAAAAAAATTAAAGGAAATAACCATTGCAAACCAGTGTTTGGTTTGTAACATTCTTCAACGTGATCCACGTTCAACATCTAATAGCTGTATAAGAAAAAAAAAAAAAGATCAAACGGCTTTGTTTTTGTTTTAAAAAAAACAACAGTAAGATCAGACTGTGAGAAGTGGTAGCGTGAAGCCGCTTCCTACGACCATGCAAATCCAAAATCACGCTGCATCAGCACAGCTATTGATGTGGTGTGGCCTTAAATGAAGAGGCTGTGGGAAATGGGCTCTTCGTTGCCATTTCCCATGGGCTGGCTTTGCTATTTTTTGTTTTTGTTTTTTAGGACCAGAAAGCGACACCATTTCGCGTCAAAATGATGCCAAATGGCTTTTTTTTTTTTTTTGCACGCATCTGTCAATTGTTGCCAGTTCTTTATGTTTTTCTTTTTGTAGAACGCCAAAATGACGTTGTCTTGGCTATTTTTTAATTAATTAACTAATAATGATTAAAAAAATTAATAATAAATTAGTTTAATATTATAATAAATAATTAACTAATATTAACTAATTAATTAATATAAATTAATATATAATTAATTTATTATTATTAATTAATAATTAGTTAAGATTAATTTAATTAATTATTAATTTACTTAATATTATAATTAATAATTAATTAATCTCATTTATTAATATTAATTATTATAATTAATGTATAGTTAATATTAATTAGTTTATAATAATTAATTACTTAATATTAATTTAATATTATAATGAATAATTAACTAATACTAACTAATTAATTAATAGTAATTATTATAATTAATTTATAATTATAATTGGTAATCATTCTCATTCTCCAATACAAACCAACAAGCAGAATTACAATGAAATAACCCACTATCATTCCCTACTATTATCATTTCTATTACATTTTCTATTCTTCCACACGAACCAAGTGCTTTCTAAATAAATAGTAAAAAAGTAGATAAAGGATAAATAAATTGTTGATGTGTATTTTAAGGGTTAGACTATTAACTTGAGTACTTTTTTTTGGTAATAATTATATAAATAATAGGTGTCAGACTTTAAACCAATGTGACGTGTCTAAAGTTTTGCCGAAGGTACCAAATAGAGTGTAACAGTATTTACCAATTACCAGCAGCTTATATCTCAACCACCAGTGACGTCCTCCCATTGGTTCCCCCGTACTCTGCAGTAACTTCTAAGAAAAATACAAGTGATGAATAGATGATCAAACTGTATATTAGATTTTTTAAGAGTCAATTTTTTTTTGAAAATATTATTTTATTATAATATAATATAATATAATAATACATGAATGAAGTTTCTATGTTAACAAATAAGTAGAACGCACGAGGAGAGACGAATGACAGAGGTTAGCTAACTCGTAGCTTTAGAATATATCTCCATGTCGAATAGGCTATCCAAGGGAATAGCTTATCAAGATTAGAATTAGAAAAACTAAAGATTAGAATTAGAAAATAAGAAAATTCTTAGATAAAAATAAATTATCAACATATTTTTATTTAAAAATTTTTCACTTAAATTCTTCTCATATAATTTTTAAAAATTTCTCTCTAAAATACTTTTTTTATCAAAAAATACCTACTAAAATTTTCATACATTCTAATACAATTTTTTTCAAATACATCACTCTCCAAACAAACCCTAATTTACATGAGCATTAGTTCTATTTAGATGATGTCCGAATATGACAAAATCCAATTGGATTGCTTTAGGTGATGTCAGAATACGTTGAAAACCAGTTTCTCGACAAGTCAATAGGAAATTAGTTACCTTTTGATAAAAAACATAAGAAATTAGCCAGTTACAAGCAACCACCAGGCAACTGTAATTTGCACGGTTATAAGATGCTGTGCAGCTTGGATTCCAAAAACAAAATGGAGAGAAACTAAAATCAAGTTACATCATAAGAATCCATATTAGTCCTAGTGCGGTAACGGCGACCTGGTTTCTGGGAGATTTTGCCAAGTACAGTTTCAATTCCAACTTCCTCCATGGCACTATCTTCATCATCCTGGGTATCACCAGCTGCAATACTGACAGGAAAAGCTTTGCCCTTTGAGTCTTCATAATGATTTCGCTTAAACTCATCCTCCTCCACCAATGAAGTACTCTGCCGTTTCTTTTTTGGAGTGAAGGTCAATGGATGTTGAAAACTCGTAAAAGCCTCATCAACCCGCAATTCTGTTGCACTTGGCTTCTTCAGCGAATTAAGGAACTCCATGTAGGCGTTCCGATTGGATGTCTCATCCATGCCATTTGACAAATCCAGAGTATAACGTGTATACCTTGATGGGTTCCTCAGATAGTCGGGAACACAAGTAAGAATGTCAGGCAAACTAGCTACATTCTCTGGCACGGTAGCAGCGTCTTCATTTAAGGAAGACTTCTGGGGCAAACAAGATGCCTCATCTGCTGCTTCGCCTAAGACGAAGGATTGATTAGCTTGACCGTGGAAAGAAGTTTGTTCCACTGAAATGCCTCCCATATCTAAACCTTTAGCTACTGAAGACTGTTCTTGGAAGCGGACACGTTTAATTGATTTTTCATCCTTGGAACATTCCCTCTTCTTCAAGATGGGCTTAGGAAGAATACCATTCTCTGTGTTGCCAACATATGGATCAAGAATATCAGACAGTTTCAAGGTATGAAAATCTCCTGCAGCCTCTGCATCTTCTCTAAGTCTAAGTCTGGCAGCCACATGGTTTGCGCGGGGATCTCGGGTGGCCTGCTTGAATGAATTTGGAAGTTCATTGTGAGCATTTACATCAATCCCGTAGTCAACCATGTCCCGCATATATATGCGATCACTAGCATTTTCCCTGCCTATAGCCACTTTGTCATATTCATCCTCCTCTTCCTGACAAAAAAAAATTCAGATAATTCAAGGTCTGCCTCTGGCCCATACTAACCCAAGTTAAATGAAATCTGCTTACAAAATAAAATATGAAACTTTATGAGTTCTTTATACTCGCACTAAATATTCCCCTTATCAATATCTTCGAGCTACAATGCGAAAACCCCTAATCGAATAAGGCTTCTTTGAAGGCTTTATTCTAGGGGAGAAATAAACACTTCCGAATTCCGATTATTTTAAAGTACTTTAATCGAATTAGACCCTCTCCTAGAGGGCTAATTCTCGAGCTGAGAAATCGAATAAGGCTCTCCTAGATACCTTATTCTCGGGCACGAGGAGCTCAAATGCGGTACTCTCCTAATCGAATAAGGCTTCCAAGAAGACCTTATTCTAGAGATGACAAATAAAAAGCCTGCCCATTTCTTTCGGATTACCAGGAATCTCAACCTGAAAACTTGTATAAAAGAACTTCTCTTCGTAGGTCAGTGATGACCTGGACTTAAAATGGGTACCAAAGGAGAGGGGAAAAAATATATAAGGCAGAGGTTCTTTTGAGAGTTAATTAATTATAAGGAATAGGGTAATAGGATACCTCATAGTCGAGAGTGCAGTCGAGGCCAATGGAGGACCGAATTTCCCAAGCTTGTTCTTTTTCAGAATCCATTCTATTATTCTTAATCTTTCCAGGGGAGTTTTCCTCCTCGTTACTGTCTTCATCGTCGAGTTCCTGGAGGTCAGTGTCGAATTGTTTACCGAAATCATGATCACGAGGATGGTTAGGCGGTGCCGGTTCCGGTTTGGTTTCGAGGTTGGAGGAGTAGGGTTGGATGAGAGGATCGGGGCTCATGATATTAGTATGACTATTAGTGCCTCTCTTCCATTCCTTTTTCTCAATCTCTCCGTCCGACAGACTCCATAAAGAAGTGGTGGAGGAGGAGGACGACGACGGCGTATTAGTTGCTAGCAGCGAGCCAAACACCTTATCCACCCGAACTCTGAAACTGTCTTCCATAAATTTATTCGGTTCTTTAAGATTTTTCTCAATCTTTCGTGTCGAAAGATTTAAGATACTCTTCAAATCAGATCTCTCCCTGTTTCTTCACTCGCTCTTTCCTTCTTCTTTCTTGCTTTCTTAGCACTAATATATTTTCCTTCAAGCGCCGACCCGACCGCCCGCAAAAGCTAGTTCTCCAATGAGGCGGTGGTTCGGTCTTACTCGCATTTTGGATACAAATGGGCCACCCATAAATAGAGCTCAAGCCCGGTACCAATTCAATCCGTGGGACAGACCCTCCTAACATAGTAGGCCACCTACGGTTTGCCCTATATTTCCAGCTAGCTGGTGTTATGATGATATAATTTTTTTTATTCTAGAGATTTTTTTTTGGCCTAATATACAGAAATAGCTTGAACCTTGCCTTTTGTAACAATTATAACTCGACCTTTCAATTTTAACAATACAGTACCTGACCTTTTTAATTTGTAACAATTATAGCCTCAATTAGTCCGTTAACTTCATTAAATTGATGATGTAATTTCACGTGGGCGACACGTCATCGCTTGATCATCAAAAAAATTTAAAATTTTTTTGGGTCTTCTTGTACCATTTTGGCCGCCCAAAACCCACAAAAATTTCTTCCTCTTTCTCTCATCCTCTCCGTGGCCTCTCCGTCGCCGCCTGCCGCTCAGCTCCGTCGCGCGCATGGTTCAAGCTCTCCATCACCTTCGTTATTTCTGCATTTCCCGCCCCAAACTTCAGCTTCAAACTCGGCAGAAATCCGCCATTGCCGCCGGTAAGGTAAGCTAATGGATGTTGAAGAACATGTTCTGTTTTAGCCAAAGAATTTCTGTCCATTTTTTTGTCCATTCTTTCTGCATTTTTTCCTCCATTTTTTCTCCATTTTCCCTGGACTGGTTTTCCGTTGGAAGGCTTTATGTTCTGCAATTCTTTGGCTGAACATGAATGCATTTTCCGTTGGATTTTTGTCCTTTGAACTAGGTAGATTTTTGTCCTTCAACTGATGCTGGTGCTGCTTTGGTTTCCGTAGGTTCTCTAGATACCTATCTTTATTTTGCTGCTATGAGAATGTCATAAAGTCATATGGTAATTAGGGCAGAAAAATGTACTTAGATAAGGAACTTGGTGGATTGAAACAATTTGAGACCTGTTGCACGCAAATGATAAAATGTGAAATGGTTATTTTCCCTTCATCGTGTTTTTCCATCCAATTTAGATCATTATGTGTGATTGCTTTCATATTTATCTGTAAATGGATCTTAGTTCAACATGTCTCTTTATTTAAACATGTCTCTTAATTTTCCCAACAAATGAATAAGTTAAACATCTCTTTATTTTTGTTGGAATTGGATCCATATTGGAATTGGGATGAATGGTATAATAGGCATCCTCCTTTTTTTTGGCTGCCTCATGTTGAAAATCAAGGCAACATTTCAATTCAATTTGATGTTTGTTTTAATCTTTTTAAAGTTAATAATTTGATTTTATAACTCAATTGCATATGATCTAAATTTGTAGTACTTTTCTATATGGTTGCATATGAGCCAAAATTGCTTTCCCTAAAACTATGAATCGTTTCATTCCAGGTTGTTATTTTTAAAGTAAATGGAAATGTTGATTTTGTGGTACTAACATATTTACAAGAGAAATTAGGATAATATGGATTTGCTTTTTTCCGCTGCATTTTTTTCCATTTTTTCCGTTGGATTTTTGACCATGTTTTCCTTTCGTTTCTGCATTTACCTTTAATTGAATTATGAAAATTGATTTCATGCATTAGCTCATATCTCAGATATGCACACCTATCTATATCCTAACTTTCTTTTAGATTTGTTATTTTTCTTTTTAGTTTTAAGCATTTCCTTGCTTTATGAACTTAATATGGGCGACTTGATAATAATGTGATATTATTACTATTGTGGATCATTATGTTGGCTATAGACTTTTCTATGTTACATGTGGGAATACTAAACCGAATTTGAAGTGATATTAAGATGAATTATGGATAGAATTTTGTGGAATGATTTTTGCAAATTATGGACAGAATTTTGTGGACTGATTTTTGGACTGCATTTTTATCGAAATATGGACTGAATATTTTTTGGATTTTTTAAAATCTTGCAGGATGGATGAGTTATTCACAATGAAGTTGCACCATGGTGGGGTATTCCAAATTGATGCAAATGTTAATTATATGGGTGGTAAGTTTGAATATGTGGATCGTTGCGACCCCGACAAGTTGTCTATGTTGGAAATAGAAGATTTAGCCAACACACTAGGGTATGTAATAGTTCATAAAATGGCATTCAGAGATGGACTAATATTGAGGATGATTACAAATGATAATGATGTTCTCAAGATGGCAGCTGTCGGAGTGAAACTTGGTGAGGTTGATGTTTTTCTTGAATGCGATGATGGCTGTAATGATGTCCTCAACATGGGAGAATCCAGAGGGAACCCTTGTAGGGTTGATGTGTATGTTGAGGGCGATGCAAGCTGTGAGGAGGCGATTAACAATACAGTCCAAGCCATCCAAGTGCATCCGCAGCCGATGGGAAGCGATACTGAATCAGATGATCCTACGTACAATGAAGAAGACGATATAGAGAGTACCTACAGTGTAGGTAGCGATGACATCTTAACTGATGATGATGAGCTGCATTCAGCAAGGGAAAACATCAGAATTTACAGAGAACATTTGAGTGATGAAAATGCTGGAGTAAGCCAAAAAGCCAGAAGGAAAGATTTATGTTCAGATGATGGGGGTGCATCTACTGGTTTCAGCACTGAGGATTATATCAGTGATTATGAAAGGTCCTCCTCGGAACCTCCCACACCTGATAGTAATGAGTCTGAGATGGAGCGTAAGAAGAAGAATAGGTTTCGCAGATATGATCCGAGATGCAACCATAAAGAGTTGCAATTGTCTATGAATTTGTGCTTTGATGGTAAAATCCAGTTCAAAGAGGCTATAAGAAGATATGCAATTGAGAATGGTTTCAACATAAAATGGGCAATGAGTAATCCTTGGAGGATGCAAATATTTGTAAAACATGTAACATGTAAGAGAAAATATCCCATTTCATATATAAACCTTTGTAACAAAAGTTATTGGGGCAAACTCAACAATTCACCCTTCTCAACAAACTCTATTACTTTCCCTAGTGACATAAGCATAATCAACACAAAACATAAAGCTACAATTGGGACATATTGAAGTTTACACATTCCCACTTTTGCTACTTTATTCTTCAATACTAAGTTCTCCTTTTCTAGCAAGACAACTTTGTTGGTCATCTCAACCAACTCCACCTTTATTGATCTCAACTTGCACTCCAAGTCTTGCACTTGACATTTTAGAGAATCTCTTTCCCTTGATACCGTCAACACATATGTCTTCTCATGATCAGTGATCTGCCGGTCCAACCACACAAAGTACCCGCAATCATCCGTCTACGTATAAATGAAAAAACAGTTAATAAGCATATTACATGACTCTATTAATTGAGTCTTTTTATTTCGCAATTTCTGTAATCACATACCTTCCACAAACGACACCTCAAAAATCGACGGCCAAGGTTGCTTTGACTCTTGGAGGTGTAGCAAAATGCAGGCATATGGTGATGACATTCAGATGTGATTGAAGAACTAATAGAGTCGAATGAAGGCGAGGATACAGAATTCTGCATAGTTAATACTACCCAAGAAGGAAGAGTAAATCCAACATATACTGAAATTAGTCCAAAATTCGAAACAAAAAGCAAGGCCTAACAATTTGGGGTTTGGGGTTTAGGGTTTGGTCGATATTTTGATTGACATTTTAGTCTACATTTTGGTCGACAATTTAGTCTACATTTTGGTCGACATTTTAGTCGACATTTTGGTTGACATTTTAGTCTACGTTTTGGTTGACATTTTAGTCTACATTTTGGTCGACATTTTAGTCTACATTTTGGTTGACATTTTAGTCTACATTTTTGTTGGCATTTTAGTCTACTTTTTGGTTGACATTTTAGTCTACATTTAATCCCTCAAGAGCAAATTTCATCGTGCGAAATCTCTTCACCATTCTTGAAACCGTTGTTGCTCTGCTGCTAATCGTCTGTAATAGAATTGTTGAGCAATTATCCTTCATTGAATCAACATCCCATCTCCCCCATTCCATTATCGTTATTAGACTATTAGCAGAGACTAGAGGAATGTAAGCAAGAAACGCAAAATGCCGACAAATGCAAATTTGCTATATTTGCTATCACACGGCGTGTGTTTTCGAGCATAGCCTATGAATTGGAAAGGCTGATTACGAAAGAATGCAGACGAAATGTAGATAAAAAAGTGGAACAAATATCAACCAATATGAACAATGTCAATCAAAATATCGACAAAAATGTCAAGCAAATTCTCGTGAAATATGTCGACCAATTTGTCAACAAATATATCGAACAAAATGTCAAGCAAGTGTTGTCTACATTTTGTTCAATATATTTGTCGACAAATTGGTCTACATATTTGACGAGAATTTGCTCGACATTTTTGTCAATATTTTGATCGACATTTTTCATGTTGGTTGATATTTGTTCCACTTCTTTATCTACATTTCATCTACATTCTTTCGTAATTAGCCCTTCTAATTCGTAGGCTATGCTCGAAAACACACACCGTGTGATAGCAAATTTGCGTTTGTTGGCATTTTGCGTTTCTTGCATATATTCCACTAGTCTCTGCTAATAGTCTAATAACGATAATGGAATGGGGGAGATGGGATGTTGATTCAATGAAGGATAATTGCTCAACAATTCTATTACAGACGATTAGCAGCAGAGCAACAACGGTTTCAAGAATGGTGAAGAGATTTCGCACGATGAGGGATTAAATGTAGACTAAAATGTCAACCAAAAAGTAGACTAAAATGTCAACAAAAATGTAGACTAAAATGTCAACCAAAATGTAGACTAAAATGTCGACCAAAATGTAGACTAAAATGTCAACCAAAATGTCGACCAAATTATCGAAGACATAAACAAATGTGGAATTTTTTATTTTGAAGCTTATATAAGATGCCGGCAATATGATGGCGCCCACAAGACATGCAATTTCTAGTGGATTTGGAATGTTCATCGACCGGGTTTTGTTTTTCATAATAACTTACGAAATATCTACACAGCCATGCTGACATTCAAACTTGGAAACCATTCAAGTGGGAACCCAGGAAAATGAGATGTTGAACCCATGATCCTCGCAAATTGAGAATCAAGAATAATGAATCAAGAATCAAAAATGGTGAGGTGAAGTGAAACGATGAAATTTGCTCATCTATGAACTTTTTGGTATTTTCACATGATCAAAACCAATTGAACTGCTATTTTTACAAAGGTTATGTTGTGCCTGCTATTTTTGAAAATATCCCTCCTGAACCTGCTATTTTTGAAATTCCCCCCTAATATTAAGGGTAGTTCAGTAGCATATCAAGATCTTATTAGGGAAGCATTTGTATTGATTTGGGATTTGAGACTCTCTCTTTAAACTGCATTCATGTTCAGTCAATCCACTTTGTTTATTTTGCCTTACATCTGCACACACATGCAGACACTGAGTAAACCGGGAATTCGTTGTTTTGCAGCTTGTCCAAGTCTTGTATGCGTGTACATGAACTGTGTATGCTTGAGCAAAAACTGTCAATTAGGATACCAGTGGAAGGTACTACTATGTGGGTTTAAAGCGTGCCAATGAGATAATTGGCAAAACAACAAGGGAGCTTGTCATAAAAGCCAAACAAGGTGGTGGTGCTTCTTAAGTTCTCCGGAAATTGAGATAAGACGACCGCCAATTTTCTATTTTCAAGCTCTAATGCAGAAGACCCAATGGAAAATGCAAAACCCAACCGAAAATGCAAAACCCAACGGAAAATGCATTTTCTTAGCTGGTATCTTCATCTAAACAATACCCAATGGAAAAAGCAGAAAAATGGACAAAAATGGAGAAAATATGCACAAAAAATTCACAAAAAATCTCGATTTTCAGAACATGTTCTTCAACATCCTACTTACAAAACCTCGATTTGCAGTCTAGGGAATAGCAGAAAACATCCAACGGAAAATGCAGAAAAAATGGAGAAAAAATGGAGGAAAAAATGCAGAAATAATGGACAAAAAAATGGACAGAAATGGGCAAAAGCTGAACATGTTCTTCAAGATCCATTAGCTTACCTTACCGGAGGCAGCAATGGCGGATTTCTGCCGAGTTTGAAGCTGAAATTTGGGGCGGCAAATGTAGAAATAACGAAGGTCACGGAGAGCTTGAATCCTGCGCGCGACAGAGCTTAGCGGTAGGCGGCGACGGAGAGGATGAAAGAAAGAGGAAGAAAAATTTTGTGGGTTTTGGGCGGCCACGTGGGTTTTGAAAGAGGAAGAAGACCCAAAAAAATTTTAAATTTTTTTTATGACTGGGCAGTGACGTGTCGCCCACGTGGTAGCCACATCACCAATTTAACAGAAGTTCTAACGGTGGACTAACTGAGGCTATAATTGTTACAAATTGAAAAGGTCAGGTACTATATTGTTAAAATTGAAAGGTTGGGCTATAATTGTTACAAGAGGCAAAGTTCAGGCTATTTCTGTATATTAGGCCATTTTTTTTTCCATTAATAATAATAAGGGAAAATCATTATTCTATTCTCAGTAGTCTTTTCCCTTCTCACAAAATGTGGTATAATATATTTAATATATAATTAAATTTATAAATTTATATTTATATTTATATTTTTTAATTTAAATTATATATAATTAAAATTTTTAAAATGATTTTTTTAGATAGGGAAGTAAAAATTATTGTATATTTTTTTTTATAATTTTTTATTGAGTTAATAATTTTTTTATAAAAAGTAATTTAAATAGGAAATAAAAAGGCCCTTTTAAAATGAAAGAAGATTATATTCATCTTTTATATAAAAAAGAGTGATAATTTATAGTCCCTTAAGGAGTGACCAAGTTGGTATTACAACGAGTGCGGGATCGTAAAATCACGAATTCAAATCCCTTTATCAATACCTTCTCGTTCAAGCCCATCGCATAAGACTTATCCAGTAGTACCTTGAATGAGATTTACCCTTCGCATAAGACTTGTTCAGTAGTACCTTGAATGGGATTTAGGGATTTATCCTTCCATAAGACTTGTCTAATAGTACCTTGAATGGGATTTAAGGATTTACCCCTGTGCACCCTTCAATGTAAAAATTAAGGAAAAAAAAAAAGTTTGCAACTGATAGTTTATAATGTAAAGATTAATAAAAAAAAGTTTATTTGATTAATTTGTTGTATTAAAATAATGATAAAAATTAATCAAAAATATATATTCTAAAATGTGTTAAAATGATATAGACTGTAAAATTAATATTTATTTTTAAAAGGAAATAAAAAAATTATTTAGATGATTTTTAAAAAAATTAATAATATATTTGATAGTAGTATTTTTAACAAAATTTTTATGTAAAAGTTTTGTTGACTTTTTTTAATAAAAAGTGAAGTGGAAGAAAAATAGAGTGTTTGTTTGTGGAAAAGTTTTTTGAAGAACTATTTTGGTAGAAATTTTTAAGAGAAAACACCAAAATCGCCATTCACATTTTAGCGAATAATTTTTTTTATCATTCACTTTTAAAACGGAAATAATTAGTCTTTCAAATTTAATAAATTGGCACTTTTAATTCTCCGTTACTTAGCCGTTCATTTTTCCTGTTATATCACACCACGTGACATTTTGACAATGGATAAAATTGAAATTAAACCAAAAAAAATGCCATTTTGAATAAGCGCCCTCAACAGGAAATCAATCACTCCATTTGAAGAAGATTGTTACTGCAAGAACCGAACTAGCCATGCTCCCTGAGTTGGCTAAGTGGGACCTCAGGACTCGTCGAAAAGGCCCTTTCCAGTTTCATCGTCATCCCCATTCTTTCTCCACACAAAACCACCGCAACAGGCAGAACCACCCTGGTCATAACCGCCACCAACTCATATCTTACAGCCGCCACTGAGACCATTTCCACCTCAACCTCGAATCTTCCAACCAAAATCCTTGTACCCTTCTAATAATCTAGCATAAAAATCAAAACGTTGTCCTGGAAACGGAATTTCTTCAAATTTATATTGACCAATGGGTAAAAATGATTCCTAATATACCAAAATATAACATGGGAAGTTGGGCGTATAGAATAATATGCCAACTGTGTGGACAACAGTGTTTTCTTTTATTGTTTTTTCTTCTTACCCTTGAGTTTTAGGAGCCACAAATCATCAAAAAACCACGGGAAATGGAGAAAGGTGAAAGCTTAAAGAACCCGCTACTTCGCTCAACGAAGCTTCAGGTGAAAAAATTAGAGAAAATTTTGAGAAAAAATCAGAGCAGTTGCAATCCAACACAAATAACTTCAGAGGACCACTGGAAGAAAAAATTGATCAATTTCAAATCAACAAAACTCAAATCGGGTCGAAATTCATAACTACTTGAACTTCTGGAAAATCCAGTTTTGAGCAACAAATAGCTACAAAAATTCCAATTAATCGATGATTGGTCATACATGTAGGAAGCCACTGTATTTTCTTTTATTTTTTTCCCTTCAAACTGTGCAGTTTGGGTGAGCCGAATCAACCAAGAATCAAAATCAATGATTCACAGAGAGCTGTATGAGGATCATCTAAATCACAATAAGCCTCTAAAGATATAGAATTCAAAACAATACAAAAAATCCAAACCAATTTGGCAATTCAGACTACGTCGCATAATTCTTGAAATCCTAAATCCAAACTGTAGATTCACAACCAAGCTCGTGAGAATCAATGAGTCCAAGGTTTAGCGGCAATAAGAATAACAAATCACGCCAAAGCAAGATTGAAGAAGTTAGTAGCGCAAGTTGGAATCTACAACCCGAAGGGCTGCAAGGGCTTCTTCCTTGAGAGAGACCAAGCGACTACTGTGTTTTCTTGTATGGTATTATGGTGGGCGGAGAAAGGGAAGAAGTTTCTTTGTAAAGAATAGAAAAGTGTCCGGGAAGCAACAGTCGTCTACCAAAAGAAGTCTCTTTGGGAGGGGAACGACGACGGGTGTGGGGTGGGGTGGAGGGTAAATCACCTTTTGGTCAAAATGTCAAAATGGCTTTTTTTTTTTGGGTTTAATTCTACATTTGACCATGTTTTTTGTTTAATTCTATATTTACCCATAGTTAAAATGTCACGTGCAACGCACGTGGTGTAATTTAACAAAAAAATAGACGACTAAGTAACGGAAGACTAAATTTATTATATTTGAAGAACTAATTGTTCATATTTTAAAAGTAGAAGATGAAAAAGATTATTCGCTGAAGTGTAAAGGATGATTTTGGGTGATGACTCAAATTTTAAAGTTTAGTTAAATTTTTTTTTCAAGTTCACTAAGGCTATGTTTGGACAAGGATTTTCATTTGCAAAAGTTAGGTTGCGTTTGGAAAGCAAATTCTCATTTGCAAATAAGAAAATTCTCAAACAAAAATAAATTATCCAAACACATTTTTATTTCAAAATTTAAAATTCAAATTTTCCCACTCAAATTTCTCTCACATAATTTAAAAAAAATTTTCCTTTTATTTTTCCCTCCAAAAAACTTTTTCTATCTAAAAATACTTACGAAAATTTTCACACATTCCAATACAACTTTTTCTATTTACAAATAGAAATACCCTTGTCCAAATGGACCCTTAGAGTCCGTTTAGACAATGGCATTTCTGTTTGCAAATGAAAAAAGTTGTATAGGAATGTGTGAAAATTTTGGTGGGTATTTTTTGATAGAAAAAGTTTTTTGGAGGGAAAAATAAGAGGAATTTTTTTTTAAAATTATATAAGAAAGATTTAAGTGGAAAAATTTAAATTCTAAATTTTGAAATAAAAATATATTTAGATAGTTTATTTTTATTTTAAAATTTTCATATTTACAAATGAGATTTTTCTTTCTAAACATACCCTTAAGTTTTCTGAAATAAAATAAAATATTCAAATATATTTTATTTCAAAATTTAAAATTAAAATTTTTCCACTCAAATCTCTTTAATATAATTTTAAAAAATTTTCACACCTACTTCTCCATTCAAAATACTTTTCTATTGACAAATAGGCGTAAAGCATCACTTTAAATAAACAGCCTTCAAATCAACAGCAAGCATTACACTCGGCGGGAGACGTGGAAGATTGAGAAGGGAGTTGAGGAGCGGAATACCAGTGTAAGATAAAATGAATGAAATAAATCCAGAAAGAAAGTGAAACTGCAGATCTGCTGAATCGTCCAATGGTGGAGTGAGTAGATATATGTATACGTAAATATTTTTCATTTCCTTTTGAAAACTAGAAAGCAAGCAAGCAAGCAATTTATCCGGTTGAGGAGGAGGCAACTTAAGTAAGCAAGCAAGCAAGTTTTCTAATTTAATTTAGTTTAGTTTTGGAGGATTGATTAATGTTTTCTCTATTTTTATTTTTATTTTTTATTTTTTTATCTTGTGTTCTGTATTAGGAAGTCTTTAGTCACGAGTGGTGGTGTCTCAGACTCTCAGCCATGGTGAAAAAGGCGGAGGAGATGGAGATGGACTTGACGACGTCGTCCGTGCTAGTGCAATGGTTCCATTACTCCATCAACAATACCATCACCCTGACCCTACTAGTACTGTTTATTCTGCTGCCGGAGCCTGTAGAGTCCAAGTACATGGTCTACAACACCACCTCGGGAATCGCCCCTCACAAAATCAACGTCCACCTAGTTCCTCACTCCCATGATGACGTCGGCTGGTTGAAGACCGTCGATCAGTACTACGCCGGTGCTAACAATTCCATTCGGGTAAGGAATGCAAAATTGTTACTACTAGTTAATGCTTATTACTACCCTTAGGGCTATTATACTAGATATATTAATTCACACCTCACCCCGCACCATTGTTGGCGGTGTTGCTAATTTATTTCTCTTTGCAGGGAGCCTGTGTGCAGAACGTCTTGGATTCTGTGATCCAAGCTCTACTGGATGACCCCAATCGGAGGTTCATTTATGTTGAAATGGCATGTTCCCCTCTCTGTTCCACTCGTTTACTTTCCTCAGATGCTACTTCTTTCCTTCCCATATGGATAATGCTTTGCTTGCTTTTCAAAAGGCCTTCTTCCAACGCTGGTGGAGACAGCAGTCTGACACCCTCAAGGCTAAAGTCAAGCACCTTGTCAACTCTGGTCAACTTGAATTCATGTACTCCCTTGCTCGCACCATCTTACGTACTTCGTCCATTAGTACTAATAGTATTAGTACCTGTTTCTGCTTCCCTTTACACCTATCCATTAATTTGGTGCAATCAATTACTTATCATTCATTATGCTCTCAAATGTCAAACCTTATGAGTCTTTCCTTTTTCCATTACATCATCATATCCTGATTCTTTCTTTTTGGGTTAGAAATGGGGGAATGTGTATGCATGATGAGGCAACGCCGCATTACATTGACATGATTGATCAAACTACTTTGGGGCATCGTTTTATAAATAATGAATTTGCTCAGAAACCAAGAGTTGGTTGGCAGATCGATCCTTTTGGCCATTCTGCGATTCAGGCTTATTTGCTTGGTGCGGAGGTATCTCGTGCAAAATCCTTTATACTCTATAAATAATATTGTCTTGCTAATCGTGACCCAAGCTTTGTCTTTGCAACCACCGTGTTTGTGTTATGGAGGGCTTCTACTCCAAATCCGCTTCATTATTCACAAACATTGTAAAATAATAGAGCAACACAATTTTCTCTCTGAAAGACTGTGCCACCACTCAACCTTCTGATACTACGTGCCTAACATTGCAGCTGGGATTTGACTCACTGTTCTTTGCACGAATTGATTACCAAGATAGAGCTAAGCGGAAATATGACAAGTCACTCGAGGTTGTTTGGCAGGGATCTAAGTCTCTTGGCTCATCTTCACAGGTCTCTTATTTGGGAATCCTTGAAAATTTATGCGACTCTTTGAATTTTATTGATGGTGCAACTTTTGGCATGTGCATTGATGCTATTTTGATTTCTGTGTAACAACTATTAGAGCATGCGCTTTCTAAACTTCTGATCACTAAAAAAAAAAAGGTAGGGTCTTCCACTTTGACATGTCAGTAGTCAATCCAACCTTCTGATTTGGTAAGTTTTGACTTCAGATATTTGCTGGGATATTCCCAGTCCATTATGATCCTCCTGATGGGTTTGCATTTGAAGTAAATGACGTGTCCTCTCCAATTCAGGTTTTTCCAAGTTGATATTAATGGTGTTGAATGGCTACTTAGAGTCTATTATGCATTCATTGCCTGTTAACTTTATGCAGGATGATCTCACTCTTTTTGACTATAATGTCGAAGAGCGAGTCAATGATTTTGTCCAAGCTGCTTTGATACAGGTGATTTTCAGATAGCACTTTCACTATTTGTCCTAAAATTTTCTTTTACATGGTATCGGTATTCTATTAAGCTGTGATACTTTCAACACTCCCTGCCAACTCCTAGCTGCAGTGGCCATAATTCATATTTCCATCATCTAGTACAAAGTTACAATATTGAATGGGCATTTAGTAACCATTCCCTGGAGGTTTGTGTGAACATCTTCTGATTGAAGCTTTTATAAATTTATTTCAGGAGTTTACCTTCGTTTTTCCCCCATGTGAATAGTGGAGTTTGGACACCATATGCTTATTGACATTACCTGTACTTTCTCATTAGTTTGCTCATTTCCAGGCAAACGTAACCAGGACAAACCATATAATGTGGACTATGGGGGAAGATTTTCGATATCAATATGCGCTTTCATGGTTCAGACAGATGGACAAATTTATTCATTATGTGAACATGGTGCGCATTTTGTTGGATTGAATTGAAACAGATGCAAATCTTCTTACCTTCTAAGTGTCTAGTTTTACTACCTCATTCAAACCTCTCGGTTACATTTAGGATGGTCGTGTAAATGCTTTATATTCTACTCCATCAATATATACAGAAGCAAAACATGCAGCTAAGGAGAAATGGCCACTTAAAACTGGTGATTTTTTCCCGTGAGTAATATCTTGATGGCATGAGATACTATAAATTTTCTTTGTAGTGTTATGTTTTGGAAAATCATTTATCAGAAGAATGTCTTTTGTAGGTATGCTGATCATGAAAATGCATATTGGACTGGTTACTTTACCAGTAGACCAGCCTTGAAAGGTTACATAAGAATGATGAGTGCTTACTTTCTGGTAGGTTCATTTTTCCTTCTTTGCTTGATCTTCATTTAATCACGTAATGAATCTTCTTAGGTGTTGTCCATAATTAGGCAGCGAGACAACTGGAATTCTTTAAAGGACGGAGCATCTCGGGACCAAACACTGATGCACTGGCTGATGCTCTTGCAATTGCTCAACATCATGATGCTATCAGTGGAACAGAAAAGCAACATGTAGCTGCAGATTATGCTTTGCGACTTTTCATTGGCTATAAAGAGGTACATTCCTATTGTTTTTATGTGAATGAAAAGTTAATCCTGCTCTGTTTTTATGGTTCAATCACCTTTTGGCCTCTAGCTTCTTAGCTTGTAGCTATAGAAGGAGATCGGATATAGTGTTTCTTGTTGTAGGTTGAAATGTTTTAGATATTATACCTGACTGTTCTAACAATGATTTTTTCAGGCTGAGAAAGTGGTTGCATCTTCTCTGGCTTTGTTAACAGAGCCAAAACTAGCCACTAGAAACAAGGATCCAGTAACCAACTTTGAGCAGGCAATAGATGCATTCACTCTCGTTTACTCATGTCATTCATTGACTTGTCATTTTGTGGCTATTTTAATAGATTAGTAAATCTTTTTATATCTTGTATGTCCATATTTTGTGCCTTGATCTGGTGCTATTCCTGTAAATGATTTAACTATTAAAAACTCATAATAATGTCAAGGTCCTCATTTGGTTAACTGACTGCATAAGTGTCAAATATGTCAGATGGCCTTGTTGTTTAACAAATCAGATTTAGGAGAGAAAATTTTGAATTATATTGTAATGTTATGTTCAGATGGCGCAGATAGCTTCATTTATTTGTTGGAGGGCTTTAATGATCAAAATTTATCTGCTGTTGGGTTGTCTGTTGTATATTGTTATCTTTCTATCTCTCACTAATGTGGTTTATTGCTTCTCTCAATAATTGATTTTAATTGATCTAATCCTGATTGATGATTTTTACATTTTGTTAGTGTCCTCTACTGAATATAAGCTACTGCCCATCATCAGAAGCCAACTTATCCAATGGAAAAAGTTTGGTATGATGCAACCCTTTTAATCTTTATTATTTCATTTTTCATCCATTGTCAGCCAGGTTTCAATCTGTCGTTCTTCTCATTTCTAGGTTGTGGTTGTCTATAACCCTCTAGGATGTAAAAGAAATGAAGTTATTCGAATTCCTGTAAGTGCTTTCTCTCAATCTTTTCCACTTGCTTTGTTATGTGAATGAATATTTTGTGACCTTACGTTGAAGAATCAGTTCTTACTGCAGGGAATTTTGCATTTAATTAGGAGAAGTCTAATACTAACATTCTTCATCTTCAAGATGGCTTTGCCCTAGAATACTGTTGTAAATGAAATGTTGCATCATTTTACAGGAAAATCAGAGGGTTTGTTTGGAGTGTGATGGATTTGGAAAAAGTTGTATTGGAATGTGTGAAAATTTGGTGGGTATTTTTTGATAGAAAAAGTATTTTGGAGGGAAAAATAAGAGGGAAAATTTTTAAAAATTATGTGAGAGGAATTTGATTGAGAAAATTTGAATTTTAAATTTTGAAACAAAAATGTGTTTGGATAGTTTTGTTTTTGTTTGAGAATTTACTTATTTGCAAATAAAAATAGGCTGTCCAAACAGACCCACAGAGACTGGTAAAATTGAAGTCTATTATGCACATGGTTCTCTCTTCTTGAAAGCGTTTAGAGAATTTTTAGTAAATTTAAATGATTCAAACTTTGGGCTACTCTACTGATGATTTATTTCTGTTACGTGTATTTCATGATTTGGGATTCAAATTTTTGAAATTTAAATTGTTGCTCCAAATGTCACAAGTGTCAACTACTGATGTTGAATGAGCTAATTTGAATAATTCTGCACTTCATTGAGTACATTTGTTAGTTTTGTCCAGGGCTTGTGTTGAAGGGATGTAGGGAAAATGTTATTCAACTGGTTTAGTTCTACATTCTTCACAAACACAAGTAGAAAAATCTAGCAGCTATAACCTCCCAAATGGTGAACAGAAAATTGTCGTGTGAATCTGTACATTATGTCAATGCTTTCTAGTATGTTATGCAATCCCATCTTCTTGGGAAATGATTCCCAGTTTTAGCTTTTTAATCATTTTTCTTATTTGTATAACGAGATGAGCATCGTATTGTCATTCAATGCCTGAGAATGTGATATTATGAGGGGATCCTCTTAACCAAGGGGCAGTGTGTTTGTAGTTTGTCGTCACCAAGCCATCCAAAGCCCCTGCGATTGTCTATAAGTGGATACTCTATAATTTTGATAGTCGCAAATGCCTTGTAAAACATTCCTTGTTCCTAGTTTCTGGAAACAATGATGAATCTTGTGGAAGCAAAATTTTGCAGGTTTCTTCTGAGAAGTTAATTGTTCAGGATTCTGATGGAAGAGAAATTGAATCTCAGCTTGTTCCCATTTGTAATGGCTCTTTGATTGCAAGAAACTATTATGTAAAAGCATATTTGGGTAGATCGGCTAGTAGCTCAGCTACATATTGGCTTGCCTTTTCAGCATCAGTACCCCCTCTTGGTTTTAGTACTTACATCATCTCGAGTTCAAATTCTGCAGGTTAAATTATCTCTCTCTCTCACCTTATAGATTTCTGAATAAAGGATGACAGATGTTGTATTACGGCAACAACATTCTCCCCCTCCCCCCCCCCCCGGCTCTTGCATAGCTTACTTTTTTCTTGCTTTTTCCTACCTTTTAAGTATTTTTGAGTGCAGGTTCTTGGCCTGTTATCTCTGAATGGTATCTGTTAGATATTTACTTTTTACTTTTTTTTCCTACATTTTAATTTTTTTTGAGAGCAGGTTCTAGGTCTCTTATCTCTGAATGGTATCTGTCAGAAGGAAATGGTGATAGTACTATTGAAGTTGGTCAAGGGAATTTGAAACTGCTTTACTCTGCAGATGAAGGAAAACTTACAAGATACATCAATAGCAAGAATTTGGTATGCATATATTTAATGCCCTAGATGATTGTGTTTGCATATTTTGTTTGTTAGCATTTGCTACCCTGAAAATGAACTTTTATAATAATCTTCTATTTTCTTGAATGAAATGAATAAATGTCAGTATTGATAGACTTTCAAAGAAAACTTGTTACCTGAAAATATTCTTTTCATTGTCTACATTTTTTGACTGAACTGAGAAAGAAGTACACAATCAGTGAAAAATGAAAAACCTAGAAACTAAGGGGGCGTTTGGTATAAACTGTGAATTTAGGAATTGAATGGATTTGATAGAAGGAAAGATTTGGAATGGAATGGAATGATAGTAATTATGCTGTTTGGTATTATTTCATAATGGAATGGAATAGATTTTATATTAAAATTAAAATTTAATATCAATATTATAATAAAGATGTTATTGGTTTACATTATATTATATTTAAGAAAATCATATGTTGTACCAAAAATAGGCAAAGTGTATGTCAATTTGTAGAGAAAAATATTTTCTACTCGTTAGTGAAATTTGTTTAAAAAAAAAAAAGGTGAAATGGCCGTTGCAAACGGGTGATGGGTTTGCAACAGCCATTACACGTGGCGCGCGCCCAATGCAGCTGACAAGCGCTTCTGTCAATTATAGAATTTTTTTTTTTTTTAAAAAAATTTAAACAAGCTCAAAACGATAATTTTCTTCCCCATTCCAAACCATTCCCCCCCAAACCCACTAACCAAACACCACCTAAATGAAAACAGCTAATTTGGCGCGTCTTTTAACTGCTTTTAAAGAAGCCGCTTTGAAGTTTCTGTAATCATTAATCCTAAGATATTTTCGTATTTGCTGTATTATAAAGGTTTCAGCATTTGCCGAACAATCGTACAGTTATTATGCTGGTTATAATGGCACTGGCAGAGAGAATCAGGTACTTATACCTTTTTAATGAAAATATGTACTCTATTGATTGTATCTTTGTACTTATTTCTTATGCAAATACAAATATGCAAGCTGTTGGCTCTTAATTTAAATTTTTTATCTGGTTGGCAATTATCTTGGATTCTACTTATTTTTCAAGGCATCTGGGGCATACATCTTCCGACCAAATGGTACCTTGCCCCTGAAATCTGATGCCCAGGTAATCCATTTTCTTTATGCATTATTATGTCCTTTGTAAGTGTTTAAAGGGGTACAAAACAGGTAACCATTGATTCTGTTATTTGTACCAGTTTCCCTTGATGGTTGTACGAGGTCCACTGTTGGATGAAATACATCAACATTTCACTTCATGGTTGCATCAGGTGCCCTTTTTGAAAGTATATGAACAGTTTAAATGATTTCTGGCTGTCTGATTATCTCTCTTGCGTCAATCTTCTTGTATTTTTTCAATCTGTTTGATATGTTTTGTTCTTGTCAAGTATTGCATGGCACCATTGATATTTTAGGCTTCGTTTGGATTGTTCTTATTTGAGAAAAGTTGTATTGGAATGTGTGAAAATTTTGGTGGGTATTTTTTTTATAGAAAAAGTATTTTGGAGGGAAAAATAAGAGGGAAAATTTTTTAAAATTATGTGAGAGGAATTTGAGTGGGAAAATTTGAATTTTAAATTTTGAAATAAAAATATGTTTGGATAGTTTGTTTTTATTTGAGAATTTACTTATTTGCAAACAAGAATCACTTGTCCAAACAAACCCTTAGTAACTCCTACACTTTTGAGGTTGCAAATTTTTTTTTTTTTTTTTTTGATAATGATAAGAGGTTTCTAATTTGCCTGTGTTTTTCTAAATATTAATCAGGATATTAGAATTTCCTTAAGATTTTATGAATTCACTAAATGATAAGATCATATTGACACACATTTAATTGAGGAATAAAAAGAAAAAGGGTTGCGCAAGCACTATTTAATATTTTAATTTTTCCGAAATAACCTAATGTCCAAAAAATTATGCTAAGGTAATATTTGTCTTAATTGTATTCCCTCAGTGATGATTTTTCCTGGCAACATTGGGAACATATTACCCAGTGCAAATTCATTATCATCTCACTCAATCAACCCATTTGCCTCTCTGCCCTTGTTTCCTCCTTTTTTTAACCCCTTATTTTGTCTTATGAAGCATAACTCCCCCTCTCTTTTTCTTTTTCATTTTTTATTTTAAAATTTTCACCTAATAATTTTGCAGTTGTTTTTACTATTTCTATATCTCTAATTTGATCAATCTGAGAAGTTTCCAGTGGTTTGCTTTTTGTGTATGTTAGTCCTCTCTAACTCTTGAGATAACTACTTTGTAGCCTACTTGTTTCTTTTCTGTGTGACAAAGCTGCTTGTTTGATTTAAATAACAGAAGCTTCAGTTAGAGAATAAATTTTCTTTCCATAAAAAAAAAGCTCGATACAGTTTGAAAGGAAATAAGCAAGGACAGAAGAGCAGGGAGGAGAAAGTGGAGTTGATTGAGGGAGGAGAGATGACAGTTTACTTCTTGTCAGTCATGGCAATTGAGAATCCATATAACAGTGAAGAAAATCTGTACGGGAATATAATTTAAAAGTATATTACTCTAGATTAATTTTTTGGAAGCTGGGTTACTTCGGCAACAATTTCATTTATGTGATGGCAAATTTGGTTCCCAGTCATATTGACTATATTTCTCATCATCTTTATCTAATTTTAGAGTTTGGGTCTGTTTTTGTATACTTTCCCTTCCCTGCATTGCATGAGTCACAAGTCTACTAGGTTTTCTTTTAGGAACTGCATGAGAACAAAACCTAATTCTGGGTACATTTTTTTTTTTGGGTTTCTCAAAGAAAGATTTGATGAACCCATGGAAAATCATCCATTAACATTCTATTTTAAAAATTGCCATTTGACTAGTGAAGTCTAATTCCTCAGATTACTAGGGTGTACAAGGAGAAGGAACACGCAGAGATTGAGTTCTCTGTAAGTTTAGTTTGTTAATTTTTTAGTGTCTGATGATTAAACTTGATTTTCTAACTTAATTTTTCTATGTCTAGATTGGTCCCATACCTGTAGACGATGCTGTTGGAAAAGAAGTAACAGCTCAAATTGCTACCTCCTTGAGGAGCAATAAAACCTTCTATACAGATTCTAATGGGAGAGATTTCTTAAAAAGAGTATGTCAAGGCTTGATTCTTCTATTTATGTAATCATATAGAATCCTTATTTTCATTTCTGCTAGCTAGTTACTGAATAGATTAAAAGAGAAGCCAAGAATCTCGTGTAGTTACCCAAAAGTGGGAATGGGGTTTGAAGTTTGTTATTCTTTCTGCCACCATGAAATAATGCACCCTCCACCCCATTTAAAAAGGCGATGAAATTCAGGGGTCGCTTGATGTTTTAATATTTGTCACAGGTTTTTATTTATTTTTTAAATATAATATATATATATATATATATATATATATATATATATATATCTATATCTATCTATCTATCTAACTAAGAATGATATCTTTCAGGTGCGTAACGACAGATTTGATTGGGATTTGCAAGTAAATCAACCTATAGCTGGAAATTACTACCCTGTATGTCAATATCTGGACCAATCTTATATTTGCTACTGTTCTTGTTATGATTTAATCATCCGTCCCCTTGAGTTACCTCTAAGATTACTACATATCTACATTGTCCATGTCAATTACGTGCTTAAAGGTTTTTTCTTTTTCTCCATGATCAGATAAACCTAGGAATTTATTTGGAGGATGAAGCCATGGAACTTTCAGTTTTGGTGGACAGAGCAGTTGGTGCAACAAGTCTGGTGGATGGTCAAGTAGAACTCATGCTTCATAGGTTTGGTCTTTCTTTTTATGTAAATTTGTTAGGTTAATTTTGTCCCTGAATTAGTACTAGTTGACATTTATCAGATTTTACATGCTTCCTAAGCAAGCATATTTGGTTTGTGCTGTGAGTCAATCGGTCATATCTTTTTTCACAGGAGGTTGCTTCATGATGATGCCAGAGGTGTTGGAGAGGCATTGAATGAAGAAGTTTGTGTGCACAACACTTGCAAAGGTTTGATGGTATGCATCATTGAAAGTATAGTTACAATATCATATTGATTATCAGCTAATGTAGATGTGAGGTTATACTTTTTTCTTAAAATTTAAAAGTACTTTATGATTTAAATATATTTTTTGCATGTTAGGTCCATAGATGTGTTTTTCTCAAAACCGGGTTGTCTTTTGAGTGGCTAGAAAGTTGTTCATTTTTATTCAATATCTGTAAAAATGCTTTCAGGCGAAGAAGCTGAATGCTATAGTTTTTTATTTGAATTAAATTAAACATCGCAAAAGCAGTGATGATTGGTCAATAATCTCATCATTTCTCACTTAAGCACACCCCGTTTTCCTTTTCATTGTCATGGTACTCTTTAGATTCAAGGGAAATTCTATCTTAGAATTGATCCTCGGGGAGAAGGGGCAAAGTGGCGTCGCACATTTGGCCAGGAGGTTTATTCTCCACTTCTTCTAGCATTTGCTGAGCAGGTAGATATGCATTTATGGTTTTATTTAATACAAATGGTCACCAGAGCAAGGGGATTGAATTTATATTGTGCAGGATGGAAAAGATTGGATGGGTTCCCACAAAACTTCATTTTCTGCCATTGATCCTTCCTACAGTTTACCCAATAATGCTGCAATTATCACTCTTCAGGCATGTTTGGCAAAACCTTGTGAACTTTCTGCTTCTGCATATGAATTTGCACATGAGATCTTCGTGGCATTATGTACCAAAATAATCAACTGATGCATAACCTTTAACACAAATTCACTAAATCTGGGATTTTCACTGTTCAATTGCAGGAACTTGAGGATGGCAAAGTACTACTTCGGTTGGCTCACCTATATGAGGTTATAATTTATAATATCCTGTATCTTCTTCAAAAAGCTGCAATTTACTGTTGTGTTCTGCTGTAGTTAATAGAGGAAGGCATGGGTTTCAGTTTGTTTGGGTTTTGAAAGCTTAACCATATCAGAATAACCAAATTGGATTTGGAGCTATTCAAACTTTTAGTGAAACACTGATTCCTTATCGTATGTCTGTATTCCAATGATTTAGGCGTTTTCCAGTTACCTATTATTTTCCATTTTGCAATCCTTGCATATTAGAATGACATCTAGAACATTTCCACCTTAATAGAGTTGGAAAATCTGCTGATATAGTTAAAATACTCTTTTTGTACATTTCCACCTTATTAGGGTTTATTCCCTAAACCCTAAACCCTAATTAATGTGCGGTACAGCAGGAAATTGAATGATTTTACTATATGGTACAGCAGGAAGATAGCAAAAGAAAATCAAATGCACTCAGGTCCTAAAGAAAAATAATAATTTATCTCTGAATCTTTGATCATGTTAAAATGCAGACAGAAGCCATTGACTCAAACCTCCAAAACTCCTATGAATAGAATACTTTACTTTTCCTAAATGGATAGAAATCTAAGCAGCTATACATTCTCCTAACTTACCTCACAAGAAACTACCTAATACAGTTTTTTGCCTAGACAGAGTCCCAAACAGAACTTTAACAAGAAACAATCTTATTAAAATAAATTAAAGCTTGATTCTGTCCTGCATCACAGTATGCATTTACTTCGTCTCACAAAATTTGTGAACTCTGTGGTTAATTGCTTGATGTTTGACTACTGTACTTTAAAATGTGTACTTCTCTATGTATGACATATGACAACTTATATTATTCTATCT